>OX465283.1:143669178-144285013 GCA_949987705.1 Thereva unica
TATTGTTAAGGCCAAGTACACATTGGGCGTTCGGCGTTGCGTTTAGCGGGCGTTGGTAGTGTACACACTATGCGTTAAGCTCGGCGTTTAACGAGCGTTTGCAGGACATCGCAACAGCGAGCATTAATAATTATTATTGCTCGCTGGTCACAGTGAGCAGTTTAGAAATGGAAGTCGAAGTGATAGCTTGTCTGTGGCTGCTCTACCGTCGCTATAAAAGACGACGCCAAAGGCAAAGAAGATATTGGGTGCATCCTATATTGTACGACAGACTAACGAACGGAATGTTCATAACATTATACCCAAAATTAAGACAGCATGAGCCAAAATTTTTCAATTATTTCAGAATGTCGATAAAATCATTTGATGAATTATTGATACAATAAAAGTGGATATTACGGGTGATAGTACTTCCAAACCATCTCCAGGAGCACTAAAAATGTCTACTATTTCCTCCCAATACCGCTTCTTTAATTATTTTTATATTCGGAACTTTCTACGTCCCAAATACCGGGTCTGTTGTGGATTTCATCTATGTATAAACAAAACCGTATCAAAATGTTCGCTTTCCATTTTTTAATTTTCCTCTTCTAAATACGTGTTTTCTGTATAAAAACGCGCGTTAGAATGTACAACAAGTAGGCGACGTTTGTATCTCAAAACGCCCGGCAAACGAAAATCTCGAAGCGCGCGGTTCACGGGCGTTTGGTCAAAAGCGCGCGTTTGCATGTGTACATCTAATAGGAGCTCTTTGATTCGTAAAACGCTCATTTAAAAAACGCGCGTTTCAAAACGCCCAATGTGTACTTGCCTTAATACCCCGGCTTCACCGCCAAAATTTCGCAAGTTCGAGCAAATTAGTCTACTGTACTTTAAAATTTCCTGATTTCCCATACATTTTCATATTTTAAAGTCAGGAAAAAATGCCTGCTTTGGGCCTATAGAACATGAAATTGAGTTTCAAAGTAAAAGCTCGCTCAAAAGAGAGTAAAAAATTGGAATAATGTAATGCAATTCCTGTGAGTTTTTGCATTTCTAATTTCTGGCGAAAAAGCAACAAAAATTTCAAGCACGAACTGAACATGCTAGCCGGTGAAGCCACTTATGCCGATTGAAGTGAACTTGATTAAACTGAGGTCGGTGAAGCCGGGGTATAAGAAAATTTGGCAACTAAAAAATCTACTCGAAGGATAATTTCAAAGACCTGACCAGGACCACATACCAAGCATGGGGAATCATAACGGTTTAGCCGCTAGGGCGTTTTGAAACTTTTTTGGTAGAGGTTTACCGTAGAGGTGGCACCGGACCAACATAGCTCTACTACTAAACGCAACTCGATGGGAGAGGAGAAAGGGGTAGGAATACGGGAGAGGTTCAATGGCTCAAATACCCTTTTTCCTTCGACTTTTACAAAACATCTTTGTGAATAAACAGTATGGTCGTCAAATAAAGGAAAGTTTATTGCTTAAGAAACTTTTCATCATTTTACGATTGCATAGTTCGCACTATGTGAAAACAAAACGATACGTCTTTAATAAACTTTAAATATTTATTCGCTTATTATTACTGAACTGGTGGGGCCCCAAAAACGCAAAATAGAAAAAAATTAAAACTATAAAACTATAAGCCTCCTTTAAAGGTAGAAATATTAAAAGCAACTATCATACTTAAAATTTTTATAACTTCCGTAGACGAACCATTTGTGCAAAACTTTTTTAAAATAACCAGGCGCTCTTTTTGTATAATTTCAAAGCAGTCAATCGAATTCACGCTATTCGCTAACGCTATTAATGGACTTAGAGAGTCTTAGATAGTGCATAAGGACAAGCGATATTTCATCCTCTGTGAGACAACATAATACCTACCTACATCCTAGAGTCAAAAGAAGTCAACAGCTCAAAACAGAGTCCAGTAGCGCTGTTATCTTCATGTAAGAATGATCTTATTGGATTTGACTGTTAAAGCCTATCGGATCGGAAGCTCGTACATATGTACATCCGTTGGCTAACTTAAAACCCCTACATAACTAGCAACTCCCAATTGACATAAAAGCCGTAATGGCAGTGAAACCGCAGTCATTTTCGTGGCAGCAAGTTATAGCTTGTGAAGCAATGCCAAAAAAACGGGCACGCGAATACGAATATAAAGAGTACAAAAGAGAAGCAGAAAAATTGCATAGACCGAAAAAGAAGCCTTGCGAGTAGAGATAGGCAAAAGGATCTTTTACGTGAGCGGACTCATGTGTATTTCAAGATTCGACGATCAAAAGAATTTTCTCAAAAAAGTTCTGTTGAATCCTTTAATGTCACCAGATCTTTTTACATAGACTTTCGATTCGGTTCTCTCACCTTAACTAAATTCAAAGCTTATTTTCAGTTGATCACTTAAATTGAAGAACCGACTCCCCTCATAACTGAAACCCGATTCGTTGACTCATTTTAAAGAAACAGGTCTTCGAGCTAACTCAAATCTGAGCAAGCCATCTCTATTTGGGCGTTCTTTTACACCATCTTAGAATTTCACAAATTTGCAAATGGCAGGCATAATAACCAAGGCCGCACCCAGGGGGGGGGGTCAGATGGGTTGAAACCCCCCCGAAATTTTCCAGAAATAAGTATTTTAAAACACAAGTTTTCCTGAATTAAAGAGAATGATATTTTCTTGATATTTTGCTATCTGTAAGTAAAATATTTCATAATTTAATTAATTAATGGTGTTTATGAATTGAACTGGCAACTGGCCTTGCTGATGCATTACGAGAAGCATGTGTGAAAACAGGCAAAACAATTCACCGTGAGAAAAATGTTCATTTTCTAGATTCAGGCCACAAAAACTCATTTAGCAAGGCAACTATGTAGCATGTTTGTTCTCAACTGTCGTGTCTTCGTGTCTTAGCTGATGCAGCACAAAATGTTGGAAACATCTTACCATTGACAGTTTGAAGTGATTCAAATGATATCGGCCAACCAACATTCACCAGCAACAACCGCAAGTAGAAGCATTCCTCATTGTTCGGATGAACTCTGCAAATGCGACCAAGAGCATCAGTAGAATGTATCGCCTTGCTTCCGAAGTTGAAATTTCTTGGATGAAGCGTTCCAAGTGTAAGAACGTGGCATCTGCAAACGGATAGCTTTGGCAAATCGAAAAGAAACTGGCCAACGTTCACGCTGGAGGTGTTTCAGCACGTTGAACAACGTTCGATGCGTTGAAATAAACTCGTTAATAATTCTCAAGATTAACTACAAAATGTGCAACAGTGGGATGACGCTCATAAATGGGAATGATATCTAATATAACCCAAATCACCTCATTGCAACTCACATATCGTAATATCACCAAAAAAGCCGTTCCATACAAAATGTATGAAAAAATGAATTTTCTTCATAAATATTTTTTCGTGAAATATCCGATGTTTTAATAGTTGTTCTCCATTTCGGGCCGAAGACAAATCCAACAAATCAAAAATCTTAAAAATCGGTCCAGCCGTTCTTGAGTTCTAAATGGTGTAACTAGCCGGACTTTGTTTTATATAAATATAGGTGAGGCGTGAGGGCCTTTACTGTAGTTTTTTATTCTAAGGCTGCGATGAATTTAGCCATATATAAAATAAAATAGAATTATCAAAAAAAAGGTAGTAGAACGATAACTTGATGTAGTAGTGTAGTATTTAATCTTCTTTTTTTTTAAAAAAGGTAGTAAAACTACTACATATGTAGTAGAACGGTAACGCTGCTGGCCGTCTATAAAAGCAAAGCCGTCGCCATTTTGACTGTGATTAATTTACATCTGTTGAGTCGGTTGGGCATTAGTTTATTCGGTGACTTTGTTTCACTGTTCAGTTCAGTTTGTTAGTTTCGTTTGTTTTTTAGTTTAGATCTTCTGTAGGTAGTGCTAGTGTTAGATGCCAGCTGCACACAATTTTCTATAGTTCTCCAACTCTGAAGACAACACATTCTTATGGTCAAAGGGTCACATATATGATATATTAATGCAAAAACATTCTAATGACTTAAATATTCTTTTATTTTTTAGTCAAAATTCTCGAGTCAAACCATAGTTTTTTGCCTCTAAACTCTGGTTAATTAAGAGTTAAACTTAGCCCAAAAATGCGTCATTTTCCACTTAAATTTTGTCAATTTTCCTGGACCCCTGCCTTACTAGGGGGTATTCCATACATCCCAGACCCCCCGGTGTTTTAACCCCCCCGAAATTTTTTCCTGGGTACGGCCTTGATAATAACTGAGAACTATTGTACCAATGGCCTTATTTGATGCGACCGTCCTAAGAGTTTGTGATCGCCGTTTGGATTCTTGGTCTTCTAAGCTCCTTTTACACTACCGTCAGCTGCTGATGTGTATTCCTCCTCTTGAGATGGGGGAGCAATAATTTTTTCTTATGGGGGCCACATGCGGCATTCATAGTGATGCATGTATGACACAAGAGATTATATGTCCTTTCGTGCTGAGCCTTATAGTGCAGTCAGAAACAACATAAAGCAGTGTAACTAGCCTTATAAAAGCCCTAGCTACACCCCTTCCCCAACCAAAATTTTAGTCGACCTTATAAGCCCATTTGCGCATGCGGGTGTCCTGATTGTGTACAGGACAGTTCCGAATATTGGAATCAACAAGTGGCTCCTACGATGATACTACGAGCGTTGAAGATGAATATTAGTAAATGTGAGTCGAACCTTTTCCGGACTAATCAGAACAGAGCTGTATGTGGCATGATCAAGCTCAGGAATCACCCTTTGTACTATTAGTTTGTCATGACGTTCAAGTCATAGGCAAAGTTAAGTAGTAACCTTGATCTTGCGGTGCGCAGAGGAACTGGAAAACGTTACGGGATGGACTATACCTGCCGGGGAAGAACCATATGATATATGTAGATATCAATATTGTTCTGTGTTTAACTGATTCACAATATACTTCGAAATTTCATGGATAGCGTAAAGTAATTAAGTTAGCGTGCGTAAACATCTTGAATCGTTCGATGGATTTTAATTAATTATTCAAACATAAGACAATTGGCTGATCATTGATCAATAAAGAATTAAACCCACTAACCAAGTACTATTGAAAGTATATACCTGGAAATTTTAAAAAAAATGCAAGGCTTACGTCATTTTAACAAAAATCCAAAAACGGATTTTGTTAAGTTAAAATTGCACAGGTTTTCCACTTAAGGCGTGATATTAATAAAATAAGGCAAAACTCAATTAATCTTAAGACAACAAAACACTCATATTTTGGGTCATAATTTGCGAAATGGTTAATTTATTTGAAATTATCTTATTAACACCTTTTTCCCGTTCCTTATTATACGCGCAAAGTCCAAAACAATAAAAGTCTAAAAGGCAATTTAAAACTTAGGTCCCGGCCATCATTTCCGCAGCACTCCCACACTTTGGAAAAATTCCATCCCCACTTTGTAAAATATCCATTACTCTTCTTCACTGTAAATTAACATTTATAGAGAAGTTATTCCACCCTTTATCTCATAAACAATCTGGGACCCCTTTTAAGATATTCATCCCTTAACTCAATTACAGAATTAAAAATTAATTCGCGTACTTATCACAGAACAAGACCTTCGGGAAATGCGATAATTACAGTAGTGAGCAGATGTACCATAAATAAAAGAGCACAATGGCAACGAGTTTCGGAGTCCCCATGCTCAGGATGGAGCGGTATAGCGCTGGGGCGGGGATTTGGGACGCAATCTTAATACCCACCTGGTTTTTATTATTCAACCCTTAATTGTTTCAGAAAAACGGGGTTTAATGGCCGCTAGATGGCAGCAAAAAACAGGACAATCGTACCTGTGTGAACTGGCGATCATGGCAGTGCTCTCTATCTGCATTCCATAAGGATTGTGGGGCAATTATTGGGCTTGGAGCTTACTCTATGGCTCCGGGGTCGTAATTGTTACATAGTCATAGACCAGCGAATCTACTACTACCGGCTACAGAGTGCCACAAGCGTATCTGGCTTGTAGGTAGCGCCGGTGCTTAATTGAGCGCTAGATTCCGCTTTGAGGGCACAACCGGAAATTTCTCATGAAGTTTTATGGTCCCCGGATCATAAACTGGAAAAGGAGTTTTATCTCGTTATCATGAAATCAATTTATGTGAATTGGGGAGCCCCGGGCCGGCGGAGAGATTCATTACTAGTACTATGAGTTTCTATATTTCTCCCAAGAATCATGGGGTGGTTTATCATTTCGTGCGAAGGTTGGGCCGATTTACAGCAATTAAGGGCGGCAAATCAGATTATGGTTGCCGCTACAGAGGGCCCCAGAACATGGTGACTGAGCTGTTTGCATGCTAAAGTGACCCGATTTACCTTCGCTGCCGCGAGAAGTGTGCATACAGCCATAGTACACAGTAGCTGGCGGGTTCACCTTTATATCGTATCCCCACCCAGCGCCACCAGCTATTAAAATAGTTTTTTTATGTAAATTCACCAGCCACGACAGGGACACACCTTTGTAGGCAAATAGTTACATAAATCAAAAGATTTTATCATTATCGGGGATACACGCTCCCCACATTATTTGTAGGCAGTCATTAGGGGTTGCTTAAGTTTTACGAGTTCATTAATATTGATGCTATGCAGGGACGAATCCTTGTGCGAATGTTGATCATTTTCTTTCCTACCGATTCCTGTATCCTTGGTCCTCGTTGTTTTAATGAATCTCCCTAGTAACACTTTTAGCTGTACAACATACAAATCGGATTAGATGAGTCCTTATTAATGACTAACATTACAGTAGCTGAGATAATTTGCCAAAAAAAAATACACACACATACACACACCCAGCGCCAAAAAAATATAGCGAATGTTTTTCTTCTATCTCTTCTATGTTTTCCTTAGCGGATCTAGGGATAATCAATACAATGAATTAGCACTAATCCCAGGTTCAGTTGATGGATTTGTTATGATGTGCTTTTTATGGCGCCATAAATTTTTCGCCCGTCTTTAATATATTATCGCGCGTATATAGGCACTCATACCAATATTGTGCGAGGATTAACGTTTGTATACGGTCGACTTTTTCACTCGTGAAAATAATTTAACAAATTAAAAGATTTTTAGGCCAATTACTCCTGTCTGTGCTTAAGAAGTTCAACTCTCCGAGGCAGGGGTAGAAGAAAATACGGTGAGAAATTGAATGGCTTCGCTGTAATTTATGGATGTGTAAGGGAAAATCGATAATTTCGAAATTAATGTTACGGAAAATGAAGCACAGGGGAGATTATTTTAAAAACGTGTATGGAATTAATTTTCGTTAAGGATCATTATGGAGTACTAATCATGCTCTTTATAGTCCCTGCGGGGTTAGGTTAGATAAGGAAATTAAAATTATGATTTTTCATTTTTCCGGTATTTTGTTTTTTTTTTTTTTGCTTCACTTCTATTTTCAGCGTAGATTGATAAAAGGACGGTAAAATGAGGCGGGAAGCTTTTTTAGTACACATTAATCACTGGATTAACTTCCATAAATTTTGAAATTTCGTAATTCCTTTATACAATTTACATATCTTTAGATATGGTATCGTTTATGAACTGAGGAAATTAATAATCTTATCCTATTATGAGCTTGTGTTAGTGTTGCTATGAATATATCGCTTGCACGGCCGGCGCTTGGGTCTTTTGCGCCCGGTGCACTATGACATACTGCGCCCCATAAACTGTTCATTTTGAACGCAGTGAAGGACCATGGAGAGAGACATAAACAATCGTTGAATGGGGGAAATAATTTCCAGAGTTTGCGCATAATTTAAGATTGCACTATAATAATGGGTATAACATAGAAAAAGATTACATAGATAGGAAGTTTCGCATGGGTCAACATCCAACCAACAAAAATCTGCTGAAAACGTCGTTTGCGGACAAGAAATTAGGCGAGGATGATGGGGCGCGCAGATTTTCTAACCTCTGAATTCTTTCACGGAATTTTTGGATCAGCTTTTTGACGGTTGCGTAGTTGTTGTTTTCTGTCTCCCTTTTGCTAGGAAAAGAAAAGAAAATAGAAGGCAGAAGGAAAAAATTGGTATTATTATTATTATTACTTTACTATATTATTATCGTTCTGTCACTCCTGAATTTTATTTTTTAATGTGTAGTGCTGTATAAGACGTTGTAATCTTCAGCACTTTTATAATAAATGATTTGAATTTGAATTAATATTAAAAGCAACAACAACAAGCCAAAGATTTCTAACGTAATAGTTTGTTGAGCTCTTGTGAATTCCCATGCGATTCTTCAACGAATTTCAAAAGGAAATTGACGGTTACAGCCAATTTTTGTTAGTTGGCCGGGGTGAATATAGCCACAGTAATACTGTAGCTTCACCGTCCGATATGCGCAAGTTGCAGCAAATTAGTATACTGAACTTCAATTGTTGCCTGAGTTCCCACAAATTTTCACATATTGAACTCTGGAAATATAAAGCCTGAGTTTGCGAAACAGAAAATGAAATTGAACATAAAATCTCGCTCAAAAGAGAGTAATCAACTGGAATAATGCAATAGCATTCCAGTCAGCTTTTACATTTCTAACTTCTGGCGAAAAAGTAACCACAATTTCAAGCATGAACTGAACATTCCAGCTGGTGAAGCCACTTATGCGGATTGAATTGAACTTTATTGAACTGAGGCTGGTGAAGCCGAGATATAAAGGAACAAACAAAAAAGAGCAATTAAAGAAAAGTTCTCGCCGCAACGAGTTTTGTTCTCCTCATTTACCTCTTTTAAAAATTCTTTAAACAAAATTTAAAAGTGCAGCAACAGCGGCCTTATGTTTATACAGAGCCATCGGAACAATTTTTCCTTTTTGTGATGTGGGTGTGGTGCTTTTTACAGAATTTTCAAAAAGTGTTCTTACTAAATGAGAGATCTCTCTTTCACTTAGGAGATTTTTTAGCGAATTTCTCGAACCTCGAAGAGAAAGTACATGGACAAAAATTTGGTATTGGTTTCTTGCACCCGTGAGAATACCTTTCAATTTTTTTTTTTAATTTTTAAATTTTTTTAAAATCTTAATTACTGAAATTTCGCCCCCGACGATTTGCGCCCGGTGTAAGTGCACCATTCGCACCTGTGAAAGCGCCGCCCCTGATCGCTCGTAATTAGAAATAAGAAAATCGCAGCTAGGCTACGAAATTAAATTTATAATCTAACAGATATAGTTTTAACAATGGAATACATCTAAATTTTTGAAGTATTTCTACAAGTGATTGGAATTAGTTTTTACATTAAAGCTAATCTGGAATTTTTGCGCAAATTATGGCGTCAATTTTATTCGGGCTTATTTCCCCGACCTTCCAGGAGAATATGAGCATGAGGCAGTCCTCTTTTTTACCACTCCACTCTAAACTCGTTCTCGGAATTCCAACATACGTCAGGTCCAGAAAGTTCGATTTTCGTAACTGGGGTGGTAGCACGTAAGTTGTTTCAATCGACATCTCCATACAAAAATTCAAATGCTACAAAAATTTTTGTATGAAGAGGTCGATTGAAACAACTTACGTGGTACCACCCCTGATTTCGAGTATGAAATGGAACTTTTTATTCAAGGTACTAGAAAAGGATTTTTTCATATAAAAACGCCATCCTAGTTTGAAGCCAACACTGTACAAGTCCGTTTTCAAGTGATGCTCCGTCATACATGTGGCAATTGATTTTATTTCTAGAGATAGAATAAAATAAGCGAAGTATATATTGTCATAGAAAAAGAATACCAATTTGAAATTTTGTATTAACGCACTTCTCTAGTGAGTCATAAACAGGGGACCCATTTCATAGGTGTAAATGGTGCATTTGCACCGGGCGCAATTTGACAGGGGCGCAATTTCAGAAATTAAATGAAAAAAAAAACCATGATCAGAGTGAATAATAGTCAATGGCAGTGCGGAAGAGGGATATTAGAAGGCTCGTAAATTAGGTAATGAAGGGGGACAACTCGTCCGCCCGGGACAACAAGGCCAAGTCTCAAAGTTCATAAAACAATGAGAAGGACGGCAGAGAAGCTGGAAGAAACTAGTAAAATCATGATGGAAGTTCACTGTCCAGGAAGCTTCTTCTCGGGTAGGCATTGAGATTATTCGAAATCAAATGAAAACGAGATTGAACCGAGATTGGTTTAATAAGATAGTGACAGAAGGGGGATTAAAATCTGCGATTGAAACATTTTTTTCCATTTAAGAAATCATGGCTTGGCAAAATATTGTCCGTTTTTTCCAATACGACAAGTGGGTCATTGTAATTGCATTTGCACCGGGCGCAATTCGACTGAGAGACGCAATTTTTCTATTGTCGGTATATTGCACCGGGCGCATAAATCCCAAGCCCCGGCCCTGGTCATAAATAGATCGCACGATCTCCATGAATAATAACTAATACTTAAAAACATTATAACTAAACGTCGAAAGCAATGAACTCTCCAATTCACTCTAGAAATATAAAAAAAATTGCAACCTTTTAGAAAAAGAAGTGAAATAACTTAACTAGCACAGCCCCCCAAGACTAACTATAATCCCTTCATTTAGGGGTTGTACGTACCTACACATTCCTAAAACTCCCCTTGGTTCACTTGAGGGCATTAAACATAAATGTAAGCTCCTTGTAAGTTATTGACTTTTATCCTCCACATAAAAAGCTCAACTTAAAGGAAAAAAATCATTTTAGAGAAAGAAACAAAAAAAAAACTCTTTCTTGACAAAAAAAAAGTGTAAAGGAAAATTTACCATGACATAAAATGTCATATTAAGGATGACAGGAAACTCTAAAAACAACAAAACTCATTTTTCACAGGCACTCGTTTCCTGAATGGCCCAAAAATGACACTGACTTTTCTACTCTATTGTGTTTGGTTTCATCCTTGTGAAAGGAAGGAGGGGGCACGTTCTTTAAATTCCTTAAAGACAAGATAACCGTCAGCCCTGCAAAGATACTACACCTACAATTAAATCAGCAAAAATATAGGCTATATATTTTTTTTTGCTTTCGAGGGGGGATGGAATCTATCTAGCTTTTTGTCTAAATAAGGATAATAGACTTTGTTCGTTTCGAATTTACCCGGAATGGAACTAAGTGCCTGCATTGAGCATCATTTTCCGGTATCGAATATATTGGAAGAAATTGGATATAAAAGTAAAAAGATTTTAGGCCAGAGCCTAGTTCTGACTTTTCACGCTCCCTAGGAGAGTGTCATTTTGGCACGTCTCCCTTCACCTGGAATTCAAGTGAAAAATTATTGAGGGTGTCGGGTCGTGTTCATCACGTAATTTGACATTCTTTAGGGAAAACCATTGCGGCGCGTCCTACACCCAAGTGGAAATGTCTAGGGAACTTTCGGGATGCAAGCTTATTAAGAAGTCATAAGAAATCTGTGTTGTAGCCTCAAATGTAAGACGGAAGTCATAAATCCCGACATCAACCTTCCTCGCAGCACATTCCTGTTTCCGGACTCTTTAAGGATATTTACACTCTTGCAAGCAACTCTCGCTCAATTCTTACCTACACCATTCTACACCGACATTATGGAGGTACCATTTTGCTCGTTGTTGTTCATCAAAAGCGTGCGTGATGAACACATTTTGTACCTTTGTGGCAAAAGGATGCTTTCTCGACTGCAAAGATTGAAATTCCTGTCTTATCATAACGAAATTTTCTAGTAAATTTGAGAGAAAATGTTTGTTTTTGAAATGAATTTCACTTTGAATTGAGTTTCCGGAAACTTCATTTTCCACAGTACGAAAATGCTTCGTTTCGCGTCTAGTTGCAGAATTATGGAATGTCGGCATTTTCATGATTTAAATTTTCGAGACTTATTCAGGAAGCGGCCGTTAGTTTCTATTAAGAAATTTGTGAAATAATTTGAGATATAAACTGGAAGATCGGTGATTTAATGTTGTTTTTCTGTGTATTCTGTTTGTTACGTTACGTGTGTAGGCCAATCAACAGCCAAACAACTGTGTAATTGGTTCAAATCTTCGATACCTTAAATCATGATCGGGGAAACATTGGCCTAGAATATAAAAATACCAGGATCGATTAAAATACTGATATATATAAAAGAAATCAATTAATTTTGCATGAAATAGTTATAATAATGACATTTAGGTGAAATATGCGCCCTTTTGTTCTATAATTTGTTGCCAAATTGAAGGTACCTTCATTGTGCCTCTCTCATAAAAGCCCTCGTACCTATTGGGAAAAAACTGTGATAGCCGATTTTCACAAGTCTTGAGGGAAATTTTCCACAAGCAAACTCGTTCTCCATAGCCAGAAACTGGTGGTAATCACTCGGTGCCAGGTCCGGGCTATAAGGTGGATGCATAAAAACCTCCCAACCAAGCGCCCGGAGATTCTGGCGAGTCACTATCGATGTGTGTGGCCTAGCGTTGTTCTGATGGTACACAATACTTCTCCTATTGGCCAAAGCTGGCGGCTTCTGTGCGATAGTTCACTTCAGAAGGTCCAATTGTTGACAATACAGCTGCCATTTGAGTTCGCGAATTGAGAGTAAAGGCCCCCATGTGAGCCGGCGCAAACCGTGACCAAGCGAGGATTGACAGCCAGGAAGGTTTTGCTGTGTATTTGGTGGGATTGGCAGGGAATCATGTCTTAAGGCCCCCATACACGGTCAAATTGGATCTACACCCAGATTTTCATCAAACCCATAAGCCCAACGTATTTTGATCGGTCGACCGGCCCACAATCGATAGTTTTGGTTGTACATTCGCACTACGATGTACATCCAATTTGACCGTGTATGGAGGCCTTAAGACATGATTCCCTGCCAATCCCACCAAATACACAGCAAAACCTTCCTGGCTGTCAATTCTCGCTTGGTCACGGTTTGCGCCGGCTCACCGCGTTGTCGTAAGTGACCCACTTTTCATCACCAGTCACCATTCGCTTCAGAAATAGGTCGATAGTGTTGCGATTTAGCAGGGATTCGTAGATGGAAGTTTTGGCGTTTTTTGGCGTTAACTCGTGCGGCACCCATACATCCAGTTTCTTTTTGTATAATGCCTTAAGCAAAGGGTTCCAAACAGTTTTTTGTGCAAAGTTTAGCTCCAGGGTAATCAAAACAGTGCTTACATGACGGTCGGACTCGACGATTGATGTTATCGACATTGGGCATCCGTAATAGCAATAGCCGACTCTGGACCGATGAAAATGGTAACACAGTCCAGTGCGCAGCACCCAGGAGGCCAAAATTAAATCACCAAGAAAAGTTTGTCGAATTCAGATAAAGGTCAATTCACACATCCCCCCGTAACGGGACGGCGCCGCCGATGCTTTTCTTGTCAGTCGCTTCCGTGATGAATTTTTCACTGCCATTCACTGGCACTCTGTATCGGTGATCAATGTTCAATTACTTCAGATATTTTAGTTTTTAAATTTAGACAGTGACCTGGAATTTAGAAATTAGAAAGAGTTGGTTTGACCCAGGTGGACTCTGTAAGTGGTCGCACAGAAACAGGTTTAAGGATATTTCAAATAAGCTTTTCTATTGAATTCTTATAAAATTTTCCGTCGAATTAAAAAAATATTTGTGGCACGACCGGGATAAATTAAAAAATATTGTTTCCGTCCGTCCGTCTGCTTTGGAGTTTTCGAATTCAAACCATAAGATTAAAACAATCCCTGCAAATAATCGTCAAGCTGAACCGTCTGTATAAAAAGCTGACGCGCTCGCTCGAGTATTTCAAAATGGCGATATTTTTGCATTTGCAAAAAGCTGCCACGAGCTTGCGTCGCATTCGAGTCTTTAGTATTTTGAGTGGCAGCTTAGTTTGGGTTCACTTAACATCCCCTCTGAATATCTGATGCGCTCGAGTAAAATTTTCTATTTCCCCAGTTTAAGCTCTTCCGTACGGCGGACTCCACTAAGCAGGCCGGCAGATTAATATACCTCCGACATCAAAAACAAGTTGGGCATATACACTATTAATATCTGTCGCGGGTATTTCCATGTGACTGTTTTTCTTTACATTTGTAAAACAATGTAGGCGCCCGCCTCAACGATGAAATGGTATTAATCATATAACCATAACCTTCTTTTCTTTGTACCATATAATCTTCAAAATCCAATAGGTCCACACGGCGCGAAAACGTCGCGGTACCAGGATGGGTTTTTTCCAGACCGATTTTTAATTAAAGTTTTTTTTTTCATATGACATGCTGCTCTCACTTAGCATACTTTAGCTCTTCGTTCAGATGATATACTTTACATAAGAAATTTGAAGATTGTTGATTCTCTTCCATATTATTATTAGCTTCATTACCCGTAATAGGATTTTGTAACTGTTAAATGTTCTGTTGTTGGTGTAATAAATTAAAATACCTGTGGGTTCGAATCTTGTGCTTTGTGGGAAGCAGAGTGCCTATGGGGGTGTGCTACTTGTTCGATTTGGTAATAAGATGTGCGGATAAAGGAATAACAGTATGGCATAGCGACTAAAGAAAGTCCCCATCCCCAGCCAGGTGAACTGAGTCCTCTTCCATTAGAGGGGCTAACCCGTTCAGGTAAGTGTTGATGCGCGAATTTAAAGTAGGACCTCTGGAGTCCCACCTCCACGACCCATCCGGCGAGACAGCTCCCATCTTGAGGCGCCGTCGTAGCTGCAAATCCAAGGAAGGCTTTTTGGGGCACCCAGCCTAGGGTCTACACTCGACCATAAGGCTTAAAGAGCGCCCACTTTCATCGCTTTGGATTCGCCGAATATATAACGGAGCTAAAGCCTAGTTCGCACTAGGCTAGTAATTTAGTAGAGTAGCGAGTAATTTAGTGACTAAACACTAATGAACTCGACTAAAGCAACAGGTTCGGACTTGTTTAGCCGGTGAGCAAGTGAGCACGGACGCGTAGTGGGAGGCGCTACTCGCCCGATAAAATAGAGTAAAATGGATCGACTCGACTAAATCATTCACTAAACTGCTTGACTAATTTTTTGTGGTTCGCACACATTTAGTCACTAAATTACTAGCTACTCTACTAAATTAGTAGCCTAGTGCGAACTAGGCTTAAAAGTGAATGTCGAGGCTCTGCTAATACCAGAGAACATCGTAGGACTCTTGATGAAGTCTGAAAATGTGTGGTGAAAATGGAAGCCACGCTGAAGGCCGTGCACATGAACTTGAAGTTGGAAGAACACTAGAAACATGTTAAAAAACATCAGCAGCTAGATAAAAGTTTATCCATCAGCCGACGCAATACTACAAAACCATTCCCGCAGAACTTTTGGAAAATCAGGAGGTGAGTTTGAGTCCCATATAACCCTATCAGCAGTCATTAGTAGCTTTTCACTAAACAATTCGTCGAAAAAAGAGGTTGCTATTCGATCTTAGCCTCAAAACAGAGCTTTGCGAGTTTCTCTACCTCAGGACGAAGTGGACCAAATTTAATAGATTCCCACACTGCCCCCAAGGATGCGCTAATAGCAGCAGTTATGGAAAGGCAAAACAATCTTTAAATCTTGCTTAATTTTGCAGTTACGCTATTAACCTTGGGTTTATACCACGTGTAAGTGTAGGTAGCACTGCAGCGCTGGTCATTCGCGTACATCTTCAATCTCTTAAAACAGTGCAGTCTCGAAAGGGGGGTTCTACCTACTAAAACAAAGAGATACCCTAGCAGCCCATTGTTCAACAATCTATGTAAATTCCTCCTTCAAATATCAAAGTTATTTTTTAATTTTTCCCCTTTATTAAAATTCACAAAATGAAAAACAGTTCGCTCGAAACCAAAAACTTTTCACGATGTAACCTCGAAAACTGCAGAGGGAAAACATTGCGGAAACAAATAAATTTTAAGAAGGGAAAAACTAAATCTTCCATCTTATATCCTTAACGACATTTTCATCCGGAACTTTTCCGCATGGTTAAGTTGGAGCTGGACCATAGCAGCTCTCGAGCTCACAACACTGAAAAAGTATTCCGCTAAGTGCTGGGTCGGTATTACGAGTGGATTGTTTTTTGCGACGACGGAACGGGCCAGACTTTATATCCGCCTCTCGTTCCGGAAGTACGGGGGACGACAGTTTTCTATCTCGAAGGCGGCGGCGGTTTCACTCCCTCATCCTTTATGTTCGACTACTTTCTGTCCCCAACTTTTTTCCGTGCTCTATTTTTTATATTATTTCCGAGCTCTTGCATTCTAAATAGTTTTCATCTCTTGAATTTTATGGAGTGGACGAAATTATTATTATTATTTTTTTTAAGGTGGAAAATAAATAATAGGGAAAACTACAAGCAGAGATATTAAGCAAGGCATTCGCAATTGTCTACTCTGGTGATAGAGTATGCAATTATATACTTCAAAGGACAGCTCCTTTGCCGCGTTTGAGCACTTTGAAACTTTTTAGTTTTGATAGAAGTTTATCTCAGCGGGGGTCGACTTTGGGAGAATTAAGTTGGACTACGTAAATAGCTCGGAGTGGAGATTTGCAACATGATAAAATGAAATTTACTTATTTAATCTACAAAAAAACTAATACTAAAATACAAGGAGATTATTTTTGTTAATCCCAAGTGCATTGTACTATCTTCTTTATAAGACTTTACGAAGAGTCTTTGAGTGAATAAAAGACAGAGTAAGCGATTTGTAGTGAACTTTAAAATAGGTCATATGACGACAAAAGAATATTAAAATTCTCAAAATTAACTGTTAAATGAATGTAAATGAAGTTGAACTCCCCCGTCGCCTGGTCCCAAGTTCAGGGTGTGAAAAGAGGAGGATGGTGAGAGACGAGAGGCCGACGTCGGCATTATGGTCAATCGACCGGCTGCCAGCAGCATTGTCGCATTCGAACTGATATCCTAACGAATTTTACGATCAGCTCCAACATACGCTGGATATGATACCTCGAACCGAATTAATAATACTCGCGGGGGAGTTCAATGCACATTCAGCAGCAGATCGAACCGGATGGGAAGGAGCCATGGGCAAATTCGGACTTGGAATAATTAACGACAACGAGTTACAGCTGCTTTCATTCGCAGCGTCAAACAACTCATTTGGCAAAATCCATCCGGCAAAGACTCGGCGGTGTTAGACTACATTTTGATCAACGCAAGATTCCGATCGACGATCAAAGAGGTACGTGCAATGTGTGGGCCGGATTACGGATCGGACCGTTTATCTCGCAAATACCGGACGATATCAATATAGAAAAAAGGCAATTGTCGGAGTCTATTGTGGAGTGTGCAATGGAATTGTGTCCCCCTATCCGTAAAAGGACGCAGCCATGGATCTTGGACAGTTGTCTGGAGCTTGTTGATCAGCAGAAGCAAATGAAACACGTCGACTTTGAGCAATACCGACGATTGAACAAAGAAGTTAGACAGAACACGAAATGGGAACGAGAAGCGTACTGGGATAATGTTGCGGCCGACATGGATGAAACGGCGTCGGGACACGAGTACCGGACGCTGTACCAGACAATCCGGCGGTTAGGCGGCAAAACAACATCAATAATCGGATAGAACTTTCGTGACTTTTCCCCATGAGCGCCTGCAGCGGTGGAGAATTTTTTTCCAAAAGCTGTACAACCACGATCCGCAACAAGGTCCAGCGCCAGAACCGCCGACAATTATCAAAGTGAAGACGTTAATAAAATTTCTGAAAAATTGAAAAGCGCCGGGAATAGACCAAGTATCCGCCAAGATGATCAAACCCGGAAGTGATGTCTTATCACAACGACTTCATGTCCTCATACCACACATATGGCATTCAAATCGTCTCCCGTCAGCGAGAAAGAAAGCGATTGTTGCCTTAATTTTGAAGAAGGGCGACAGTCGGGAATGCAAGAATTATCGCCATATTAGCCTCCTTTCGATCGTGGGTATAGTGCTCACGTTGTCGTCGTTTTCATCGATTTCAAATCCGCTTTCGATTGCATCGATTGGAACAGCTTGTGCGGAGCCTTGGAAACCGAACACGTGCTATTGAAAATCATCCAAGGATCAGACACTGCTCGAAGAAGAAAAACAAAAGCGTCGGCTACGGTGGTCCGGACATGTTTGCCGATAATAACCGCTTGCCACATAACCTCTTCTGGCGAGACCATCTCGCAGACTGGAGAATCCATTGATCGCACCGAAGAAACCTGGCTAAAGAATATCGAGGGCGACCTAAAGAATCAACGATTATCATTTACCGAGGCACGAGACGTCGCCAAATACCGGCAAGTGTGGAAATAAATCGTGAATAGAGTTCGAGACCCAGCGGCACCAACAGCAGCGTATCCGTTGCGGAGACGTCCCGTTCGGACCGCCAGCTAACGGATCAAAGAAGTAGAAGATACCAAAACCTGCTAATTTACAAAATCGTCCATAAAAGAGTAACTACGAAATTTTATTTGTCTTTTGTAGTATTCTACTATATAATATTACAAAATAAACCAACTTTATTTTGGGTTTACTTTCTAAGCTACAAATATAAATTATTAGAAATTGTTTGCCCATTTAGGCTGGACTAGAGACGTACAGCTAGTTAGTGACTTGGGTAGCGAAGCTTTCCTGCAAAAAAGCATGGAAGATAGGCGCTGATCCGTAAGCCTCCTGTCCCCGTCTGCTTGATAACTCCAGGCCGAAGTAATCTCTTTACGTACCGTAGGCTTGTTGGGTTTAGTCAGTAGGAATCTGACACTACAGTCTAGGAGGCCACAGTGGGGCGAACATACTGTTTCGCTGGCCAAAATTCGAGAAGTTGATGAATTCTTATGAAACTTGATATTACATGGTTTTTGGGGTCGCTGATTACGAATCTGATATCAAATTTTCAAAATTCAAAATGGCGGACCGGAAGTGACATACTTTTTTAGCCAAAAATTGAGGTAGCGCTGTGAAACTTGGTAGTATATAGTTTTCGGGGTCGCTGATTACGAATCTGATATCAGATTTTCAAATTTCAAAATGGCGGACCGGAAGTGACATACTTTTTATGAAACATGTCGGACATAGTTTTCTCCCGTGAACATTTTCTTGCAAAATTTTCGCGATAGCGACGAATATCTTTATTTCTTGCTTCTTGCGCATCCTCGGATAATTGAGCAATGGGTAATGGAGCCTTCTCAATAATGTCAGCTCCGTGCATTAATACAAGGTGCACCGACGTTGGTATTGGGTACAGGAATACCCAATGACTTTGCAACGTCCAAGCAATATTTTTTAAAATTCCCAATATCAATAGCAAAACCGCTCGATATAGGTAGTTTGTAAAATTATTTTACAACTTGCTAATAATTGCTCGTCAATATTGAGAATTTTAGCTGCCAAAGCGCCGAGCAGTATTCCTATCATTGGTATTACCTGAAGCCTGCTTCGGAGCATCTATATTGAGTCCTAAAGTTTTTCTGAATTCATTTTGAATATAAGCCTTTCGATCAGATACTCGTTTTTTATCTTCAGCAGAACGAGCCTGCCATTTTCCACTGCCGCCAACTTTATACGCTAAATGCAGCAACCACTCCATAAATCGTATCCAGGTATGCAATGAAGCAATTCGAGCACGCCGTAATCTGCAGCGCGCGACTCTTTCTACTATAACTTTTTTTCGGGAGAGATCGGGAACGAGATATTCAGGATACTAAAACTAGACACTTTAACGAACATTTTCGTGCAAAAACCGTGACTGAACAACACTGAACAAAAAACTTATCACTACTTGAATCTAAAAAAAATTTGATTTTTTCAATTGGCAGCGTAATTGTTATTAATTAGCCACATAAACAATTACACGTTTCTCGTTTTTGTAACTATATATCTCTATTGTACATACCTTCATCATCAGGTTCCATTTTACAGAAGTCGAATTCAACACTCCGTTCCAAAAATATACACTATACAATTTCACGTTCGCGCAATGACGGTTGAGCGTCGCACGTGGAGGTTTCAAAGCGTCAACTTGTGAATGACGTAGGGCCTCAGGTATACAACCTTTCGACCCGTTCCTTCCGGATTTTGATGCACCGGAGCTCCCCCTAGGGGACTGTGGCGGTAAAACACGAAAATTCAAACCTTGATTTTTCGACTTTTGGCCAGCGAAACAACCGTTTCGCCCCACTGTGAGGCGGTCACACCCATTTCATGCTGCTAGACTAATGTAAAATTCTCATCACTTCCTCGTAAAGATGTTGTTCAAGATCATCAGCACTTGGGCTTGAAAGACTGGAAGGTAGGTCGCTGATCCGTAAGCCTCCTGTCCCCATCTGCTTCATAACGCCAGGGCGAAGTAATGCCTTTACGTATCGTAGGCTTGTTGGGTTTAGTCAGTAGGAATCTGACACTTCAGTCTAGGAGGCGGTCACACCCATTTCATGCTGCTAGACTAATGTAAAATTCTCACCACTCCCTCGTAAAAATGTTGTTCAAGATCATCAGCACTTGGGCTTGAAAGACTTGTTAGTTGTTTCTAGACGACCACGCCCATGACGCCCCCTTATGTCTTGGAGCCATCGGTGATTATCCGCATATTAGGTGGTATATTAGTAGGTAGTCGGTTATAGCGACCGGTTCCTTGGATCGCAAGCACAGGATGACCGTAAAGTTTTGAGTTCCAGGCCCCGGACTCCCTCAGACTAAGGGCACTACACGAAGCTAGGTATTTGATGTGAATGTCCGGAGGAAGCAGGTGCAATAGAATATAAAGGGGGTTCGTGGGCATGTTCTCAAAGTCTCTGTTGCGCCTATTGTTGTCTTCCGCTAGCCCCTTTCCAGCTTTATGACCTACTAAGCGCTGTCGACCATACCAACGATTCATACGTGAGAATTGACGTATCACGGATATGTACCTTTAAAGGACCCATCTTTGGCTAGAGACCCCATCTCTTACCGAAGGTCTTTTTGAAGGCTTAAAGGCTGTGCAGGTTTTCTTTACCCTTTTCTCGATGTTCGAGCTCCATTTCAAGCAAAAACTTTTCATATCCATCCCCAAAAGAGGTTAAATATATTTAGTTAAGCATACAACTCTGCCGTCGTCTGGTCTCAAGTCCAGGGTGTGAAAGGAGGAGGGTGGACGACCTGCCGAATTGACTAGAATCGGGAAACCGAAGAAATTAGGCAAGAAACCGCATTTTTTAAAGTGGCACCGACAGCAACGTATCCATTGCGGAGATATCCGGCTCGGACCGCCAGCTAACAGATCAAAAAAGAAGAAGAAAAGTGAAGCATACAAAATAAATAAATACGGTGGCAGCGGTGGGATCCAGTAAAAATAATTTATCCAATATTAGACCCAGAAATAAGGATGAAGTCTGGAAGCGCCCGCTCTTTAAGTTGACCCTAAGATTATATTCGAAGTTCAAAAGCACTAGTTATCATGAAAATCTTCAGAAAACACTCTCTTCATTTGATAAGAGCACCTGACCCATTTGGCCAGCTACAGGATTGTCCCGATTTACAATAAATATCAATTTTTGTGATCTTGTGTCTCATTTATTTGTTTTGGAAGCCCGTTGTATGAATATATGTTGTACATATTATATTTAAAGCCAAATAAGAAAAAAATATTGCAGATAAAATTCACCTCCACTTAAGTCGCACAGAAGAACATATGTATGTACATATTTAAAGCTGATATAGTACAAGCGTCACGAACGACCAAAACGAATAAATAATCAAACGAACACTCTCCGTTTATCCCAGTATTGTGCTGTTTCTTTTTTGCCGAACTTAATACACATTTTTGATATTTTTAGATGTTTGCACAGAGTTTATTTTAGCACAAGGTTATATTGGGAATGCCACAGCCCCACCGAATATGCACTTCTTAAAAACCAACATTTCGTCTTATTGATTGTGCTTTAAAAATATGAAGAAAAAAAATTCAATGTAAGCAGCTTATCATCACTCAAATCTTAAACAACTTCTAAAGTAAAAATCTTCGCCCTTGAAAATTTTCACATGTGTGAAGCTGTTTGGATTTCAGACCGATTACAAGTTTCCAAGGTTTTTCTTACACAAATTTACGATGTTTAATATTAATAAAAACCACACAAAAGCAAATTTTTGGATATTTACATTTAGCAATAAGTGAGGGTGTTTACCAACAAAAATTGAATTTTTTTTGCATATGTAAAACCCATTATCGAAAAGTTAAAAGAGAATAATTTAAATTTACGTTACGGCCGGTTTAATGTAACCAACAACAAAATACCACGCGTTTTACCACAATTACTTGAAGAACAAAACCCATACATAAATAAGACCATATAAAAACATTAACATCGCCTAAATTCACCTTTTTTCACACACAATAGAACATCAAAAGGGAAATAATTTCAAATTTCCACAACTTTTCCCCAAAAGCACATAACCATCTCAACCGCCATTTACAGAAAATACAACACATTCACCTCGAACATTTTGAACGTTGTAGAACAGCGCAGGGATAATAAACGTTACCTATAAAATTACTTTAGAATAAAATTAAGATTAGAGCGAAACGGGAAAAAGAGTTTTTATCTGAAAACTATCACCTTTTACCTGTACAAGAACCCTTCAACTTTGTTACACACTTTGCATGGCCATAAAAGATAAAATCTCTTATACATCGCAGCCCCTATATAAGCCTAGGCATCGCGGAATAATAACAATCAACTTTCCCTTAAGGTACATCCAATCCAGGAACCCTTGGTGCTATTAAGGGGTTGCCTCCACCCTGCTTGACGGGGCAGCTTAACGACAATTTCGGGCCCTTTGTTTTCTGGTGCTAATAATCGAATAATGCAAACTGATTAAAACAAAACAATAGCCGACGCCCCAGCTTCAACAAGTTCATGGCGAAAGTTCAAAAGGGCTCCACCGATGACTCAGTTCGGTTTGTTTTAGGGATGGAAGGTGGTTTAGGGGAGTAGAGCCCATTAATTACGTTATCTTAAATTTTGTAAAGCTCCATAAATGCTTTTCAAACTTTCTCTAAAATAAAGGTCTTCGTCTCCTATCGATTGAAGCAAGTGAGTAACATCACCAGAACAAAAGGTGAACTTTCGAAGTCGATCTCCACTATAGTTAGGAGCAACGTAGAGAAGGTGGAATAATTGGAACATCTAAAATGTACACCATCAGTGGGTGTATAGGTCTCTAAAGGTAAAGACAGGCCTAGTCCTTACAGGGCACGGATGAATGTTTTTATAGGTGAAGAATTCCTAAGTCGTTCTAAAGTCCTTTTTAGTCAATTAACGTCTTTTGGTAGAAATTAAACGAATTGTAGGTATGTATAGACAAAAAAAAACACAGCACTTACCTTCGAATATACTACAGACGAAGAGCATAAGAGCTGTATAAGACAAATTCATCTTCAGAGCATAATCCCTTTGAAGTCCTCTGTTTAGCTGCACAAGTCTGAATAAAAATTCTGCCTCAAGTCCTGCCGAAGTCTCTTCCGCCTGCACGTCTCTCTGTGTACGTACTGCAAAAAAAATATAGATACCACCTACAGGCTTAAAGCAGACCACTTTAAGACAGGTCAAAGTATTCTTAAGAATGCCACAGATTGCCTCGAGCAGGAAACGGGTCGAACAACTAAACTTAAGTATTAGGATTGAAGTTTATCACTAGTTTTTTGCACATACACGAACTGTCGATGGAAGCACGAACGACTTTTAGCACATTCTCGTTTTTTTTTCTTCTAAAAAATAAAAGAAGAAAAAAATAACAAAATTCTCAGCCTGCACACCACCCTAGCGATTCAGGTAGGTGCAAAAATGATGCTGGTTATATGGGAGACTTGTTCTTATATTTCTTTCTATTTTCACACACAGCACACACAAGTCGCAAAATCACTGCATAATGAACTGCTTGTTGCTCAAACTTTCACCCCTTGTTAAAAGAAATCGGGAAAATAAAAATTCTACACCGATATGAGGGGCGAGCTTTTGAGGATGAGGTGAACAATCTTGAATTCAGTCCTTTCCCTAACTTCTTTTTTTATTGAGTTGGAAATTTTATTGGTGGGCGTAGGTTTTTGTTACTGTCATTTTTAGTGGCGCACATAGTTTTTGTCCATTTTGATGGATTTCTTCTTTGATTTCATTTTTTGGAAATTTTAGCAAGAGATTGTCAGCAACTTCAGGTGGTAGAAGTACCTGGAAAGAAAAAAATCATATTTTAATCATCCACACATAACATTTAAAAATAAAAGCTCTAAACCAACAGTTCAACTAAAAAATTGCGAAATAGACATTTAATTCTTTAGGTTAAAAGAATTTATCTCAAGAGGCATAACACTCTGACGAGGACAACTTTCTTTAATTCTGATGGTCGCCCTGCCGAAAAAAACTCGAAAGTTACAAAAGAATCTGTGTTGTTCAACTGAGGCCCCATTGCAAAAATTTACTTCACTTTTAATTTTTAGTCAATTAACATATCCCAACGCGCATTAGAAATGATTTCCGAACTCAATAATATATAACTCAATAACAATTTCAATTTATCTTTTAATCTGGTGGCAGCGGTGGGATCCATGGAAAATATATTATTCTTTTCATATTCCGCTGTGTTCTTGAGCGCGATTTCAATTGAGAATTTTTGAAAAAAAAAATTGTATTCATCCGGGCTTTAACAAAAAGGTTCGAAGTTCGACTAAGACTTAGACAAGGTGATGGGCTGGCTCCAATGCTCTTCAACCTCTAGAATGGGTGACGTCAGCCGAAAGAAGTAAATCAATAGCTACAGTCGGTACAATTTCTTGGTTATGTAGATGACTAAATATCATGGGAAGGTCGCTTTATGGCAGCAAAAGAAGCTTAGGTCGAATTAAAAGGGGCGGCAAAGGACATTCGTCTTGGCAACGGACAGATAGAAAACAAAGGTGATGCAACAATCCAGAGCAGGAAGATTTAGAATAGGAAGAAATATAACTATCAACGAACGCAATCTAGAAGTAGTCGATAAACCAGTCTACCTTGAGTCTACAATTACAAAAGGAAACGAAAAAAAAGAATACATGGCCAGACGAATACTACTGGCTAGTAGTGATGTAAAATACCCAGGTATTTATGAATCAGGGTAAATATCCAGGGTAAATACCCGGATAAATACCCAATGTTTATAAATACCCGGGTATTTTACAATTTAAAAACAAATCCGTTGGGAGTAAGTAAAAAATTTGGAAATGTTCGCAAACTAATTTTTCTGAGTTGTTACAACATTAGAAGGCTATTAAAATTAACAGAAATTAGAATTGAAACTTAGCACTTCGGTTGAAAAATAAGGAAATAAAATCAGGTCTAACCTGAAAAATTAAAAAGAAAGTGCTTGAGAAGTGGACATATGTACATAGCGAAAGGAAAACAATTGCATGGTTGCGCAAATCAATGATTTACATGTTATTCAAAAAAGCAAACTTGCCATTATATTTTGAGAATTGCAATCTGCTTAGCAGGCCTGCGCAAATCTTGCAACCATTATTGTATGCATGCTTATCTGGTTAAATAAGAAGAAGAATTAATGTGTCAAAATTGGAATGCCGTTCGCAGAGGTTTCTTGATTTTTTAATTTTTTAAGCAAAGTTTCTAGGTTGCACAATTGCTTTACTCCCAGTTGCTCTTTTCGAAACATGTTTTCAATAAGGCAAACAACCATACAATTATGAAAAAGCCCAAAATTCTCTTTATTGATCGTGAACAATATTAATTGAGCAATGACAACCTGGGTAAAAATTAAGTAGGTTAAATGCAAAATTACAATATAAGATCTACATTACCACATATTTTGATGTCAAAACAAAATAAAATGATATTATAAATCAAATACAAGCACGATCTATTCTGAAAATTGAGGGAAAAGCTGTGTTAGTTAGACTTCTGGGTAGGATGAGCACAACAGTGCTGCCAATCCACATGCTTGATGACACCTGGCATACATCTTTATTATACTTAAACTACCTTCGTTTTGGGTATTTAAACGACCATCGGGTAAATACCTGGATAAATACCCAATTTATATTTACCTTCTCACTGGGTATTTACCCGGCCAACATCACTACTGGCTAGTAGAGCCTTTTATGCCTAACAATAAATATTGCAAGATTTGTGCACAGGAATACGAAACTCTCGCTCTATAAAACAGTAATAAGACCAGTATTGTGCTATTATGGTTAGACGGACTATGGCATAGGACATAGAGGAACGAGTCAACAAGTTTGATAGAAAAGTTCTTAGATGCATAATAGACCAAGCCAGAGAGAGTAAAATATGTCGAAGGAGATACAACAACAAGTTGTATGAAATTTTTGACGACCCACAACTTTTATAAAAATCAACAGACTAAGACTAGCCGGCCACGTTATCAGTATGGAGGACAATAGTATCCAAAAACAGCTTATGGCATCAGAAATTTCGGGAAATAGACCAGTAGGTAGACCCAGGAGGAGATGGATATACTCTGTGATGGCTGTCGCAGCGACTATGCTCAACATCCGGAACTGGAGATATGCTGCAAGAAACCGTCAAACTTGGAGAAATTCCCAAGATGAGGCCAAGGCTGGATTAGGCCTGTAGCGCCATTGGATGGATAGATGGATCAATCCAGGCTGCATTAACTGACCGTTGAGTGCAGTAAACAAAGTTCCGGTTAAAGGTAGTACAGCAAATGAAACCGGACTACCGACAAATTTTTAACATTTCAACATTGTCAAAACTTGGTACCCTACAAAGCCAGTCTTGCAACTTTTGAGTTCAGTATGGTAACTAAAAGCCATCAGCTTATCCAGTTTCTTTCACTGTAATATCAGCATCCGATAAGTGCTGAATATGCACACCTGAATGTGTGAGTCGTGGAAGCTGTAACAATAAGACTCGGCCAAAATCGTCCAGGATTCGTTGTGCCGTCGGTAAAGCAAGAGGTTCTCCTAGCAATATAAAGTGGTTAAATATATTTAGTTAAGCTTACCAAGTAAATAAAGACATTGTTATAATATCGAATTCCATGGTGGCAGCGGTGGGATCCAGTAAAAATATATTTATTTCTTTCATTCTCCGTTGAGTTCTAATCTCGAACACGATTTTTATTGTAAATTTTTGGAGAAAAAATCCGGACTGCATTAACCATCCATGGAATGCAAATTGGACCAGACCAGCTAGAGCAAAAAATCCTTAACATTCTGTCTTAAGGACTAAACCCCACCCAAAATTTTTCAACATTTCGCATTACTATATTAATTCTTATAATATCACAATTTGAGCGTTTTCTTCCGAAAATCCGCTAACCAGGACCGCAGGGGCTTCGGACTACGTTTACTTCCCACATCAATTTTTAATTCTAACCAAGCCATTTCTTTTTCCACCAAATCTGGAAACCTAGATGGCTTAAACGGGAATTTCTGAAAGTAACAAAATTAAGGAAAACTACCTACCTTGACAGAGTACAAGAGTTTCCTGAGTGAATCGCTCTGTCGACAGTAGGACAAACTAAGAAATCCCAACAAGTTTGGAAATAAAACTTTGCTGGCAGCAAAAACTTCTATTCTTTAGTAAGTACCACCAAGAAGAATTTAGGTAAATAAACTGCCCCTTGCTTTATCTGCAAAGAAAGGTGAGACTAGAGAACAAATCTAAGGCAGACTTACTCTCAGGTATAGGTTAAGGGTTAAAAGGTATGGGGGAGTATTGAAGAAGGTGGTGATGAACCCTGCCTTTGAACTCTTGGTGTTGTAGAAGCTCGGAAATACTGACTGCGAGAGATTATTCCACATTCGAGTTGTTCTATTAACAAACGAATTCTTATCTTGTTGAGTGCGTGAACGGGGTAGTTGCAGGTGAAGGGAATGAGACGTACTAAGCTTTATCGAGACACTTGGAAACCTGGGCATATTGACCTCTTACGGGAAAACCCCAGCATCTACCGCCTAATAGTAATTACAATAGTAATAATCGTGTAGATTGAAATACCTCAAAAACTAACTACATCCCGTCTTTCGTGATTTCCAACACAAAAACAATACTTTTCCATCCGTGTCCATGGAAAGTATGTAACATTAACCAAGGCCCAGCAAATGACTGCAAATCGCCAAACAAGCTACCGAATTTTTTTAAGGAATGCAATTCTCTTGCAACCCTCGGCAATGACAGAAATATAAAAATCCTCTACCCGTACACAACTCCTTTAACATTGGAACTGAACGTGGTTTTCAAACGTGGCTACAAACACCTGCGCCTTCGAATTTCATACCGTGTATTTTCGAAATCCGACATATAAACCCAAGAGTGAAGACGTCTTCTCATCCTCCTGAATCCTTATAACCTCAGCAAAAATAGAGGCACAAATTCCTACAAGATTCATCTCAACCAAATGACAGGCATCTTAAGCAGCCTCAACCCAACCCACCCTTTTCACATTTTTATTTTCAAACGATTACCTTTTCATTCAGGAAATTAAAAAACATCGAAAATATTGCATTTTTATAGATGTCGTAAACTTGCATACATAACGATATCCTTCATGGTTGCATTCACTGAATAAGTGAGTGTCACGTAGTCACTGGCGCAGACATCGTTCAGATAAATCGATTTGTGTATGCGAGAGAGAGAATTTTTTTCTTTAAATGCAGTATGCATTTACCAAACCAGAAATGCAATTTGAGTCTTTAAAAACCCCGAGTATGGGACTGCATAAAAAATATTCAAAGTATTAAACTGGAGCGTGTTGCTGATATGGACTGATGGTTAGGAAATAGTATCAAGAGTGATCAACCCCATCTTACAGATTTTTCTCCAATAATGAAGTACTACATTTATAATTTCAATGTACACCTTGGATAAAATATTCATATGTAAACTTTGCAAATCGCAAAAATGTGATCATTTCAGTTATGGAATGTAATGAAATTGTTAAAACTGAATATTGTTATATCTTCCATGGCGAATCTTTCTCTCACTATTCCTATTACTAGCATTTCGGCTAGAGTTTGCTGTCCAATATTGCATTCAAGTACAAAGGGCCTTATCTCTGAGCTCAGGTATATAGCTACAAAATTCATTCTCCTTTATTACCTCGTAATAGGATCAAATGAACTGACTGAATAGTTCCCAACTCAATGTTATGCGGTTGCGAAATTGACCGAATTCTTCTCCCCGAGCTACCAGGCTCAATATGAACATTCATTTCAAAACGCAAATATGCAACATGAATTTGAAAATAACAAAACTCTTGGAATACTATAGGAAAACTTCGGATTGTCTAAATGCCTTGACTAGAATCAGTGAATAAGCCCACAATGACATGATCTGAGATAACAGACTGATAGAACAAAAGGTGATTCCCAAGCTCGGATTTTCACATAACAAAAGCTTGCTTCCTGAAATCAGCAAATCATTATTCAAATATATTGAAATGTGTTAGGTAAATGCAAATAATGAGTTCAGATTCCGCAATAGACCTTACACTATTCATATTGTGTCGAAATAGTATCCAATAAACAATGGAATTTTATCAAAAGAAGCCTGACTATTTTGCACGGGGCCTTTGTTTGGTTTATAAGCAAGACGGCACCTCAGCTATGAACGACAATATTATTTAAAAGAAGAAGTGCGTTCACCACCAACAGCCTCGAAAAGCGTGAAGTGACGTCGTTCATTATATTATATTTTCCAAGAGTGACGTCGCATTTGTATAATTAGCTTGGGAATTTTCAAGACGGAGTCAAGAATTTAATCCTAGGTACTCCTACGCTATCAATAAAGAACAATCGAACTACATAGAGATGAATAGCAGTTGTTATACTGGGTGAATTTTATGTTCCAGGTCGATGTGATGTGGGTGATGTCCTGTTGAAACCACTTATGCCATAAGCTCAAATGATTCAATCCAAGCAAAAGAAAGTATTTCAGCTTGTCACGGTAACAACTACCCTTCGCTCGTTGCTTCTATAAACCTTTCTTTTAAAGCAGGTTTGCCGGGAACACTGTCGGATCGAACACCTTGACAAGGCCTGGCAACCCAGTACGGAATAGAACTCTTCCAGAGTCGATTCTGCACACTTTCCTTCTAATGCGTAATGTCTACTTTCAAGATCGAATCATCAATTCTTTTAACATTGCGATGACCTAGGGTCGAAGGCATAAGGGCCACCTTTTCCAATACAATTCGTTCCAATATTAAGGCATAAGAGCTACCTTCTGCTTTACCATACCTTCCAAAAACTGTTTTTAAAAATAAGAGGGTGGGAGAAAGACGACCGTAGGAAAATAATTATTACATCATCATATTTTACGAGCGGCTTCAGCAAAGGGAAAAGTGTGCATGTTCGTTAGGCATGACACTTTGCAATACCATTTCTGCCAATAGCCATCGATTCACATTGCTTCTAGTATCTACTTAAAGATATACTGCATTCCGATTTAATGAATTCGTAAATTCCCTACTGGTAACATTCCACAGATATTTGATAGTTGTCGGTATGTGGGATCTATGTGTTATGTGTGTGGTCTGGTCTGACCGTGCCGGATCGTACACCTCGCAACGGTATATGACTAGATAATGTAACCTCTCCGGAACGAGTCTGGTGAAAGATTGAATTTGGCCTGCTGAAACGCTTTCTTTTATTGCTGGATAGCTCGTGGGTGTACGAAGCTTTAAAGCTTCGAAGTAAAGCTTTCAAAGAGAGCATCACGTCTGTTTGATCTGGTGGTTGAATGTTTATTTTTCTAATGTTTTTTTGGGACAGGGATTTTTAGTAAAAAATCAACAATCGTTATAATTCCGTTGGCCCAAATTGCGCACCTTATAGTTACCCTTTGAGGGTATAAGGATCGTTGGTGAACTAATTAAGAGTTTTGAATACACCAAGAGCGGCTGTTCTGTTTTTTAACAAGGCAAAAAAGTCGAAATATGCCTCGTCACTCCTAAAGGTTCTCTGCCAAAAATGTTGGTCGTGCATATCGAGCGGCCATTGTTGCAACAGAAGATGCTCCACTTGTTATCGATTACACCTAATAAATGACACCATAATCAAAATGACGGGTTTGCAGCTTTTACCTCCCGGTTGAAGTCAAAATCAGAAATCGTTTACTATATCGTTTTTATCTACGAATATTCTAGCAATTATGAATAGATTATGTTACAAGCGGCACCGTAAAAGAAGGGAATCTGAAAATTGATGTTTCCATGCGCAATGAGAGGCTCAAGTCTCCATAAGCAAGCAACGCCCTCGATTTGTTTAAAAACGCAAATAACCGGCTCATTTATATTCTCAATCACAATTCCACATGTGCGTTCATTTTTCTTCTTTTATGGTGCGGGCTCTACCTTAGCCTAAGCTCATAAATTACCCTTTCTCCGTGCTTGTCATTTATCTAATAGTGCGATATCTAGTAGCAAGATTAAATGAAAGATAACATACTTTAAAGAGACTCTGGTCTTGATTGAAGAGAGGGCAATAAACCTTACGCTTGAACTCTTGGCTGTCGTACCAGTGCGGATAAACTTACTGCGGCATATTGCTCCACAGTAAATTTAAATGAATTTGTAAAATGTAGTATTGGCGAAAACGAGGGTTGCAGACTGTGGCGGGAACGTCATGTGTAGCGGGCTGAACATAGCCATGGAGGCAGATGGTTGTTTATCTCTATGAAACAGTCCCTAGTGTGAATCTGCACCTTGTCTTGACAAGGTAATGAGATTTTAGTGATAAGAGTAGAATTCAAGCCGAGGTCGAATAAAGGATTTGTTGCTTATAGTATAGCTCGCTGACGGTTGAAGCAGATATTTTTATTTTTTAAAAGACCCAGACACTGTAGGAGTAATTGTCTATTCACACCAAAGAGACGGATCACACGGGCCAATGGCCACACTGTACTGAATGACCACGCTGTACAACACTCGGGACATGGGCTATAATGGCGACACAGGACCTAGGTAGGATTTTTTTTTTTTTTTAGAATTGGAGAGAACCCTTACCCGTGCAATCTGTACTCTATTTACTGTCTCTCTCGAAAACTACGATCTCGTTGCTGATTCGTGTTTAATTTTTGCCAAAAAATACTTCTTATCTCGTCTAGCTCTAACTCCCTATCTCGTGTAAACCCATGATTCGGTATCCGTACATCGGCAAAATATCTTCAAAACGGAGTTTGATGCCGCAGGCCGCTTTGTCGTAACTGGGTTGAGGTTGCCATCTTTTCCGGTTGCCCAACCCTATTGGGTGTGCGGAAGCCAGGAAACCACCATCTACTACATTAATACTGGGAAAATATCGTACAGGGATGACTTTTTTCTTTTTGGCACTCCGGCTTTGCTGAACAGAGGACAGGAGAAATGGAGTTGATTTATATGTCAAATGCTCTACTACAGGGTGGGCCAAGAATTAGTTAATATTTCAAAAAATCGTATAAAAAAACCATTTGACATATTTTAAAAATTGTTTATTTGCAAGAAAAGTAATTCATTGGAATTTATTTTTTAAAAATAATATCATCTAAATGACCACCGTTTCGACTTTTGCACTCTTCTAAGCGTGTACCGAAATTCTGGATTCTGGATCACGTCGAACAAAAGCGGCAACTTGCTGCCCCTTCTCTTCGGTCCGAGAAGTCCGCGGGCCGCCGGCTTGTTTCACATTTAGTGTAGATCCTGTCTCTTTGAACTTTTTCACCCATTTCTTAAAGGTGCACTCGGACACTGACTTAAGTCGTGCAAATCGTATTCAACGCGAAATAAGCGTCTCACAGTAATGAGTGAATTGCAGTTTAAATAAAATTGTTTCACACAAAAAGCGCGCTGTGGCCCCGTGAAGCGATCCATTGCGAGTAAATTTCCCAGAAACAAACTAGCGGCAAGACCCCTCCCCGAGCCCCGCGCGGCGTGGGTTTGCGTGGGGTGTTAGATTTAAATGTTAACGAATTCTTGGCCCACCCTGTACATCTTCGTTGCATTGTTATGACCGCTCTTTAGAAAAATACCATCCAAGCCTTGGTGGCAGTTTGCTTAGGTTTTGCCAGGAAGACCGTTGACAGCAACATGAGCAAATTCAACTTTGGAAATGGGGGGTTGTCATTAAACCATTCCTGAATCTAAGATCGGTCTAGTGAATCTCTCTTTTGCCACGATACCAAGAATTAACTTGTAAAAACCACTCCAGCGAACTCCTCCAATGATGTGCAGATGATGGTGATTTTCATTTTGCCTGAGTAGGAGGGAGTCATAAACTTAATGAGCTTACGTCAAAGTACACCCCAGAATCGCCCTATCTATTCCTAAAACCATCTTATCAACAGGCAACTTGATTTTTAATAATGTACCGTTTTATCCCCTCCATATCTCTTTAAATACTGATCCTAGCAAAAAAGTGTATAGAATGAAGAAAAGACCTTTAGAGCCCCTCCTTTGGCACCATCCTCATTCTCTATATTTTTAGTATATTGCTAAGGACACCTTACTCTACATCTGTGATAAAATTGGCTTATGTATTTTCTTCTATATTTTCCCTTCGTTGCCGGGACTAATAGAGACAGGGGCGGCGCTATCATAGGTGCAAATGGTGCACTTGCACCGGGCGCAGTTGAACGAGGACGCAATTTCAGCAAACCTTAAAAAAAATTGAAAAAAGTATTCCCGTGATTTAATTTTTGTCTATTAAAGGAATTCTTCATTTTCCTTCATTGTGATCCAAAAATTAAGAGCCTATGGGGCGGAATATGGCATATTGCACCGGGCGCAAAAAACATAAGCGCCGCTCCTGAATAGAGACCTGTGAGCCCGACTAAAGTAGCATTCTCCTGCTCTCTTGTGGCCACATTTGTGACTAACTAGTCGCAACGAATTTCTCCGGGGTTTGCATTTCTAAACAGAATATTGTAAAGGTTGACTAGTTTACTCGAGCTCGTATAGCCCGAGTGTCCCTTGTAACCCGTGGCCCGTGATTGATGGCATTTACAATTGACTAATACTACTATGATTGGACGCTAGCTCTGTCTCCAGTTGTTTAGAGCTAGATTGATACCAATAGTTTGGAGTATAACTAATATAGTAGGGTGCAACATTCGGTTAAAAGCCTTGGAGATCAACAAATTCTTCATCATTGAAGTGGATTTCTCTAAACAGAGCTCCAGACGATTCTGAGTGCCGAAATCATATAGAAAAAACATTAGAAAATAAATTAGATAGGTATGACATATCTAACCCTTAAAAGTAGACTTTTATGTTATATCATAAGTATTGTTGTAGCCAAAATCCACTTAGTTTATACATAACGAACGGAATTTTTTAACATCAGACGCCGTTAACAGCACCCATGAGTCAAGATAATTTGCCACCAAGCATCACCTGCATTGCACGTATTCCAATCAATAGTTTCCTTGCATTTTTGAACATGTATTTTTGCTGAGAAAGGTACCTTGTTGAGAGATATGAGGACTAAACATGTGGAAATACCAAGAACCACCGCTTAGGATTTGAACCCACGATTTTTGGAATGGAATTTTGGGACTTTATCCCTCGCCCTTGTTAGTGGCCGAATATAACTTAATCTATAGGTTTACGCAACCCACAACTTACGTTGTTTCTAATGCAAGCAGCTATCAAGTATTTTATAATGCAAACATTAAATTCTTGCATTAGAATTTAACTAATTGAAAAAGTATTTAACTGAATTTATCAATAATACGATAAAAGCTTAATAAAACGTTTATTTTAATTTCAAATCTAATTGATGATTATTTAACAATATCTAATCCGTTTATGCAAATAAAATATTTAAATGTATTACATTAAAAAAAAATTAAAATTTTAGTCTACCATGTTCAGATTTTAATTAAAATTCAGCTTTAATCATAGAATAACCTAAAAACAATGGATTTTACATCTATGTATGTACGTACGTTTCTGTATATATACCGAAACTTTAAATTTTTATCCTAAAATACACGACCTAAAAACATTTACAACCGTAGTCGACCTAAATACGTTTGGTTGTGATATGAATATGGGGCTTGAAAATGGTTTTGTTCTTTTTATAATTCATTTTTTTTTAATGCAAGATAAAGTATTGGTTGTGGTGCTTTTAAGTTTAAAAACGATAAGTTTTTGTATTTCCAGGGCACGTTTTGTAATGGTTGCTTTAGTGAAAATAAATATTTACAAGTACCAAATTCATATGGAGTTTTAGCCGAAATATTTATTAAAATAATATTGATTAAGTTATGAAACTTTTCACTTATTTGGATTGTTGTGAAATTGAACTAGGATTGAAAGCCTCAGATTTTATTTGTTATACCTACTATGAAGAAAACTTGCATTTATTTTAACATACATACATTAAGAGAAGTAACTCTAGCGTTGCTTAGTGCATTGAAGCCAAAATATATCACACACCTCAAATAAATCTCAGGGTACTGATATCAGCCCCGTTATAAACAATTGGGTTTGTTAAGAGTAAAGAAAAATAAAAAAAAAATATGGACTCTAAAATATTATACGTACAACCAATACATGTACAAGAAATTTAAACTGAAGGAAAAAAAATGATGGTATCAGGAAACTTTTTTTCCTTAGAACAGAAAAAGTATGTATAAGTGAAAAAGAACAAATCTTCAAAGCATTAATTTGGGTACGTAAACAAAATTACAGTTAACTATAAAAAATATGTTACAACTTTTTTCAAAATTCGATGTTGAGCGCAACCTATCGGAAAAATTTTGTACTACGTGCACAAAGACACCCTGGTAATTATGTTCAGGATAGATCTAGTACCCGTAGATTTTAAAGTTCCCGGGGAATTTGGAACATTTGTGCAGAGCTTGCCCTATGGCGACCTCTACATTCCCCCCCCCCCCCCCCCCCCATTGTCATTGTGTTCCATATTCCCTGTTTAACTTATCATCAAACCCATCGATTATTTGCGGAGATGGCAAATCATAGTATTTCCGCGGGTTGAAAGAACAATATCTCGATGTGACAGGAATTCATTCCGTTTCTTCGATGATCAAGTCATGTTTTCGGTGTGCTCCGATAGTCGGAGTAGACTGAAAAAATAATATGCTAAACGCCTAAGAAAGTACTGAATCATAACGTGAAAGCCTCGTATTAGCCATTTTTGAGTTTTGATCTTTAAAATTGGAATGATAAAAAAGTTGCCACGCTCTTTCCTCCGACTATCGGATAAAGTTTTATGTCTGATCCGATAGTCGGTTCCCAGTGAAAAGGTATCCTAAAACATCCTCTACTGAATCTTGCCATGAAAGTCCTACCGCAATCAAATTAGCCGTTTCTGAGACATAGGACGTACCAATAGCACAAAATAGGTTCATCATGGCGATCTGTGGGCTCTGTAGTAGGTCGTTGATATGAATCTTATAATTCCGACTGCGGACCTCAAAGAGCTATATTTTAATATCCATTGTTGCCTTAGTAAATATTGATCGGACTAACCACGAAAATCGAATCAAAAAGAATAGGGCGTCTTATCGTTCGATCAAGATTTACTTAGACGAGCCTAAATATTCAAATAGACCTCTTTGAGGTCTCCAATTGGAATGATAAAAAAGTGCTCACTTGCTTGCCTTCGATTCTCGATTCAAGTTTTCGAAATCGATAGTCGGAACCGATAATCTGATCCACAAGTCGGATCGGGGTAAAAAAAAATTAGCACGAAAATATTGAATCTTCCAGTGAAAGTTCACCGCAATCGGATTAGCCGTTTCCAGATTAGCACGGTCAAACAGAAATACATACACTAATATCATGCACATAACGATATGAGCTTAGAAAATGACATTATTTTGAACTCACAGACAGACACTCCAATTATATTTATATAGATAAATCTCAATCAATGACTTAAACCCTGCCGTAATAGGGTACGTCTCGAAGGCTTAACCGATTAATAATCGGGTATCAAAGTTCCACTTAGGTCTACTTTTCACTTTTCGGATCTGGTTCATTTAGTAGTCTGGTACTGCCGTAGTCACAGACTTGGTCGGCTGGTTGGCGGGATTCACTTATTACAGTAGACCTAAGGCCGGGTGCCCATTAAAGTGATGGCGGTGGCGTGGTTTTGGTCTGCCATGTGGAAACTAAATGATGCGGCAGTTGAATGGTGGCGGAGTGATATTAAAATTATCGAAATGGCAAGCAAATATCGCGTAAGTGATTCAATATCATCTTATTACTAACGAGAAATGGCATCTACCGGCCCGCACCCCTCAAAAATTAAACTTGTCGGAGACTAGTGGCCAATCAAGTGAGGTCACGCCATTTGTCAGATGCCACACCATCGCCACTCCCTTCAATGTGCGCTATTTCATTTGGGAATGAATTTTTCCACTTGCCACACCACTTTAGTGGGCGCTCGGCCTAACACTCCAACGAAGTCCTTATGACGACGGCTCATCTCTGGCTCAGCCGGCTGCTACTTTGCGAAATCGAAGCCCCGTCATAATTTTTTTCATTTTTGGTACTTATGATCACCAGGTCCATGATAAAGTACAACTTTTGTTAATAAGTATGTTTTCTCTTAAACATTTATGACGAAGAGCTCAACAAAAAGTATATCAATTTTTCAGCAATTTTTGCTTTAAATTAATTGTTATATTCAAACTATACAGGAAGCTATAATATTTGCTTCGATTCTACGACCATATTTTGTCTACAAACAGAATAAAAATTATATTAATTCTCAATCCCTCATATTAAATTCGAATTCTAGTGAAAGCACATGGCTATCGATTTATTTACGTAACCCCCAAACTTATTCGTCTTAATATTTTTCAACTCAGTAATGTTTACACTGATATATTTTTTATGTTCGTTTCATGAATGTAAACACTAGCCGAATTTATTTCACGGAACTTCTGTTACAAAAATATGATTTACTATCGGAGGGTAGAACGAGTACCTACAATGAATGCAATTCATCATACCAAACATTGATAACCCGGTGAATAAAATACTAAATGTAAACAATGCGAAGTTATAAAATCATACTAACAGCCACAATATTGAGTCGCATCTGTCTCGCATTTTGCTGTTATCCATGGATCGAAATATACTTGAATGCATTTGAAGGAGCACTTCGTGTTTTTAATAGTCACTTTAAAACTACTAGAAGGAGAACTGGGACGTTTCTCATATGTTTCGTAGTAAAATGTTTAAAATAATTGGTGGATGCAGAAGAATGCCATGCCATAAATTAAATTAAAGTAAGCGCTTAAGCAATAGTCTAAGAGCCAGTGATAATACATATTTTAAAAAAACTATAAAAATTTGCAGTCACTCTCGCATACCTACTGTGCATGAGATTGGAACTAACTAAGCCCGGTTGAGTTAGGCTTAAAGCTATTATTATTATTCAGCAAACTAATATAACCTAAAATGAACTTATCCCAAGCTGCAGTATCAGTCTTAGATTAGAGAATTCGAACGCGGCCGTTATTTCCAATCTTGGGATTTCGGGAATATAAACAGACAATCCCAAGATCCTGAGATAGTCACGGGTTATTGGATTGTAAAAAAAAATTGCAAAAAAATTTGTAAAAAGCAGTAAAAGATTTTATTTCATGATTTTATGACAAAGTAATAAAGTCGGTAAATGACGTCATACAAAAAACTGGTTGAGATGTGGGTTTGTCCGTTTTGGTACACCCTTTAAGTATGATGAGTTTAGACGGAATAAACTGACTTCTTAGAAAATAATTATGCTTTTAGCACTAGTGGAAAATTGACTAGTACTAGAACTGATGCCAAAGTACTCCTGAAAGAAGCTAGTTTATATAACTATATACTAGAATATTGGTAAATCCATTTTTTAGAAAATTTGTTTTTCCTGAACATTTCCTTCGTACTTTGTTCCCTATACTAGAGCGAGTGTTCGAACTCGTATTGAGTATGTTAAAGCACCACTGATAAACTGGGAAGCAAATGACTTCATTCGGAAATTCGAAAGCGATCAATTTTCAGAAACTGCAAAAGAGATATAAAGAAGCGTAAAAATTATCAAAGTATAAAATGTGGTTTTGTTTTGACAGTTGGGAATCGTTTCGATAATCTAACAACAACATTGGATGTTACGCTCAAGTTTGGAGCATTTGGCAACGCGACATTATTACCAGCGCTATGATAAACTTCAAATTCATAGGAACATCCAAAAGAATCGCAGAGCGCAAACACTTTGAAACCCTATTTGTGTAGTCTCTTGGGCACATACTGCCGCAATGTTGAGTGCATTTTTGTGGCACACATTTGCTCGTCTACGCAAAAGCGAGGCAGTTTCGGAACAAAATCGAAGCGATTGTTCAACTTGTCAACAACTGGTCGCACTTTGAATAGTGGATTGTAGCCCTCTTCACCCTTCTTTGTCATTAATGTCGCATCGTTGATGGTTAGGTATTTACGAATGTGAACTGAACTGCTTCGATTTCATTCCAAATTTAATGGCTTCGAATGCATATTTACCACAATAATCTTTCACTTAAAAGGGTATCGATACATAGTCATAAAGACGAGAGTCCCAATGTACTACCTAATTTCCATCGAAGAAGTGTCAAATTTCGTTCCAATATCATCCTGTTGAGCATACAAATTGGTTTGTTCGCCAATAGTTTCCAATACCGAATCGGTGAAAAAATATGTAAAGCATTGGAACGGTATTTTCAATTCATTGAAGTGCTCAGTTAACTTGGAATCACCTTGAAAAACGACCTGGTTACAATGGAGTACTAAATGCTTCCTTTGCAAAGTATGTTTATGAATTCGGTTGAGTTGTGGTTGATTTTTATCGGATTCGCATCGAAACTACCAGCATCACAAATGAAATCAGGATGTCCTTCTTTATACTCAGATAACAGCGAAGAGAGACGTTTTGGTAATTTTAAAATGTTTGATAGACCTGGCTGTGAAGTTGGCCCAACCGTTTGTGCAGTCGTTAATGGAAGAAATAGTTCAGTTCATGATGGCAGAGGCTGCTCAGTTCTTGACGGCAGAGGTGGCTTGCTGTTATTTGGAACAATCGTCAACGAAAGAGTTATGGATTCAGAAGGGGGAGTTGATTCGGTTTCATGAGTAACCGCTGTTATCGCTAATATTCATGCTCAAACTAATAGCTTGTGACAAAAACTCGAAGGAAGTTGAATGTGTCATTTGACCAACAAAGTCACTTGCCACAGATTCCACCGTCTTGATGATTTTTTCATCAGACATTCCTGAAAATTTCCATGATCTAAAATTCTGTTCTTTCGAAAGAATATCTAAGAAAATAAACAGAAAAATATGCAATCAATGGACATAATGTAGCCGCCATATGGACATATTGTAGTATATCGATGGACCCGATACGCACCTTGCTGCACCCATAAGCCAATAGTAGCCAATAAAAACCATCCATTGATTTTTCAAAATATGAATTTTACACAGATGATGTGCCTCAAAGAACTGGTACATGGGTCTTGAGACGGCCGCCATGGATTCAACGGAATATTGAGTATACTACATTGCTTATTGTATTCTACTTATCATACTCATTGTTTTGATACCCATATCGAGGGGGTTGTGAAGGAAGTGGTAATCCACCCTTTTGAAACGGCCGCCATGGATCTAACGGTATATTGTGTATACTATATTGATTATTGTATTTCAGTTTAGTTTCAATAGCGTCATGGCCTACCTATTGTTTGACAGCTGCGTAAATTTGAAATTGTCATCAAGTGGAATAGTTCAATTGAATGACAATTTTATATTTACGAAGCTATCAAACAATAGGTAGGCCATGAAGCTATTAAGACTAAACTGAAGTGAAAATTCCTAAAAATACCAATTTTTAGATTTGTTTGCTGTTCCTTTTGGTTGAGGGTATAAAAAATAGCTTACGACCTTTTCAAGCCTACCAAATATACACAATAAATTTCATAAAAATCTGTCAACCGGTTTCAGAGGAGTTCGAAAACAAACACTGTGACACGAGATTTTTATATATTTAGATTAAATGACCACTTTCTCAAAAAGTCGACTTAAAATGGCTCTAGCTGTAAAATTAGGAGTCCAATCGCACTCAAGTAACTAAGATCGTGTAAAGGGGGTAACACAAGAGTGGTTCCAGACAATTAAGCGATATAAACATTTGTAATTATCTCGTTAGAGCGCAGCCTGTAAGACCCATCTAAAGGCGGAGTTGCTGGTTTGAGGGTTAAAATGTTTTTGTCACTCCCGAAAATCCCGGATTTGTGAAATGTAATCTTGAATATTTAGGGGCTGGAATAGGGCCAGGATCATGGGTTCTTGTGATTTGGGATCCCGGGATCGAATCCACTATAGATAATACAGTCAAAGCACCGATAAGAAAAAAAAAAGTATACAAAAAGAAAAATCCGAAAAATTCAAAATAAATTTCCATAATCCAAATACATAAATAAAATCAAATTAATAATATAATATGGGAAGGGACACAGTCTTAACTAAAATCGAAAATAGTTTAGAGTTTGTTTTTTCAATAATAACTAATTTTCACTAATTATAAATGAAAAGTATAATAAAAAAATTTAAAAATAAAATTATATCCTTATCTTATATTCTCCTAAGAATAAAACTCCACTTTACAATAAAGTACTAATATTGAAATCAAAACAAAAATTCTATCTTCATTCTCAAGGCAATCCGAAAGATAGAAATAATATTTGATTTTTCTAAAATTAAAAAAAAAAAATACTGTGTAAGACTTTCAAAATTTAAGAAAAGTTTCCAACCTCAACTCTCCTTGTCAGTCAGTCATAGAAAAGTTATATACCTCAGAATGAACAATGCTTAAAGCAGAAATTATTCAAGTAGAAGCTGAGAAAAGAGTTATCTGCTACATTGCTCTACATCTGGCAAAGTTGCAAAGAAGATTTTTTTTTTTTTCACTTATAAAAACTTTTTATAATAGTATCAAAATTTCAGAATTTCTTTAAATTATTATTTTTGAAGAAAAGTCTTGAAAGTTTTTAAAAGAAGCACCATTCACGATTTTTTTATCTAATATTTTGTACTTAAATTAGGTCTCCAGCATAAGATTTAAATTTTATCAAAAAATTCACTGCAAACAATGTTTGAAATATGAATATAATTTCTCTTCTTTCAAATGACAAAACTTTCAAAAATACTTAATCCCAACATTAATCTAAAAAATGTCTAAAAATATAAACACAACAACAACACAAAAAGTCTGTACCTAAAGGCCTTATTCTGTCAAAATTAATTTCACCTATTTATATTATATCTGGTGAATTTTGTAACCAATAACTTTTCCACTTAAAAAATAATTTTTATGCCACTTAAAAATCGTTTTAAAAAAGAAAAGTTCTTCCTTTTTTAAATTAAATCAAAATAACCGTTCGTTTGTATATGTATAGAGAGTCCTTAATCCCACAAAGCTGTTGTCAAATATTAATTAAATCTCAAAGTAAGAAAGACGGAAGAACTTCACTTGAAAAAAAAACCTTTGGGGAAAATTTAAAATGCTAAGAACACAAAACACTTCCTTTTTCATAATCAAAAATTCAATGAGGCTAGTTGAGAAAAAAATGAAAAAAAGGACGATAAGGACGAGGTCTGATGTTAAAGAAGAAATATCTATTTCTTTTTCGTAGAAGATTATTGAATGTCAATAAATTGAGGTATTTTTTTTTTATTTATAGATATATTCGAAGGACATAATATTTTTATATTTATACATCGAGGACGTGGACCTTTAAATAACCATCTGCAATGTCATCTTTATAGAAAAAAAAATATTAAGGAAGAAAACGTTGACCTATTCTAGAGTGAAAATAATGTCACGTTTTCGCGTCCGGAAGAATGGTAAGGAAAAAATAAATAATAAGAAAGGCGCTATGGGACCAACCCCCCACGGATGGGTAAAGTGCCTAGGTCAGTGTTTTATATAACCTCCTTATAGGAAATATAAGGGAAGCATCACGTTCATCGTAAATGAATCGATCCGAAACATTTGCAGCCAATCTGCCATAAAACATGTGCCAAAAACCTTCAACGGTTATGATTGTGCGAGCCAAGTCTAATATCCTTACACATAAAATCAGACAAAAGTATCCTATAAAGATACACTTCATATAGTAGCGCGCTGGGGCACAGTATACGCATTCAGAACCAAAAAAAAATGGTATTCATATTCCGCCATCAGCCCCAGCGCGCCAGCCTAACACACAGAACACCAGGTTTTATCCAACACAATATATAAGTTTATGCCAACAATCGTTCAGAAACAAATTTAATCAGAAAATGTTTACAGTGCCTGAAACTTTAATGCTTTTTACAGGATGAGTGAAAAAGAAGGGTGGTTAGAGGTATAATGGCACCAGGGGTATATATGATGGTGGAGTAGACGATTTCAGTATTATATGGAATAAAACCGATTTTTTTCTGTAGGACGAATGGTGTAAGAGTATCAAAATAAAAAAAATAAAACAAGGGTAGTTTGTTATTGATGATGCGGATGTTGACGAGCAGGGTAGTATTATACCATAATAATAAATAATATACCAATGATTGCCGTATTCCATTGCATCCAATGCCAGCAGAGACGTCTCCATCAAAATTGTTTTGATGAATAATTTAATATGCAATTGTAACTCGATTTTTTATCATCATAACCGATTTTATTAAAAATAAATATATATTAAACTTTTCATCCATGAAGTTTAAATCCTTTATTCAATTCATTCACTATCAGCTTTTCAGTATATGTACATTATATATACGGGGTAGGTTTCATCAGACTATCCAAAAACATTTAATAAAGTACGGTCATAGTATAATCTCCTTTAGCACTTCTTCATCAAAAAACACATCTTAATTTAAACACCCACTTCTTGGCAGCATAAATCACACACGTCTGCCGATCTACACTCTTCTTTTATTCAAAAAAAAAAAAAAATAAATAAATATAAAAAAAATAAGGAAAAAAATACCTATAGCTTGTTAGGCAAACACCTTGCACATTTCATTTATATATATAAATATACTTATATATTTTTTTATCAAAACCGTTGAGAATTACCGACGTACGTAAACACGCACAAACACCCCATGTATACGAAAAAAAAAATATTCAACAAACGCGCGTTTTTATAAAATTGATATATATATTTTTTTTCACGGTGATTTTCTCGACCACCCTCACGTTTCACAACCGAGACTAGACTAAAAAAGATTTGCTCCCTTCAGGAGTATTAAAGTATACATGAGCATAGAAAAAAACCCAAACGAGCTTTTTGTAGTCCTTTGCAGAAATCCTTTATCCTTGTGCTCCCACAGCTGAGCGGCGCCTCCACCATAACCATCCAGGATATAAAAGCCCCTCAAGCGAAGTGAGCTTTTTCTCCCCCAAAAACTTTTCTGTAAAGGCTCACAGCACAGCAGCTTCTGCAAAGGATATATCTGCAAACTAAAATGAAGTATATGTCTCCAAGCTGAAGTGGGATGACTATATACAGTATATTTTTCATAAAATCCTTGATCCTTCCTCTACTATACAGAAAATATTTTTGCAGACAAAACTTTTGTTACTTTGCAGTGAGGACACCCTTTAATATTAAGGACTATGAGCGTTTAAGTTACGATGGCGGCAAGGCACAGGCGAAAAAAGCGCATACATCACACACAGGACGAAGGAGCTTTCTCGTTATTTGTTACCTGTTTGTGACAGGCTCGGTTATTCTGCCTCAAGTGGCCTGTCAGTATTATGCAAGGATCGTACGGTGCAGGTATGGAGAGTGTTTCCCATAACGACTAGGCCCCCGATGTACATACTATATATCGAGGATATGGAAAGCAAGATAAGGCTCGTTAGATACCTGTTCTCTTGGAAATAATCCCATTAAACACGTCATGCATAGGTGCACATTTTTACGTTGAAATGTAGAGAAGAAAAAAAAATATAAATGTAGAGCAGTGCAAAATTAGCTGCACCTACTACAACCACCAGTTCTATACCCTCTTCCGCCTCAACCATCCCCTACAAGGCGTGCACATTCATGCTTTCTTGCAGTAACAATGTTTAAGGCAGTTGCAAATTTTTTTGCATATTTAAGGCATAATAACCGGAGTCAAGTCAATGAATTACCTACAATTGCCAGGTAGTTGCGTTTGTCATTCTTGGGGGGCCCTCGTTTATCTCTGGAGAGCTTTTTGCCTAGACGCTTGCGTAAATTTTAGGGACACTGGTGGTGTCTCCCCATAAAATTTCAGGCACCCCTTCGGATCCTAATTCTTAAACACTAAAGGCAACAGCAGTTACGCTTAAGGATTCAGGGACTCAAGAGGTTTCTTCTTATACCTTTCTACTTTCTTTCCTTTTTTTTGGGGTTTCTAAAGGAGGTTTCCTTTCGTGTTTTTGGATCCACACCATATCGGTCGGTACATGTTTATTCCTTTTCACGTGGCAGAAGAAAGCTTTTCGCAGTTCACGTCATAAATATTCTAGGATGAAAAATTGCTTCTGATTTTGATTTGAATTTCGAGTTCCAAAAAAGAAAATGTTTCCCACTTTTGAGTATGCATGTATTTTCTTCATCGGTATAAACATACATATATACAACGTACCAGTTTTCGAGAGTTTTTGATTAATCTCCTTCATGTTTTAGACACTTCACTGTTTTAAGGTGTCGTTTGTCTACGAGGATTTTATTCCTTTTGTTACCCATTTTTTTTGATGGGTTTTGTATATTATTATTTTGTGTGTGACAATGACAACAAAAATATACATGCTTATTTAATACGACATTGAGATGACTAATTATTAATTTTCGTTTTCATTTTTTTTTATTTTATTTTACTACTAGCAAAAACCCCGCGTGCGTTGCAACGCCATAAATAAGTTTATGTTAAGTGCATACGCGGGAAAAAAGTAACCCATTGTTTTGAGTTGGGACAAAGTTCAGGCTACTTCAAGCCATTTTGAACTTTAGATAAAGCGACAGAGGTTAAGAACTCCAGTATTTTGCAGCTCGCTCAATTCATCAAAGAAGGGTGAGTCAAGGAGGGCCCTTTGGCAATAGATTATGTTGAAGTAAAGGGTCAAAAAGCAACTCACCTCTTACATTTGTGTCTGAGCTGCTCCAAAAAAAGTTGTGAGCATTTGCATCAAATCCGATGATGAGGCTGGCTCCTTGACTAGCCGCTGCCTTTGCCGCATAAAAGAGACTGGAGCTGTCTTAATTTCCCTCATACAACATAAAAGTTTTAGCAATTAAACATCTTCTTGGCTTACCTTTCTGGGATACAGCAACCTATATTTTGGATTCCTGATTCCGTCTACAAGACTCTTGGACGACATCTGCATCAGCCTTAGAAAGGCGTAATCAGAGACTGGTGGATGCAGCCTTGTTGTGATGGAGATTAATCTGCGCTACTTTCAACATCGTGGTTGCCAGCAGCAGGATCAATTTCGTTCGCCGTTATATGAGTCTCGTTTTCTTCTGGCGTGAGAATAATATCATCATCTCCCACCGCAAGAAGTTGGGCAAAGTCCCCCAGTTCGTCCTCGGTCGTTGTCGGCGAAGGATCGCCTGATATATTAGTATCCTCGGATAGGAATACGAAAGGAGGGTCATTTGGACCCAGGCGTGATACGTTCATATGCCTACTCTTCACCTATCTTATTTTTTAACACTAAACCTACCGATACTTCATGTATTCCTATTCCTACCAAAGCGGGTCAAATGACCCGTCTTTAAAATGTTATATCTATTACTATGTCTAGCGAAAAATATATCTATTAGGCCAATTTGGTACATGAATAAAACAATTTTTTTCAAATAACGATTCAAAATAGTTTATATATTTTATTTTATGTTATATGTTATTTTCAAGAAATTCTGACAAAAAGTTTAAAATGGGTCATTTGACCCGTCCATGGTAGGTTTAGTGTTAACACTGGGACCTTCTGACAGCTTACTGTACTATACTCGTCATACACTTGCATTTGACACCCATACCGAAGACGTTGTAAAAAAATAGGTAAACCGCCATTTTGTGTTAACCGCCATTTTGTGTTGACCGCCATTTTGAATTTGAAATGACGCGAAACAGATAATAGTACTCTACTTGTCACACCCATTCATTTGATACCCATCCCGAGCGTATTGTAAAGAAAAAGGTAATCACCCGTTATGTTGTGGAAGCCATTGTTGTGTTTACTGCCATATTGAATGACTCCATACAGCTAATAGTATTCAACTTGCCATACCATTACATTTGATACCCATACCAAGTCGCTTGAAAAGAAAAAGGTAATCCTCCATTTTGTGTTGGTCCCCATATTGCGTTGCCGCCATTTTGAATTTAGTGTGAACCCACGCAGGTAATTGTATTCTGTTTGTCATATGCTTTCATTTTCTACCCGCACCGGGGTTGGGGAAGCAAAAATTCGGCCGGCATCGTGGAACCGCCATCTTGATTTTTGTACGAAATGGTGCCATTGAACTATGCATAGGTGCAAAATTTCAATTTGATGGGTTTTTCTACTTTTCATTATATTATGTCTTATGTCTTGCCATCTTATGTTGGCCGCCATTTTGAATTTGGTATGATCCCCACAGCTAATTCTATTTTACTCGTAATACCCTTTCATTTGATACCCATATTGGAGATCGGAGAATACAATTATAAAATTTGGCCGCCATCTTAAATTTTTTTACAAATGTCATATTGCATTGTCACGCGAACTATGCGTATGGGCAAAATTTGGGATTGATCGATTACATGTAAGTGGGTCAAAATCAAGCTGCAAGAGGCCTACATAAAAGTAAAGAATGGTGAAAAATCGTTCTAATTAAATAATTTAAAAAAACTAATTACAATTTCGAAAAAAAGGAAACTTTTAGACATCTGTTTGGGTATCCATGCATCTTCAAAAAAAAAAAAAAAACATATTTCTTCCTTTCTCTTCTAGTTTGGCTCTAACGCGTGACGGTACGAACAAGCAGACACATACTTTCTTTTATTATTATAGATAAACCTATTATTCACTTGCACAAAAAACATTTTCATTTTATCTGCGAAAATGTCTTAACTAATCACTTAAATAAAGTAATTACATAAATGGTATTACAGCTTTAAAAAACAACTTAAGGAAAACTTGAAATAATAGTGCTATAGCTCTATTCACGCACACTCTCTCTCTCTAACACAAGTCAACTTGTGGCTCCCGATTCTAGTAAATCACCACCAAAGCACTATGAGATGTGGGCAAATCTGAACTAATTGGTTCTACCACGTACGCTCCTATGTGGAGGATTAAAATGTATAGAGAGCTATAATTTCTTATAAGTGGCCTTAGTGTGCTATAAGAGCTGGTATCGAAGGGAACTTTGATTAGTTTATGTTTTTCATTATGTGCATGGGTCCAACAGTGGTAAAGGTCATTGCTTTATATATGTTTTTATGTATGATCATCAGAAATCTCTTACACTAATTAACAGCACTAAAAATCCGCCATTTAGTAGAAGTACATTTAAGTAAATGCATTTTCTTGTTCCAAGTACAGTCATAAGCTAATTCTAAACTGTTATAACATTATTTTGAATATTTAAGTCCTTGTTTGTAGTTTACGTACGTCTTGTCCTCTAACATTGCACAATAATAACTAATTACATAAGAATCTAATCTGAGATTTTAAACGGTTGAGAATAAACTTTTGCTGCTAGAATAATTAGGACCATTTACATGCATTTAGACAGAGCTTTCATTGTTATGAATTAATGTGTTTTGTATAGTATGTATGTACCGTTACTAGACTTTGTAGATAGTAATATTGCAAACAACTTAAAATACAATCACCTAGAAATTATCAATAAGAGGTATGATGCTCAGTACTTCTGGAGGAAAATCTATAGCTTCATTGTAGTGTAGGGGTCGAAGTTTCAGGAAGACCCTTGGCAAGATTGAAACTTTATAGAAAATGTCTAATTTTTCAATATATAGAATTCTTGACAATTTTTAAATAATGAGTTTTGGCAAAAGAAATGATAATATAATTTTTTTTTTTTTTGTTTTCACTATAGGCGTGTGGCGGCATTGTTATTCTACCCTCGGTTGGTTGCCCAAAGAAGGCAACCTTGGGCTCCCGCTCGCAAAAAACCAAAATTTAAAAAATCTCTGACTCGGTCAAACCGGGGGTACTACACCTTACCAAGAAGGTACGGCGTGTCTCAAAAACGAAGGCTGGCTCACTGGAGAGGTCTTGGATGGGTGAGACTCCAGAGGCACCACCTTAAACTTGTACACCATTACTTACTTACATATGAGCGTTCCCATCAAGGCGGACGCGGAGGATTCAGGAGCACGAGGAAGGTACCTCACCCGTAATAGAAAATTCGCCCGGGTAAAGACCATCGTCGGCAGCGATGCCATCTAGTATACCTTAGCCCGTCATCCTAGAAAAGAAGAGAAAGCAGAACAGCCTACACCTATCTCCAGACAAAATTATCAAGGGATTAGTGCTACAAAAAATTACATTGAAACCAAAATTACGAAACGGTCTGGAAAAAAAACCGTCATGGTACCAGACGTTTCTTTTTTTACATTCCCGCCTCCAAATTTCCACAACCTGGTGACTATGAATGAAACATTAAGAAAAAATGAGCGAAATTCAAAATTTCAAAAATAATGGTTAATTGAATGAATGAACTAAATTCAGCGTTTCCCAAAACTTATAAATCATGTCCTCATAGACAAAAAACGCTGTTACTATTACTACAATATTAATTTTTTGACGTGACAACGTCTTATAAATCGATGAGTATAGGAAGTCATTAGCGCAAATAGTCGCGCCACGCGCGACTATCCCTACCACTAATTAGCGACGGGAACAGGACGGGACATTTTGCGCTGATACCGGGAAATTTTTAGCTACAACCTAGCCGCGATATTTTTATTCCAGTTACTCCCAACCTTTATTATCGCGACTCTGATAGTGTTATGCCTCCTTAAGCGAGTTGAATCTCATCAACCAACCGATGGCATACGCTTTGGTGAAGCGAGGAAGGGCTAGGGAGACAGCAGAGTTCAGGAGGAACCGTGACGTTGCCGGAATTCGAACCCGGGACCTCTGGGATGGTAGCCAAACGCCTTACTCCATAGGCTACCGAGGTCCCAAATTTCTTGAAATTATCTACAAATTTGCTAAATTATCTGGAATCAACAAAGAATTGATAACTTGGAATAAATGCGGAATCGATTACATGTAATCAATTACGAAATCGATTACTTGGAATCAGTTTAAGAACCGATTTCCTGGAATCAATTTAGGAATCGATTACCTGGAATTTATTTAGGAATCGATTACCTGGAATCAATTACGGGTTCGATCTCGTGGAATCAATGGCGGAATCGAATGCCTGAAATCAATGGTGGAATCGATTACCTGGAATCAATAAAGGAGTGGATTACCTGGAATCAATAAAGGAATCGATGACTTTATCGATTACCTGGAATCAATTAAAAAATCAATTACCTTATCAATTACCTGGAATCAATAAAAGATTGAATTACCTTATCGATTACCTGGAATTAATAAAGAAATCAATTACTTTATCGATTACCTGGAATCAATAAAAGAAATTATGACTTTGTCGATTCTTTCTTCTTCTTCTTCTTTAAACTCCTTTAATCCCTCATGGGACATAGGGCGGAAACATTGTTTGCCGATTCGTAGCAATGGTGTTTTTTATGGGAGCAGCGGGTTGCTAACCCTCAGCCCAACCGACTTAAAACTCTGTTTTGTGGCGCAGAGAGCTCGCCATTCGCCCGTCTCCCGTTAGCTCCTTCCGAAGAAGTACCCCAGGGGGCACCGCGGGGAGGTGGGATTAGGACTTGCTAACAGGTCTACTAGGTGTTCGTCTGCAGTGACTTATCTCGGGTCTTGACAGAAGTGACAAATCGGGTGCCACCACTTTCCGAGGTCTTTGTTAGCCGTTCGCCCCCCAATTGTCGATTACCTGGAATCAATAGAAGAATCAATTACCTAGAGGTGGTTTTGTGTTTATTTATTTTGGCCACCTCCTCCACCACACCGCACAACTACGCACAATAAAACTGTACCTGGTCGCCTGTAAATGGGCCACGGTGCTTGCAAATGCAGGTTGGTTGGTACTGGTGAATATTTGTTTTACCGAATAGGGGGAGGAGGTATTCCGCCCCTACCTCACTATTCCCGGGGGGTACAGTTAAGAATACCCCACTCAGCGGAGTGGGTGCTCTTTCTCTTTCCAAATTGTTTTTATCAGCGGTCGGAGTCACCGCCCTTGATACATGAGTATATGAACTATTATAATTATAGTCGTTCACTCTTTTGCTATCCTCTTACCGAGTGAAACTCAAAACAACGTTTTATTTAAAAATGGTACGCTAATATTTTAACAATGCCCACATTACAGGGTAATATTTCTATGCCTCTTTTTTACCTCCCTCCCATCTTTCAGTTCAAAACCCTTCCTTTTTTCTCAACTCATAGAGACCAAAAGTACCCCGGCCACACATTATTGTACTGCACCCCTATACCAAGTTTTTGTAAATCAGACCACCTAAATATGTTGAGTAGTCTGCCTAATGGCTTGTCGCTAACACTTGACTACCCGAAAACCAGACTGAACCTCCTCAAGGCAAAAGCAGGTGGGGCCTTCTACTTTTTCTATCCTTCATAAATGGTAATCCAGATCAAGAGCGTAGGGTTCGGTAAATTACCATTCTAGAAATGCTGTATTCGAAAGCAACACTAGAACTGGAACATTCTAAAATTACACCAGCCTTTGAAAAAAATGGATTTTGCCTAGCAAATAATGACAACCTTTTTTTTTAGTCCATGAAATTGATTCAAAAACTTAGCACCCAAGTCCACTTTGAATTGACCGAAATTAAAATTTCCACTTAATATCGTACGATGTCAGTTACGGTGCCCGTGTAAATAGTAATAGAAGACGTGGAGTGGTATCTTTTGTTTAAACATGGAGCAGAAGAAATAGTGAGTGAGACTGCTATGTGTTTCTATGACCTTACATAAATAGTGAATGAGGATTACCATTAAAAGAAGATTTGAAAAGTACACTTGCTGAACGAAAAAACAAAAGGAAAAAACTTAGGTACAGCCTATAAGACCAAGGCCTAGTCACCAGGATATGCCATAGAGGATACTGCTATGAATATAATGATATTTTCCATTTGAAGAAGACCTACTCACTTTCACAATCGCCATAAGTCACGAAATCCCCCTATTGCAGGGTTAAGTCCCTATAATTCAAAAATTGCATCGATTCCCAGAGGCAAATCATAAGTATGAATCATTAGCGTGCGAGCTTAAACTCATAAAACTAAAACTTCACATGCCTACAGGAAATCCGGATGACGAATCAGAAGAGTTCTTCAAAGTAATTGAACAAAGAACAAGGTGAGGCACGGCGCTCCAGTGCTCTGAAGGTGGATTTACATATCCGACGTTTTTCTGTCGCGCCGCTCTTTTTTACAATTTCAACCAATAGGAAACAATCTCTGCGACATCTTACCGTCACGGGCAAGAGCTGAACGAACTTCAACTTTTCCTGTGACAGCGTGATAGAAACAGCTGATTGTAAGTAAAATTTGAGGTTATGTGTCACTGAAATGTATTTTTATTTGAAATTGCTTGGTTTTGCGTGGAGGTTTTATTTAAAATAGTTTGTTTGGTAATTTATATTTTTTAGTTACTTTTATTTTTACTCTCTTCAAGTCCGTTATCAAATTTCACGATTGTTTTTGGCCGCGACAGAATTCGTCACAAATGTAAAACGCGTATTGAAAATCTGCGACAGAAATGATCAGCTGTAATACGGCGCGACGGAAAAATGTCAGATATGTAAATCCACCTTGAGCCTTCAACTTCCTAGATAACGTTATAGAATTATCAATGAACGATAACATTCACACCTACTGAATAAGCTAAGCAGAAAATTTCCTTCTGCAACAATTTTGGCATTCGTAGGCTGCTTTTTCTTAGTGTTATATCTCACCAACACAATAATCCTACATCATAATTTCGAAATTACTTCAACTCAATTATGTATAGACTATACTTAACTTTTACTGCCAAATGTTTATACATAAAAGGCTCAAACTGATTTAAAATCCTTATTTTCTCAAATCACAGATTCACAAGTTACACAAATTGAAATTCAAGGTTGATTTAATTGCGTTTGAAAAGAGACATTAGGCCTTCTATAAATGGGTGCTGTGATTTCCATGGTTTCATTTAATTATGATAAGCCAGCAATGAATGATAGAAAAGCGCCATCTTTTGCCTCGTTGGTTTGTTGGTCCATACACTTTTAATGAGTCACCATATTTATATATATGTATGTACATAATCATTGAAATTTTACTTGCTAAAGCAAATTGAAATGTTTAAATTTAATATAAGCTTTTGTTAGTGGGTTTCTTTTTTTTTTTTTTTTTTTTTTTATATGAAAAAACCAAGCTTAGGTGTAACCCTTTGTACTACCAGTCCGTCATGTCGTTCAGTTCATGGTGCAATGTCTAGTAGTAGCTTGGTTTGAAGAATAGAGGAGAATAGGAAAGGTTAGAGGGGGTCTGGAGGGTGTAGAAGAAAATGACGATGAACCTCACGTTTGAACTCTAAGATGTTGTACGAGTTCGGAAATACCGACTGCGGGAGATCATTCCACAATCGAGTTGTTCTACGAACTTCTGAACCGTATTGTGCGTGAACGAGGGGGCTGTAGGGTATGGGGGTGAGCCGAGCGGGCTAGTCTTGTGTTGCGGGAAAAGTATTGCCGTGCAGGCAGGAGGTCCTGAATTTCGGTGGAACAGTCGCCATGGTAATAGCGATAAAGTATGGAGAGGGCTGCCACATTCCTACTGTGGCTCAAGGTGTCTATGGAGGCGCGAAAGGGGCCATCACCAATGAGTTTGAGGGCACGATTTTGCACCTTGTCGAGACAAGCCAAGGTGGTTTTTGGGGCGCCTGCCCAGATATGTGAGTTGTATTCGAGGCGCGGCCGAATGTAGGATTTGTATATTGTAGCCAATGCGGCTGGCTGGAGGAGGAACTTGCATCTCTTGAGAAATCCAAGGCATTGGGAGGCTTGTTTGGCGATTTGGAATATGTGATCGTTCCATCGCAGATGCTCCGTTAAAGTTACCCCTAGGATGTTGAGAGTTGAGTCAGCCGTTAGATTCTCTCCATCCACCGAGACAGGAGGAAGGTCGGTACAATTTTTGTTGGAGATCAGACAGTGCTTCGTTTTTGTGGCATTGAATTCGACGCGGTTCATTTCGCCCCAATGAAGAATCGATTCGATATCCCGGTTGATCGAAGCCGACATCAGTTGACGGTGGTAAAGACAAGGTCTGGCACGTGCTTGTCTTATATTGTCGAAGGAGTAAGAGAAATTCAGAGTACCGTCATCAGCGAAGCAGTGAAGTGGGTTGGAGGGGATTGAGAGCAGATCATTAATGAAGATTAGAAAAAGTGCGGGTGAAAGAATTGACCCCTGGGGAACTCCGGCCGAAATGGCGTGGGGGTTGGATTCGACGCCATCCAATACTACCTTGATTGAACGGCATGAAAGAAAGCTCTTAATCCAGTTCCTTAGAACTAAGTGTATACCAATAGCTTGGAGTTTATTCAACAGAGCTGGGTGCCATACTCTGTCAAAAGCCTTTGATATATCTAGAGCAACTAGGCTAGACTCACCAAAGCTGTGAATGCTTTGGTTGATACGCTCGGTTAAACACACAAGCAGATCGCCAGTAGACCGTTTAGATCTGAAGCCGTATTGCCTGTCGTGTATAATTTGGTTGGATTCTAGATATTTCATCAGCCTTTTATTGATTATTGTCTCCATGATTTTGGAGAGAACAGAAGTAATTGCTATTGGGCGGTAGTTTAAGGGGTCGCTGGCTTCACCTTTTTTTGGGATTGGCTGAACATGAGCTAGTTTCCAAGAGTCGGGATACACTCCGGAGAAGTAAGACAGGGCAAAAAGTTTGCGCAGAGGTTTAGCCAAAGGTGAGGCACATTTTTTAAGTACCATAGGGGGGATTTTGTCGGGACCAGTGGATTTGTTGGCGTCGAGTTCTTTGAGACACCTAAACACCTCGCGAGTCCTGAAGTGAACTCCGTCCATTGAGTGGGTGGTATTCTCGAGAGTGGGGGGTGACATAGCAGCATCGGGTAAAGAAGAATTTGCGGCGAACAGAGAAGCTAATAGGTCGGCCTTGGGTTTGCTTTCTGTTATCACTTCCTTGTTGTGAATAAAAGGAGGTGTTGAGGAGGAAGTAAAATTCTTCTTGATGGCAGTTACCAAGGACCAGAAGTTTTTGCTGCCTGTAGTGGAGTTAAGAATCTTACTTCTCAATCTATCATCAAATGATGATTTGACTTTCTATGCGAAAACATTAGTACTATTAATAGGAAAATGTTGTTCGATATTAAATTCAGTGTTTGCAATTAAAATTTTTTTAATAATCTAAATGCAATGAAATGGTGCTGTCAATTATGCAATGTGCAATGATAATTTGACTCTGCACACAATCAGCATAACGTCAGACAAACCACCAAACTAGAAATGTTGCTAACAGGTCTTGTAAAATTAATATGAGGTATTGAAAGAATAGTTTTACTAGCTCATTTCATCCTTGCTAAGATAGCTCTGCCTACCCCATAAGGGACTTCAGCTAGTGTGCTATCAATCTCAGTTGAACAATTTGAGTTTATTGAACTTTCCCATACAGTGGTCTGAGATTGTCCACGACTATAGAGATGGAGTCCATAATTCACGTACGCATTTAGTTAGTGCACAAATAATTTTTACTCTTGTTTACTCTCTACCAGAAGAAGAAAACTCACTTGGGATCTAAATTTTTGTTGAAGCCCCCGCCGTACATTTGTAATTGCTGCCCTGATTAAAGGCCACGCAAAGGTAGAAGAAATGAAAAATATAGAACGAAAGATGCTCTCACGCTCACCCCGACTCCCGGATCAGCAGCGTTCCGGCCCCAAACATCTGTAGCAAGTGCCAGAACACTCCTGGGGGCCCAGAACAAAGAAGAACACTTATTGGCCACTCAAAGGTAAAGGCGGTTGGTCAAAGAGTGCTCGACAATCCAAGAAGATATGTCTTGTCAAACCCTCGAAACGTGAAACGTCTTGTCAAATGTGGGCATCCTCCTCCCTGCGCATGATTTCATCATTGTGCTCCTTTAATCCCTCATGGGACATAGGGCGGAAACAGTTGCCTTCCAGCGGACTCTGTTTTGCGCGACAGCTCTCAGCTCCGGCCAGGATCTCCCAGTTGTTGCGGCTTCTGCTAGTAGGGTTCTCCTCCATGTTGTCCTAGGTCTTCCGACTCGACGGGATCCTTGCGGATTCCAGTCGAGGGCCTGTTTGGCTAGATTTTCGTTTTCGCGTCGCAAGGTGTGGCCAACCCAATTCCATTTCCTTCGTTTGATTTGGTCGTCTATCCTTTCTTGGCCGGCACGGCGCCATAGTTCTTCGTTTGAAATTCTATCCTGCCAGCGGATTTTTAGGATACGACGCAGGCATCTGTTGACGAAGACTTGTAGGCGCCCTGTGATGAATTGGGTGACTTTCCATGTTTCGCAACCGTACAAAAGTACTGCCTTCACGTTGGAGTTGAACAGCCGCAATTTGGTGTTAGTTGAGATCTCCGTTGATCTCCATATGCGGAACAGGCATGCATATGCGCCTCGTGCTTTATTTATTCTGGAACTGACATCTTCTTCTGCACCGCCATTTTCGGTAATAATACTACCGAGGTAGCAGAATTTATCGACCAGTTCCACGTCACGGTTATTCAGCGCAGTCCGTTCAATGGTGTTTGCATTTATCCGCATTTCTTTAGTTTTAGTTGGATTTAGCCTTAAGCCTGCTAGACTACTTTCTGTTGCCAAATTGTTAATCATGTTTTTGAGGTCCTGGTGTCTGTGGGCCAGCAAACAGATATCATCGGCGTAGTCGAGATCCTTAAGGCGGTCTACCAAACCCCATTTTATGCCGCCTGTTCTACTATCTAGAGCGCCGACAAGGATGTCATTTATTACTATAAGAAATAGTAAAGCCGAAAGTAGGCATCCTTGCCGTACTCCTGAGCTCACCTCGAAGCTGTCGGATAATTTTCCATTATGGAGAACTCTGCATTTGGAATTGTTATATAGGGCTTTTATAAATTCTATTATTTTATCAGGCAGTCCCCGTCGCCGTAGTGCCTGCCATATAAAGCTCCTATTGACCGAGTCGAACGCTTTCTCATAATCTACGAAAGCAAGGTAAAGGGGGGATCGGAATTCAGTAGACTGCTCCACTATTATTCGTAAGGTGTTGATATGATCAATACATGAGCGGCCTGAATCCGGCCTGCTGCCTCCTAAGCGTTCGGTCTACTGCCTCACTTATCCTAGATAGTAATATATGGGACAAAATTTTGCCCACTGTAGATAGTAAACAGATGCCTCTCCAATTGTCGCATATTGTTAGGTCCCCCTTTTTTGGTATTTTAACCGTGATACCTTCCGTCCAATCCTCCGGAAAGGTACAGGGTGTTCCATGCTATTTCCAGGATCGGCTGAAGCGCATCTGCTATGAGGCTCGAATCGGCTTTCAACAATTCTGGCGGGATGCCATCTTTCCCAGCGCATGATTTACCTTTGATCTTATTCAGGAGCCCAGGGTAACCGATGGCTTGGATCGGTTGTGCGGGGCGTTGCGCGCTGTTCTTTTAATTGGAGAGGAGATTCAAGAGCTGATTGAGTTCTGTCGCAAGACGAACCGGCAATTCATAATTGGCTACGATGCAAATTCTCACCACTCTATTTGGAGGAGTACCGATGTTAATGAAAAGGGTGATTGCCTCCCAGAATTACTTGTTATGAATAATATACATAGATATTGTAAATAGGGGAGGCAATCCCACTTTGTCGCTGCTAGTAGAAAGGAGATGCTGGTCCTCACCTTCACTGGCAGGCTTCTCTCCGACAGAATTAAAAACTGACGTGTTCTGGACGAAGCCTCACTGTCGGATCATTTGCAAGTTAGATTCGACATTATGGGGCTCCGACATATCCGCGCCTCTTCTTTGCTTCCTAAGAAAATCAACTGGTCTTAAGGCCCCCATACACGATCAAATTGGATGTACAACCAGATTTTCATAAAACCCATAAGCTTTTCATCAAACCGACCGGCCGGCCCACAAGCGATAGTTTTGGTTGTACATCCGCCCTTCGATGTACATACATCCAATTTGACCGTGTATGGGGGCCTTTAGTTTCAGGGGTTTGTGACCTTGAAAACAGACGTGCTTGCCGCTTCTATCAGCTCATTGTGTGAACTGGATAATGCAGCCAACATGTTACTGATGTGCTGATTTCTTCCTACCGTGACAGCAGCACTGCCTTTTCCTTTCAGTTATCGGGTAAAGTGCCCTGGTGTTACAAGTTAGCTGCAAGGCGTAGAGATGTTAGAAGATTGTTCAATAGTGCAAAACATACCGGGTATTGGGATGAATATAGGTTCACCCTAACAGCCTACAACAAAGAATTGAGGCGTTCCAAAAGGATTGCCTGGGGAAACACAACGAGAGACTTCAAACTCTACCAGAAGCGACAAGACTCCAAAAGCTACTTTCCAAAGACTCTTTCAACGGAGTGGGCCTTCTAAAAGGGAGGATGGCTCCTACATGTCTAAACATGAAGAAACTTTCGGGAGCTGCTGAGCGAGCACTTTCCAGGGTCAATCCTCCAGACCGCTTATCCATTGGATGCTGGGTGTAGTCATAGGGCCACCAGAGACCGTTAATTCCGGAGCTTTTCTGGAAATACCCCTGGAGCTGCCTAAATTCTGCAGGCCTATTAGATTAGCAAATTTTATTTAAAAAAAAAATGGCAAAGCTACTAGACCTTCATTTTAGGTGCAAGCTCCCAGTACGCATACTCCAAGGGTAAATCAACAAAATCCAAAGGCCTTCCTCGCTAAGGAAACTGCTTTAAGTGCGTTCCTTGACATCGAAAGTGCTTTCGATAACATTGGCTATAATTATATTGTAGAGCACTGGCTGTCAAAAATCTGGATCCTTACACAATTGTGTGAATAAATGCCGTGATCGTGACAATTCTTCTACCCCAGGTGTCTCCACCATTAGTGTAAAAGCCACTAAGGGCTGCACTCAAGGTGGAGCCTTATCTTCTTTACTCTGGTCACTAGTTGTAGATAAACTTCTGACCAAACTATCCGAATCTAGTTTCGATGTCATCGGTTATGCAGAAGATCTTGCCATCATCGTCTCTGGGAAATTGGATATGACCATTACAGGGGTCATGAAACCAGTACTCCGATAAGTTCAAAAATGATGTACCACGATGGTTGAGTAGTCAGACTCAGACAGTTACGCCGCTTATAAATGCATTGTCGACCAATGATGAGATGGAGAGACGATGTAAGATATAAAAATTATGAGAATGCACAACTGGAAAAAACGTCACAAACAAATCCGACTTGAGAATTTTTGTTGAGAAGTCTAAGGCAGTAAGCTAAATGTCATAACATGTTTTCACACATGTTAGAAATGGTCTTAAGATCATGGAAAAAATTGATACCGACACGTGAGGATGCTGTCATGTAGGCACAGAAACCACAAAATAGGAGCTCTGCACCTCTGCTGCAGTAGAAATATGTTGGTTTCGCCACACAAGCAAAGCACGTTTAACCCCTAAAAAATGCGGAACACAACAACAATCTTAATAGGTAGCCTAAGTTTAGCTCTTGGGGCAACACCTAATTTAGGGAATGTGCAAAAGATCTATTACAGGTCAAGGGGGTTACTATGTACCTGTGTAACGCTTGAAATGCAATAACAAATGCAAAGGGATCGCACATATACTGAAATAAATAAAAAAAAGCTAATTCTACAATAATTATTAAGTCTACTTTAATCAATGTTCGCAAAAGTGACACATAGTAAAAGTATTAACACAATTTTGTAGGTTAAACAAGAACTTAAAAAAATTCTTAAACTTGAAACCCACTTAGGTATGATTTCTTATTTACATTCCTAGATAATACAATTTCTTCACACAGAAAGCGATAGAAAACGCTTTGAAAAAATCCTCATCCTTTATGCCAATGTGAAAAATTTCATAACACAAATTTCAAATCATTTGATATTAAGAGCTTGTAGTCGTCGCCGTCATAGTAGGTAAGACAGCAGTGGATTCTCTTATTTCAGCAGCCGCAGTTCTTGAAAAATATTTCGTATCAAAATCCTGAGTCCTTGTCTTCCTCCTTCCAAGCAAAATTTCTGCTTAGGTTTGCATTGCTTGCTTTTAAGCTTCGCCTTGTAGAATTTATTCGCATTCATGTACCTTCTATCCAACAACTTCATCCTTATAGTAGGTATCACAGCTACAGGACTAAAAGAGAGGAACAGGGGAACAGGAAACAGGAACACACCAGCAGTAGAAACCACAAAAACCAAATCAACAAAACGAGCCTCAGTCTCCTTTTGGTTCCTTTGTTGTCTGACTTTTCTGTATAGGGCAAAGCTTCGTCCTTCACTAAGGATGAATATAAGCTTTGAAGTCTCCTTTTCCTGGTTTATATACCATCTTTTTCATAGGTTAGAGATATAAATATAACAGATCCCTTTTTGGTAGAATGTTCGACTGCTTGCAGTGAGCCGAGACGTGAATAGGTAACAAATATCCGCAAGCACCCCCAGAGTTTTGTAATTTCAAGGTGGTTTCCGAAATGAAGACATATTTTCAAATGATATCCTGTGACGAGCGAAACGGTGGCTCCACAAAGGATTTCGACCACGCCAGCCACAATTTTGGACTTTATAGTGGCAAGGCTGCATCCGTTCTTGGCCAGCTCGTATGTCGCCTTCAACCAATAAATAGGGCCTGGATATTTCCTAAAATTCATGTTCAAATTCTCCATTCCCACACACACACACAGTGAAAACTCTATACTCTGAATTAATAAATACAAGATTTGAATATGTCGGAAAAATGCACTCTGCATATTGCACGGAAATTGGATCAAGTCCGAGTTGATCAGCTCGAGAAGTAAACTTGTGCTCGAGTCTCTTTCAAGAATATTTTGCTGAGCGAGTAAGATGTCCCGGAATCAATAATATGTTCCTGTTTTCTTTTTGGCACAAAGAGTCCTAAAAATCTAGATACATCAGCACTTCAGCCCCAGTATAGCCAAAATGCATTTTGAGTGTTTGATGCATTTTAAGTAGAATAAATTTCACATCCATACCAGCTTCTAGAGCTGCTTTCATTTAGTGCTAGTTTATGCGGCATAGAAAGACGATTGTTGACAGGATTTTGCAAATAGTTTCTAATTCTCGTACGTTCAATTGCCAGAAACATAAATTTTACCCATGGTCTAAATTAATGCTGAGCACTGCATACTGCGACTACAAAAGACATAAGCCATCATCGGGTGTGCTAAAACAAAATTTATGTTATCAAGATGGCTTCCCCAAATCTACTTCATTTTGGGTCACTCCTTTGTATTATATGTGAGGAACTCTTTGACGTTTCAGTTTTAGATGCTTTACTAAATCATATATGAGCTGACTGCTAGAAGCTTTTGGGTACAGAAATGGCATCACGACAATTTCATTAGTGTCTGCACATTAAGTCACTATGCAGTGGCGACATATATCATGCAAGCCATATGATGGCACTCGAGATATTTAATTAAGTAAACGTCATTTAGTGGCTGTTTATGTGTTTGAAGTCAAGCACTAATTTTACAATTAATTATGTATCATAAAGGAAAACACTGCTGGTGATAAATAGGTACTTATTATTCTACTTTAATTACGTACGTTACAGCCCGGGCATCGTGAAGTCTTTTCTTCCAGTCTTATCTACGTTTCACTAGATCTCTCCAGGTTATTGAACGTGGTTTACCCATACTTTATTAGCACACTATTTATCCTCCCATTATCCGATTACCAGTCCTAGCATTACAAATCCTTGCTTGCATTCTATCCTTAGAGGTTCGTATAAGCCATCGAATTCTGCCCAGCTTCATCTGCCCAACTCGGGGTCTCTGTAGCCAAGGGAGTAAAGCTACCATCCCAGAGGGCCCGGGTTCGAATCCCGGCCAGCCCACGGTCCTTCGCCTTTTCCACTTTCCCACCTATGTAAAAAAAAATTTCTTCTTTCTTCTTCCCTCTTTACATTCCTGATTCCTCCTGTCATAGCCTTCCTAGCCATGAGATTCAACTCGTTTCAGGAGGCGTAACACTCCAGCGAGCTGTTTCTCGATGCCCCGATGTCAAAGAAGGTTGGGAGTAGGTGGACTAAAAATATCGCGGGTAGGTTGTGGAAGTTCCGTCCTCCCCGACCTGAGCTGCTATTTGACATTGCACTTATACATAAACGAAGAAAATAGATTGTCAACAGTATAAAGGTCCTTTCCTGAGACTCTAGTCTTTCAGATAAAAAAAACTATACTTAATTCGATGAATATTCCTTCAAAGCTTTGTTTAAGCCATTCGTGCATCGCTTTGGTTAATCCTTCAAAGCCCAAATAGTCCAGTCAAATTAGAGGTTTGACTGGAAGATAATTCGGAAGTTGCTGAAAATTGGAACAGCCCTTAAAAACATTATTATACATAAGCTGTAGAGACTGCCACGCGATTAGACGACTGCAAACTTTTTTATTCAAGGTCAAAGGGTCAAAATATCAGTTTTTTGCAAATATATGCTAAACCGTACGTCTTATCAGAAAATTGTGTTTACAAAGTTTGTAGATTAGGCGATTAACTACAAAAAAATATATCATACATTTTCTCGTAGAAATTGCCATTTCTGAGATATTGTCGTTTTAATAAGTTAAAATACTCATATTCTATCACTCCCGACTTGTAAAGGTCATCAGAAATTTAATAATTCCTTTGTTGGAGTATGCGGCTAATATTTTCAGGGGTGATTCCTGGATATCTTTGGAGAAAAAAATTATTCTACAGAGGGCGGCTATCTCTACTATCCACTAAGATACAGGGTGATTAGGGAAAAAAAAATTTTTTTTTTTTGTAAATTTACTGAAATTTGAATAACTCTTAAAGTAATTATCATAAAGTAGCCTAATTAGGCTCATCTTTTAGGTAAACGTGTATTCTTTTATTTGGTATAGAGCACAGCAACCTGAGTGACTCCGTTCAAAAAATATATAGGCTCAAACCAATGCTTTGCATCTAGACCTGCAGATTTCTTCGTTTTTCTCAGAAAATTCGTTACTAACAGTACATTTTTTGTTGCTTTTCTGATGCACCAAACTATTACCTACAATATTTCCATACACAATAAGTGTTTATTTTGGGTAGTTTTGTAGGTAGTAGTAGTAGTAGTAGTTTTATCGTGAACAATTAAAAAGTTATTCGTCTTTCAACTTCGTCATAGTAGCATTGGTTTGAGCCTACATATTTTTTGAACAGAGTCACTCAAGTTGCTGTGCTTTATACCAAATAAAAGAATACACATTTACCTAAAAGATGAGTCTAATTATGATAAGACGTACGGTTTAGCATATATTTGCAAAAAACTGATATTTTGACCCTTTGACCTTGAATAAAAAAGTTTGCAGTCGTCCAATCGCGTGGCAGTCTCTACAGCTTATGTATAATAATGTTTTTAAAGGCTGTTCCAATTTTCAGCAACTTCCGAATTATCTTCCAATTATGGCGTTTTTTCGTCTATTTTGACTGGACTAAAATATTCTTCCTAGAAGTGTCTTGCAAAAGGACAACCAAAATCAACAGAATTGCATGGAGAGTGATGTGCATGGCGGGCGGATCGATCCTCGGATATAACGCTTCGAATCCGGCTATTATTGGTATTAGTTTGGTAACGAAGACTCTTGCCATCGGACTTTAACGAAATATACCGAACGATGGAGTTCCGTGCCTGTATTGGCCAACTCTAAACGGTTCAACTACTTTGTTAATATATGGTTTCAATCTATTTAAATTGGTGATAGTACTGCAAAATCGGTGTACAAAATTGTCTGAGCTATTTGCAGCTCGATCAGTGCAGTTTTTGTAGATTAAAAGTTGTGGAGTTTGCATATTTGGCATGACGTAGTACGAGCTGGACATACACGAGGCAGTACATTTGTTCCTTACACGATGGTAATTTGTACTGAAGGCTCAATTGTTTAAAATATCCCAGGCCTTATTGGTGAGCGTGTATCGAACGAGATAAATGATACGAGGTGTGTTTGTAAATACGTAATAGAGAGACATGGTTTTCTTTTCTTTTACTTCTGTTGCGGCAGGCGAACTTCCAACTTCAAATTAGGCCAGATGGAGATGACGGTGTTAACATGAAATCCACGACGCTAGAAGAAATAAAATTATAATAATAACAAAGAATAACAAAGCCCCGGAAATCGATAGAATAGTTGCTGAGCTCTCCAAAAAAGAAAGCATAGTGGTAGTACAAAAATTGCATAAGCTGATCGTCAAATTATTGATGGAGGAATACTTAAAAAACGACTGCAAGGAAGCTATTATTTGTCCCATCCAGAAGAAAGCAGATAAGCTACGCTCTTTTCTTACAAGCACGCGTGCCATAGGCAGGCACACTCCCGCCACAAGCATACCTTTTTTTTTTTGACTAAAAGGAACTAAAAGGAACAACATTGGAGCTTTAAAAAATCGTGTAGGACGAAGAAAACGGGCAATTATCTTGAGTCATATTTTTACTCAAGCGTGCATGCGAGCTTTTGGTGATCGTGCCAGCTAGTGTGTGCCTACTGCATGCTAAGTGTGGGCGAGTTTCACTTTTACTCGGGCTGTGATAACTATGGAGATTTCACTACTTTCTACGGGAAATAAAATATTCACAACCTCCATAAAAAGTAAGCTGAAACTTATCACAGAATGTTTTCCAACCACTAACCAACTCTTCACACCAACTCCTAGATAAATGCTGGGACAGGAGTGCTAACGTTTACCCTTTGACCCGATAGCTGGCGGTCCAAGTGGAACAGATACACTCCTGTCAGTGCCGCTGGGTCTCGAACTCCATTCATGATTCATTTCCATTTCTGAAGTTTTTTGGCGCCATTTGGTGCCTTGATAACTGACAATCGTTGATTCTTTCAGTGGCCCTCGATATTCCTTAGCCAGGTTTTCTTCTGTGCTGATCTCCAGTCTGCCGGACGATTGTGCCAGAAAAGTTTACGTGGCAAGCGGTTATCACCCTTTCAGTAAACAAGTCCAAACCACCGTAGTGGAAATTTTTGTATTTCTTCTTCGATCGGAGTCTACTGGTCGCATCTTTGTCTGCATGTCTGGTTTCGAACGTGATCGCGGAGCGAGACAGGGAGAATCTGCCTCAAGCATAGCATTTAGATTTGAGCTTGTGGAAGTTCGTTTCGGATACATAAAGAAGAATCGGAAGGGACAACGTTCGGTAAAGGCGTATTTTCGTTTTGATGGTAATATTTCTTCGTTTTAATATGCACCAGTTCAACCGAAGCGAATGTTGCTGTTGCCTGGCCGATGCGGCTGTGAACGTCGGCCGTCGATACCACTTTCTTTTCCTCAATCCATGATCCCGAATATTTTAACATCGGTACTTGTTCGATTTCGGTTCCCCTTTTGTTCTTTCGTTTGCTCCCAATGTTTCTGTAGTCTCGATTGTAAGATTTTCGTAAATACTTTGCCAACGATCGAATAGAGGCTAATACCGCGACTGTCACCTTTCTTTAAAATTGCCACATCGATAGTTTTCTTCCACGACCTCCGGCTTTTATAATCTCGGCGGTAATTTGATCTATTCCCGGCGGCTTTCAATTTTATTACCTTCCCCTCGATTATTGTCTGTTCGGTATCGAAAAACTGATTCGTCGCCTGTTCGATAATCGGAGGTTCGGGTGCTGGACCTTGTGGCAGATCGTGGTTGTACAGCTTGTGTAAGAATACTCTCCAGCGCAACAGGGGCCCATGGAGAGAGGTCACGAAAGTCTCAACCCGATTTTTGATGTTGTCGTTTGTTGATGTCGCTTTTTCGACGAACTGCCGGATTGTCTGGTACAGCCTCGACTAACTCCTTCCATGTCGGCCGCATTATTCCAGTACGCCTCTCGTTCCGATTTCATTTTCTGTCGAACTTCTTTGTTCAATCTTCGGTATTGCTCAAAGTCGACGTGTTTCATTCGCCTCCGCTAATCAACGAGGTCCAGACGGCTGTCCGAGTCCATTGCTGCGCCCGTTTATGGATAGGTGGACAGAACTCCATTGCACACTTCACAATAGACTCCGACAATTACCTTTCTTCTACATTTGCAATACTAATATTTTTATTTAATTGCTCTAAATGTTGTATCGAATCGGTTCGATCCTATTTGAATTCGAACTGCCATCTGCATGGATTTTTCTAAGATGGAAGCAGGCTTGAAACCAGCTTCAATTTCGCTTGTACTATGTGATCATATTGATCCTTCTATTGTTTGTTGAAAATCATAGGCGAGGGGCTATACATCAGAGTTCTAGCTCCATAAAACATAACCATATTTCCAGATACTTAAGTTTTATTATATTTTATACAATATTTATTGCATGAACAATGAACAAATTCAATATGGATTAGCTTTAATTTCGCCGACGACGCTTTAAGTCGTTTCAAATAGAAAAGAAACAACAACAACAACAATATCCAACCAATTGATTTTGCCGTCTTCCTTTAATAGAGGAACAGGTGATAATGGCTTAAATTATAACCATGGTTCATTACCACTTCAAAGAAAGCCTTTAAATTGCCTTGAGTCAGTTTTTAATCAAATTTCAAATCATGTCCCAGTTCCTGCACGATTAAATAACGGTCGGAGAGTTTCTATGAGGAACGTCTTAGGGCCCCTGTATTGGCCCTTTGTAGACGCTCTAGCATCTCTCTGCGCGCTATCGAAAATTGTCTAATGAAATGGAAACTTAAACAGCCCTGATAATTCCAGCAGACACAATTACCTCATAAATTGAATAGCACTGGATTGTTTCCATTCTATTCAGCGAATTTTATTATCGTTCGTTCCATCGTATCGATGGCATCGGGCTTTATTTTTTTCGTTCTCCTCTCGCCCACCCCCGCCACCCAGCAGTATTTTTTCCGCTTTGGCCCTCTTTTTTCGTTAGGCTCGTAACTTTCGTTTTTGTGGACGAAAATAGGGAGGACCGAGGAATTGAGGTCCTTGCGACGCCGAACCGCGTATCCCCAATCGTTCCAGGATAGATTGTTTATGAACATAAAACACTTGGCTTGCAAATAAATTCGCGGCATTGAGATTTAATAGAATATATGAAAGCTAGTATCGATTCATTGTTATTTATAGCGAAGCGGTAAATTTGACTTGGAGCTAGAATTGAGACGGCGTCGGGACGACCCTTAGTATGTTTGTTCAGCGGCTGTCATCGGGGGGTGGCAGCGTCAAAGCCCAATTCCGAAGCTACCCGGTGAAAAGTGAGCCATTAATTTGGATTTATATCATTCGATTATGGATCTATCTATCTATCTCTGGCTTTCATAAATTCAACTTATTATCGGCAAGGTGACTCGTTGCTGTCGACCCTTGAGCCCCAACAATGCTGGGGACGACAGAGCAATTGTTTATAGAGTCTCGCACCTCATTCTGAATTGATACCTGTTTTGGATAATGGTTGGCCTATTATCGTGATAATAGGAAATATCACGGTTTCCTTTTATTATTTATCCAAATTGTGCACAGCCCTGCGGAGGGGGCATAGCGAGGCTCTCCTTTACTTATTTTTGCTCATTGTGACAATAAAACGAAAACGTCTGCAATCTAAGTACCTGACGTTAACCTGAAGGAGAGTCCTGACTTGAATAATAATGATTGATAATTTTTGTCTATGTGTTTGTGTATATGTGTTTGGGGATGAAGCGGAGGATTTAATGTATACGTATAGTAGCAGGCTTCAATGTGCTTGGGACGCGTTTGTTTAAATCGCATGAAATCCAGGAGGTGTTTATAATTTGTCACAGCTATGGCGGCTCGTTTTAATCGTTAATTTCATTAATTTGAACAAAAATCTTTCAGTTTTAATACTGAGCTTGTAATTAAACGTGGAATTTTTACATGAATTAGTAATTTGGTTGGCGCCTGAAAAGGGTAAAATAATTTTAATTGAATTTTAAAGCCCTTAAGATGCATGCACATTACGGAATTAATCGTAATATTAGGCATGAAAAAGAGTTTTTTAGTGGTATTCAATTGGTTCTTTTATAGTGTGAAAATGAATTTATTTAAACCCAGGGTAGAGTCATAATGCCATCTGTGAAGAACTTGTCCACGATCTTTCAGACTTCGTACGATGATTGGCGATACGGTCTATAATGTTTTTCGCGCTCAGCTAAACCCATGCATTGAGTTTTTTCTATCCGGCTTTGTGTAAATAGTTCAAAACAGTCAGTGCTTAGCTCAGTACCAATATCAACACAACAATCTTGTTGTAACGGTCAGTTTTGCCTAAATATCTACTTGACAAAAAAATACTGTGTAGAAGAAAATCGAGTAGTTGGTTGGGAACAAAAAGGTAGGCGGGGAGAAATGAAAAAAAAAAAAGGGGAGTTCGAATTTTGACGTATGAAAAAATGGACTGAAAAAGATTTTTGGTCCGGGAAAAAAGTTGGTGTTCGGGAAAATTAAAAAGAAAATAAAACAGGAAAAAATCCGTTAGGAACACCTAAGACTGGCTGAAGTAAAAACCGTCATTATTCAGTTCATTTGAACAAAAATACCAGTTCGTGTCGAATTATCAACAAGCCGGACTATTTTGGTGACTATTTTGGTGCTGTGAATTCTAGTCGAAAACACAAGAAGGATTTAGGCCCAACCAAAACATTAACAAATAGGAAAGGAGTTTGGAGAGGTACCGAAGGGAATCCCAGCAATACAAAAATTGCTTTAGTTTATGGAGCGGATATGCAGGTTTCGGTGTTTTAAGTAGCTGGAATTTTTAACAGGAAAAGTGCGGATTGGTGTTAATCTGTACCAACTGTTTTATTTATTTAAGGGGAAGGACCCTGTGTTCTTAATTCTTCGTTTATCTGTCACCCAAAATTTCAGAAAACACGGGAAAAACGGGTAGAGAAATGGTTTAAGATCAGAAGACCGAAGGGGATGGAGAACAGACCGAGGATTATCCAACATTACTCGAATATGGTTTAAATAGAAACAAAGTTGCCGGAAGATTAGCTTATATTTATCAAACAGCAGACATTAGCATAAAGGAGGAACTGTATATTCCATTACTACCAAGTGATATACCGTTCGATAGTCAGGTAATTAAGCAATACCTACAGTGTATCCACACCAGGTGGATCAGAGAAAAAAACACAAAAAAATAATACACAAAATAAAATAACCAAAAAAAAACTTTCTTTTTGCTTTAATTTAAAAAAAAAAAAATTTATTACTAAAATAATAATTTTAATAGTAGTTAGTATTAACTTTATAATATTCTTTTTAATTATTTGTGAATTTGTGTTGCTCCTTGTCGGAAATAATTACATTTTGTTCTTTGTTGGTTCAGGGAAATTTGTTTTTCCTCTAAGTGATTCTGTTGATTGTACTATCATTTGTACAAAGTGAGAAGTATTGGCCAATACTGCGCGCTTTATTGTTATCATTCATACTCATGTTCCCTCGAAGCACGTAACTCGTATGTTTTTTTTTGAATTGTATTCGTTCACGGTTAATATTTGACAAGGGCAACTAATCAGTGTCGTTGTTAAGCTTTCCATGTAATGTTTATGTTGAGTTTTACAGATTGATTAAATGATTATAAACATTAGAATGTCCCTGAGGTAAATTTTTTTGGTGGAATGGCTGAGGGGGGATCATTTCTTTTCAGGGTTTGACGCGGCTCAGGCGGTGACCGGAGAATGATGGACGGAAGTCAAAGTTGCACAGACACAGGTAAGTGGTGAACCAACCGCGGTAAGCCCCGGCCACACACCCCACGACCCCTCCGGCGAGCTAGATAACTCCGTGTGGCCGGCGTAGGAGTTCCGGAAATTATTTTCCTTTCTTATGTATGGTATTGGCTCCTTGGTCATAGTTTTCCGGGCTTATGGCTAAGGGGGTAATACCTCGCATAAGTGGCGCCCATTATTTTATCGCGCCATTATGCTGGTACATTGTTAGACTTTTTTCAAGAATTTTATCAGTTTATTTAGTGATAGGAAGGCTTGTTCGTGATTCATTCACGATCTCCTTTTGTAGTTTTACGGGTTATTTAGTTTAACGCATCGGCCTTAAGACCACCAAACACGGTCAAATTGGATGTACATCCAGATTTTCATCAAACCCATACGCGTAAAGAGTTTTGATTGGCACTTCCATATGGCCTTTAGCGCTTCCTACCTTAATTGTGGTATCTTCTTCCAATGGCACTACAGTCCAACTCGAGCCTTGGCCTCTAACCATTTCTTCCAATCTTCTTGACTTCTGGCCGAAGTTCTCCAGTTCAATATGTGTCTCCGCATCTTCTACAACCTTCCATCTTTTTCTCGACCTGCTTAATGGTCTTTCTCTTTTGATCATGCTAGTGGAAACCTTTTTTGGCGCTCTGTCTTCTGGCATGCGTCCGACGGGTCCAGCCCAGCGAAGTTTTCATAACCCAGTTGTTAACCTGGATCCTAACCGGTACGATCAATTTTTACGCGCCGAACACGCGCGTTCGTCCTTTCACCTCTGTTACAATTAAATTGCATTGCTCGGGATTACGCGGAGTACGTGGTGATTTGCCCTAGAATCACAGAACTGTGGTTGTAAGTTCAGTAGACGTTACTCAGTTTTTGTAACCCCAGAGCCCTGGAACTCCGGGATCCTGAGGTCTGTTAAGAGCCTTCAACCCCCAGCTGAATTTGAATATGAATTTTCTCGTGTGACAGTAGATAAGGACTTATTTCGGCATCCTTGAGTCATCTACAATAGGGGACCATCGAATTAAGCCCGGGGCAGACATATCAGCACCGCACCACCAGCCTATGGCGGTCGTTTTTTTGAGTCGCCTCTCCGATTAGGTGTCCTTACTTCCGCAGGAGATCTAAGGAGATCTCCCAATGAAGGAGTAATCTCAACGTACTCCATCCCTGGGTTTACGGGCTCAGACTGCCCCCTGAAGAAGAATCCCGAAAACTTTCCTTCACTGGGACCACATTCGACATCTTGAAGCATGGATCTAAAAATACAGACTTGTTAATTTCTAGACTTAAGTTCATATTCTAAGACAGCGTTACGCAACGCACGTCATGGGAGCCACACGAGCTCCCACTAATTCGAGAGCCCTCATATTCTAACGGCCAGTTCGAGAGAGATGTATAAGCCAGCGGCCGGCAACTTATGGCACGTGAAAAGATCTCTGGTGGCACGAAGACAATTCGGAAATGTGAATTAAATTAAAATTATTTATTCCATTCACATACAGGCCGCCGGCAGGGCGTGGCCTGACGATTATTCTCCTTGAGGCCAAGTATAATATTACAAGCAAAGGCCGCCAACTGGATGGGCCCTGCAATTCACGAAAACTGACAAAAATATTTATATCCGTGGGTATTTATCTTTAGTCCGGGCCTGAAGAACTGAGCTTCTATTCAGTCTGAAAATTTCGTTGAGGCTATGAACATTTTAGAATTTGAATTAACCTGCTACGCTAAACTGTCGTCTTCATCTGTGGGAATCATGAGGTCACTTACAATCCACGGCCTGTCAGACGGATGTGTCAAATCCTTATCGCTCAGTCAGATTGCGTAATATGGCTTTCATCGGGCCGTGCCTGCCAAACTGTCCTATGGGCCACGGCATGTGGGCAGCCGGTAAGTGAATACGGACCTTAAAATGTGTCCTTTATTGGGCCATAGCCGCCGACGTAGTCTGAAAGGCCAGGGTCTGCAGGCGGACTGTATGTGAATGGGGGCTTTAGCTTCCAAAGTTGATCCCCAAGGTAGTCATCAATGTTTAGTTAATTTTTGGTGGCACGCTTAATGTCCAGTAGTTTTAAATATCTGTTTTGTGGCATGCCAATGCATTTGGGTTGCTAGTATAAGGAATAGCTTTCCAGGTGCTCTGAAAAAGTCGATTGTAGGCTGACATTGAAAGTCAATGAAAAACATCATGATAAGTTATTGAGCTGTAAGTTTGAAATGCAGATCATCCAACAAAATTCCGTGGAGAAATGATGGAAAACGTGACAGAGTGACTACACAATCAATATGTGTTTTTACTTAACTAGGAAATTAGCCCATTCACTTTATACAAAAAAAGGGCCAAACCTCTGAATAAATCCAACTGGAGATTTATCAGCGGGATTCTCTTCATTGTGGGCTCACAAATAATTTCCCAAAAGTCCATAAAGCCAATTGACCGGCTACTCGAGTTATGGAAGGTCAAAGGTCACAAAAATAAGTTTTTCTCAAAAATCTTGTAAATTTTTTTTTTTTTTTTTTTTTTTTTTTAAGTGAAAGACTAGAGTCACAGGAAACGCCCTTTATACTGTGTCGACAATCTATTTTCTTCATATAGAGTTTCGGTTTTATGCAATTTTTGGCTAAGTAAAGATTGTTCGTAAGATAAATCTGCATAAAAATGTCCTATACGAAAATTACGTAGAGCCAATGGTTTTTGAGATATGGGTTTGGGAAAACTCGGGCATCGGACATCAATTTTTCAGAAATATTCGTATATTGCAAAGTGTACTAAAATTGATTTTCGTGACATTTGACCCTCCATAACTCGAGTAGCCGGCCAGTTAGCTTTATGGACTTTTGGGAAATTATTTGTGACACCAAAGTTGCATTCCAGTTGCATTTTTTTAGAGGTTTAGGTACATACGCATATATTGGGGAATGCAGAATAGTAGCATTGCAATTTTCCGTTGCGTATGGTTCTTGTCGGGCCCGCGCGATGTCAATTCAATGTCCGAGGATAAAACCATTGAACTTGAGATAGACGTTGATGACGCCAACCCCATTTCGTTATGTTTCTCTGGGATAGGTGTTGATGAAGATAACAGCATGAAAGAAGTGAAGATAGAGAGATAATCAAAAACATTTTTTCATACCTTTTAACCTATGGACTAGGCCTACTAGGGGCACCATGTAAAAACGCTGCTTGCATTATACTTCAAAGGTGGTGCGGAAAAGAATGCAGTGCGATGCCCGAGTTTTCCCAAACCCATATCTCAAAAACCATTGGCTCTACGTAATTTTCGTATAGGACATTTTTATGCAGATTTATCTTACGAACAATCTTTACTTAGCCAAAAATTGCATAAAACCGATAATTTATGAAATTTTTGAGAAAAACTGATTTTCGTGACCTTTGACCCTCCATAACTCGAGTAGCCGGTCAGTTGGCTTTATGGACTTTTGGGAAATTATTTGTGAGCTCAAAATAAAGAGAATCCCGCGGACAAATCTCCAGTTGCATTTTTTCAGAGGTTCATGTTTAAAGTGACTGGGCTAAATACGAAATAATGCTTTGGACACATTACAATACCTTCACCGCAAACGGCAAGATATGGGTAAAGCCATTTCTTGAAGTTTGCACCAACATAATACGACATCTTACCCATCAATCCTCCTACCTAAATCTAAATTATAATTAAAAAGCTACAGAATGCCGTCTTTCAAGCACCGTATTTCGCAGAAATTGTACTGTACAACTTTTTTCTGGTACTCAAATTCATAATGCTACTTCTTGGAAGACGTTTTGGGTTCATTAGGTTATCAGACGAAATTCACAGAAGGAAACAATATCTGGATAAGTTAGTTCTCTTACGGAATGACTTATTTGTTCTTGAACAAAACGTGAAGCATCCGATTGGGGCAGTCATTGAGATTATTTAATTAAGTATTGTTTTGTTCAATTGAAAAAAAAAAAAACTGGAAATTTATTTTAATAGTATTATTTTTATTTTATCTTTCAAATACATAAACAATCCGATATATTATTTTCACATACAGATAAAACCTTACTGGGTTGAAAATTCAATCTTAATTTAAATCACTAAAAATAAATTAATTTTATTTACATATTAATTAATACCACCACAAACTGGATAATATTATTATTTATAGCAAAAGTTTAAATTTCAAATTACATGATTATATTTCACTATGCTTTGGGCGGAATTCTCTCCTAAAAACGTTGTTGTCGAAATTTTGGTAAAATTAACATTTTCTATCATAATTAGTTGTGAAATTTGTTTTTTACGCTAAGGTTTTTAGCAATTTAAATGATATTTATTTTCATCTCTTAGCCTTCATTATCATACCAATTTCCTTAATCCTAATCTTTTTGTAATTCTTGTTGGTTTGAATACTGCTCTGCTGCTCTCATGGAAATAATCTTTCTTAAAATCTCTTTTACCCTTTTGTTGTATACTCAAACTTCAAGGATGAACAACAAATCCCCTAAGCAGTACCGAAGAATCTTGAAAATTTCTTTATTCTTGTATACCTTTAAATTTCTTCGAGTTTTTAATTTTCCCTGCTCCTATATAATGCTGTTCTTGATATTATAAAATATATGTATGTACGGGTATATGTACAGATGGGACTTAAGATTTTTTTTTTTTTGTAGATAATTTTAGGTTGTCAATAACCAGGTCGAGGGAGGATTTCTTATGGGAGCAATTGAGGTCTAGTTGGGATCAAAGCTATTCTTTTTTATTTGGTTGTTTAAATTGACTTCATAATTTTCCATGGTCTGTTGAACTTGTTCGATCACTGACTTGAAAATATTTGTATTATGAATAATTATATTATGTATAGTCATGTAGGAACACAATAATTGAGTTGAACGAGTGCAATAATTTCAGTTTAAGATATTAAGGAAGCTTCCCTACCGGTTTTCGGGCTTTTTCAAAAATTCGTAATAGATCAAACTATCGAGCATCTCCCAGGGCTGTGAAGTTTAGGTACACAGCAGATACATTTAGGTAGAGAATTCACACTATCGCAAAATAACTTCTTTAAATAGCAGTAACGCTATTATAACTAAATTAGAACTAAGTAAGCAAGAAAAATTGTTTAGAATTCGAGTTCATTGCCAAAATCACCCCAAAAAATATTAAAGATATTGGGGGTGAGTGCCCCCCTCTGCTAGCCGCCGCCTAACCTGGGAGCAACACACAATTTGATAAACATCCAATTTGTCAGCACCCAAAAACCACTCGGAATACCTAAAATTTATTTTGGAACAATTTTGGTATGAAGCCCCAATTCCGCTCCCCCAATTTGTGAAAATAAGAGAAATTTTCTCTCTTTAAATTTCAAGGTAATACTAGGAGAGCACTCAAAAATCACTCTGAATATCTAAAAATTTGTTAGGAACGATTTTGATCTGGACTCCCAATTCCAAGCATTTACCATTTATTCGAAGGATATTATTCAGGTTCAAAGTCCTGGAGCTGCATCCAGAGCAATAATTAGAGCCCGATTAAAGTTTGTCTGTCGTTAAAGTAGATGAAGAAGTGTTTTCGAAATCTTTTGATAATCGATTGGCCTTGTTAGCTTAGGGTTAAGGCGCCTGATCATTACCCCAGAGGTCAATAGTTCCGATATATTCCCCGACATAGTGCTTCGTTTTCCCATTTCTACTATTTTCTTGTTCTCCCCCTTTCTACAATAATTCCCTGTCTCTTTTTCCTGCCATCGTTTTAATAATAAACCTAGAAGTAGTCTCCTGTTAAATTACTGAAGTCAACGATTTGTCGTGGTAGTAGCGAAAGGCTGGTTGAATTAAACTCCGTATTGGTGTTGTTACCCAGTGGGAAATTTATCAAGCGCAGCAAAAAATAGCAAAAAAGCAGCACTCTCAATTCATATCTTATGGAAGCTCTTTGGAAGCACGCTCTCTATACTCCCATTTTTCGTTTTGTTTTCGTGAAGTTCTCTTTTATTCCCTTTGGTTGGGAAATTTGTGGTTTTCATAACAACCGCAGCAGTTGTGTAATAGGGTGATTTCCGAAATGCATCACTGCGGTAACACTGCAGAATACAGCTACAGACTTACCAAAGCTCCAAAAGCTTGCCACGAGCTACAATTTCTCAGCTTCGATTGCGCATCTTCAACAACAACATATAAGCGCTTCGCTCTGATGACATGCTATAAATAAAAAGGACGTTGGCGTTCATTATCAGCACTTCAAAATCTGTCCAAAACCGCACTGGTAGTTCTTTCACTTCTCTCTCTCAGCCGAAAATGGGCTGCTGCAATACCGTCTCCGAACCTCCTTAAAAATCTTGCAGCGCTCCCTACCGATACCAGATCTATATATTTTTTAACACTGCACGCCCGCAGAGAGAGAGAGCACTCCTTTTAATGCTTCTTTAAAAACGGTTTTGAAACAGTAGCCAACAGAACTCCTTTTAATGCTTCTTTAGAAGCATTTTTGAAACAGTAGATAAAAGCATTTTAATAAAGAATTCCTGCCGGCTTCTGGATATGTGGATAAACTCTAATATCTAAAATCTTTTATTTTTGTTCATCTTTTGCAATTACCTTTTCGTATACTTTCAAACGCGAGTGCCATTCTATCAAGCGGTCCCCAAACTAGGTGCTTAACACATCCAATGCTGCTTGACCTCCGCAATCGTATGAGAACTGGTATATTGAGTATGCTAATCTCATACTTTATGGTGATCAACATAGTAGCCCGTTTTTTTTGTCATATACAATTTCTTAAAGCTCCAATTTGATTCCCTCAGCAGCATATTGGCAGCGTTCCAAATTTGCTCCTCTTAGCAGCGCTCCGGATTTTTCCCGGTGGTTATCTTTCTGACTAGAGCTTGCTGCCCGACATTGAACAGAATGGTACAACGACAGTACAAAAGCCTCATATGGAGTTTTGGAGGTCAATTCGTCCGGAGAAAATGTAATTGGTTTAATTTTCAGGTTACATGCGATTGAAGGCGAGCAAGGCAGTGTATGACAGTGTGGTTGCAGTGACTTTATCTCCAGCTTGCAGTGAACGTTTCATTCGAATACGATTGAGGCAATACCGTCATCAGCTCCAACGTGTCCACGAACGTTGGCCGCTTGGCATTGGACACTCGTATCAAGCGTCCAACGTGACAGGGTGTTCATAGCATCGGATAGAGCCAGCTTTACCAAATTCACGGTTTCTAATCCCTGTCATAGCTGGGCCGCTGAAAGAAAATGTTCGGTTGTCTCTTTTGTTATTCCTCTATTTAGCTTCGGGTATGATTCTGGCGATATATTTTAGCGGCATGACAAGTGATCCCTGCTTGTTATAGTTAGTCCAAGTCTCTCTAGTCTGACTCACACACAGCTGGGCTGTATATTCGCTTCTGATGCCTACAGATTCTAAAAGTAAACATGTTCTGTATATCAGTTTTGATAGGAGAGCAAATCTTCACTGCAAGGAGTGCTGTTTTCCCTTGCCATGGGGGAAGTGGAGCTGTTCCGAAAGTACGTTTAGAGATACGTTAGAGATATCGCACAAAAAAGAGTCCGCTGGAGAGCTCCTGTTTCCGCCCTATGTCCCATGAGGGAATAAAGAGGAAGAAGAATAAAACAATGGTCTTTAGACGACTTAAGATAACTCGTCAAATTCTCTAAAGATTGTCTAATTTTCTGTTAAAACTTAATAAATCTTAAGTTCAGCTTGAAAGCTTACGATTCATTAAGCTTTGACAGAAAATTAGCCAGTCTTAAAGTAATTTGACGAGCAATCTTAAGTCGTCTTCAGATCATAGTACCTAGTTAAGACGATAGCCATTTAGTCTAACGAGGCTTATCCAATACACCAACCAAATGCAGAGAAGTTAATCGAAATCCATCCCGAAAGCTCATCCTAGACACATCCAAGCCGCACCCCAAAGGTCACATCCACATCCAAGTCTACAACCGATTGCGTCACTGTGCTTGTAACGGCATAGCTATGCTATTGTAGTAAATGTAGACTGCGAATCTGCACCCATCGATGAAGAAGCGTGTGATAGCTGTATAGATTTAAATCTTAAGATCCTTTGCGATGCGATGAATGATGCAATAATTTTGTAATTTAAGTTAAAGAATGCGTTACGAATAGTAGCATAATATTTTGGCGAATTTTCGAAAACTAATGGTGGGTCCGGTCCACACGATAAAGATTTTTGTTCGACCGACTATTGTACAAATTGTAAAGTTTGAAGGCAACGGCCGACGGGATGTCTGTACATATCGACCAAATGTGGACTTTTGGGAAATTTTTTCAATGACTGCTTTGGTTTCCCAGGACTGATTTTAACTTACATCCGCAGAAGTAATTTCAATAAATTTTTAATTCAGAAAACCGAAGAAAATTATAATTATTTATAAACTATGGTAGTCATACAAGAAAAGTATTTCCCCAAAAATGTAGCCACGACGCAATCATTTTCAAGATGTCCTATTTTATATGGCAGCTCCTTAATATCGATAATTTCTCGAAATCAATTTCCTTTCTGTCCTTTTTTACTTCATCAATATTTTCAGATAGAATTTAATAAGTCAACGATTTCACTGAATTCCAATGGAATCCTTATGCGAAATTCATGACTTTTCTCAAGGAACATTTTTAAAACTTGCAAGAAGTGGCAAGGATGACGAATAAGGGTTTCTTTCCGAAAGAGACGACAGCAATTATATTTATAGTTTCCGAGGGAAAATCCTTGTCTATATGAGATTGGATTTGTATAAAAAATTCAGGTTGCCTGCTTTAATTTCCATAAATTAAAAAGTAGACCCAATTTCCATTTTAAAACGATAAATAGTTAAGAAATCTTCACCGAAGAAAAAAAGAGCGTTTTAAGACATTTTCTGTTCCGGAAAATGGATACAGAGAAAAATCAAAGACGTTAACTTTGACATTATTATACTCCAGCACAAAAAAAATATCATTTAGAAAAATCAGTTTGTTGGAAAACTTTTTGAGGACATCGCCACTCATAACACAAACTTTAAGCTTTGACTAAGGAAATCACGATTTTTTCCTTCAGAAAGAAATGAGAAAAAAAAATATAAAACATTTTAAATTTCAAGACTTTTTGTCACGTGAAAATTTTTAAGCATTTTCATCTCTTCTTTAGCGGTATGATACCAAAAAGGATTTCCAAAGAATTTTCCGATTGGTAGTTTTAAAATGTTGTAAATCAAAAATTGTTCAAAGAGTTTTTTATCCTTTGAGAAAAGCAATTGAGCGAGCTCCTTGGTGGCTTGTTTATTGCACTTAGCCCGTGGTGGAGGAAACTGGTGAGACTGGTCGATATTTTTATCATATTTCATGTCGACTGGGAGAGGAAATTGAAAAAGTTATAAATAACACTATTAAATTTAAAGAAGCATCTTCCTCCTTTCAATGATGACAATTTTTCCTAAGATATTTCTGAAATTAAATGAGTTATCAATATGAAATTTTTGTGGATGTTTTGTCGACTGTCATTCATTTATCATATTAATGCAATTTCCTTGAGCAAATCATTTAAAATTATAGTAGGATATCCTGAATGAAATTTTCATATATATTTTAGGAACTCGTGGGCCGTAACGTTATGATACTTGTTGAGTAAGCTCAAGGGAAGTATCGAATTGTTGGGACTATTTCCGTTTTTATGCTTCAAGAAGGCAAATATTTTTTTCTTAACATGCATAATACTGGAAAATTAGTTATTTCTTTTCTATTCTCAACATGCAATTCTTCCTTAGACTACATGCCCGCCGCTAAACTTTCCCGGGCGCCTAGGGGTATAATATGATTGAACTTCTTTAAGGAGAAAAAAACCGGTGCCCCGGTTATTACGTGACAACTACCATGTTGCTCGTTATCTGTTATTCATTACATGCAATATATAATAAACACAATATACATATAATTTTGCAGTATATTTTTATTTTTTTATTCGTTCTCAAATGTAACAATGACAGTAATATCCCAGCGGGAAATGTAATGGGTAGGTAAGCGAGGTGGTAATGAGATGGACACATTACCTTTGTGATGAAATCATAGGTTACTTTTACATAGGGATGCCCTAGAGCGGTAAGTACTTACAGTAGGCATTACAGACGAGGACTTATTTCAGAGGCGAAATGTATTAGGTGAATACACAGATTACCATGTAAGGCATGCAGAATAAATTACTGGGTACCCTTTTTAGCAATAAAAACAATGCTTTCCGAAAGTACCATTCCATTTTTGCTACATTTGGTATGGATATTTCTAACAAGACATCTTTTTGATTTTGTTGCTCATTGTTAGTGGTATAAATTAATCTTATAAAATTGATGAGGACGGAATAAACTCAAGAAGAGAGGCTTTGACCAGCCAAAGACAAAGAAAGACAAAAGCACATCACATTTCCAACGAAAGTATTTCTCAAGGCATTACCTAGTCGCTTACCTATTCATTACAACGTAAAGACCTCCATTTTCCTCAATTAGAATCCAGTAGAATTTTTCGATTACCAGGTAGGCGCTTACACAAATCATTGAAGAATTCGTGGATTACCAGGGTAACCACTTGCTAGTTTTCCCGCTGGGATATAAACACAATATAGATAAGCGGCACTCATTGCCACTACTACAAATGCAGCGTAAGCCACACCCACTCACACGGTTATGCGACACTTTGTCGCTTGGGCATCCCGGCTAACCGTTTTATTAGACGTTGTCACGTCAAAAAAAAAAAACCTTCTATTACAAACAAAAATGTGTTATTATTTTTTCTGGTAAGAAAAAAAGTTTATTCAGAGCATCTTGATTCCCTAATGAGCCTAAAGTTACATAGTGCATCCTAGAAAGGGGCAGGTCCGATGTAGGCAGGCCCCTGTTCTTAACTCTGGCGCTCAGTATTTATCTTTTTCTAGGCAGAAGGCAATCTATCTAATAAAGCCTCAACTATACTAGACGCAACGAAACGCAACGGACCGCATTGAATTGTCCAAATGAGTTTCATTGCAATGAAATTCTATGGCATACTTTACACGATGAAACACGAAACAAAAAGTTTCCTGCAAATATGCTCGGTTTGAGGGGGAGGGGTGAAAGAGCTTGTAGGAAACTTTTTGTTTCGTGTGTCATCTTGTAAAATTTGCCCTTGCTGCAAGAGCTTATTCATGAAACACCGATGAAATTTTTCAGGAAACTTCAAAAAGGAATTAGGGCTTGGAGGGTACTGTTTCATTTCGTGTTTCATCGTGTAAAATGGGTCTGTTCATTTATTTCATTTATTTATCTGAAGTGGATGAAAATTAAACTCTATGTAATAAAAAATTGCACTGATAAAAATATTTTAAGCATATGTAAGTCCAAAATTTGGCAAAACATTATAACCAACTAAATTCCATTTCGTTGACTCTTCGTTTCATTACGTTCCGTTCCTGTATAATTGAGGCTTAACAAAGAACTTGTAAGCTCTCTCGTTTTCCTAAATTAGTTACTTTCTTCTTGACGTTTAGAATACATGGCACCTTGGGGGTCACTGCGACCTTTTTTATTTGGTCTATTGCGCCAACCTAGTCGTTAAAAACCCTCCAGGTTAAGGCTTAAGCTATATAGCTATATAGAAAACTGATTTAGGGGGATTTAATGTCCCTGGGAGTAGGAAAGTTGCGATGGAGGAGACTCAATCTCTTCTTAGCCTTACAGTCGCACAGCAAGTGCTCCGCAGTAATTCGTCCCTTTGATCCTCCTTGTGTCGATCCTGTCAAGGTATATTAAATTAAGTTTAGCTACTGATGTCATAATCCACATCTATCCAACTTTACTGAAAAAACACGTAACTTTCTTTAACTCAAACGATTTGTCACGAAACCCCGACTTGACTTTCAGTACAGAGGACACAGGCTCTTCTTAACCAAGCTGAACTCTTATTAAACCAGAGCCTTTCGCCGCAATTGCCATACTAACGTGTGTCTACGATGTAGCTGTACACCATACGAGCCCACGCTGTGATATTCTAAGGAAAACTGAGGATTGACTTTCTCGTATGTTCAAAAAAAGAAGCCTACACATTTCAGCTTAACGCTGCCAACTATAGAAAATATCCTTGAAAACCATTGTTGAGACGGCCTTTCTATCTCCCATCGGATGCGATCGTATATTTTTTTGCTTTTTTGTTCCAAAGATTCTTTCCCACAATGATTCTACTTAAAATAGCTTCATTCGTTCGCTGATCTACTTGAGAGTATCGCCTGAGTTCTTAGATCCTTTATGCCACGCCTAAGTTCGTATGGTTTGTTGTTTAACTTCGTCATATTTTTTTAGTAATAATAAAAGCAAACGCAGAGCGCCCGCCCTGTTGAGCATTCTGACTTTCCAAGTTTTTTTTTATATGTGAAAAACTAGAGGCTCAGCGAAGGCCTTTTATACCGTCAAAAATCTATTTTCCTCGTATAGAATGCAATGTCGAACAGCTCTAGTCGGGAAGGAAAAAACTGTCACAACCTACCCACGATATTTTCATTCCACCTACTCTCCACCATTACTATGGCGACTCCGACATCGGGGCATCGAGAAAAAACTCGTGTTATGACTCCTGAAACGAGTTGAATTTCATCAACTAACCGATGAAATGCGCTGTGGTGGAGGAGGGAAGGGCTAAGGAAAGCTATGATGGAAGGAATCAGGAATGTAAAGAGGGAAGAAGAAAGGAGGAAAGTTATGTAGGTGGGTAAGTGGAAAAGGCGAAGGACCGTGGGGCTGGCCGGGATTCGAACCCGGGACCTGTGACATGGTAGCCAGATGCTATTAGGCTACCAAGGGCCCAATTAAAACTCCATATACCCTTGGCCTGGATGTTTACCGTTGAGTTGGTTTTGTGTTATACATTAATAATTGGAGACAGGTGGCTTATAAGGTTGATAACCTACAGTCCAATACCCAACCTGGAAGACGAGTCCAGTGTTTGTGTCGTTTCGATGTGCGACACATTCGCCTTCACCCAACTAAACTCAAACTCTATTTTCCTAACGGTTATGAACTAAGTTGTTATATAGGTTTCGATATTTTATGTTATTAATAAAATTTATTATACGATAAATACAGCACAGTTACAATGCTCAACTCGTTATGTTTAGCCCCATAAACAAAGGAGGTTGCATGCTTCAATTAAATAGCCAATTTGCCTAATGACAAGATGACAAAGCTATAAACTCTCTGTTTATGTTAATGCAAATGCAGTTTACAATCAAATATTAGGCTGCATCTAGTCAAAAGGCAAATTAAATGACTCTCAAAGTGGCCACAGCTTAACCAATCCCCAGAATGTTGTATGAATATCCTCCCATTGTAATTACCTTGATATTTACGTGCAGGAGCATGCATTTCCGACAATTGCTGAAGAAGCAAAAACCACAAGAAGTCTCTGCACCCGTGAAAGTTGTCTACGTTCCCCGTATAAATCACGAAGTATATACCTATACAAACTTGGGGCTCCACGTCAGACGCCTGCACAAGCCTAACCCCGACGTCAGGCGATGTCATGTTCATTTGTCGACAGCACCTCCAACTTTCGATAGTAATTCTCTGGCCATTAAACGCTTGTAAATGTCAATAACTAATAGAATGAGCTGCCTGTAGGCTTATTTAACAGCTGCTCAGGAGCATAGGGGAGCGACAGGGCCTTCATTTAAGGACACACTTCCCCATTCCGTATCCTTACCACCTGCATGATAATAGCTGTGAACGTGCAAGTTTCTTGGTATCGTTTTCTTATCTCCAGAGGCAAGTTCAAGATATCATCGTGGAAGGACCTCCATGGACAGCCCAGCCATAAGCCGGGCTGCAGGATGCGAAGGACGAAACTGTTCATTTTCAATAAATAATAAATAAAGCTGTCACAATGTCGTAGCACCAACAATGATAAACCTCTCGTTCGCCCGCTGATGTTATAAAATCGAATTAGGGTGCGTTCAGCAGTAAATCAAAATGGATATTCCGTGTCGTTCCTGGTAACGTAAATGTGATTGCCGCTCTTCAAGGGTGAGTTATGGTCGATATTTTTGTCTGGCAAAAATTTTCTCCTTTGTGTGACATGAAAATACAAGGAAATATTATCCACCGGTAATCATCTAGTGTGTCACTTGTTGTTTATCCCCATACAATTTTTACTCTTAGGGGATGAAGGTGTCGCCATAAACAATTACCTCTGGCTAATTGAGATAAAGTGTTTTTTCCTTATTTTTTTTTTTTTTTTTTTTTCGATAAATTTAAACAAAAAACACTGAAAATTTTATTTTTTATTTAATATTACACAAATCACAAGCAAAATTGAACTGTCATTGTGACAAGTTGAGACACAACTTTCAATCTTTGTGCGAAATGGATTTAATCCTTTCTGTTTTTCGTCTGTGGCACTCACAGGCATCATGCGAATACCCTTGAACATTTTTAATAACTTTTGCCACTTTGACAGAATTTCTAGCTTCAAAAAAAAATGAACCTTTCTGCAGGTAAAAACTTTACTCTTGTTAATTGAATCAACTGTAATCAAAGCCATGGCTTTCAAATCACAAAAAAATCGTCAAAGGAATATGAATTTACTCCATGGAGTCAAAAACTGAATTTATTAAATATTGGTGTATTTTTTGCTCTCTGTCTCCCTCTAAATTTCCTTTATCCTTTTGTGTAGAGATGGTTCGTTATGTTTTTAATTATTACGTTGTGCGGAAGGACTTGGTTATGTAAGTGCATTAACATCGTGTTCGTATACGGTTTAAATAGAATCAAATTTAATTAATAACTATGGTGGTCACCAGATTTCCAGAGCTTGTATTATATTTTAAACTTGAATAATTTAAATGATATATAAATTAATTTTTACGCAATAAAATAATTAAACTTACATGGTAAAATTCATATATATTTATATTTTTTCATTTTTATCACAACTAAAACATGAATATAATATTAAAGGTTTATTAAAAAGGGATACATACTTTTACAGGTTATTGGTAAAATTAGCTAGAAATCGGTCGGGCTAAATCGAGGTTTATGAGTCGAATCTTTGGTCAAAAAATTCCGAATGGCCAATACAGTGTAAGAAGGTGCATTATCGTGATGCACAGCCTAAAAGTTTTCTGCTAATAATTGTGGCCACTTCTAGTCAATCTGGTCTGATCTGATCAGGCAACTCGCAGGAGGCAGCCCGAGTAAAAATAAAAAAATGGCCTTACAACGGGCGAACACTAGCCGTGTTTGAAACATAGTCCTTGGCCATGTGGGATCTTTTATTTTTTTCCTTTGTTTTTTGTTTTTTCTTTAAGCGTTTAAATAATAAAATTTTCCACTAAACTACGCACCACACACTTCACGTACCACAAACCGACAACTCGCAAGCCGGTTTCTCTTGTGCATCGGTAGTTTTTAAGTATGATAATCCAAAAGCCTATTGTTCTTAACGAAAATGTTATGTGTTTGTCCTTTATATGCCCGTCGTAAGCCCGTGTTTGTAGCCCAGTTTTTATCCATTTAAATCTTTTGGTCAAGTTTGGCTGTTTAAGGCCGTATGAGCTTCCGTTAAAAATGGTTAAAAACTGTCCGGCCATTATATGTCCTTTAAAAACCTAAGCGGCCTGTGTTCGCCCGTTGTAACACCATTTTGTATTTTTATTCGGGAAGACATAAAAGAGATCTCCAGACCGGAGATCAGATCTCTGATAAGCTTCCTAAACTCCACAGGGTTTCTTTAGATATCCTCCACATTCGACCAAACATCCACCGACTTTTGAGTACACGAAATTATGGAATCTTAACGGGGCTACACGTTGCATGATTTTGTCGTACGATTTTTTCGATCAGCAACCAATAATCTTGTTGAAGTGTCCACGAAATGTTTTAGCTGATTTACTTTGAATTGCTGTTCTCGCACCAAATCTGTCTTGCCCAGCATTTCTGCTTGGTGTCGATTCTGGCATACCAAGTAGAGTAAGAACTTTGTTGTTGATTGATATGCATAAGTCCTCAATCAGTATTAAAGCTTCATATAAAATTTCGTCAGAATTATTCTTAACTGAGAACGTCTTCACTGAGACTTTCACGATGAGTTTCCCACAATCCTCGGGGATTTTATGATGAGCATGCTATTAAAATAATTGCAAACAAAGTACGTATTTGCTTTGGATGACAGGTAAGCGATGCCTTAGTCAGTGTTGTGTTCCAATGCTGAACATTTTCAAGTAAACCCAATTTATAACATGCTTCTCTCTAGGTTTGACATACTGTGCCGCCGACGGTCCTCAAGGCAGCAAATGATGTGAACCCTTTATACACGACCCAAGGCATCCGATCAATATACAACATTATACTCTAAAACTATTGCATCCCGCTTTCTTCTTTGAAAGATTTTTGTTGATGTGTTCCATGTGAAGTATTTGGACACTTCGAAATACAGCAAGGTTTTTACAAATGCATCGAATTCACCAAATTGGAAAAAAACAAGATGTTGAACGTTCATGAATGTTGAATGCAAATATCCGCCATGCTACTTCATTGCTGCCCCATCTGGAATTGTGTAAATTCATCACCTTGATTTGAAAGCCGTGATACTGCCATGTCACTGGAGCAGGAAGGAAGTGGAAAGAGTTCTGGATACTGGAGTGCATCATAAAATTTATGTATTTCCGAAACGCGTTGTACCTTTGAATTCCGATGCCAAATGATGATGTCACGTCGATCAAATTCGGTCCCGACCATTACAATTGCAATATCACCAATGATTGAAGCATTGCATCGTCTTTAATGTTGATCAACAGGTGCTTTGTCTGCTCTTAGTCATCTATTGGTATTTTCTCAATTGGTTGTTTCGGTAAAACATTCTTTGTAATTTGGAAATGATTTCGCATCTGGTTCCAGTACTAATTGCGCAGCGAAACTCCACTAGATTTCTTCATCCCCAATAAAATATATTTGCAAAAATTTAGACACTTGTTCTGGTGCAGGAAGCAACGAACCTACATATATTGTGATATACTTGCCTTTGAACTTTGATTGTAGGCATGTATCGACGGTTGTTAACAAAGTTTGTTGAATCGAGAAGCATGAGTTGTACTTTCGAATGTTTTTCAAAAAATGCTGTGAATCTGAAGTGCTGCCACAAATATAACTCAGTAGGGGTTCAGGTGGAGGAAGCATAGGCGGCAATATAACTTTACCAGTTGAACAACACATTTCAGGTGATTCCTTAGCGAATTTCAAAGCACGGCAATGTAAGCAAATTTCTCCATTTGTCCAATAACTGCGTTCGCGTAATTTCTGTAGTCGTAGTCGTTGTAATAATGAAATGCTTCAAACTACAAATCAATTCTTTCTCTTAACCACCATCTCTTGCAATGGTGGGCGATTGACTTGAAGTCGTTGAAAATATTCTTGGAGTGTTTCATCCGCTCGTGAACGCTCTAACACGATTGTGTTCTAGCCGAGAATTTCGTTGCTCTAGCGACTCAGCAGCTCTTGTTTCCCAAATTTTTTTATGCTTTGGAAGATTTTCGTCCAATTGATCAATTTTTTTGGAGAGGCATTCTTGAAAATCTACGTATTATTTTAATATCGATGCTTTGTATCGAATTTTCAGCTTTATACATAGCGCCCCTACAGGTGGTTTGTGAACGTAATAGACGCCACCAATCGCTTTCTCGTACCCAAAAATCCCTAAATACAAAATCTGAGCAATATATAACTCATATTACTATGCTTTGTATCGAGTTTTCAACAAAACTCTATATGACAGCGTCCCCTAGGAGTGATTTTTGAAAGTAGGCACCGATGCTAAAACCAGCCCATGATGTAAGTAATATGTGATTAGCTTCTTGTGGCGATCGGTGTTGAATTTTTTATGTATAGATATAAATAGAGAGGTAAATTTCCTATTTTACTTGCTTTCACTTAACATTTTTTCATAAATCATAGAGCTGATTTGTTGAAAGATAAAGCATTTGGAGAAATATGAAGGAGACAACAGGAAAAACAAACATGTTTGATCGGTTTCCATATTCGTCCGTCAAATCTGTCGTAAAATTGAGTTATTAAGATCGATCCACACATATCCTTGAAGGCGCTTTCCGTGTCAGTGGCTTCCGTGATTAATTTTTCACTGGCATTCACACACCGCCTTTTCCGTATCAATGCTCAATTTTCAACAGCATCTGTATTTACTTTCTAGTTTTAAAATTTGTACAGTAATCTTAAGTGCATCATGAAATTTAGCGTTTAATATCTAGCATTGCTCTTAGACGAGGAAGAACAGAATGAAAAGGAGAGAGGTTTTATCTCATGTAGACTCTTCGGGAAGTGGAAGGAGCCTTGGCAACTTTATTTGACTATTGGTGGACTACGAAACTAAACTCTACGAATAATTAAGAATGAGCTAAAACGCATTTAATGATTTGCTAAAAAAAAAGTCGAGAAGTTGATCCACACGAGTCTGTACACATAAAGGACGATTAAATATATTTGACCATTCAAGCAACCATGGAATTACATCGTGCCGAAATTGTTTTCACTGATGCGCCGGTATTACATTAAAGTCACCGGGAAAATAGTGGCTAAATTTTTAGATTTAATACGGTTGTTACAACATGGTGATACAGGGTGTATTTGCTGAGTTCAACAAGCGGCCAACTAGTGATTGGTTTTGGTGAGACCAACAAATAATGTTATGGGATAAGTTGTAGCGGTGTTTTGTTAAAGTTTTGCATATAACCCTGTACCGATTTTTTGTTCGTCTAAAGAAAAACCTATCCTCAGCCGGCCGCTTTCTAAACATAGCAAATATACAGAGTGTAATCCTTGATTATAGTTTAAACTACATTGTTTATTAAAATATTTTTTTGCACACCCTAATATCTAATAGCGCCTCCCTTGAAAGAATGCCAGAGTTTGAGAAACATTGCCATAACTTATTAGTACATACCTTGATATACTTTGCTCTGTTGAATGCATTCTCTCTAATAATAGGCTTGTCTTCTAAATTTATAATTCTTATATTTAAAGTATTGACCCTAAAAAAAATACTAAAAGAATGAAATTTCTCGTTTCTCCGAGCATTTTTGATTCAAATATAAATAAATGATTTCTAACTGATAATTCAGAACGAGTATGACGTTGACATTTTCAATATGAATACATCATCAGTTGGAGCTGGGATGCTCCATGCTTTATATACTCCCAATGCTTGAGGCCAAAAATATCGATTTGCATTCAACCAGATACAAAATATGCCACAAAATATTTCCACGGACGAGGTTCATCCGGACATGAAATCTGCAATTTGCAGTAATCCATGATTTCCTTTGGGACAGGGCTAGCCGTTTGAACAACGTTAGATAATGCAGCATCAATTGTTATTGGAATATTTGATTTATGACATAAATCCTCTTGAGTACTGTGCTCTCATATGTAGAAGGTTGACTATTCGCTTCAAAACTATTGAAATGGTCTGCACGTTTGGTCTTGTGCTTCAGATATCCAAGGAATATATTGCTTTGACGAATAGAATAATTTCGACGGCTGGTGAATTGTCCTTTGCTATAAGCATACGTGGATGATCTGATTTCAATTGCATGCATTACCTTTCGGGGATTGAATTTATGATCTTATATTTAAGTGCATTTTATGTCAAAGAAGTTATATAGTTTGGAGGAGCTTTGCTGTATGAAAATTGTTTATATGTCATTTATTTGTAGTTGCAGCACGAACGATTGATTCTATCGTAGAGGAACTGACGTGCAGCACACTTTGAACTTTTGGGAAAGTAACGATTTCCACTACATAGTCTATAAATATGGTGAGGACTACAGTTGTCAATCTTTATTATGCAACAATGCATGCATTTATATTTTTTGCAGCAATCACTTAGTGATTATATGAAATACTTTTTTCTTCTAACTATATGTTTGTGTAATCATTTCAAATTTGGTAAAACATTGATATTAGAATAAATCGACTTTATATGGATAAGAGTTAAGTTTAGGAATAAATCTTTCTGCAACCAGAACGTAAAACCTTTGAATTAGGCCAAAAAGAGTCTGGGTGTGTTGGAAGAGAAAGTAATGAGCCTTAAGCTTCAACTCTTGAATGTGGAGAAGTTCGAATATATCAACTTTGGAAGATTTGCTCCGCAGTCGAGATGTTCTATTTATGAATGAATTCGTGGAATGTACTTGGAATGGAAAGGAAAATGGCCCAGTCTTGTATTGCAGAAGAAAACTTGTTGTAGAGGCAGGATAGAACTTTATACAGTAGAAAAATCGGTGTGGTAATAGCGATAAAATTGGGTCAGGCTAATGCAATCCTTCTATACGGCTTAAAGGACCGATGGTGGAGCAAATGACGTCTTAACCTATGAATTTGATGGAGCAGTTTTGCCCACGCTTTTTTCACACAAGCCTATATATGTAATAGTACAGCTCCTAGAGATTTCTTCTGCAAAAAAAATTGTAGTTTAATGATATTTGGAATGGTGGGAGTTTAGTGATTGGAGAAAAATTAACCGTTGAGTTCCGGGCCGTACTTCGTGAAAATCACGAGAAAATCCGATTGAAAGAGTTTTCCGACGCTTTCCCGACCGTAGCTCGGAAAAACGTCGAAATTGGAAAAATGTTAAGAAGACAAAATTAAAGCTATGAAAATTCTCAACAAAAAAATTTATATAAGCTTTTCCCGGAAAACCTCACGTTTGGTCGGAAAATGGAGGGTAAAGAAAAAAAATATGAAAAATTATTTTGTTTTTATATTGTTTTCTTTATGCAGGGTGTCCCACCTCAGCTTACAAAGTGGCGGGCTGTAGATAGGCTTTGGATAGGCGAACAAAAAATCATATGGGAGGGGGGCAGAAATCGTAACGGTTTGGTCACTAGGGCGTTTTGAAATTTGTTTGATAGAGGTTTACATATCACCCTGTATTTTGTTAACCCGATGACCTACTTCAATGAATTAGGTAGCAGTATACGCAGAATACTCCCACCTATCTAAACTGTAAAAGCGAAGGTTCTACACCACCAACTTCCAGAGTTATGAGTCAAAATATCATTTTTTTCACAGAAAAACTATTTCGAATATGTACATACATATATATTAGAAAAATTGACAAAGTTCCTGTATTTATTTCCATTTATTCTTCATCGCTGGATGTCTCGGGGTCTGGTTCACCGGAGCTGTCCACTTCACCTTCATTTTCTTCTTCTAAGTTCTCTTCAGGATCATTCATTACGGGGATATAACTGCAGCGATTGCTGTAACAATGAGCACATACTGAGGTGCACAATAACCCCGCTTTTCGACAGGAACAGCTTTTCGTGCACCCTTTTATGCACTTGCAGAAAATTAACTGTAAAAGGTGTTTGGGAGCCAAAACATCGGTTATTTTTACTGGCGCCAATGTATCTCCTTCTATCCACCCCCAATCCTTAGCGTGAATATCATGGGACAGCCACTTTTGAACTTGAAAGTATATTCGTAGTACAGTCAATCTGTTGTGAAAAAGGCTGTTTGTTGAAAAACTTACAACGGGGATATTTTTTCATAAAACGTTAGGGGGTCATGAAAAAAGCTTAAGCCCAGATTTGTGACCTCCCACCACTTGCAGGTTCCTGGAAAACCCAAAAGTTTTTTGATGCATTTTTCTTGTAATCAGTGCACTTTAGAGAAAAAGTTCATTAGGAAAAATGTAGAAAACCTGAAGAGAACTTAGAAGAAGAAAATGAAGGTGAAGTGGACACCTCCGGTGAACCAGACCCCGAGGCATCCAGCGATGAAGAATAAATGGAAATAAATACAGCAACTTTGTCAATTTTTCCAATATATATGTATGTATGTATATTCGAAATAGTTTTTCTGTGAAAAGAATGATATTTTGACTCATAACTCTGGAAGTTGGTGGTGTAGAACCTTCGCTTTTACAGTTTAGATAGGTGGGAGTATTCTGCGTATACTGCTACCTAATTCATGGAAGTAGGTCATCGGGTTACCAAAATACAGGGTGATATGGTGATATGTAAACCTCTATCAAAAAAATTTCAAAACGCCCTAGTGACCAAACCGTTACGATTTCTGCCCCCCTCCCATATGATTTTTTGTTCGCCTATCCAAAGCCTATCTACAGCCCGCCATTTTGTAAGCTGAGGTGGGACACCCTGCATAAAGAAAACAATATAAAAACAAAATAATTTTTCATATTTTTTTTCTTTACCCTCCATTTTCCGACCAAACGTGAGGTTTTCCGGGAAAAGCTTATATAACTTTTTTTGTTGAGAATTTTCATAGCTTTAATTTTGTCTTCTTAACATTTTTCCAATTTCGACGTTTTTCCGAGCTACGGTCGGGAAAGCGTCGGAAAATTCTTTCAATCGGATTTTCTCGTGATTTTCACGAAGTACGGCCCGGAACTCAACGGTTACCTTTTCTCCAATCGCTAAACTCCCACCATTCCAAATTTCATTAAACTACAATTTTTTTTTGCAGTTTTAGCGATTTTTTTACTCTGGAAACAGTCTGGGAGCACACGTGCTCACTATCCGGCGGGGTATTGTATTCCGCGACATACAGTTTCTGAAAATTAAAATTCATCCCGGGATTTCCAATAGTTTCAAAACATTTGGCCTTTTCGGTCAGTCTGAAAAGTCCTTTACATTTATTTGTTTTGCAGATATCTCCTGAAATCGTTCGAATTTCCTAATGAAGTCACTCAATACGATTTCGACCCCGCGCTCTTTTGTAGCGAATGAGGTACGAAGGAAATGTTCGTTTGATAACGTAAACTCAGGAATCAGCCTTGGTACTACTAGTCCGTTGTGTCTTTTGCCACGTCATGTCAGTGCATTTTCTAGCAGTATAAGCTTAGTACGGGAAGAATAGGTTAAGAGCTATGAGGGTTCGGAGGGGTGTTAAAGATGGTGGCAATGAACCCTGCATTTTAACTCTTGAAAAAGAACGAAAGAATTGCGAAATTGAACATTATCCGCATTTTTTTCGTTTTAATCGGATTGTTGTTTATCATATCATTTAAACACCTGATGACTGTAGGCTAGCAAGCAGATATTATTAACCAAGTCGAGATCCTTAAGGTGGTCTCCCCATTGTATGCCACCTGTTCTACTGACAAGTACGGCGTTTATTACTAGATGTAAGAAAGAGTAATGGTGAAAGAAGGCATCCTTACTCCTGACCCCACCTCAAAGCTGTCGAATAGTTTTCCATTATGGGGAACTCTACATTTGCAATTGTTGTATAGAGCTTTGATCAATTCCTTTCCACGTGACGTAGTGCCTGCCATACAAAGCTCCTACTGAGCTGAACGCTTCGTTATATCCTATGAAAGCAAGGTAAAAGGGGAATCGCAGCTGAGTAGACTGCTCCATTAGCATTGGATGGGGGTGCAGATAGGGCCTTACTCTATCATGTAGAGCCAGTGTGGATCACTCCACTAAGGTTCACACAAGGCATCTAACGCCTTGCCCCATTCGCGCCTCGTCATAGAGAATGTCCTATGTGGCCCCTTGAGAAAAAATCATTGCTACATGATCCTGCGCCGGTGTAGAAAGCTTTATATTATCAAACACAAGTGCCGTTTTACCAATGCGGTCTCCCAACTGAGTACTAATTACCTCAAATGCTGCTTGATCTCTGTAATTGAACCAGAACCGGTCTATTGATGAGTATGTTAAATGACACTCTTCAAAGTTATCAACATAATTGCATGAAATATAAAGCAATCCAACAACAAAAACTAAAGCGATGTATGGCTAAAACAATAGCTTAAGGGTATTACATTAAAGCTTTTTAAAAATTAAAGAAGATGTTGGGATTGCCCCATTTGATTTGTTATGAGGTTGTCTCATAGGGATCTTATGAGAAACTTATAAGGCATACCTCACTTTAGTATCGGTGATTTTTTTCTGTGGTGCTCACGAGGAAGCTACGTCTTTCAGCATGACCCGCATTTGCCATATGCGGCTCACACGCTGTATGTGGCAACCCCGTTTTTAAATCGAGTGGGATTTAAAAGCTTAAGCTAGACCATAATATGTAGCTCTAATAGTAGTATATTTAGTTTTTATAGGAGAGGCTTGCTTGAGTGCCCACGTTTCTCGAGACGGCCCTTCTACATTTTTGATCGAACAAGAAATATTTTGGGTGTGGATTTCTCCACCCAAAGCGTAAGTGCGTGTGTCCTATTCTTTCAGTCTCCATCTGCCGCCCCTGGGACCGAGTGGTGTATAGTGTAATTTACCCAATTAAAGCTTCTTTCACAAATGCAACCCAAAAAATGCAGACTAAAAAATTACAGGTCACCAGAAGGTGTCCATTAACTACTACGGCAGCAGAAAAAACGGAATATATTCTGGCTCATGTTATAAAAAAGGTTGCCCACCCTTGAGGTAATGAGTTCAACAATTTCTTAAAACAACATATATGTACATACATTTTTTTCATTAACAATGATTTTAGGGGATTTTAAGGGTATTTCAAACATTTCTTAGGGGTTAAAATTTTTACTGGTAGCCCTGGGAATCAGTCGGTTTTTCACAATTGTGTCGGGCCTATAGTCAGGTCTTGTTTCGGTCGTTAACGCTCGGTGTGTATTTTCTACTATGCTTAACTCGACGAAAGTAGCTGGTTTGAGATGAGCCAACTCACACAACTAAATACCGGAAACTGTTAAGGGTATTTTTAATAAACATTTTTAAAAAAACGTCTATAATTAAATCTATCATATATACGGTTAAAGAAAGTAATGGAAACCCATCGACTTAAGTTGTTGAGTTTAACTGTGATTCAGACTTAACTAAAACCCAACTCGACTCGAATGCACACTCAAGGACAAGTGGAAAGTTGAATCGAACAAAATGACATCTTGGATGGTAGTCGGGCGATTTACCCTCAGTCCACCGTGGCCGCAGGACGAGATAATACGATGTTGAAAATATACTGTGAAGACGTCAGTAAAAAGTAAGTTTATTTTTTGTTTAAAAAAGTTTTTATCTTCAAAGGAGAATGCAATACAGTTTGCCTTCTTGCATCTCCGTATACACTCCATAATATTATGGCCACACGAGCATGCAAAATATTTGTAGATCAAAAACTTTTGATACTCGTGATTTATAATCTAAATCGAATTCGTGTTAGTTACCGATGTGGAAAGTTTTATCAGGTCATAACTCACACCAAACTGCATTGAACGACGTGCAATATTAAACAATTTACATAAGTTTCCTGGAAATGCTCAGTTCGAAAGAAGTGTATGTGGTGGTTTTTCACTGTTCTTTTTTTTGTGTGTTGAGTGAACAAAATTCCGACAAGACACTTCTGGAGCCATTGTACGGGTCAAATAATTCTGCATACCTCATACTGAAGAAAATTTCAGTAAGCTTTTTCCATCCTGAATGTCCTTTTTGGTAGGACGCCCCCCCCCCGCCATACCCTCCATTTCCGAAGATTTTCACACACGAGCTGCCAACTTATGTGCAGCCCTATGCAACTATGCAGCTGACATTCTGCCTTTTGTATGTGCTTTCAACGCTTGGCGAATTTTTACGCACGAGCGAAGTCCTATGTAACGTTATCAGGAACGTAGTCTGCTTTTGGTGAATAGTGAAGCTGGCTAGGAAAGGTCCTTCTGTGCTGACTTCCCAGCAGCCAAACGCTGTTTATTTCCGGTTAATGCGGTTTTATATATCCCAAGCTTCCCCAGCCGAAGGGGGATGAGTGCAACGAATGACTTGCCTGTCAGGGAACAAAGCATCCTTGCCACTCGTCAAGAGGGCCTCGTTGACAGTCCTTTAAGTAAATCCTCGAAAATTCAAGAAAGGCAACCCGGAATTTAATCGCCGAAAGTTGCTTCTTTAATCGCTTCTATTCCTGGCGAAGGACTTAATTTTTGGAGTTTAGGATAACAACTTCGAATGCAGGCAATCGTCTATCATGCTACACTCTTGCGGCGGGCACTCTTCCTTGGCAGGATAATGGCGCGGTAATAGGAGCCTCCTGCACCGCACCAAATTCAATTTTTCCTTGTCGTGCCACCGCCAATTTATCATAGGCTGTGTAATTGGAGCCCCATTAATAAAAACAACCCTCCGATGTGGTTATTCTTTCTCCTTTTTTATGTCACTATGTAGTTTTTCCAGGTGATCGTTAGGCTACGATAAAGAAAGCGAACACTTGACATAAATTTTGTTCGGATTTGGTTGATTGATGGCGTTCGTGTGTAATTACAATGCTATGTCATAAAACCGTTCGTAATCATGGGTTGGCGTAGATTTTTCAGTTGAGTAATTAGTTTTTGTTGATTTGATAAGAGCGATGGCCACAGTCCCGTTGACCTGTGCCCAGACCAGGTGTTGAGGGTGAGATTTTCTTCCTGGCATGTGATTATGGCTTATTGCGTATGTTATATAAAGGATTCTCTTTTGTACTATCCTAATTAGTTAATGGGTTTTTGTTGAATAGAGGCTAACACATATACAATGTATATCTATATATGAGCTTTATTTGGCTTAGCTTGCAAAAATATACGTACAGTAACAACTCAATCTAGAGAGACTTTAAAAATAGAATATCTTATTACAAATTGATTGTAATTTATGAAAAAAAAAAATTAATTTGAAATAGTGATTGTTATTTTTTATCGATTTAAATTTCCTAGAGTAATTGTGATTGGCATACTAAAATACCGCAATTTTCAGTGGAATTATTGTAATATTTTGATTTATGCAAAAATCTGTCACCTGCGTTCCGGTCCACATATGCTGGGTTATCAATAACGAAAATATGGAACACGTCTGTTTTCTGTGACATCGTCGATTGATCTAAATGTGGAATTTTTAATTTTCCATGGAAAAACAATTTTTTTTTTCGCATATTTTTTAAAGTGGTTGACAAATGATATTTTGTGCGAGTATTCATATTTTTCATTTATTTTAAATTTTAGTGCAACTTTACAACTTTAACAGGGCGGCATATTTAGAATTTGAAATCCGAATACATATTTGTAAACTTTTGCGCAGGAAAGTGGGAGCAAATAAGCTGGAGACAGATACACGCAATAGTTTCACAGTAGGTAGCGATTTTTCTCTGACACAAAATTACTTGGTTTCGTCTTGTCTTTCGGACATAACAAAAAGATCTAAGTGACATATGCGCTGTATTGTAAGCTTAGGTATTTGAACTTATGAAAGTCGTAAGCGACTTTCGCGTTGAGGGTGAGGCTTCAGGCAACAATCTGTTTGCGTGGATCTGAATACAAATACCTCCATTCTGTCTGTCATAGCCCATGTATTTAATTAAATGCGGAATTGAACAGCGTGGAACTGTTAGAGAAATTATGTTACCTCGGTAGAATTATTACCGAAAATTGCGGGGCAGAAAAAGGAGACGTCAGTTCCAAAATGAATAAAGCAAGAAAGGTATATTCATGCCTGTTTTGCATATGGAGATCGGCAGAATTCTCAACTAAGACCAAACTGCGGCAATTCTTTTCTTTCTTTTCTTCCAATTCTGTGAAACAAGGATGGTCGTCCAGACGTCTTCTGGTGTTCATCAACAGATGCCTAAGTCAAATCTACTGGCAAGATAGAATTACAAATGAAGGACTATGACGACGTGTCGCCTAAGAGAAGATAAGCGAGATCAGGCGAAGGAAATAGATCTGGATTATCTAGACAAACAAGCCCTTGAATGGAATCGGCAAGGAACGCGTCGTTTTCTTCGTAGAGGTTCCGCCAAAAGAGTTGATGCCGAGAAAGTCGCGTTTTCCATGCGCAGTAGAATCCTCGCATGCCGTTCCCGTCCCTTAGCCTAGTCGCAACAAATTTCGAGGGGGAAATTTGAAAATACATAAGCGCATTTCTTATCAATATGTGCGCAATTTTTATTTGTGTGCAGCTTTAATTTCCCCAGCTGCGCGCTCCGGCATCAACTCTTTTGGCGGAACCTCTACTATGTTTCCGGCTAGAGCTTGGTGTGCCTCAATGATAGACAGTCTTTCACATAAAAGGGCAATAAGAAATTAACTGTCGTAATATATCAGGGGAATCAGGGAAAGCTGCAGGGCAGATGAGCTTGCCAGACAGAGAACCGAAGTGAAAAGGACACTTAACCCAGATGGGAATGCCCTAAGCCACCTATAAACTGGCTGTGAGAAAAATTAGCTTTGCTCGAGCCAGCGAGATGGATCACAGCAACAGTGTGCCGCACGCTTGACACCATATGACCGAATTTGAACACAAGATCTTAAAAAATCTTTTATTCAGCTGAACAAAAAAGAGATAAGCTATGTGAAGCTGCTAACTGCTCACTGTCCCTTTGGGCCACACGGCAAAATATTGGGACTTCCCCACAACAGCAACGAGAGAAACTCAGAACCGGATTTAAGCTTATGCAATATAGGGCCCGCACCATATATAAAAGTATTTTATTTAGTCCATCACATAAGACGAGTTTGCTGCGCATGTGGAGGCGCATAAATTATGTTTTTTACATTTGAATGTATTAACAACTGTACGAGAAGCTCGGCAGTAAGTTAAAATTTCGACCAGTTAGGAGGCGCGAAAGTCCCTTCAACTCAGTCATAATGGACGAAGAAATATTTCAAATTAAAAAAAGGCGCATCGTTTCGTACTTCATATAGTGCCTATGATGCAATCGTAGACTGTTGAAAAATTTGTCAAGCGAAATTTCCGTCGACGTTTTTTAAGAATCTAGGGAAACGCTTATTTCAGCCATTGAGGCTCTTCTATATTCCTCCTACCCCCTAAACATTCGGCACTCCGGCATAATTACCGATGCAGTAAACATATTATAGCTATATCATTTTATCATCATACCATTGTGCTGTACTCCCCGCCGCTCATCAAGCCATGCTCAGTAGCTTTATTAATCCGGTGCCACCTATTACGCAATAAAGCTTTTTGGTTATGTCTTGGACAAAGGCTTCGGTTTGTATATTCGGAACTGTTTGCGGTTTGGTGAATTTATAATGTTTCGTTTTTGAAGCTAAGTCTAGTAATTTTTTGTAATAGTACACAAAACAGATACAGCTCAAACTTAACTAGATAGTTTAAACACACCAGGCAGACAGACCAGACAAATAGATCACACACAGGACTAGATAGACAGAACAGACAGAGAAAGCAGATAGATAGATCAGACCCACACCAGACACAGGCCAGATAGACCAGTCAGGCAGACTAATCAGACATAGTAGTTGTGCCAATTTTTATGTGAAACATTATAAATTAAATCAAATCTTTTAGGTGGGCAACCATACAGGTAGCTAGCTACACAGCTAGACAAGTGGGTTGTTCTGCCTGGTCGACTTTCCCAGCATAAAAACCCACCCAATACACACCACAGAACTAGTTTCACACAAGTGGCGTTCCAAAAAAGCTCACTAAACCGCCAAGGGGTTTCCAAGAGACAAGCTTCAGCCCAAGACACAAGTGAGAAACTACTCTGCGACCCCTGGCATATATGTAACACCGGGGAGGTGTCGACCCACAGAGTCTGCCTAGGGGCCATCAGATCCTTACTCCGGCTCTAAAGAAGCTGTCTCCCATCTTCTTTTGTACATGTCCATTACTCGCGAGAAAAGAGGGAGCTTCCTTGGCTCTCCTTTCCTTGATAGATTGAGTGACCTGCAAAACACTGGTGTTCCTGAAATCTGTCACTTTATTAAAAGCTCCAAATGGCTTGAAATGGCCTGAATTCTGGTCCAACACTGGAATGGAAGCCCAATGGTGTGCCTAACTGGTCTGCCCTAGTGTAGGAGCAGCCATTTCAACCTAACATATCCTTATATCATTTATCCCTAATAGTTAATGACATGCTTTTGTTGTGATACAATCAAGCTTAGGAGTCACCCTTTGTACTACTAGTCCGTCATATACGCCGCCCATATATACGAGTTGTATTCAAGGTAGGGTCGAATGTAGATCTTGTAGATTGTAACTAGGGCAGCTGGCTGAAAGAGGCACTGATACGCTTGTGAGGATACGCTTGTTTGGCAACTTGAAATATGTGACTATTCCATTTCATATCATTGGATAGAGTCACGCCCAGTATGGTAAAGATAGGTCAGCTGTTAGATTATCCTCACCCAGAAATAAAGGTAAGGTTGGTGTAGTTTTGGTGGAGATAAGACTGTAGTTAGTTTATGTTACGTTGAATTTGATCTTACTCTTGCGGCCCCAGTCAAGAATGAGTTTGATCTCCGCGTTAAGAGAACTAGATATAAGTTCACGGTCTAAGAGACAAGGTCTGGCACTTGCTCGTCTAACGTTGGCGTAAACCTAACGCAGAATATCGTCATCGGCGAAACTGTAGAGTGGATTGGAGGGGATTGAGAGCAGATCATTAATGAATATTAGAAAGAGAGCAGATGAGATAAGCGATCCTTGTGGTACGCCAGCCGAGTTGGAGTATAGGTTGGACTCGACACCATCCAATACTACCTTGATTGAACGGCCAGAAAGAAAGCTATCAATCCAGTTCGTAAGAACTGAGTCTGTACCAATAGCTTGGAGCGAGATTTCATACTCTGTAAAAAGCCTTGTATGTATCTAGATCAACCAGACCAGATTACCGAAGCTATAGATGCTTCGATGTAGATGCACGGTCAAACACACAGAAAGGTCACCAGTAGACTTTTTTGGTTTACAGCTGTACTGCCTGTCGGGTATAATTTGGTTGAATTCTTGATATTTTATCTGCTTTCTATTAATTATTGTCTCCATGATTTTGGAGAGAACACAAGTAATTGCTATTGGGCGGTAGTAAAAAGTGTCTGGGCTGAGCATGAGCTAGTTTCCAAGAGTTGGGATAAACTCCGGGTTTAGCCAAAAGCAGGTGCCTTTTGTCGTTGATAATTTATCAGGCAGGCAAAATCTTGAGGTAAATGATTAGATCTAATATTATGAAAATGATAAAAAAGAACAAACTATCGGAATCTTGGTGGGATAGAAGTATTCGATCTCTACGTAACCAGAAAAATAAGTTATATAACACATACTATGATCACTGATCAAACTGATTCAAACAGTGATCGCTCAGTTTTTATAAGAAATATTTCCTGCCGGCTAGCGATATAATAATCGGTTTAATTAATCTTGGCACCAAAAAAGCTCATAAGCCTGGTCTGACAATCTTCTTTTCAAGATTTACGATCATTGCTAGTTTAAAATATTCATTTTTATAATCCTTTTTGATACATTTTCCTTCTACTTTCACCTTTTTTAATTATTGAACTGTAACAAAAAAAAAATGAATAGCATGAGACTTGTGACATTGATTTCCAAATGAATTTGTATTAATTCCATAGAAAGCAATGGAGTCACCCTAATGAAAAAAACTGTATAAACTCCTGCCCAACATCCAATTATAGAAGAAAAAATATTTACCCAATTCATATTTTTGTTCTCTACGTGAAAACTTATAAAAAAAAAAGATCGTTAAAAAAAATAAATAAACTATTTACTCATGATTTCGTTCAATTTTTTATGTTGAGGGTAGATTTGGGTCCTTTTTTTTCATTTGTCGCACCCCGAACGCAATTTGTGTGCATAAGGGAGGAAAATTGAATCATTTTCATGTCATGTTGAACGTCAATTATTTTTCCGTGACAAGAAATCGTATATTAAGGAGTGAATTGCGCTATTAAATTATTTTATTTACCGATGTCAGGTGTATTTGTAACATATGTATACTTTTGTGACATATTTCTCTATACAAAAAAGGGGCAAATTTTCTCTAATTTTCAAGTAGCCATTTATTTTTGGTTAGGGCAAAAGGTATGGTGGGTGGTATTTACCGGTCTCTTGGTGTCGTTTTATATAGAGAAGTGTGTTCGTGCCACTTTTTCCCGGGTAATAATTGTAGCAATTAGATTACTTTTAGTGATGTAGACACGTTTTTCTAGTTATAACCTTTTATTATTTGTTTCATTAATAATACAACAGAAGTTCTTTTTCATGTTTCATTTTCATTTTTATTTTTATTTTTGTTATTTTTTTTTTTTTTACTTTTTTGTGATTTCGGTTCCCTTTTTTTTATTAAGATATCATGTTTTATAAATTAAGCATGTGATGAGGATATCGTGATAAATTTTGAAAATATTTTTTGCAAAACGCCCAGATGAGATACATAAACACCCAATGTGGATTGGAAAATTATGTGCTATATTTGAAATTTATTGTAGTATTTAGTATTTCGGAATGCAAACGGAGCAACATATATCGATGGTAGGCATATAAAATTATATTATAATTACCTTTCGACATCATAGACTAATACATAAATTAAAACTACTACCAAACTACCACAATGCAACATTTCTTGCCGATCAATCGATATTTAGTATGACTTAAATCAGTTAGAAATATTATTTTACCACATTATTTTAATTTAAAGCTTCTTCGAAATATGAATTAAAATTTGACTTTTTTCCAAGTATTTTTGCCGTAATAGAAGATTTTTGCAGGACAGGTATTAGCCTAACGCCGAACTGAACGAACTGCAGGGCACCAAGTAGACACCGTTTGGAGGCTATGATCCCATTTCCATCTGTACGTTACAAGGTACTTTATTACTCTTCCAAAATTTTACAGGGTGCTTTGACAGGTGTAAAGAGTAATGAGGCTGCAAACAAGCACGTGAGATAGGGGTCTGGAACGTCTGTCCAGGGCTTAGAAACCGTGTGCGACCTCTCATGGCCCACCTCCAAGTCTTAGGACTCACATCTAAGAGGACTGAGTTAAGGGACTGAACTTAGCCTATTGGGAATCGGTCCAAGGTCTTAAACAGATTAAAGAACTAATAAGGCCCCCTTTCCTTAAAGGGCGTCATCACTCTTGGTGGTATATTTGACTAGCTCTGACTAGCCATGTAATCCTACGGTAACACTTCCACAACTTAGGTGAGAGAATACCAACCGAATATCGCCAGACTTGCACACATCTTCTCTTTAAACCTACTCGGATCTGGCTTAACAGAAGAACCTTTATCAGAGAGCGTAAGCCCCGCTCAGGTCCGGTCTTCTTCAATCAAAGACAAGATCTGTCCCGTTAATGGAGCATGTACCCAACTAGGCCTAGCTTGGCCGCAATTTTTACCATTTGGTTTTTTACCCCATACTGTTTAGCTGCTAGGGCGTTTTTAAAATTTTTGGTAGAGGTTTACATATTACCCTGTATTTTTGTAATGCTATTAGATATTTTCATAAATAAGGCAGCAATCTACGCAGAATGCTCCCACCTATCTAAAACTGTAAAAGTCAAGGTGTCAACCCACCAATGTCCAGAGTTATGAGTCGAAAGTCAATTTTTTTTTTTTTTTCACTAAAATTTCTTCAACCACTTTTTTCTCCAAAAAAAAAATACGTAATTAACCAATACTTTTTTTTACAAAATTGGAAAGCTTGGACAATTTCCTATGAATAATGTCTAACAACTATTATTCTACGCCCTTTACTTTTGAAGTTATAAGCAATTTATTGTTAAAATTGGCCTTTTTATACTTTTCGACAAAACTAGGTGTGTGCGGAAATCGATATTGTATCACTGCATGCCTTCAAATGCGATATCAGATATAGTTTCGTGAATAGAACGCATGCAACGCAAAAGTTGGTTGACAATGCCGTAATCGACATAGCTTCATTTGCACTCGCAGTTTAGTCCAGTCAAATTAGGGTCTCACCTCGGAATTTGAGGTAATAAGCTGAAAATTGGCATGAAGCTTTGTTTTGGCATTTTACATGATGTGTCAAAAGTCACATATAATCTCGTGTCCGCGTCTTGAGATATTAGAGGTCAAAGGTCACAAAAATCAGTTTTTCGCAAATATCTCGTAAATTATCGGCTTTACGCAAATTTTGATTGAGTAAACTTTGTTCATTAGACAAATCTGCATAAAACTGTCTTGTACAGAATTTACGTAGAATCAATAGGTTTCGAGATATGGGGCTGAGAAAACTCGAGCATCGCGCTGCATTCTTTTCCTCACCACCTTGGAAGTAGAACTCAAGCAGCTTTTTTGCATGGTATCCCCAGTAGGCCTAGTCCATAGGTTACAGGTTATGAAATAATTTTATTGATTATCTCTCTAACTCTTCTATTTCCACTTCTTTCATATTGCCATCTTCATCTGTAATCATCTCAGAAGAGAATAATGAAAGGTGGTCGGCGTTATCATCGTTCAACTCAGGGTTAATGGGTGTATCCTCGGACATTGAATTGAGACACGACGGGTCCCGACAAGAGCCATACGCTACGGAACATAACAATTTCACTTTTCTGCATTTACTTGTCAAATTACAGTTTGACCTCGGAATGAGAGGTAATAAGCTGAAAATTGGCATGAACCTTTGTTTTGGCTTTCTAAATGATGTGTCAAAAGTCTCATATAATCTCGGTTCATGCCAATTTTCAGCTTGTTACCTCAAATTCCGAGGTTGACCCCTTTTTTTGCCTTATTTGACTGGACTAGTTTAGATTTTTTAGATATCTGTGAAAAACAAGACAAAACGCAGGAACGCAATTATCTGTTAGCGACAACATTCCGCATAGTGTGCATTAGCCAAACGCACTGCACGCATGCATGCTTCTGTTTTCAGCTTAACAGCAGAAAATGGAGGGCCGCATATAGACTATAGTAGGAAACAGATACTTGAGTGCATACAGTGCGTGCGGTGTATGCAAAGAATTTTCGCTGACAAGACAGTTAGGTTCTTGGGTTACATCTTGTCTTCCAAAAAAAAACTAAGCGACTGGTACATGTGCCTGTTGTGTGTGCTTATGTTTGTGAATTTGAGACTAAGGTGAATGCGGCAATGCGGAAAAGTTAGAAGAAGATCACCATTTTCATTGCGTGCGATCCGTTTACGTAACTATATGTCAGTTTGCATCTGAATGCGTTTCATTCACCACTTCTTTGGCTCTGGGGGATCTTTTTTTGCCATTCTGATCTGGCGTTCGTCTTGGCGAAGAGTAGTTGCATTAGGAAGCTGTTATAGCGGTTGGGGATTCTATCCTCGTTTGTTGATTCTGATGGGGATTGTAATTCTGCACATTCCGCTACAGTTTCTGTGAGGTAACGCAGGGCGTTGTCGATGTGATTATTGGTTTTTAGTTTGATGTGCGGTCCTTTTAAAGGTGATCTTATACTCTTTGCAGTTTGTTTTTAGGTTAGTAGGTTTTCTCTCTTTCGTGATGGATAACGGGTCGCTGCTTATTGTTATGATTATTGGTGCGTGGTCTGATGATTAATATTTTTCGTGATCCCGAAGTCAATGATGTCTGGGGGTTTCCTTCGATCAGCTAGCCAGTATATTGGCGAACTCCCTGATATACATTGCTGATTTTGATGATATATTGATTTTAGGAGCTGTTTTCCTTTTGAAGAGGTTAGTCGAGAACCCCAGTAGGGGCATTCTGCATTATTATCTCCTGCTGCTAGGAATCGCCAAGGGTCGTGAAAAATTCGTTTAACTGTGAGGATGAAATTGTGTGCTTAGAAGGGCAGTAAGCGCAACGCAGAGAGTACTTGAGCGCTCTTGAACATTGAATACGGTGCAATGGATATAGGGCAGAGTTTTGCAATTTACTGGGTAGTGCTTAATGCGATTCCCAATGAGGATGGATAGATATGTAAACAGGACATCCTCTGTAGTTCGCCGTGTGATTTCCGTTACCGTTACTGTATCTTTTCGGTTCAGGAACACTTTTGCTTTTGTTGCAGGCCTTGGTTTTGTGTAGTTCTCCGCAGGCTACTCTAAAAAAAACTGTGACTGTTGTAACTTTCACGACAATTGGGAAGAGTTGGCGTTGTCAGCTCTAAGACAACGGCGGTTGAATTATACTTCTTCCAAAATCGGCCTTTTGATATCTTGGATAGTGCCATATAATTCCTTATGTCTACACATTATTAGAATTATATCATATCTAAGTTAAAATAAAAATAGGAGTCCATGCACAATTTTAATTTTATCAATAAGTGGCAAAAGACATATATTGCCATAAGGATAAAAATATCACACCATAAATATCACAATTAAATTACACAATGGAAATTTTTAAACGATTTTCACTTCTGCTAATTTGGTTATCTCACACAAATTAAAGATCAAAAGCCAAAGCGAGTTTTAAATATAAATCTCCAAACCCACCTGGTTTGAGAAATTCGATACCTTATCCAGGGTGATGATTTTGCAGAAAGACTAAAAACAGTCTTGGCTCTCGTACAAGGCATGGAAGACACCTTCTGGTTGCGATTAAAGAAAATTCATTTCTTTAAGGAAATGTTTTCCAATTCTCATCGACTTCTTGTGACGCGGAAGGTACTCTCGGGTGTGGTAATTATGAACATGCTTTCATAATTTCATACTAATGAAAGCCTCTGGGGGTAAAGCTGCTGCTAGATCCTGTGTATATGATAATAGCATTTCTAAACTGGCGCCCATAAAGGTTGGCTGCTTCGTATATTGATTAGAGCAAAATTTTGAATACAATCCTCTATAAAAGCATACACTCGTTCATTTACATATATACAAGATAAAGCTCTTTCTACCTCTTTACGCTTTGTTCCTGGATTAAGGCCGAATTCTGTTCTGAATGGATCCTAGCTAATTTGTTTTCATAATAACCATAACGCCAATAAATGAAATAAGTTGCAAGGCTGAATTCAGGTAGGACTGTACATGAAAATTTTAGCAAGACCGAGGAGCCTCATATGTATGCAAGACTGGCGGGTGTTATAGAATAACCATGTTGGAGGATGATTAGCGAAATTTGTGCGTTGGAAAAAATGATAATCATTAAAACACGGGGTAAAACTACAGAAAAAAATATAATTAATAAGGTATATTTTTTAGAAAAAAAAAAAACATTGATAGTACCTCGTGACTGAAATTAATTTTTAACAATTAGCAACTCTCACTCTTCTGCATTGATTGAAAATAACAACTTTCTTCTACCAGCAAAAAAATAATGCATGTACGATAACAAGTAACTAATATTCTAAATAAGTGTTATTCTTTTGGCATTATTATTATTATTATTTTTTTTTTTTTTTTTTTTGCAATGACAATTTAGAATATTAAAGTTAATCTCATTGCGTGCGTGAGGGGTGAAGACGAGTTTTTTGTTTTTTTCATTTCATGACAAAAGAAAAGCCTTTGGCACCAAAGGCTCATCTTCATATTTCTTTGTACACACACAGGATGTCACCGTAATTTTGTAAAGTATGTCATATGTCTCATAGAAGCGAACAGAAAATCCTTTGGGTTGAAGTTGGTTTGGGGGAGTTGTAATGTTTTTGATGGTTAATGGTAAGAGAGAATTTCAGCATTAACTCTTACAGTTTTGCCATACGTTTTTGTGTTAGGTATACACATGTGTTACAGAAAATATGTAGACACATTTTGAATATATTATTGCTCAAAGAAATATAATATTACCTTTGTTTCAAAGATTTTTTTTTTTTTAGTAACGAAAATCCCGAGACAATCTGTTAAAAAACACTATTGTTGAAGAGTGTTGATGAATAGTTGTTGAATTTAAGACGTGCTGTACTTGTTACTACCCATACGCGCAAAATGTGTGTCTTAGGAACCCTTTCGGTGGACAGCCTAGCTCTAGAATGCAGTATTGGGAATATTCTTTTTAATTGTCCAAATACCTGTTCTGATAACTCTTTCACAAGTATGCCAATTGTTGTACTTTGGTTCTCCATTGGTTGTTGCATTTTTAAAAGGTGTCATAACCCATGGTGGTAGGCCATAAGCCTCTTCTCCAAGCAAAATGGCTACTGCAGAATCTGAATGGAGTTTTGCCGGGTTCGTGAGTCGTGGACAGATCCCGGCCAAAAGTTCCCATGAGTGAACCAAAATTTCAAAATAAGTGAATTGTATTTGAATGAGGGAATTTTTATTAGCCTCACCAAATCGAGTGTTCACTTTTAACGAATCATTCCACTCAGGAGTTGACATCCTATACAGAAAAGCAGCAACCATGAGGATAGATAATTTCATAATTAGATTGATCCGAAATTATGTTGTGAGGGTGACAGAGAGCGCCAATCTTTTCATTTTTGGGGCTTACTACCCCAGAACAAGCTACTATGACACGACAAGACGGACGGGATATGTACCACCGGAAGCCTTCCCATGGCTAGATGCATTAGGACTGATACATGACAGAGAGGAAGTACCTTTAATAAACCACGTTTATCGTCGGGCGCCGGATAAACATGTGTTATACGAGCGACCCGATGAACTGAATGAAGAGCTCCTGCGATTCAGTAAGCGTGTCGGCCCTTCAGATAGGGAGGAGGCCTCCAGAGCCATGGCTGGAGGATTAAAATGAGTAAAGTGTGTTAATGTGCGAATGAGGGCATGCATGGTGTGAATGCAGGCGTTAGCCTAACTAGGGTTGTGAACCCAATAAGGGAAATAGGTAAGAAATAGAATTATCATTGTAATAAGTTTAGTTATAAGATAGATAGGTAGTTTTAAGATTAGGCTTAGTGGTACGCTTTCGTCTCGCGATCTTTCAGGCCATGTAATCGCCCCAGCTGTCGCTGAAGGCAGCTCTCGGACAAGAGGCATCAGTTTCTATCGCATGAGACTCTGATGGCTGTCGCCCGACTAGACTATTTCGTAGTGTTTAAATACGTAGGTTTCAGATTCCGCCCTATGTCCCATCAGGGATTAAAGGAACGTAAAGAAGAAGAACAAATGCGTAGGTTAGGTTAGGTAGTTCGTAAGTCTTATTATTTAGGTTAAGTTTTATAAAATAGGTTAAATTAGCAAAGTTTTCTTATATCACAATTATCTTAGCGTTAATTTTAGAGTTAAGCTTTGTAGTAATAAAATAACTACCGGGGCCGAAAGGCAGAAATAATTAATTAATTAAGTTAAATAGGGTTTAGCTTAGAGTGTCCTCGGAGGACCAGTAAGTTAGTTAAGATAGATAGAGGAAATAGGTTTAAGCATAGCCTATAAGTCTTCTTACGATTAAATAAATATGATTAAAAACAACACAATAACTACACTAAAGAGTGTTCATTTTAAGTGTACACTCAGTTTTTATTCACTCCACCCATTTTCTCCATTATTTTGGAGAGAATAGAAGTTATTGTGTTATGTTCCTAAAATGAGAACAGTTTATAAAATATTTTAGAATTAATTTGTGTGTACTTATCTGTCTTATCTATGTATGTGCCGTCCGCCCGAACAGCATATTGCTGATGAATCTTTCTTACAGATTATGGCCGAAGGACGCGAATTAGTGGAGGTATTCGGCGCAATGGAGCTCTAAATTTCTAGCGGCCAAGGTGGTTATGACGGGAAGAGGAATCGGTGGCAACCGGCGCAACCTGGAAGGAAGATACTGAGCATATATCATCATTATTAGTATTAGTATTATTATTATTATTACACGTTTATCACTATTAACTTACCTACGAGCTGTATTGTTGTTGTGAACGACCCGCAATCCGTCGAGTCAATTATATCCTCTCCACTCAAAGAAAATAATCTGGAGCTCCGAAGACTCCCAGTTCTAAGGCTCCACACTCAGATCAAGAATAAGAGAGTACGTCAGGGAGCGCTCTATATTGGGAAAGATAAAAGGAAAAAACTCCAGCTACCCGGGAAATCCGCCAGCATATCTTGAGCTGTCCGGCTCAAGCTCCTTCGCCGATTGCGAGAATATGCGTGGTGCTGAATTTCCCGAGGTGTAGCAATATTTTGCCTAGAAAATAATTAACACCATATTTCTAATTTCAAATATGAATCTTGTTATCCGTTGATGGAAGTGAGCCCGATTTCTACCGATTCAATCGAGCCCACCCGGTGCGGTGGGACGGCTGGAAAATGGTGAGAAATAATAGGAACTCGCGGAATAGTGGGTTTTTCCATATAAAAAGTCGGGCCCTTGATGAATACTCTCTCTTGAACAGTAGTGATCTAGAAGTGAGTGCGTGCGTAAGAACGAGTGGACAGTGGACAGAGTGTTATACTAGGAGGTGACCGTTACAACCGGGGATTTGAAAAGAGTCAGGATTGCGGACCGTACAGGGATAAAAGTTAAGTCGTTTTCTTGTATTTCATTTATTCAGGTTTTTTTTTCTTTTTTTTTATTATTATTATCCTTTTTTTCTATTATTAAGTTTGTTTGAATTAGTATAAAATCATTTTTAATAATTTTATTAGCGTTTTGATTTAATTCGAATATTGTTACTGGAATAAAGAAACACAGAACCTTAAGAATTTTATTGTATTTGAGTGCTATATTTTTTTATTCATTTTTCTGGCGTGGGTTCAAGCCCCACCTCAGCTCACAGGATCGTAGTCCTCAAAACTACGTGGCGCCCATAATTTTATTTTTCTATAACCCGCGCCCAACGCTGAGTTTAGCCGAGCCGTGCGTGCAAATTAGTACGTAACAAATTGGCGCCCAACGTGCGAATTTTAACAATATCCATAATATCTAACGGGTTGTATGGAAAAATAAAATTACTCTAAATCAAAAAAATGGAAAATATCTGAGGTGGAAAGAAATAAAATTTTTGGTCACAAGAGTGAAAAAATTTATGATTAGGATAGCGATAAAATAGTTAGTGATCATTAATAGTTGCGTTTGGAATCCGCTAAGATCCCCGGTCAAGAAGGAAAAGTGATTTGTGAAGTGAGAAGTGCCAGCTTAGCTCACCGTATTTAACAAGGAATGTTGTAGTATCTCAAAAAAAAGGGGTGTTAAGGATTTTTAATAGTGGAGAAGTGGCATTTTAATAGTGGAGAAGTGGCATAATTGTTTTAGTGGCAGAGTGGCATTTAGTGTGGCAAAAGACAATAATTTTCTTAGTTTTTTTAAAAGGAAAAAAAAAACTGTTGATTCTAGGGGGGTTTAGTGACAGCCAGCTGTTCAGCCACTTAAGTGATATACAAATATTAGCGGTTCACCGTGAGATCTATGTGTGAAAGTGACAGTAGTGCGTGTACGAAAAGAGAGTAGAGAGCGCGGCAACAAGTTCTTGGAGAATTAGGAACTTTGAATAAGTTGCAAAGCTTGGGAACTCTAAAAGTTGCCAAAGTTTAAAGTTTGCGAAGCTTCAAAAGTTGCGGAAGTTTAAAAGCTGCGAAGTTCTAAGTTCTAAAAGTTGCGAAGCTTTGAAAGTAGCGGAGCTTTAAAGGTTTCTAAACTTGGGAAGCTCCAGGACTTTGGAATTGCGATCACGCCACTTATATTTTTTTTTCGGAACCACGCCACTCAATTTTCTTTGCCACAATTATATTCTCATTTAAAATTATCAAATAGTGATAAAGCCAACTTACGGTTTCAGCGACTTGAAGGTTGATGTTTTATGATATCCCTTGGAGTGTGGGCCGTCTCAAGCTGCCAAAAATTAATGGAATTTTCCTTTTCCTCGATACAGAAAATACACACCAATTTTTTAACAGCAAGACACCACTAGGTGGGGAAAATTAAATTACAATAACACTATATAACACACTCCACTATAACTAAATTATAAAATTTCATTAAAATTCTATTTTTTTTTCCTTGTATTCTCACTGCACTTTCTGCAAATTGTCGTATTTACCGGCACTCAAATTAAAAGTACAACGCGCACAATAAACCGACCGACGCGGCGTTACTCACTAGTTACAACTGGCCCGTACCGAAGGAGTAGTCAATGCTCGACTTTTAGGTAGTAGTTGAAGGGGTCCCCCCAAGGGATTTTAACAAATGAACAAGATTTTTTTAGGTTATTCTGTACCATTTATTTAAAATCTATTTTGAATACAATGTCGATTAAATGACCACCTCATTCGATACGCAAAAAGTAGCTCGGGCATCCTTCATAATATTGGCCAGAATTTTGGACGTTATGGCGTTAGTATGTTAGCTTTGAGTTCGTCAACGGTCTTCGGCTTGCTGGCGTAAACTTTACTTTTGCAACAACTACATCGTAGTGGCTGCGGTGTGGCAACCTGCGAAATCTTATTGAATATACATAGGTTCGTCAGACCTTTTTCACGCGTTTCCGGACAAACAAAGGGCATCAATATCCAACGATAACGTACGCCGTCGAAGGTTTCTTGAACTTTGAAGAAAAATGGTCCGATGATGGTTTTTGAGCACACTCCGACCCAAACAGTGATTTTCTTGTCGTGCAGAGATTTAAATATCGGCTAGGTATCGATCATTCTTGCGACGGCATTTCCAAATTGTTCGTTGAGTAAGTTGAACTTTGGATGTGAAGAGGTAAAGATCTTGTTTCATATTCGTCCCTAGAGTCGTTTCACTCACGTTCAAATTCTGAGATCGGTGGCGATTTGACACATTTGGATTATCGGCAGGGGCGGTCGAATTGAAACACGGTCGATTCACTACAGACCGGTACTCAAATAAATTCTGCTCCAAACTAATAATTGTGTTGCCTGAAGGCGCCGAATTTCTCCCATATTTTTTTACGAAAAGTCGTCCAATTTTCACAATTGAAAGATTGTTTTCGATGTGAATAGACTCATAGCTAAAATGGTACTGAAAGATGTGTCAGTATCGTGTACACTTGTCGAAATAGGCTAATCAATTTCAGAGTTATTCAATGTTGAAATCCCGAAATTCTAAATGGCGATGAGATGTATAATACAAAAGACGCAATACAATTTAAAATTTAAGCAGAAATTAAAAAATAAGTCAACAAATTCAAAAAGATTATATCTGCTGCACCCTCTTTTAAGCTATAAGCTCCGCCCAGTTTGGAAACGGCTAGTTCAAGGGAAGTGAATAAATCGGCTTTGGATTTTCTTTCTGTTATCAAAATTCGATTACAAAATTCTTCTTGATAGGAGTCACCAATCCTGATGAGAGAATTAAACTTTATAAACTCGCGACGAAGTGGCTCATTTGGGGAGCGTCTGTACGCTCAATAGGCGGTTGTTTGGATAAGATTGCTTCCAGGTATTCCCAATTATACTAACTATTCGGCCTAGGCTCTAAAGATTTGGTAGAGAAAGGATAGAGCGCAAACGCATTCCCACTCTAATTGGTGGCACAGAGAGCGTCAGGGCTCGCGTTGGTACTACGAAAACACAAATCCCAGTTATGGTTTAACACAAGCGAATAGTCCCCAAACTTTTTATATAATTGTAACGATAACTTTCCACCCTTTTCCCTTAATTTTGAAAGTTTTTTTATAAAATTCTGAAATTGTATAAATTATGTATACTGCTCCTCAGTTTATTGGTGTCCCAATACTAGTATATTGTAAAAACACTACGAGTTTGCTCTACTTTACGTTATGATGATGCAAATCCGTTCGTACATATTTAAATTGCAGTTTATTCCTATGGTAGCTTCATAAAGATTTATGCAGTGTCTATAGAATGTCTACATTAATTCACGGAATTGTGCAAAAATTAGTAATTCTTGCGATAACTGTAAAATACCGAAGGACCTCTAGTTTGATACGAGCACTACGTTGAATTAACTTGAAAATAGACTATTGTTATACCAATACGGAATATTTTCGAAAGCGTTTTTTGGAATTTTCTTTTAACTGGCACATAGCATTTATAAAATAAAAAACTCCAGCAATTCGTATACCAGAATTTCTGTTCAGAAGCACATGGTTTTACCTATCGTTTTGGATTTCACAAAAGTTTCAATAGAAAAAATGCAATTCCAAAACGGAATTCCAGCGAAAATAATACCGGTCCATCCCACACAAGAACAGTAATTTATATTTTTATGTTCGTTCACAAAATTCTAAGCAAACAATTTAATCCCATCAAAGGACAAAAGTATAACAAAGTTTTGCTTTTGCTCGAATGCCTCTCTCCTCATCCACGTGTGTTATACAGTCGTACACGAAACGTTTGCGAAAGCACAGCGTATACCCGGCACCATAATGGATATAGGTATAAAACTAACCAACTATGGAGCTCTATCATTATACAACTTTATCAACAGGGGCTTAAAAGTTAATCCTGTGTGTTATCATCGCATTGAGAATTATCCCCTTTGAACAAGAGTCCCGGAACATTCTGTCTCTCTCTCCACCTGGGGGAAACGAAGTAGAAACTTCATCGAACAAGGCGCAGAGGAGCCCTGCAATGCCACAATCAAAAGATGCTCCTTAATTCTAGAAATAAATAAAAATAATCTTGGCACTCAAAGTTGGTGTTGCTGGCAGTTTCAGGTTGCCGCAAGTACATGTGTTTCCTCTATAAGGACATAGGGGAGCAGAACTAGGGAGCAGGGCTCCGAATATGTGGGTTAGAGTTGAAGGGTGACTGGATGCCATTGACACGCAAACGGATAGCACCCAGCTAAACATATCCGAAGCCAACGTGGCTTACCTTTCTGTGGTTTGTTTATGCTCACGTCGGTCTGTATTGAGCAAATGTTATGTAAAATGTGCGGCCTGTTAGGGATGGTCCTGTGGTCTTCCGCTTGGAAAGGCTTTTGGGTGGGCATCAGCCCTTGGATTGCCTGACGATGAAATGTTTATTTCGACTCACTCTTGAAGCACTTCTAACTTTCAGTCCTGGGATGTGGACGAGAATTGAGGATGAGCCTGGCTCGTTCGGTCTCCCTCTCTCCCGGTTTTTCGGCCACCTTATCTTGTATCTATTTAGCTGTCGTAAAACAATCCCGCCTTTATCTTATCAAATAATTTGCGTGATATCTTGGAATTAAAGTTTATCTGGACGTAATTTGTAGGAGGACTTTTATCCTCGTTTCGGTCACCCATTTATGTGAGAAGCTCTTCTATTCAGACTGGATATCAGCACGCTAGTTCAGGGCGGCCATGGCTTATAATTGCTGGAGTGTCATTGATCGTATACCTGTGAAAACATAACACATACTCCAGCTGTTGGGGTAGAGAAATAAATTATATGAAGTGAGGCTATCAGATAGCGGATAGGATACCTGAGTTCCTATGTTGACAACCAAACCCCATGTGCCGCAGGCTGGTCTGATGGACTCTGCTGCTAGGGGATAAATTTGAAGTGCCTTGCCTTAATTTTCGAAGACTTGCCTGCCTGCCTGCCTGCCCGACTGTTGGCCCTATGATATATTTTTCACCAAGGATAAAACCTCGCCTTTGGCAGATGGCCTAAATTAGCTCCCGGGAATATTAAGTAAAAGGTCGAAGACGGTTTTGTTTTCTATTTTCTTAAAGAGGGTATATTTTCGCATTTTCTGTGCTTGGGAATGGAATTTTATGGCTCACCCACTGACTTTTATAAATGGAGTCAGAGCTCTTACAAAGTAATTAAATTATGGGGCGAAAAACATGATTAAGTCAATCAACTCGTTTTGTACCGTCTGTGTTCTATGGGTGATTTTTGCCCCCTAATTCCCCTCTCTCCTCTCTCTCACTCTCTATATATACATTTTCAACAAATTCAAACCATTCTAATAATAAGGATAAGAGCGATATTTTATTCTGTTTTAATCACACACACAGAAATATAATGGATATACTTGAAGATAAAACCAGAAGTAATGGACAGATATGCGGCCATGGATTTATGATCTTCTGTCTAAGTAGGATACTGGCAGCTCATTTTCGGGATCTTTTTCGGGATAACCTAAGGCAATATTTTTTTTGTGGAGTGTAATAAATAACTGTTGGGATATGATTTTGATATATGAAATTATTCTCTTTTTTTTCGGGATATAAACATTATTTTAGTGATGGGTCTTGCAAAGTTTTCATGGCGTGAAAATGAAGGTAAATGCTTGCAAGGGGATTGTTGGGACGTGAGATCGGATTTGGTAGAGTAAATTCAATTGCCATAGAAGAATTTTTGGCTTAGAATAATTATTCGTTACCAAAACTGACGTGATTGCCTTTGTTCGTAAGGACACGTTATAAAAGCATTTACTCGGCAGCAATTTTCATTTCATGAAAATAAAAGTGTTGGTGGAAGGCTCATGTATGAAAAAGAAGCAGTAGATAGAGAAATAAGAGGACATAGAAAATTAAAAAACGCAAGAGAAGATCATCCATCATTTCGTTTATTATCGTCTACAAAAACCTGGCAAGCAGTCTCCGGAAATTGTACATATGTTTTCTCCTCACTTTTCCCTCCGGAAATTGGTCAGACTCACCCGTGCTCCATCTAACTAAAACACCGTGGTCCACCTAATTGTACTGGAGGGTCTGCGAAAGCTATTAGGAATTCTTTTTCTCATTCGGGTTTACTGATCAACTACATAAGCCTCACAATTGCTTCACGAAAAAGAAGCAGCAAACTATCTTCATCATACACAAACCGGTTTGATGTGAAAACCGTGTAATGGGTAGTTTTTTTTTATCTGAAAGTCTAACCTTATCACCCTTTATACTACCAGTCCGTTATGTCGTTCGAAGCGCAATATCTAGTAGTAAGCTTAGCCCGAAAATAGAAAAAGAATATAACAGGTTGCGGATGTAGTCTGGAGGAAGGGTGTGTAGCCTTTTCATAACATGGGTCTGAATAAGTTTTACGTTTCCGCGGGCCGTAGTAGTCAATTGACCTTTTGGTGACCTGTAATTTTGATAGAGTTGAGCAGGACTTATACGAAGCAGTACATTTGTCCCTTACAATAAGGTAATCTGTACTAGGGCCCTAATATTGTGAAATGTCCCCGTTCAAAAATAACATCCTACTAGTGTATCGAGCTAAATGAGGCGAGGTGTGATTGTAAATATGTACATACTGGAGAGACATTCTATAATACCTACTTTTGAGGCGGCAAATTTTCCAACTTGAAATCAAATGAGGTAATATTGTAAAATATAAATATTTCTTACTTACTCTGAGGCAGTTTAATGCATATTAGAATAAAACTAGTAAAAAATCTTTCATTGGTATATTTATTTCCTTCTTTCTTTAATTTGCTTGTTTTGTCCTTGCAATAGCTCCTCGCCTCATTTGAAGTATGACATTGTACTGGCTCAAAAGAAAAAAAGAAACAATCATCTCTTACAAACTCATTTTATAATCGTGTTCTATCTAATACTAATTTTCAGTCCGCATTTAAAGTGAAAGTCGTTTTAATCACTCCATCCTTCACTCGGTAGGTATTACACAAAATATTTATTTTTCTGTCTCTTTTTGTGTAACGATTGTGAAACCTATGTAGTAGTACAATAAACGTGTCTCATGATTTTCGTGGACCCCCAGATGTTACCATTGTGTTAGTGTGATGGATACCCATCCAGTCAGACATTTTTTGAGGCAAAGTATAAATCCGGTTTGTGTATGGGGATAATAAAAGGAATAATGCAGAGTGTAAGTTACCCCAGTGGATGTAAGTTTTAACATTAGTGCTAAATTATGAACATACATGTTGCTGTATGCGCTTAATATTCTATTTAAACTGGAAGATTTACTTGCATCGAAAAATATTTATTTATAATTTCGTCTAAAGGTTTCGCGGGCCGGATGGAAACCTTTCGCTGGCCGTAGTTGGATTCCCACCGTTGTGCCGGAACACGATACAATAATTACAAGGTAAGCTCATCAAGGTTCCCCGACGTCACTCAGATCTTAGCTCCCAAGGGAAAAAACTTTTTTGTCACGTCAAACAGGTCTTTTCTAAAGTAAAAAGCGTAGAATCCTTTCAAGATGGAAGCAGAGCTTTTCCTTATGAGCCTATTTGTATTATTTTACCATGGTCTGGATGGCGCATGAGTAGGAGCAGTAAACCTCGCGTTTGCACTCTTGGATATTGTATGAGTTAATTTTTAAGCAATCGGGGCTAGCAGGAGACAGCCTCATCGGAGTGCTTTGCCTCCTGAAACAAGAAAATCCCGCTAACTAGCCGACAAAGTCGGTGACCCAGGCAGTACCAGACTACCAGGTGAACAGAAAAGTGAACCGTGACGACCTGAGTGGAACTTTGGTATCCTATTGTTAACCGGTCAAGCCAGCAGGATGATTTATTAGGGCTACTAGTGAATTTACAGTAAGGAAAGCTTGTCGTCTGAGTGTGGACTGTGCTCATTATTTAAATGTAACTACATAGTAAGATTTTTGCAAACCCGAAACGACTGCTCAAAGAAGAAACGGCTATCTGTTCGAACGAAAAGTTCCAGTATTAATAAAATAAGAATATAACGCCGCACTCATTTTTACATTTAAGTAATTGGCTGCAGCAATAAAAACTTTACATTCAAAATTATTTTTTACTTTTTGGTTTATTTTAAATTTATTTGTTTTTAAATTATTTAATTTTTACTTTTTGGTTCATTTGATTTTAAAATAAAAGCTTATATGTTTAGTTTTGATGATAAAATGACAAATTTCAAATGAGATGATTTTATTGTTTCTCTAAAATCTTTCTATAATATTAATTAGATTATTTTTTTTTGTGAAATCCACATTGTTCCACTTCTTCATAATTACCCCAATAAAAATTTGTGCTCAAATTATAATTTTTTTTGTGAGAAAAGACTACAAAAGAAAAGCCATCGCCTTTTAATTTCATGACAATTGCAGCACTATCATCGTACATACAAAGAAACGTGATAATCTCTTCGTCGGGAAATTACGGAAACTTAAGAAATTTTCATTATTTTCAGTTTTATAATGAAACTTTGCTCGAGAAGAATTGTCGAGAGAGCGAGAGATTTGGTATGAAAGGTTGAGTGAGAGAAAAGTGGTTTTCCACCCAATTACACTTCTTCTAAACGCAAAACTGAAGCTGTAGTCCAACCCTTTCAGAATGGCTCAATAGTTCAAGATGCTAAGTATCACAAAGGGACAATTAAACCAGAACAGTGCTGGAAATAGTTTTGGGATGCTGCTGAATCAGGATACTTTTGAGAACCTTCAGGGACTAAAGCAATTGAATCTAAGGCAAACGAACAATAGAACTTGTTCCCATCATAAACTTGAGCCTGGGCGTCCCTCGGCCCCAACTATCAATTACTCAAACCCCCATTAATTTCATTGTGGGCATGAAACGAAGAGCTCAGTCCTCCCATAAAATTAGACAACGATATTAATCAAATCCGATTAACAAATTGCTCTTTACTGCCTGCCATTAGCCAAATCACTGAATCAATTTTCCTCCTCGTACAGTCACAGTGCGCCCTAAGCCCCTTATCAAAGTTTCCACAACAGCATTTCAAATTTTTAAGAATCTCACACAATTTAGTAAACAGCTTCATAACTTCTGCGAGTCGTCTAGAAGCTGGCGGGGGTGGATAGCACAGCTAGCAATAATAATTTCTACCCCGCTCGTCGTGCCCCCCGCCCGCCCCGGCAATAGCCATAAGAAGAAGCATTCACATTCTGGGGATAAAAAATTGCGGGGCATTAGACGGTGTTAGTGGTGGATTCCTTAGAAAATCTCTCCTTCAATTGCCAGCCATTTTTGCTGGCTTTCGGAAATTCAAGTGGCCATGCCCCGGCCACCGGGGTGCGCTTTAAGTAATCACAATTTCATTTTTGATGATAAATCTGCGTCAATGCAATTACTTTTCAGGAATTTAATTAATTTCCAAGTCCCCACATCCCCAGTGATCCGGAGGACTTTTTGGGATTTTTGCGTTCGCATCTATTTCCCCCAGCGGGACGTTTAGCGGTTATGTGGAGGGAGGAATGGCGCCCAAGGCCATTTGCCCGACCGAATGACATTCGTAGTGGTGATTCCGCTTTATGCTACTTCACTTTTATTATAGTTTTATCGCATATTAAGCCAAATAAATTCCCTCGAAAACTTCTCAATAAAAGTACCCTTCGGCGCTCAATTGCAATTTTATAAATTCCACTCAATTAAAACACAAATATTTTGGATAATTTATTCTTGGAAATGGCCGCGGGTGTTGTGTGCGGTCAATGATGCCAGTTCGTTTGTTGCTTCGAAAACTGCTGGATTTGGGGCTATTTGTTTAGATTAATAAACCATGAAGGAAACCCATAAATCTACACATTTCGTTAGATTGGCCAGGTATGTTGGTTGAAATATTGAATATGATTTTTAAACTCCCTTACCATTCGCAAACATAAAAATGGGTCATGAAAAAGAAAATTGATTGGAAATTAAAAATCAGAATATCAACGTTTTTAAGTAGGTATTATAAAAACTTATTATTAAATAAAAATTAATTACATTGAAGGGAGATGTGAAGTTACATGGAACATATTAAAGAGAAGAGAGTATGCTATAGATACTTATGTCGTATGTCGTCCCTTAAAGAACTTTACTGCTGATCAATCTTTTTTTTATAGATCCTGGCCGAAGGGCGTGAATTCGGGGAGATGTCCGGCGCGTCGCTTGGAAATATTGGGAGTTCGAATTTCCTGACAGCCAAGGTGCCCATTACCTACGGGAAGAGGAATCGGCGGCAACTGGCGCGACCTGGAAGGAGGATATGAGACATAGATTATTATTATTATTAATTATTATTATACCCTTATTGCGATTAACTTACCTATGAGTAGTATCGATGCTGTAAACGATCCGCAATCCTCAGCGTCAAACAGGGCCTCCATATAAGTGGAAAAAGGTCAGCAGCTCCTAGGACTCCAAGTTCTTAACACTCTGATCGCGCAGAGGGAAGGCCATCAGGGAGTGCTCGAGATTGAAAAGGGAAAAACTCCAGCTACCCGGGAAATCCGTCAGCATATCTTGAGCTATCATGCTCAAGTACCTTCGCCGATTGCGAGAATATGCGTGACGCTGAATTTCCCGAGGCGTAGCATTATGTCGCCCAGAAATAGAAAGTTGATTTCAAATATGAATTTTTCCGTTGATAGAAGTTAGCCCGATTCCAACCGATTTAATCGAGCCCACCCGGTGGGGTGGGACGGTTAGAAATGGTGAGGAATAATGGGAATTAGAGGAATAGTGGGCTTTTCCTGATATAAAGCTGAGCCCCTGATGAATGCGCCCTCTCTGGTGTTTTAGTAGTGATTAGTGAGTGGAGTGAAACTAGTTAGAAAGTAATATTTTTCTTGGAGGAGTTATCGGAGGAATTATTGGAGGCGACCGTTAAAGGAAAGAATTGCGGATCAGAGTAAACGGAACCTAAGTTAAGTCCGGCTTTTTTTTTATTATTTTTTTTTATTTTTATTAAAATTATATTATTAATTATTAACTTCCCAGTATAGGAAGTTATTGTAATCGGTCCGAAAATCGAAATCGAAAATTTCAACGTATTTTCATCTTTCAAGGTCCCAGGAGCATTTTAAGCAAAAAATTGGGAGGAAGTATGTGTGTGTGTGTGTGTGTGTGTATGTGCGTACGGATGTGGTCATTTTTTCCTGCACGATATCGCGCGAACCAAAACTGATATCGACTTCGTTGAGGTGTTGTTCGAAGCGTATTAACCGAAATATGATCTGAAAAGAATTTCATGAAATTCGGTCCAGCCGTTTTTTTGTTTGAGCGACGTAAGTGATTTTTGTACCTGCACGATATCGCCCGAACCACGAAAGATATTGACTTACTTGAGGTGCCGTTCGAAGCGTATTAGCGACAATATTATCTGAAAAGATTTTTATAATATTCGGTTCAGCGGGTTTTTGGTTTAAATGACTTAAGTGATTTTTGTACCTGCACGATATCGCGCGAACTATAAAAGATATCGACTTAGTTGACGTGCCGTTCGAAGAGTATTAACCAAAATATGATCTGAAAAGATTTTCATAAAATTCGGTGGAGCCGTTTTTTTGTTTAAGCGGCGTAAGTGATTTTTGTACCTGCACGATATGGCCCGAACCACAAAAGATATTGACTTACTCGAGGTGCCGTTCGAAGCGTATTAGCGACAAAATAATCTGAAAATATTTTTATAATATTCGTTCCAGCGGGTTTTTGGTTTAAATGACTTAAGTGATTTTTGAACCTGCACGATACCGCGCGAACTAAAAACTATATCGACTTCATTGAGGTACCGAAAAACATTAATACATCAATTTTATATATGTACATTTTCGTTATCCTAATCTTGTAAGTGCGCACATTTAGTTTGACATTTTAGCGGAAATATTGATAAACAATTGTGATAAATTCTCGGTATTATGCATATATTCTATATTGCCTATTGTTCATTTATTATTAAAATATCCAATCATAATATTCAACATCCATCATACTGGGAAGTTGATCGTGTGGACCGAAAGGGTCGAACCCACATCCCAACTAGTTTTTTTTAATGTTATGGGATATTTTTTTTATTGAAATTATATTATTAATTATTTTTACTGTTTTATTGGATTTTTTTTCTGTCTAATTCTCATTAACGCTGAATCGATTTGTTTAATTTTTTTTATAATATACGGAATTTTGAGAGTTTTTGAATTTTTTTTTCTTTCAAATGGTTTTCATACATCTTATTTTTTTGTTATTACTCTGAGTGGGTTCAAGCCCCACGACTATAGGATCGTAATCCTTAAAACTACGTGGCGCCCTAAATAAATTTTACTTTTCCCGAATCCGCGCCCAACCCTGAGCTCAGCCGAGCCGTACGTGAAATTTGCACGTAACAAAGTACTACAATTAAACTGATTTTTCGTATGCGTGTTCCACAAAAAAGCTTAAATAATACAAACTTAATACCTATTATGTAAAAACCCAGCAGGTATTATAGTTCATATTGAGCTAAATATGATCTATCTGCGATTGGCAATTTTTCGTTTAAAGTCTCAAATAGTAATTTATGAGATACATGTGAGGAGTTAATTGGCGCATGTTTCTGAACTAAATATGAGGTCAATATGAAGTAAATCAAGAGCTAAATGCTTTCTCAAAATTTTCTCATATTGAGCTCACTAAGAAGAAAAAAAGTACTGAGAAATGTTAAAAAACAAAATTACTATTTTCACATTAATTTTTTTTTTGTTCCTGTCTTTTTCTACTATTTTTTATATTCATATAATTTTATATTATATATTTTCATATTTTATTCATGATTTGAGAAAAATTTTTTTTTCATTGCCTTGTACGAGATTCTAACCTGCGTCACTTGAACATGAAGCCAACATTCTACCAACTGCGCTATTGAGACTGCTGTGTATGCGCCGCCGTAAGAGTGTATATAAATGACAAATATAAAATGAGCTAAATATGAGCTCATTGTGAGATTTGTCTAAATAAATACTTAACGATGGAGGTTTTCTTATAATCGCTGTAAATTCCAATTACGAAAGGTTGCTTTATAACCCCTTCGACATGCGCAAGTATTGGCCAAAATTGCTCAGCTGAGCTATTAATTGGCAAACCATCGTCATTAAAGTTTAACAAAATGCTATTATCCTTTTGTAAATTCCAAAATGCCTTCTTAAGACAAACTGTAACATCTTGGTGCCAATATTTGCATTCTTCATCGATGTTCGTCACTTCTACTGATTTTGGTGTCATCAGAGTGGTTCTTCCTTCAGTTGGTTTACCGGGAAGTAGTTTGTTCAGAACACTAAGTAAATCAGTTATTCCATTTCTACCGATACCATATTTGTTAGCCCAACTTCAAATTCCCGCGATTGCATCTCCTATTCTAATATCGATATCATTATTATCGTCAAATGATTCAGATAAGTCGCCCAAATTATCAACTTCATTTCTCATTCGATTTGATTCTTCCTCATCCGAAAATTCGATGATTCCGCTGTTCTTGAAGCAGTACTACTAGAAGAGGCTTGACCAGCTTGAGAAGTTTCGAATGCCATTCTTATATATTTCCGCTTGTCTCCGGTGAACGTTCCACTTCTTTTATATTTTTGTAGCAATTTTTTGTCCAGCATAGGATACCGCGGTCACAAACTTCACTAACAATTTCAGTCTTTTGCTTAAAAAAGTCTAATTGGGAATGGCGATAATAGTCTTAAAAATTGTTATAAAACGAATTGCTCATAATTAGCTCATAACAACCTTCCAATCAATGAACATTAAGTGGGACATTCAATATCGGTTTCTTTCTCACTTTCCTCTCATTATGATCTCATTATTTTCTCACAACTAGTTTAATTTTTTTTTTGCATTCATCCATATCATTTCATATTTTCATCATATTCAGCTCATTGTGAGTTGTAAGACAAATTTCTGGTTTTGTGAGCTCATTTTGCCTGCTGGGAAATGAGTGCGCGTACTCAAGTAAAGCTGACTCTACACGATGCTACCTAGTAAGGAATTTGCGAATTCATGAAATCAGAATGCAGTATATCTTTGTAGATATTGGAAGCAATGTGAATCGATGAATTGGAAGGAATGGTATTTCAAAGTGTCATGCATAAGGAACATACAAACTTTTCTCTTTGTTTATTATTGAGAAAAAATGCTGAAGCCTCTCGTAAAATAGGCTGATGTATCTGCCTTCGGTCGGCTCTCTCCCACCCTCTTCTTTTTAAACCCGGTTTTTGGAAGGTATGGTAAAGCACAAGGTAGCTATTACGCCTTCATATTGGAATGAATTGTATTGCAAAAAGTGGCCGTAATGCCTTCGACCCTGGGACATCGCAATGTTAAAAGAAGGGATGATTCGATCTAGAAAGACGCTTGATAGGAGTGTATCGAACCAGAACTCTATACTAATAATCCCTCTCCTAACAATAGTCCTTGGAAATGGTACTTTAACATTGGAAAAATGCAGGACAAGGTTTTTTTTGGGGATGTGTAGGGGGGTCTTCTTCTTCTTCGATGGCTCTACAGCCCAATTCGTGCCTTGGCCTCCATCAGCTTCTTCCTCCAGACGTCTCTCTGCTCCGCAGCTTGTTTCCAGTTTCTTGTGTTGAGCAGTTTTGCTGCATCGGCCTTAACATTATCTTCCCACCTTAACCGTGGTTTGCCAACTGGTCTTTTGCCATCTGGTAGTAGATACAGAGCTTTTGTTGGTATCCTTGAGTCATCCATTTTTTGGACATGGCCTGGGTCGAAAGTTTACATTCTTTGTATAAGTCGTACAATTCGTGATTGTAGCGTATTCTCCATGCATTGTCTTCATTGATTGGGCCGTATATCCTTCGGAGAACCTTCCTCTCAAATATATCCAGCTTGTCTGCGGATTTCTGGGAGATACTCCAAGCTTCACATCCATACGTAGCTACTGTACGTATGATGGTTTTGTAGATTCTTATTTTAGTTTTTCTGTGGATGTCTCTGGATTTCATTACTGGCAGTAGTGAGAAATATGTTCTGCTCGCGGCGTTTATTCTTCTTTGTACGTCTATCGTTTCATCGTTGTCTTCGCTGACTGTGGACCCCAGGTAGTTAAATTGGTTTACCCGTTCAAAGTTATATTCCCCCCAGGTGGTATTGTGGTTTCTTCTTCTTCTTTCCACCCTTGATTGAATTAGAATCTTACTTTTCTCTGCGTTTATTTGCAGCCCTATATGTTTTGCTCCATCTTCTAATTCTGTAAATGTTTCTCTAAGATATAGCAGTGATCTTGCAAGGCAGTTTATATCGTCGGCATATCCTGCCAACTATTTGGATTTGTTAAGCAGGGTTGCGTTCGCACCAATGTTAACCTTGCGAATTACTCCTTCTAGGCAGAGATTAAATAGCGTGGGTGCCTCCCATCGCCCTGCTTGACTGGGAAGGACTCCGTCAATTCTCCTTGTATTCTGACTGCACATCTTGTATTTTCCATTGTCATTTTTGTTAATTGTATTATCTTCAGGGGGATGTTTAGGTCCAGCATTGTTGCATTCATTTGCTCCCTGTCGATGTTGTCGTCTGCTTATTTAAAGTCGATGAGAAGTTGATACACGTCAATGTTGTATTCCCAGCATTTTCGGAGGATTTGCCTTATTGTAAAAAGTTGATCCATTGTTGACCTATTTCTTCTGAATCCAGCTTGGTATTCACTTATTGCAGCTTCTGCGTAAGGTTCCAGTCTGGTCCTAATTATATTGGTCATTATTTTATATACTATGCTTAAAAGAGATATGCTTCTATAGACTATAGTTTTCACAGTTGAATCTGTCCCCTTTCTTGTGTATTGGGCAGATAATGCTTTGCTCCCATTCTTCAGGCATTTTTTCATTCCTCCATATGCAGCATAGTAATTCGTGTATAGCTGCTGAGAGCGATTCGCCTCCTTGTTTGATCAACTCTGCTGGGATGTTATCAATTCCTGGAGATTTATTGTTTTTTAATGATCGTATGGTACTTTGTACTTCTTCCAGAGTGGGTAAATTTGTTTCTGTGGTGTAATCGTTATGTTGTAGACGGGGTTCTGGTACATGTCTGGTGCTCTCGTTTGCGTTCAGCAGCTCGCTAAAAAATTCCTTCCATCTTTTCTTTACATCTTCGCTGCCTGTGACTATAGTGCCTTCTTTTGTAGGGGGGGTCAGTGTGAGCTTAAGTTTGAGTTTTCGGGATTCTACCCCCCCCACCATTTGGCCGCCATCTTGGAAAACGTGTGCAAATGGTTTTTCCAGTATATCTCCGAAACGGTACATCTTACAGAAGAAAGAAATTTGGTGGTAAAGTGAAGAATTAAGAAGTTATAAGCCTTAGAACACAAAAATTAGTCACAATATTTTCTTCGAATTCGACGACATGGTCTAATGTTGTGAACGAAGTACGAAGGAAATGTTTGTTTGCTAACGTTCGGGAAAAACAAATGCTCTAGAAAAATCTGGGAGATAGTGGTACTATTATTGTCATTTGGACTAACTTCTTTCAAGAATACTTTGGCACCAGTTCTGGTACTACTCAATTTCCCATGAGTGCTGAACGTATTACTAATTACTAAGAAGTTAATTTATTCGGTGTACGTATTATACGGAAAAGTTGATCGTGTGGTCCAAAAGGGTCAAACCCACAACCCAACTAGTTTTAGTTGCATGAAAGCGTAGGAATAGGGTTTAAATTCTACGCCAACTAATACTACTTTGATTGAATGCCCCAAAAAATCTGTCAATCCAATGCCTTAGAACTGTATCGATAATAAAGTTAATAATAAGATAACAAGTTTGTAGTTTAGTCAACATGCGGGGTGCTTTACCCTGCCAAAAGCCTTAAGAAAGGATCGTTCATGCTATATCGTATAGTTCCTTAGTGCAATTAACACTTGAAATGGTTGAACAAATAAAATCGCAAAAGGACAACTCATTTCGGAAGTTATGTCCAAAAATCACAAGACTTATGTCCAAAAATGAGATGTAACTTATGTGAAAAAATTATAGCACTATGCACGAAGCATTTCCATATACTCCTCGGGGTTTTTTGTTCCCAAATAGGTGTTGAAAGGACACTATTGACACTGGCATTAAATAATATAAAAGTAAGAAGTATGAATAGAAGAAACAAGTATGTTATTTAAAGGAGATAAAGACTAATAAGCTAAAAAAAGTTCGGTTATTACTTAACAGACTTCGTAGATACCCACTGCAATTCAACTCAATGGTGATTATTATAATCTGTCAATGGCATCACAAGATTTAGAGGCAAAGATACAAAAAAGTATAATTTATATTGCCTCTACTGTAAGAGATAGCAATTTCTCCAAAGCTGGTTGATAAATTGATGTACATGCGGTACCCAAAAGTAGCCCCTTTTAATAAATTCTGAGCTTAATCCACAGTAAGCATAAAAATCGATGTAGCTTACCAAACTAACATCTAACAATTATCTTGACAAATATAACCAATCACATGTTATCAGGATCGGCTTGAACCATAGTAGTGAACTGTAGGTCACAAGCCGAACTATATGTAGAATAGGATTAGAATCTATCTCAGCCTTCTTGAATTATTATCTACTGTCAATCTTACCCATTACTTACATTATGACTAGCCCAGTAGCGATAGCGACGCTTTCAGGAACAACAAAAATTAGACGCTCGACGTGCAAGTAAATAAGCGTCGCCTCGTTCTCGTAACAGAATACAGAAGTAGCTGTGAAAACCCCATTAGGAGGAATTAACCAGCGTGTAGTTGAGGGTATTTGTACGGCTCTAACAATTTTATTCCGAGCAACGTGCACATACTATATGTATATTTATCAAATTATCCAATTCAGTGCTCCCGAAAATGCCCGTGATATATTAAGCCTGCATCAGGGGGTAAATTTTCACTTCACCAGTATTAGCCGAGCAAGGACGATGTTCGTTTTGGGAGCTCCCTTAATGCCACACACGGATGCAGATGGCCAAAAACGTGGCAAATAACTGCATTCCCGGATATAATTTTTAGAGCTGCTACAAGACTTTGTTTTTGTTGTTTTTTTTTGTTAATCTTGGCCAAGGGGTGAAATTTTAAAACAAACGAACGAGCCCGATGAAAAATGGGTGAAAGTTAAGTTCGGGCAACCCTGGTGCTTGTTTCATGGATTTCACGAAATCCGTTACACTATAGGTGTCTCAGCGGCTCTTCCTTCCCGAAGGTTCGTGGAGAGAATATGATAAATGAGCCAAGTTCGTCCGCACATATGTAGGTACTTTCAAATTATGATTAATGCAGTCCCGGGTCCTGGAGACGGCGCGCAAGCTTGTGGCCACTAATCAAGGAAGGATTTTCCATATGATAAAATCCTCAAGTGTATTACGTGGATGTGCCCAGCAGTACATACATATATATCTGCTATGGCGCGGCGCCGCTCCGCAATCCCACCTACCCCCGCAGTGTTAATTCCTCAACTGCACAGTGGGAGGTACGCGTTGTTGAGCATTGGTGAAAGGGACTAGGCTACTACTCTATTTTTTCTGCAAGGACCCTATGGGGTGGACAGGACTTGAAGTTAACAAAATTTCTGACCTGACGGAGGTTGGGCTCCTGGCCAAAAATTATGATTTATCGTTTTTTATTACACAAATGCGATTAAGAGCGGTGTCGATGGGTGTATCATTAATCACTGGGGCACCAGCTAGCACGGAAAGCGATTTCGAATAATCTGATAGCATTCTGGACCTTCCATTTGCTCCGTTGTGGTGCCCTTTGTTCTACTCATGGGACAGGCCAAGAGCAGAATTGCAAATCATGATCCTGGTGATATAGGCTAGGGGGCGTTACAGAATGACTGATTGGACTTTTGGGCAGACTATGATTAGATTTTTTCGTAGTGGTCGATTTTAGCACTTTACCTCATCCTTAATTTTTTTTTTCGTTTATGGTTTAGCAACTAAGTAAAAATATTAATGGAGGGGGTTAAATATTACCTCGCATAAGGTGGTAGCATGAAAAAATCATTAATTAAGAAGCCTGCATAAGGGTTGAAGATTATTAATTTTTTTTTCATTTTTTCTATCACTAATGACTCATGAACGCGAATTTGATAGCAAAGCAACCGAGAATATATCGTATATATAGCAACAAATAAACTATTCCAAATTCTAATTTAATTATTTTGCAATCGCAAATAACAGGAATCGATAGGTAAGTATTCAAAACAATTACAATATTAAATGATTAGTGTGTGCGTGGGTGCTATAATTATGTGTTCGAAATGTTTTAATCGATACATTTATTTTGCCCAAAGGATAAAAGTATACAAAACGGAATAGCTCATTATTTTCCTACACACTATTATAAAACGCTTTGTTGAAAGTTTCCTGCAAGCGTGACATTTTGTTTAATTGCGAATTGTTCATTAGGCGTACCTAGGCGTGTTTAGGCATAATATCCTGCATAATTAGTAAAAAAAAATTAAAAAAGGTTGGGTGGATTTTTTTCTATGATTTTAAATTTTCTAGCTCGTAGTGATAACAGGGTGCTTCAAGAAAGAATTTGTAATACGTAAAATTGTAAATACATTGTGTAAACAAAGAATTCGAAACGCTTTACTTCGAAAACGTCCAGAGATAGTCTCCACCTCCCCCCCTTGGTGTTTTTTGTCGATGATTCTTTATCTACTATCTAACATTAACCCCAAGCAAGCTGGGACGGGACACCTAGTATATTTGGAGAGTACAAAAAAACTGAAATAGAGGACTAGAAAAAACCCGCCCTGGTACCCCGAAGTTTTCCTCCAAACATGCTAGAACTTTAATTGGTGGTGAATAAAACAATCATACATCACACGTGACCCCCTAAGAACACGATTAATTGGTTCCGTGTTCTTTGAAACCGCGTTGTTCGAGACTACAAAAAAACGTTACGTTTCATAATTTGTTTAAAACCGAATATCCACATCGTCTTCATCTGAAGCAGTAGGTACTACATGATGGTTCATTCTTGTGTTGCATTTTCTCTAAATAGTTTTCATACGGTCTAATGCAGTTCTTGAGTTGTGCTGCAAATGCTGTTTTCGGACACTTTTAGTTAATAACATCTACAATTTGTTTGCCAAATGTAATGCATATCGTACATCATCAACAAAACAATCAATTGGAATCAGTGGGTTGCCTCCTTCTTGCGGCGCATTAGTCAACTTGGTTTATTGATTTATATTTATTCTTTGGGAGACTGTAGGCCACACACCCGTCCTACGGTATTATCTTGCAATTCCCTGCGGTGACACGTCCGCAATGATTTCTAGCTCATTACCTAGATGCGCCTCTTGGAAGATGTGGATTGCAGCACGATACCAGTTGCCTAACGTTGCTCGCCGGTCTTACAGGCGCTGCCACAGACCGATGCGAAGGGTCCGACTTCTTAACAGCAACCGGCTTTCAGGTCTTGCTTCCAGACCACAGGGCAGTGAGATCTAGTTACAGTTTGGAATGGGTTCCTCCAGCCCCCCCCCCCCCCCCAGTCTCCAAAATGTCCGGTTCGGGATGACTTCTTTCCAAATCGGCCTTAAGAGCGGGGGAAGGGGGGTTTCGGTTCTGCTGTAGGTGTTAGGAGAACTTTTAACTTAACGCCCACAGTTCTATACCACCAACGACACCTCTATACCTAGCGACTCCTCTTCAAAACAACAATTTTTTCTCGTCTACCTGAATTTTCACATTTTCCCCAAAAAATTTTCAGTCAAGTCATGCCTCCCGGAGTATGGACGGAGAATCCTGCTCCTTGGCTTTCTGAGTTTTTGACTGCCGTCCTTCGTCTTCGCTTTATTGGGAACGAGTTTTCAAAGCGGCGCTCGGGTGTGCTCTGTTGTGAACGATTCTTCGTAAACGTCGCTCAGGTATGCTCCGTGGTGTTCGCCAATACCTCCCCCGCAATAAAGGTCCTATGAGTATGGTAGGAAGTGAAAGGTCCATCCTGACAGCACTTCTATATCAGGGTAAGGCATTATATAAATGAGTATGCCGGTGCTAAATCACAGTGCAAAAACCACCCACTGTTAAGCAACTCTCGACAAGATAACTTTACATCTACCTACATTTTAACCAAGGCAGCTCAATGAAGGATAAACTTGCATCTCTTGAAGAAGCCGATGCATTGATACGCTTGTTTGATGACTAGGAGTATGTGATTATTCCAACGCAGATCGTTGGATAAAGTCACGCCGAGGATGTTAAGAGATGGGTCAGCTGTAATATTACCCTCGCCCACTGAAATGGAGGGAAGGTTGGTGCAGGTTTTAGTGGAGAATAGACACTACTTGGTTTTGGTTTCGTTGAACTCGACACGATTCTTGCGGCTCCAATCAAGAATGAGTTTAATGTCCGCGTTAAGAGAGTTGGACATGAGTTCACGTTCTAAGAGACAAGGTCTGGACTTTCTTGTCCTATGTGGTCGGAGGGGTAGGAGTAATGCAAAGTACCATCATCGGCAAGTGGATTGAGAGCAGATAATTAATTAATATAAGAAAGAGGGTAGATGAGAAGATCGCCCCTTGGGGAACGCCGGCCGAGATGGAGTGAGGTTGGATTCAACGACATCCAATATACCTTGATTGAACGGCCAGAAAGAAAGCTCTCAATCCAATTTCTTAGAACTGAGTCAATACCAATAGCTTGGAGTTTGGACAACAGAGCGAGATGCCATACTCTATAGAAGACCTTGGAGATATCCAGAGCAACTAGACCAAACTCCCCGGATCCATGGATGGATGTATTCAGTCAGACACATAAGAAGGTCGCCAGTAGACCTTTTTGGTCTAAAGCCGTACTGCCTGTCATCACACTGCTCCCCCTATCGCTGTTGAATTATTATCAAAATATAATCAAAAAACATGCCAAAACATTTTTCATCATCAAATTACAAATGGGTTTATTTATTAAATTATTAGTAAAAACAAAACGAAAAAAATCAAAAATAATTAAAGGTTTTGCTTATTTCTAAAATTGTTTCAATATAGTTTTTAAATTGCAAAGCCCTAATTCTATGAAAGCTAACAGGTTAACACCCCGTTTATTTAGGGTTAATTTAATACTAAAATGTCAAATTATTGGTTTACAAAACTGTAAAATTAATTCATTAATAGTGGCGTTATCCTCTGGCTGTCGACAGGATAATTTATCTAATTCCAAAAAATGTTGATGTTCCTAGCTATAGTCTAATTGATATCGTATAACGTTAACGCTTTGGGTTGTTTGTAGGCTTATGTTGTTGGCGTAATAATATATCTATTAATATCTGTACTGTAGGATTAAGCAGAAACTTTAAAATGCAATTATGTTTTATAGTTAAAATAATTTTTGCTGGGAAAAGCCCCAAAAATATTCAAAAGGTCATTTTTCTCTATAAACTGCCTAAAAGTTAAATACCAGAAATTTCACTTTGGTCATAAACAGAAACTGGGAAAATATTTACTACTGTCATTACTAGGGTTTCACATAAACGTAACACTTTATCTTGTAAGGACCATCTTAGAATAAACGGACATTTAGACCTCCTCCCCGGATCCTCTTCCTTAAAGGGATCTCTAATAAACTTCTCTTCTGATGAAACTTCGCTATCCAGGAAGTACTTGAAACTGGCCCATATATCCGTTAGGATAACCAACAGAATATCTACTTTACCCAGAAAGTTCAACTGTTATCAAATATTTAAATCAAACACCCTTGACTGTGCGGCTCAACTATAACCATATATAATGAAAAAGGAGGATCCTTATGTACCGGACCGGAAAGGACACTAAGGAAACTTTTAAATTCTGAATCAGATGAAATTCCAATGTTTGCACTGTCAATGGGAAATGCATTGAGAATTGTGAACAGAACATTAAGTCCGGAATCTCTACTTCGGATGGGGGGTGTTTTCATTTCTGTCTTGGTGTGTGTGTGTGGATGTAGATATAGTATATATCCTTTTGTGGGATATTACGTCCGGGGAACACGAGCCAAATGAAGGAATTGTGAAATCAGCAACCCCTTTTCTTTTATTATATCCCTATTCAAATTCAAGGCGTTTTTATTCAGGACACGAAATCAACGGGCCACTACGGTAAATTTTTGTCCGTGTGTTTAAAGAGTCATCCAAGTCGTTTCGAGAAACTAAAAAAAACCGCTTCTCACCCCCCGGACATTAATCCGGTCGTTTTGTCAGTCGTGTATTGCCTGGCATCGATGTCCTTCGTCAATTGAAAAAAAAAAAAAAGAAAACATCTACTTAAGTGTGCAATTATTGAAAATCAATGGGAATATAAAAATTTTCAATTTCGGTTGAAGGCTCTAACTTCTCTTCCTGACATTCAAGAGCTGAAAGGGAGTCCGGTCGGTTCGTTGTGTAATTGATTTGGTTGCCAGTCTTTTTTAAATGTCATCCTTACGACCAAGGATCCCTGTTAAGCCTTCCGGGAACCCTTTTTTTTTAAATTGTTTAGAATGATATTGAGAAAATTTCTGGCTCTATGTCCTCTCTATATTTTTTTGTCCTTCGTACAAAATATCTGACTCCTTTCTTCTTCTAAGCATAAATTTAAGCAGGAACAAATTAAAAAATATCCTGAAACGGTCTCTAGATGGTCAAAAATGTAAACAAAGTTAATAAGATGGGCCAGGGTCCTGTCCCTTTAACTAAGACACTTAATTTGTTCTTCATTCACTCTTTAAATTAATGGTAATGGCAAAGTTTCTTTTCCCTTTGCTAAGATAGATACCTTCTCAAAAGGAGTACAGCAAAAAAAAATTAGAATTAGTTTTATAGGGGGAAGAAGTATTACGCAAGGACTTCCTTCGGTCTAGGATCTGCATGCTAATTTCGATGGAATTTTCTTTATTTTGAGTACAAAACTAATTGAAACTGGAATTGGTTCAATGCGATTTATAAGGGTAGGTTCGGATTTTTGTTTTAATCAATGTAGAGGAAATTGTTTCTCTTAATTTCTGCGCTTAAGACTTGACCTTGAAATTAAAAGAGAAAACTTTCTGTAAGATCTCATCTAGCTAGAAGGTTGATTGTTTTTGGGGAAAAAAGTGGTAAGAGAAAATGTCGATCTACCAATGAAAATAATTTTTGTAAAAAAAAAAAACAAGATGGCCGCCAGATTTTTTGCAATTGTGTGTTCCCATCTCCGACATAGGTATCAAACGAAAGGATATTACCAGGAGTATATAATAAACAATTCGTTCTGCGAGCTAAACTGCTCCGTCTTATTGATACCTCCAATCCGATGCAATGATTCGGTAGTCCAGGGGTAACATGCTATCATCCCAGAGGTACCAGGTTCGAATCCCGGCCAGTCCCTAAGTCCTTCGCCTTTTCCACTTTCCACCTACATAACTTTGGTTCTTCCTTCTTCCCTCTTTACATTCCTGATTCCTCCTGTCGCAGTCTTTTGTAGCCCTGCCCCGCTCCACCAAAGCGCATTTCATCGGTTTGTTCATGAGATTAAAGTCGTTTCAGCAGGCATAACACTTCAGCGAGTTGTTTCTCGATGCCCCGATGTCAGAATCGCGATAGGGATGGTTGGGATTGGGATTATCGCGGCTTGGTTGTGGCAATTTCCTCCTTCACTTCGCTCTCTCGTCATTATCTTTCTTCTAGAGCTGCTGTTGTACAGTACAAAGGGGTTTTCCCTGAGCCTTTAGTCTTCCACATAAAACAAAAACTAGTTGGAATGTGCGTTTAACCCCTTCGGCCCACACGATCAACTTCCCAGTATGATGAAGGTAGAGGGTATAAACTGACTCCTTACAAAATAGTAATACGTTTAACACTAGTGAGAAATTGACTACTATCAGAACTGGTGACAAAGCAATCCTGAGAGAAGCTAGCTCAAATAAACCGGGTTCGCTACACTAAAGCGGGTGTTCAAATTGGTATTTAGCATGTTGAAGCGTCGCTGATAAACTGGGAAGCGAAATCATCCATCATAATGAAAGATGGCAACTTTACAACAGACTAATTACAGACAACGTATAACGTTGTTGAGTACCGTGTATAAGATATTCTCCGCTATCCTACAAAACAGGACGGCCCCATACGCCAGAAACATCATAGGCCATTACCCGTGTGGCTTCAGCCCAGGCAAATCAACGACTGATCAGATTTTCACCTTGAGGAAGGCTATGGAAAAATGTCTAGAGTTTCAAAACTCAATTCAACACCTCTTCATAGACTTTAAAGCCGCCTATGATAGCATAGCCAGGGTAGAACTCTACAAAGCCATGAGAGAATTCGGCATCCCCAACAAACTGACAAGACTATGTAGGCTGACCATGATCAATTTGTCAAACCAAGTAAAGGTATCCGGAACACGATCCAGACCAATCAACGTCTATAATGGACTCCGACAAGGGGGCGGTCTGGCCTGCCTCCTTTCAACCTGGCGTTGGAGAAAGTGATCCGAGATTCGGGCGTGACATCAAGGGGTTCAATCCTCCATAAGTCCACCCAATTACTGGCTTACGCAGACGCCATTGACATCATTGGAAGAACAACAACAGCTGTACAAGAAGCTTTCACTCAGATTGAGCAAGCGGCAGGAAATCTGGGACTGCACATTAACGAAAGCAAAACAAAGTACATGGTGACCTCGTCTGGAAGAACACCTAACATTGGTCCCACAATCAAGGTAGCGGAACACGAGTTTGACGTGGTAAAATCATTTACCTACCTTGGGTCAATAGTAGCAGCCGACAATAGCATGGAACCAGAAATACGCGCACGACAGCTAAAAGCCAACAAAGCCTACTATAGTCTGTCAAGGCTCTTCAAATCCAAATATCTAACCATAACATCTAAACTTTTACTATATAAGACGATGGTCTTACCTGTTCTCACATATGCATACGAAACGTAGGTGCTTAGCAAAAAGCACTCAAACCTCTTGGGCGTGTTTGAGAGGAAAATACTTCGAAGAATTGTTGGCCCCGTATGTGAGGAAGGACGATTCCGGAGACTACAATGACGAGATCTACGAGCGCTATCGCGACATAGATGTTGTGAAGAAAATAAAGCTCGGTGGGCTCCGGTGGGCAGGGCATCTAGCTCGTATGAGTGAAGATGAGCCTGCTCGGAAAGTTCTCTGCGGTAAGACCTATGGGGTGTGACAGCGAGGGAGGCCCAACCTTCGCTGGAAGGATGGCGTGGACCAGGACGCTCAGAGTTTAGGGATGTCAAACTGGATGACATCGGCTCAGAATCGGGACCGGTGGAGAGAACAGTTGCGCGAGGCCAGGACCGGATCCCGGTTGTAGAGCCGTTAAAGAAGAAGAAGAATTACAGACAACGGATGCTAATTAAAGCACTGTCATTCTGTAGCAAACCCAATACAGATCATTGAAAAGACAGATATGAAATGAAACTGATCGAAGTTACAAATTAAATAAAAATAAGCATGATAATTTCTCTCATGATAATCTCTGGATTAAGATCTCAAGTATTCGACGTTAGAATAGTTCTATTAGAAAAATAAGCATACATACGTATTCCAGGCTGGCATGAAGGCTTTATACACAAATTATTAAAAATTGTAACCCAGAACTTTTCACTTCATAACTAACAAACAACAGCCTCTTCAGAGTTTAGAGAAATGAAGACTGCAGTACTAAACTTATTTCTTCTCCCTGCCATGAATAATTTAAAGATTGTCATATGAATTTGCAATGCTAGTAGTCGGTGCTAAGAAATCAAGCAGTCTTTAGACAAAATTCGTGTGATAAGAAAGAGGTCGAAGGCGAAAATAGCTTCTGTTAGCACCGATTAGTCTCCTTCTTATCTGTTGTTTTACTACTGAAAGCTTCGTACCGCCTCAGAATCAATAAATGTGTTAACTTATTAGCTGAATTAAATTCAGTTTTTTAGTATGGTAAAATGAATACTCAAAATGAATTAAGTTCAATAAATGTACAAAAATCAAAATGAAATATATCATTATTACATTGAAATGAATGTAATTGGCGTGGCAACAAAATATTTCCTTTATTGGAGCCTCTACAGCCCAATTCGAGCATTGGCCTCCCTCAGCTTCTTCCTCCAGATGTCTCTCTGATCCGCATCCAGTTAAATTCGTTTACCCGTTCGAAGCTATGTTCCAACAGATTGTGTTGTGGTCTCTTCAGTTTCTTTCCACCCTTGACTGAATTAGAATCTTACGCTAGTCGGCATTTATTTGCAACCCTATATCTTTGGCTCCCTCTTCTAATTCGGTGAATACTTCCCTAAGGTAAGATTGTGATCTGGCAAGGCAGCTCATATCGTCGGCATATCCTGCCGATTGTTTTGATTTGTTAAGCAGGGTTGCGTTCGCATCAATGTTTACTTTGAGAATTACTCCTTCTAGGCAGAGGTTAAATAGCAAGGGTGCCAGCCCATCACCCTGCTTTAAGCCTTGCTTGACTGGGAAGGAATCCGTCAAATCTCTTTGTATTCTGACCGCACACCTTGTATTTTCCATTGTCATTTTCGCCAGTCTGCTTAGGGCCTTATCAAGTATAAATCCGGCCCTGATGGTGTCGTATTTTGCAAGTGGACTGCCACCACTTGGCTGCCACTAGTCTCCGACAAGTTTCATTTTGGAGTGGCGAATGCCCCTTCACCGCCATTTGGGGTTATATTTTGGGGAAAACATTATACATGACGTACTTTTCCGTCAGCGGATGAACCGAATGCACTTTTTTTCTTTATAGATTTTTTATTGTGCAAGTTAATAATTTGCACACATGCAAGAGTCTTCTTATAGCCCGGCGACCGCATTTTAATTGAAAAAATCATGTGGTAAATCGATGCCGCAAAGTGGTGCCTGCCACTTTGGTGTGCATTAAACCACTTCGATGCCATCCCGAGGTCATCCCACTGACACACCACTTGCAACTTAATAACCATGCCACCGTCTCTTCACCCCCACCCCACTTCAGTGCTCGACTTGCCTTAGTATAAATAAAAAAATTTCATTATCTTCACTTGTAACTACGTAATAAAAACTTGGAAGTTAAATTTGACCCACTTCCCGGTTTCCGATTGAGCTGAAATTTTGCATACACATTTAGTTTGGGTGACATTGCAATGTGAGCATTTTGTAAAAAAAATCCAAATGGCGGTTCCAAGATGGCGGCCCATTTTTTGCAATTGTGTTCTGCGGCTGCGGCGGATATGACAAGTAGAATACAATCGCGTGATCATTAATATATATACATCATGAGTTGAATAGTTAAGTTGAGGTTGAGTTGAAAATAAAAAAGCACTGCACGTTACAAAGAATCACAAACAAAACACAGAGATACTTCTGTCAACTTCTGAACTCACTTCTGTAAGAATAATTTAAATTCAACCCAGGTATCAGAGCTGCGACGAGCTCAGCCGAACCAAACTCAACTCGACTCCCGTCTACATGTAGTTGAACTAGGGTCCAACCTGAGTTCAACTCATCATGTATAAGTACTAAATGCAAACTTACCATTTTGAGAAAAAAAAAATCAAGAAGGCGGTTCCAAGATAGCGGCCGATCTTTGCAATTGTGTTCCACTGAATCCACGACATGGGTATCAAATGAAAGAGTGTGACAGGTAGAATACAGTAAGCTGTGTGGCGTAATTTTAAATTTAATATGGCTACCACTAAAATGGCGAAAGACATATATTATAAAAGACTAAAAAGTATAAAATAAAAATAAATATTTAAAAAAAACTAAAAGCGTGGACGCTAACAAAAAGTTTTAGTATTAACAATAGAAATATATAGATAAAGAGCCCTCCACGCTTTTTTACATTTAAGTAAGTAGCTGCAGTAATAAAAACTTTACATTCAAAATTATTTTTTACTTTTTAGTTCATTTTAAAATAAAAGCGTATTTTTTAGTTTTTTTTTTTAAATATTTATAATTTTATTTTTGTAAAAACCTCAAAAACAGACTTTGTTATTGTATTGAAAAAAAATATATATATTTTGTGCCTACACTCTTAAGGTAGGTACATATACCAAAATTTAGGACAGGACGACATTGGGATCATGTTGAAATAAAATATTTCGTGCATTGTGATTTTTTTCCGTTCGAAATTGCATTTTCCTGCAATTCCGCACGAAATATCTTTCTTTTCCAGTGAACTGGATATCCAATGTAAACACCATGAATTTTTATTACAAGTGTTCTGGAAAAAAATCAGTGAAGCACTGGCAATGCCTCTGTCATATAAATATTTGCCAGTATTCGCTGCTAATCTAAACAGAGTGTCAGTGCACTGCCAGCGAAAACTCGTATAGTTGAAATCCACCTTAAGTGAACGGAAAAGAAAGTATTATGTATTAATCATACTAGTAGAAGAAACAAAGTGAGTTATACTTATGGGAGATGAGGGAGATGACTTAACACATTTTTCTCCAAACTAGTCAATACAATAAATTGTATCTTCCTGTAAATAATTTTTGCCCAATCGCATTAATATGTTTTCCATTAAATTCTCATTCATAACTCAAAAGAAAAAGTTGTCCAAAAATAACCAATTATTGTAGTAATTAATACTCGTTTCTTTATAATAATTAATTAAAAATTACTTCATCATTTACCTTGAATCTTGATAGATTTCAACTTGATTGCGTTGAACGCTATCGTAATCCTTGGCAAGATTGATAGGTTCACTTAACCTCGAAGTTGTCCTGCAATGACTACTCAACAAAGCAGCACGACATGGTTGAAATGATTGATTATCGCAGTAACTGACTGGACTTACTTCTCATTTTCTCGCCCCCAACCTGAAAAAAGAAACATTCCCAATGAAACTTCAGAAAATTCACATCAGTTGCACTTTATTTCCACGAGTAGAACTTAAGAAGTTTCCTTCAACTTTTTCGGCACATGCTTCCGTTTCTGATTGTACCTGAAGCACCCCGTCCCCCGTTCTCAACCAACAACGCTACACCACTATTATTTCTGATTAAAGATTTTGGTTTACATAAGGTTAACTCAGGTCTTGCCCACCTTTAGTGGAACTAATTACCTTGGTAAATCGCGTTTCAATGAGCTCGCATGGCCTTAAATTTCTTCCATGATCACCTCCATAGTGTAGTTGCGTGACTGCCAACCTACTACCATCGAGTGTGAACCTTTTTATGTACAGTCATTGTGTCGTAGTTCGTCTTAAGCTGCATGGAACGTAAATATAGTCCTTCCGAATGGTGTATCTATGTACCGAGGTTAGAAAAGGTCGTGGTTGCTTAAGTAGAGCCTATTCCAGGACAAAACTGTTGGGTGGGAATTGCGTATACGCTGTGCTCCTGTATTATAAGGGTATACAGAAGCGGGGGTCTATGATTCATCTGATAATAGGATACTGAATTTGGGTTGTTCTGATTTGATAGAGATTAGAAAGGGTAACTTTTGGGTTACGATAGTTACTTTTGTAGCAAATTATATGGCACAGGAAATCAGGGATGTGTAATTGCTGGGTCGGAAGATGTAGTGTAAGGCTCTTTACTACCTTTTGATTTGTTGTTGAGGATTAGAAAACTTTACCCTCCACGGTATTAATTAACTATAGTGATTTAAGTGATTATGTTCGAGATTTATTGATTACAACTACAAATAAATAGGAATTAATTTTTAGGAGCTTGATAAGACTTACATTCGGTGTATTACTTGACAATTAGGAAAAGATTTATTGATGAAATATTTGGTGATTATGAGATATAAGTGCGTAGTAGTATTCCTAAAAAAAATTTTGGGTCATATTTGTGATTGGCCTAAATATAAAAAAAAATTTTAACAGAAAATATTTTTAATTCCAAGCCAAATATTATTTATAAAAGGATCTATTTTACAAAAAAATATTTCAGTGCATAACAGTGGATGGATTGTTTTGCTCATATACACAAAAGTAGATTTTACGTAATTACTAAATTTCGCAATATTTCTTTCTGTATTCATTAGGATTTTAAAATTATTTATTAAATGGTTTGCTATTAGAGTGCGCCAATTAGAATGCACAATTGAAATTGCACAGGCACACCATTTTGTTCAGTTCGGTCCTGCAATTAATCAGTAGAGTTGAGACATTGCAACTAGTGAAAACGAATCCCTTTAATATGTTGTTTGCTACTTGATGCATTGGTCTTATGGCTACGAATACGAAAGTGATGATAATGATATTTCCAGCAAATCCTAAAGGCGATGTTGTCTTAAGGGGGTATTCTAGTGTAGAAGCATGAATTTGAGGTGTTTTTTCAGCTGCTGTTGCTGTGTTTGTTCAGCTGTTTTTTCATGTTTAAAGAATACATAAAAAATAAAAAAAAGTCAAAAAATTGAAAACTGTAAATTTTATAGGTTGTTGAAGTAGGGTGTAAAAAAAATGGCCCGCCAAGTTTGCCACGATTCCAACCCTTCTGATGATCTGACCAAAATAAAAAAAACATATTATTAATTTAGATGAATGCTGTTATCGTACTAACTAAGAAAGAGTGGAATTTTTTTTTTGGCTAAATTCCGGCTGTCCGAAAAAAAAATTGTTTTTTGGCCTATTTTTTTGACTTTTCGGAATTTTTTAAAAATAGTAAAAAACATTATTTTGTTATAATAATAGTTCATACGATAAAGACATGTATTGAGAACACTCACTGAAAATTTGAAGTAAATCGGTCAAGTAGAACTTGAGAAATCATGGCAAACTTTTTGAAAAATGTAGTTTCGAGATAAACACGTTTAAAGTTTAGGGTAAAATTACGCCGGTTTTGAACCATAAAATGACATTTTATACTTACGTTCATTTAATCCGCGATTCCTGCTCCATACATTGGGCCTTCTTCTACTTCAAAAAAAGCATTTTCCAAACAACAACAAACCCTTTTAAGGACATATTCTTGAAAGGTTGAGCTTTGAAAATATCAAAAAAAAAATTTTTTTTTTTTTTTCAAATTTCTACACTAGAATACCCCTACTAAAATGACTATATCTCTGAAAATAATTAAAATTTTAACAAGCCCTTTTAAGGACATATTCTTGAAAGGTTAAGCTTTGAAAATATAAAAAAAAAAGTGATTTTTTCAAATTTCTACACTAGAATACCCCCTTAAGATAAAGCTTGACGAGAAAATAAAACATGTCGACATGTTGGATAATCAACCGATGACGGATGTACCTAGTGCCGATAGGTATAGCTGGGCCACCCTAGCCAATATGGTATAATTCACGGATTCGGTTCTCCTGATAGTGGGGTTGGGCGTTAGCCTAACTACCGGACCCCATAAAAACACATCAGTTAAGAAACCAGAAGTAAAGCCTCGGAGCAGACGGGAAAAATGGCAGTTACTGCGGTAACAACACCGAGAAATAATTTTAGGAAAGGGCTTACAACGGGCGAACACCGGCCGTGATTGAAACATAGTCAGTCCTCGGCCATGTGCCGTGTATCAGAAGGTTGTTTGCAGGACTGTAAGGTCGCACATAATGCAATTAAACAAAATCTTTTTAATATTCATCTATATAGAGATATTTTCACACACCCTACTGCAATTGAGTTCTCCTATAATAAATTGCGGATACAAAACAGGAAATTCGCAATCTACTCATTCCCTTTTTATTCAAGGCAGACTCCCGGTAAACCTATACGTGCAGTTATATTGAGGTAATTTAACTATTCAATAAAGAAATTATTTTGGGACTGTGTGACTTTCGCTCCCCAGCAAAACTCAAACCTCTTCTTTACGCTCTTTTAATCCCTCATGGCCCTCCAACAGACTCTGTTTTACGCGACAGCTCCAAGGTCTGACCAGGATCCTCAAAACTCACACCGTATTTATTGAGGAAAACATTTTAAAACTGAAGTTCTCACGTTCGAATCCGAACATTTCAAATTTTTTATCGACGCACTGTAATAAGTGTTTTTATTTTTATTTTCGATTGTTTTGTTTTCTTCCAGAACGGTTAAATAACAAACTTTCCGACTAAACTACGCAGAACACGCTTCACGTATAATGCACCTACACCTGGCCAGCTGATTTCTGTTGTGCATCTGTATTTTTTAAGTCTGATAATCCAAAGGCAGATTGTACATAACGAAATTGTTATGCGCTTGGCCTTTATATGCCCGTCGTACGCCCGTTTGTACAGCTTAGTTCTCGGCCATTTAAATATTTTGGTCTAGTTTGGTCGTCCTGGGGCCGTATGTGCCTCGGTTAAAAATGATCAGATCAAATGGATAGGAGATGGAACAATGGACCTTGGTATCTACAGGATATCCTACAGCTGCGGAAAGAAGCATCACTTAGGAGCAGGCTTCACAATACACAAGTCAATTTCAGATAATGTCATAGAATTCAAGCCAATAATGTTAACAAATATGTTCAATTCGAACCCGAACGAAGCAGAAGCACTAGTGGATACTAAAGTGAGAGCGGACCTAACCAAGAAAACTTTCTATTATAAGCTTGAATACGACCCCTTCCAATAACATCAACATTTTGATAGGACAAATCAATGACAAAATTCGAAGAGAGAACTGACACAGACAGACTATTCCAAAGGAAAATCTCCACGAAATATCAAACAATAACGGTCTGTCTGTATGTCTGTCTAGTTGTACAGGCTAATCTCGAAAACGACTAATCCGATTGCGATGGGATTTTCACTGGAAGATTCAGTATTTTCTTAGGCTATTTTTTGACTTGAATCCGACTATCGGAGCCTATTATCATCTGCAACTATCGTGTACGACTACCGGGTTAAGCCGAAAGCTTGAACTTATCGTCGAAGGGAAGCGAGTGACCGCTTTTTTATCATAATTGTAGACCTCAAAGTGCTCTATTTAAATATTTAGGATCACCTAAGTAAATTTTGATTGTACTATATGAAGCCTTTTTATTTTTGGAACGATTTTCGGGGTTATCTACAGTCCAATCAATATTTACTTAGGCAACAATGGATATTTAAAGATGGAGACAGGCGACCTACACAGAGGTTACCAAAATGAACCGACTACTCTTTTTTTCTTTTCTTGAGGAAGACTATAGGTGTAGGGGAAGCCCCTTTGTACCATCGCCAATTTATTCTTTATGTATGCAATGTCGAACAGCAGCTCTAATCGGAATATAGTGAAGAGAGATATAAGTGAAGGAAGGAACTGCCATAACCTAGCCGCGATATTTTATTCTACCAACTCCCAACCATTATAGACTAAGTGCCCACGAACAAAAAAATATTCATACATACATATTCATACATGGAGTATGCGCGATTTACGTGTCCGACATTCTTATCATACCAAAGTCAGTAGCTTTTGGCACCTAACACCATTTTTGTCCGACGGTTATGTAAAAAATTTTTCCCTTCATGAAATAGACGACTTTGACTCGTCGGACAGCGAAATCGGCACACAAATTTTGTCGGACACATATACTATGTAATTCCACATATTTTTCTTAAACCATCCTGAAAAAATTAGCTTGTTATTAATAAATTTTTGGAATCCCATAACTTAGCAGGTTTGAAGTGGTAGACACCCTTTAGGCTCCAACATTTTTGTCGGATGAGTTTTGTTTCGCGCGTATCATGGCCATCTCATGCGACTATGATTGGTAAAAAAACAGTATCTATACATTTTTTGGGTACCATAAAAAGGTCGACTTTCGAGCAACGTGGAGGAAAAAAGCCGCGGTTTCAAACATTTTCGCAGAAGAAAAGTTGGTAGACTAGGTGTCCTTAATCCATACAAAAAGTTTCAAGAGAGTATGTATGAATATTTTTTTTTGTTCGTGGGCACTTAGTCTATTACTATCGCTAGGCTAGTCTGACATCGAAGCATCGAGAAACAACTCGCTGGAGTGCTATGTCTCCTGAAACGTGCTAAATCTCATCAACCAACCGATGATACGCGCTTTGGCGGAACGGGGAAGGGCTAGAGAAAGCTATGACAGAAGAAATCAAGAATGTTAAGAGGAAGGAAGAAAGAAGGAAATTTATGTAGGTGGAAATTGGAAAAGGCGAAGGTCCGTGGGGCTGCCGGGATTCGAACCCGGAACCTCAGGGATGGTAGCCAGCTGTCTTACTCCCTGAGCTACCGAGGCCCCCATACCGACAGTATTTCCCTTTAAAAGACAAAGAATAAAAAAGACCATGAAGCAATTGAGTGAATTGGACTGACTATATCAAATTATCGAAAATTGTTTATACGTGCCAATTCGTTCGTGACGTCTCTGAAAAATTAGTAGGCTAGTAAACGAGGATGGATTTATACAGATCTACTGTGAAAATTAGCATGTCGGTGACACGAAATCGTATATTTCACTTCTGTTTTCACTACAAATATTTACCAAAAAAGGATTATAATAAATCATAATTTGTTAGGAAAATTTAAGAAAATGTGTTTACAACTAATATTGCTTTTTTTCACGCCATCAATCTTGACTTCTTTATTTTAGTTCAATTTGGCTTTTTTTTTCTTGCATATTAGAAGTTAAAAGCTACAAAACCTAGTAGAAGGCAATTAACTTTAAAAAAACTTTAACTTTCATATGAAGTCTCACAGAATAAGGTTTTCCGTATAATACAATCTATAAAGTTTAAGGACCTAGTTGTAACCTTCTCAGATGAAAAAAGGAAAAGTCAAAGTTCATATCTCTCGATGTTATCTTCGGGTTTCCTTTTACTTGTGAACATTATTTCTTTTTGGGGGTGCTGCTGTTGTCTCAGTTGTTGAATGAGGTTACTTGTTAAGATCTGTGCTTACCAATCTCGGTTTTAATAGTTAATAAATTGAGTTTGGCCTTTCTCACTGTGATTCTTTACTGTTTACACTTTGAAATAGATTTATATGATAAAAATATTTTCTGATACTGAAAACTAAATTCATTTATTTCTAAGTTTTATAAAATGTAATATCTAATGTAAGAAATAATCGGTATATAGAGGGTGCCCAATGCACACATTAGTTACTTAAAATAATTCTAAACTCATCAGTATAATTTTAAACTCACCAATGATGGTTACGTTTCTGAAAAACAATGTCGAACAGATGTCTACTAAAATACATTTTTTGGCAAAAATGTTCAATGACATTTTCACTTTTCATTTTTTTTGCTCGATTTCCGCAAAGACTCGCATATTTTGATCCTCAGGAATCGTTCTCGGTTTGTTCGGGTAAACAGGTGATTGCACTTAACCCCATCCCATAGTAAAAAGTTGTCACATGACCTCATGTTGCATGATCTGGACTTAACGGATGGTAAACAAACAAAAGAAATGTCACTTCAACCCAATTACAATTCAGACCGGGATATGCGGCGAAATATCAACTCAACCCAAGTAGAAGAGCTGAGTTGAGTTGAGTGGACCCAGTTTCACCCTGAGTTCAACCTAGCCATAAACGGGGTAAATGGTTTTGACTAGTTCGTTGGTTTGCTCGTTCGTTAGAGTTCGATCATATGACATGGAATTAACGATTACAGCTAAATTTTGCCTGGTCGGTGTTCGGTCGTGTAAATCTAGCCGGCTCACACGGGCGAACACCAACGTACATACGTAAGACTTACTAGCTTTTGTTTTGTTGCTTTTTCAAATCCTTTTTTGCATTCTTGTTCTAGCAACAATAACTGGAACTGTCAAAATGTGTCTTGAAAAGTATGTTGAGAGTGTCTATTCAAAATGTTTATCCTTCACATCGTCCTTTCTCACTCTCTTTCCAATAAACAGAGTTCGTTCACTCGTTCCGTCTGTTCGGTGCCCGGTCATGTAAAATGGCACCTTTTTTATTAGTACGTGATTAGCGTGTTTTTTTGTTGTCTTTTTTTAGACTATATTTTTTAACCTGAACGCCCCCTAATTTTCCCTGGGTCTTCTACTGTCCCCTGAAAGTCCAAAATGCCCACAAAAGAAATGATCGCGCACGTTGAGAGCCTATGCTCTACAAGCAGGGCCGTGCCAAGGAAAGTGCAGCGAATACGGATAAAAATTGGCACATATATAACTGTAACGCCACGGCGCCGATACTTTCCGTGTCAGTGGCTTATGATGAATTTTTCACTGACATTCGCACAGCACCGCCTTTTCCATATCACCTTGCCTCACCTTTGGCTAAACCTCTGCGCAAACTTTTTGCCCTGTCTTACTTCTCCGGAGTGTATCCCGACTCATGGAAACTAGCTCATGTTCAGCCAATCCCAAAAAAAGGTGAAGCCAGCGACCCCTTAAACTACCGCCCAATAGCAATTACTTCTGTTCTCTCCAAAATCATGGAGACAATAATCAATAAAAGGCTGATGAAATATCTAGAATCCAACCAAATTATACACGACAGGCAATACGGCTTCAGATCTAAACGGTCTACTGGCGATCTGCTTGTGTGTTTAACCGAGCGTATCAACCAAAGCATTCACAGCTTTGGTGAGTCTAGCCTAGTTGCTCTAGATATATCAAAGGCTTTTGACAGAGTATGGCACCCAGCTCTGTTGAATAAACTCCAAGCTATTGGTATACACTTAGTTCTAAGGAACTGGATTAAGAGCTTTCTTTCATGCCGTTCAATCAAGGTAGTATTGGATGGCGTCGAATCCAACCCCACGCCATTTCGGCCGGAGTTCCCCAGGGGTCAATTCTTTCACCCGCACTTTTTCTAATCTTCATTAATGATCTGCTCTCAATCCCCTCCAACCCACTTCACTGCTTCGCTGATGACGGTACTCTGAATTTCTCTTACTCCTTCGACAATATAAGACAAGCACGTGCCAGACCTTGTCTTTACCACCGTCAACTGATGTCGGCTTCGATCAACCGGGATATCGAATCGATTCTTCATTGGGGCGAAATGAACCGCGTCGAATTCAATGCCACAAAAACGAAGCACTGTCTGATCTCCAACAAAAATTGTACCGACCTTCCTCCTGTCTCGGTGGATGGAGAGAATCTAACGGCTGACTCAACTCTCAACATCCTAGGGGTAACTTTAACGGAGCATCTGCGATGGAACGATCACATATTCCAAATCGCCAAACAAGCCTCCCAATGCCTTGGATTTCTCAAGAGATGCAAGTTCCTCCTCCAGCCAGCCGCATTGGCTACAATATACAAATCCTACATTCGGCCGCGCCTCGAATACAACTCACATATCTGGGCAGGCGCCCCAAAAACCACCTTGGCTTGTCTCGACAAGGTGCAAAATCGTGCCCTCAAACTCATTGGTGATGGCCCCTTTCGCGCCTCCATAGACACCTTGAGCCACCGTAGGAATGTAGCAGCCGTTTCCATACTTTATCGCTATTACCATGGCGACTGTTCCACCGAAATTCAGGACCTCCTGCCTACACGGCAATACTTTTCCCGCAACACAAGACTAGCCCGCTCGGCTCACCCCCATACCCTACAGCCCCCTCGTTCACGCACAATACGGTTCAGAAGTTCGTTTATGAATAGAACAACTCGATTGTGGAATGATCTCCCGCAGTCGGTATTTCCGAACTCGTACAACATCTTAGAGTTCAAACGTGAGGTTCATCGTCATTTTCTTCTACACCCTCCAGACCCCCTCTAACCTTTCCTATTCTCCTCTATTCTTCAAACCAAGCTACTACTAGACATTGCACCATGAACTGAACGACATGACGGACTGGTAGTACTGTAACGGTCGGTCGGAAAATTTGTTTTGATTGGGGAATTTAGTGTGGGAATCACCATGTAGGCAAGGGGAAATTTACTGTAAATTACTTGGGATGAAAGGGAAAATTTAAACAGGATAGGCGAGAAAAATAAAAACGGGAGTCACGAAAAATATTTGGGAGAGGAAAGTTTTGTTTTGGGGAAAAAGTCAGTCGTTTTTTTTGGAAAAAGAAAGAAAAAATTAATAAAGGAATATTTTTTTAAAAAAGTCGAAGGAAATTATTTGGAAAAAGTTTATCAGGCTTTGGGAAGATTAAATCAATAATTTTGAGAGGGAAGATCAAGTTTTTTTGAGAAGAGGAAGAAGATTGCGGGAGTGACTTTACCAAGAATTTGACGAAAAAGGCAACTTTTTGAGGTAATCGATAAAGTGGGGTTTTGGTGAAGGCAATCATCTTGTCCGCAATTATACTTTGATAATTCGGCAATTTCAAGTAAGAGTGGCCGGTCGGATTTCGTGAACACATAGTTGACAAGCACTATTTGCGAAATTTTCATTAGTTTTTTTTCTTTAAAACATAAAAAAAGAAAAAAAGTAAGTCATAAATTCCCCTGGCTGTGGAAAAACTTTCTTGTCTTCTGAAGTTCTATGGTCTCTGTACTGGAGGTCCCCTTAACTGGTAAAATATTTTAATTCAGACCAGGCTCTGAAGTGGCTGTGCCTATTTGATCCATGTGTTCCCCTGGAGGACGTTTGGGCCCGCGGCACACGCCTGAAAATTGGGAATTGCCTGGACGAGTATAACTCCTGTTGGCGTCGATAAAGAATCCATTTGACTGTCACTAGCGAAGAGCGACCTACCGGATTTTGAACCAGAGGTGATATAATGTTGCAACGCTTGTTACTTAGAGGTAGCAAATCGACATTTTGATTATTTTCTTTATATTTTATTTTTGTGGTTCGATGTATTGTTTTTTTTGGTAACTGTTAATATTGAAGTTTTTGAATTGTATGTGACGTATTTACCTTTAAGGGTAGCTAATTTTTTTATTGTTGGTAACATACTAACCATTGTGCAAAGACACCGCTTTGGCCGAAGCGACGTTTTTTTGTTGTTTTTTTTAAAATTATCGAGTACTTGGTTTTTGGTGCTGTCAATACTCTACTCTACTTTCAGTAATTTTTGCCAAACAAACTCATTGTGATAATCTAGTAAAATATTTGAGGCAGAAAGAACCACTGTATTATATTGTTATATTGAATATTGCTATTAACTCTTTTTGTTCTGGTGTTGATAATAATTGTATTGCAAATAAACCAGAAAATATTAAAGGATTAAAATGATAATTGTCACGTATTAAATTTCTTTGGTGGAATGGTTGGGACGGATGGCTTCCTTTTCAGGGTTGACGCGACTCGGGCGACGAGCGGAGAATGATGGCGGAATTTAAGTTACATAGTCACAGGTAAGTGGTGAACCAGCCTCAGTAAGTCCCGGCCACACACCCCACGACCCCGCCGGCGAGCTAGATGACTCCGTGTGGCCGGCGTAGGAGTTCCGAATTTGTTTTGTAATTCTTATGTATGGTGTTGGCTCCTTGGCCATTCTCTTCAGGGCTTATGGCTAAGGGGGGGTAACACCGCGCATAAGTGGCGCCCAATAAATGGTCGCGCCATTATGCTGTTACATAAATGGCGCCCAACGAAGCTTTTAAAGCCCGTTGACTGTCCTACACGGACCCTGAAGTTTAAATTTTTTTTTGGTTTAATACCACTTGTGCCTTCACGGACAACTTTTGATTTTTTTTTTGTTTATGGTTCACCACACTTACCCAGCGCTCGCTGTGGGCTAAGGTAGTACCGCGAGGCCTTAGTCCTTGTCTGTTTTCGAATTTTTTTTCAGCGGTTGTCTAAATTCTATGTGAATTTTTATTTGTCTTCGCTTTTAGGCCTGTCCGTTCACTGACGCGGTAACTTCTTCGTTGTGGAGTAGCTTCGAGCCATGCTGACCTGCACGGCTTGCTAACAAGCGGTGTTCGCTTGGCTATGCGTGCAGGTGTAGTAGTGGGTCATCCCTGTCCTGTTTCTAGGGTCGGCGACTCTGGTATCAGGCGTGTTACCGCCTGCCACTGCGTCGGTCTTGGAACAGGATCATCTTTTAATTTTCCTGATGGTCTCGAAGTTGGTACAAGGGCTTAACCGTCTCTGGTAACAGGCGTGTTACCGCCTGCCACTGCGCCCCTTGTTCCTTCGGAAGGTCCATTCAGCTTTTTAAATTCTAATTTTTTGTTTACGTCCTGAGTTTTTTCCGTCTGGTTCATCCCAACTGATTGATTTTCCGAAAGGTAGCTCAGTTGTGGTTGAACAGCGGATTCCCCAAATTTTTTTATTTTTGAAGAAGTTTCCCTTTCGTGACTATGCCCTTTGACTTTTTGTTTCCGTCCTTCGTTCGGGGCGGACCTGAAGCTGGGTCGGCGACCTGGATGACACCTGGTGATGACTATGCTTCATAGTTTTCACCAGCTGGCATCGAGGCCATCGACATGCGGGAGCCCTGAGGGGATTGGTGTCTGCCTCAACCATTCCTCACACATATTGAATTAAAGCATATAACCACTCTTAGACACTAATCTATATAGACACTCATACACACTAACATATATATATACACTAATCGGCGTTGATTTTGATTTCTAGTTACACGCATATAGTATCAATATTTCTTTGATTGGTTAATAGGCAACGGTTGTTACACTAATCGGTGGTGATTTTGTTCTTTGGGTTAGTCTGATTTTTTTTCTTTCCGCGTCTCTTTCATCTACATCAAGTATAAAGAAATCAGTATGGAACTTCGTAGTGGAAAGACTGCTACCCCAGTACCCAGTAATAGTGATCTTCCAGACAGATCCCAAGACGCGCAAGCTACTGAATCGAATGGGTCTGAACCCACTCCTTCGCTGGAGGAGCAAATCGCGCAATTGCGACAAGTCCTAGATACACTTTTAATTCAGCAGCGACCTGTTGCGGTTCCGATAAACCCTTGTGGTTCTCGGGATCAATTTTCTTTACCTGCCATGACACCACCTGCGGACCTCAGGCGGACTTCGTTATCAGGGACCCAGCATCGCAAGTCTCCGGTTACGTTCTGGAATTTAAAGTTCTCCGGCGAGGACAGATTGTTGTCGGCGGAGGAATTTCTGTTCCGGGTGGAACTGAAGGCTCGCGATGATGGGGTCGAACTATCGGAAGTCTGCCGACATTTCTCGTCGATGCTGTCGGGACGAGCTACCGATTGGTACTGGTCCCAGTTTCGACGAAAATTCGTAGATCCGGATTGGGCGACGATAAAATTGCAATTTGTAAGTTATTTCCGAACGCGAGAGTCCGATGAGGAACTGATCCTCCAAATGATGGATACCAAGCAACACTCGCTTTCTTTTGATGACTTTTCTGCTCAATTGCTGTCGTTGCACAATAGAATGAATAAGCCGATGTCGGAACACGGTTTGATGGGAATCGTGATTCGTAACTTAAACTACACGTTAGGTTCGGCGATAATAGGACAGAATTTTGACAGCATGCAACAGTTGCGTGAGACTTGCGTTCGAGTCGAACGCTGGCAGAAGCTGAAGCGCGTAGAGCGTAGGCCTGATCGGCAGCTACACGAGGTTGAATATCCATCTTCGTACCCTCCTGAACAGTTATACCCGGTCTCACCAGCCCCCGAAGTGAACGAAATGACGGCGTCGCGTCAGAACCAGACGAATCCACGATCGCTCCGATGTTGGAATTGCCAGCAACCGGGCCATCCATTCATGGACTGCCCGTCTGAAACTCGTGGCCTATTTTGCTACAAGTGTGGCAAGCCAGGAGTCATCACGCCAGTGTGCCCCACCTGTCAGGGAAACCGGAGCGGGGGTGCGAGACCGTACGGGAGTCCGCGCCCGAGCTAAGCTCGCCCGTTTTCCCTACACATTCCTTATATACACCTGATATGACTACCATCAGCGACTTTACGTCAACTGATGCTCTTCCTGTTTTTCCCTCAGAGGAGGTTAAACTTTCGTTCCTTTCCCGTTGGAAGAGATATATCTCCGCTCGTTCGCGCATATTCTCGGAGCCACATTTTGTGGACTCCCTAATCTCCAAGCGCACCCCTCCCCAAATTAGGGTACGAGCTAAGGAGAAGCGACAATGTTTGCAGAAAATTGTTTCTGCCTTCATCTCTGATTCGTCAGATCCTCGGCTGTTTACGAAGGTCCTGTTAGCTAACGAGGAAGTGGTTGGGTTGTTGGACAGTGGTGCCACTGTTAGCTGTCTGGGAAGAGATGCCGAAGCGTTTCTAGCCAATCATCCCGAAGTGACAGTCTACACTTTGCGCTCTGTAGTGCATACTGCTGACGGGGCTCCGCAGAGACTTTGCGGTTATATTCGAGTTCCGATATCCTTTGGAGGAAGGACGCGTGATATAACCATCTATGTGGTGCCCAGTCTCAGCCAGAGACTGTACCTAGGGATGGATTTTTGGAATCTTTTCGGCCTCGCTCCCCAATTAGTCGGCGAGATAAACGCTCCATCCGTGTCTGCAAAAATGCATGACTTAACGTCCACGCAATGCGAACGGTTGGAACGCGTCAAGGCCAGATTTCCCTCTTTCGATGTCTTCGGACTAGGAAAGACTAACCTGGAGGAACACATCATCGACACTGGTGACTCAGTTCCTATTAAACAGAGGCATTATCCGGTCTCACCCGCTGTACAACAGCTGATGTATGGTGAGTTAGACAGGATGCTGTCGCTGGGTGTGATTGAGCCATCAAATAGTCCCTGGAATTCTCCAGTGGTGTTGGTTCGTAAACCAGGTAAGGTCCGCCTGTGCCTTGACTCTCGCAAGGTGAACAGTGTCACTATCAAAGACGCCTATCCTCTTCCGCACATTGATGGTCTACTTGGTCGTCTTCAAGACACCAAGTTCATCACGAGCCTAGACCTGAAGGACGCCTTCTGGCAAATCCCTTTGGAGAAGAAGTCGCGAGAGCGGACAGCTTTCACTGTCCCTGGTCGTCCACTGTACCAGTTCACAGTTATGCCTTTCGGCTTGTGCAACGCCCCACAGCGCATGTGTCGCTTGATGGATAAGACCATCCCGGGCCATTTACGTGAAAACGTTTTTGTCTATCTGGACGACCTGCTCATTGTTTCACCTGACTTTGACTCCCACCTAAAGCTTCTGGACGAAGTCGCCAGCTGTCTCCGTCGTGCTGGGTTAACCATCAATTTATCTAAAAGCAAATTTTGCGTGACTGAAGTCAAGTATCTCGGCTTCATAATTGGTGATGGGACTCTGAAAACCGATCCTAATAAGGTGACGGCCATCATGGACTACCCGACTCCGAAGTCTCATAAGCAGACCCGGAGGTTTTTGGGAATGACCGGATGGTATCAGCGTTTCATACCCAATTATGCTAGCGTGGCTTCTCCAATCACGGATTGTTTGAAGTCTAAATCTTTTAGTTGGACTGATGAGGCCCAGCAGGCGTTCGAGACCTTGAAAACGCTGATGACGGAAGCTCCTCTCTTAGTCACTCCAGATTTTTCTAAGCCTTTCTATATTCAGTGCGATGCCAGCAGGACTGGTGTAGGTAGTGTGCTTTTTCAAAAGGACATGGATGGAGGAGAACATCCGATTGCTTATATGTCCAAGAAATTGAACGGAGCACAACGGAACTACACCATTACTGAGCTCGAATGCTACGCAGCCGTGCTGAGTATAAAAAAGTTTAGAGCGTATGTTGAGGGACAGACTTTCACGGTCATTACTGACCATGCAAGTCTGAAATGGCTCATGAGCCAGAAGGAGCTTAACGGTCGTTTAGCCCGGTGGAGTCTTAAGCTTCAGGGGTTCGACTTTACAATCGAACACCGTAAAGGCACCCACAATGTGGTTCCCGATGCCTTGTCACGCATGGATTGCGTTGACGAATTGTCCTTGTGTTTCGACGTGGACTTAAATGCCCCGTCTTTCAAGTCCCCTGAATATCTTCGTCTGGGTGATAGCCTCAGGCAAGCCTCACCGCAGCTACCAGACCTGCGAGTTGAAGATGGGTACGTTTTCAAGCGTACCTCACCACGTACTGGAAACCCGATTGTTGACGACCTGACATGGAAGTTGTGGATTCCGATGGAATTGACCGCGTCTCTCGTGGAGTCTTCTCATTCGCCACCCCAAGCCTCGCATGGTGGAGTAGGGAAAACCCTAGCCCGATTGCGATGCAAGTACTTTTGGCCAGGTATGGCAAAACAAGTTCGGGAATTCATCGCCAAGTGTGAGGTCTGCAAAACCACCAAAGCCCCCAGCTCAGTACTTCGACCACCTATGGGAAACCCCATGGATGTGTCGAGGCCGTTCCAATTTTTATACGTCGATTTCTTAGGTCCTTATCCCAGGTCGAAGAAAGGCCACACGGCAGTATTTGTTGTATTGGATGCATTCACCAAGTTTGTCTTCCTGCACCCCGTGTCCGCTGAGACCACGGCGGTGGCCGTCAAGTTTCTCGAGCAAACTATCTTCCATACCTTTGGAGTCCCTGAAACGGTCTTCTCCGACAATGGTCGGCAATTCACCTCCAAAGAGTTTGCTAAATTGTTGACCGACTATGGCGTGCACCATGTGCGCACGGCTGTATATTCGCCGCACCCCAACGCTTCCGAGCGGGCGAATAGATCCATCCTAACCGCCATTAGGGCGTATTTAAAGGAGGATCATCGTGAGTGGGATAGACATCTGTCGTCCATTGAATGTGCTCTTCGTAGTACCCACCACGAGGCGATCGGCATGTCCCCATATAAGGCTCTGTTTGGTAGCCACATGATTCTGCACGGATCAGCATATCCAGTCCTGAAGAAACTGAACGTTTTACAGGAGGGTGACATAGCTTTCTTACCATTGACGGACAAAATGCAGATGCTTCGTGAGCGGATTGCTGTTAATTTAGCCGCCGCACACGTCAGACATAAAACCCAATACAACTTGCGGTGTCGTGTGGGCAGTTTTCGTCCCGGAGATGAGGTTTACCGGAGAACTTTCTGGGTGAGTAACCGAGCGGGTCGTTTCAGTGCCAAATTGGCACCCCGGTTTCTGAAAGCTCGGATACGTAGAAAAATTGGAACCAGCTTGTACGAGCTGGAGGATTTGGCAGGTAAGAGCATAGGGGTATATCACGCCAAGGACCTACGTCGTTGATTTTCCTCCTACTGGGGAACTCCATGCAAGGTGGGATTGCGTGAGTTGGACTCCAGGGTGCGAGGGGAAACTGGTTCAGGCGAGAATTTCTGAAAGATTAGAGGAGCCGGAAGGGGACAATATGGAATTGCCTTCAGCCGGATCCTTGTCCTTCCAGATATTCTTCCGAGAGAACCTGTAGACTGTCCAACGGTCAACAGGTTTGTATACACTCCTCACACTGTCCTTCCTCTTCGGTCAGTCTGGAGAATATCTCTCAGCAGACAGTTTGACTATCGTTTCACCGGGGGGAGTCAAAGGCAATGTGGTATTGCTGGAGACTGGCTCGGTGGAGCGAAAGCACCCGGAGTTTGTGTGAGAATGTTTGGAGACTTGTTGATATCCGTCGGGGGACAATGTGGTATTGTCTTCCGCCTGTTATTCGCAACTCCAAATATTTCTCCGGGAGATTTTTCCAGACTGGCCATCGCAACTTACGGTTGCAAGCATGGACCTAAATTACAGTTAGCTTTTCACTCGTTTCTGATCTTACCAACTAGTTCACGTATGCCCGGCTAGCTCACTAGAGCATGAGACTCCTATTCTCAGGTCGTGAGTCGAGACCCACATTGGCGCCAACAAATTAGGTCTTATGGCATAAAAACCGTCCGTTTTTTTCGGCTCCTCACTGCCTCGCGAGTCGGCCTTGTGGACCCGAGGGTATGTAACGGTCGGTCGGAAAATTTGTTTTGATTGGGGAATTTAGTGTGGGAATCACCATGTAGGCAAGGGGAAATTTACTGTAAATTACTTGGGATGAAAGGGAAAATTTAAACAGGATAGGCGAGAAAAATAAAAACGGGAGTCATGAAAAATATTTGGGAGAGGAAAGTTTTGTTTTGGGGAAAAAGTCAGTCGTTTTTTTTGGAAAAAGAAAGAAAAAATTAATAAAGGAATATTTTTTTAAAAAAGTCGAAGGAAATTATTTGGAAAAAGTTTATCAGGCTTTGGGAAGATTAAATCAATAATTTTGAGAGGGAAGATCAAGTTTTTTTGAGAAGAGGAAGAAGATTGCGGGAGTGACTTTACCAAGAATTTGACGAAAAAGGCAACTTTTTGAGGTAATCGATAAAGTGGGGTTTTGGTGAAGGCAATCATCTTGTCCGCAATTATACTTTGATAATTCGGCAATTTCAAGTAAGAGTGGCCGGTCGGATTTCGTGAACACATAGTTGACAAGCACTATTTGCGAAATTTTCATTAGTTTTTTTTCTTTAAAACATAAAAAAAGAAAAAAAGTAAGTCATAAATTCCCCTGGCTGTGGAAAAACTTTCTTGTCTTCTGAAGTTCTATGGTCTCTGTACTGGAGGTCCCCTTAACTGGTAAAATATTTTAATTCAGACCAGGCTCTGAAGTGGCTGTGCCTATTTGATCCATGTGTTCCCCTGGAGGACGTTTGGGCCCGCGGCACACGCCTGAAAATTGGGAATTGCCTGGACGAGTATAACTCCTGTTGGCGTCGATAAAGAATCCATTTGACTGTCACTAGCGAAGAGCGACCTACCGGATTTTGAACCAGAGGTGATATAATGTTGCAACGCTTGTTACTTAGAGGTAGCAAATCGACATTTTGATTATTTTCTTTATATTTTATTTTTGTGGTTCGATGTATTGTTTTTTTTGGTAACTGTTAATATTGAAGTTTTTGAATTGTATGTGACGTATTTACCTTTAAGGGTAGCTAATTTTTTTATTGTTGGTAACATACTAACCATTGTGCAAAGACACCGCTTTGGCCGAAGCGACGTTTTTTTGTTGTTTTTTTTAAAATTATCGAGTACTTGGTTTTTGGTGCTGTCAATACTCTACTCTACTTTCAGTAATTTTTGCCAAACAAACTCATTGTGATAATCTAGTAAAATATTTGAGGCAGAAAGAACCACTGTATTATATTGTTATATTGAATATTGCTATTAACTCTTTTTGTTCTGGTGTTGATAATAATTGTATTGCAAATAAACCAGAAAATATTAAAGGATTAAAATGATAATTGTCACGTATTAAATTTCTTTGGTGGAATGGTTGGGACGGATGGCTTCCTTTTCAGGGTTGACGCGACTCGGGCGACGAGCGGAGAATGATGGCGGAATTTAAGTTACATAGTCACAGGTAAGTGGTGAACCAGCCTCAGTAAGTCCCGGCCACACACCCCACGACCCCGCCGGCGAGCTAGATGACTCCGTGTGGCCGGCGTAGGAGTTCCGAATTTGTTTTGTAATTCTTATGTATGGTGTTGGCTCCTTGGCCATTCTCTTCAGGGCTTATGGCTAAGGGGGGGTAACACCGCGCATAAGTGGCGCCCAATAAATGGTCGCGCCATTATGCTGTTACAGTACAAAGGGTTACACCTAAGCTTGGTTTTTTCATATAAAAAAAAAAAAAAAAAAAATATCAGTGCTCAATGTTCAATGGCAATCTGACATTTTAGTTGTAAAATTTGGACAGTGATCTTAAGTGATCTCCCTTGGGAACATGTCGTGACTTTCCCAATTTGTTTACATGGAATTATATCGTACCGATAATTTTTTTTTTTCACTGATGCTGCCGGTACTGCACTGAAGTCGCCGTCATGCCACGGATATGTATGGCTCGACCTTAAGTGAACAACGTTCATGTTTTTATTTAGTGATGATCAAAAATGATCCTGCTTGTTCTTGTGCAAGACCAATGCCGGCTATTCATCTAAAAAACCAAGCCCTACATAGGCTCCGTTTGCATTGTAATTTTTTATATGTCCAATCATGTCTCACAAATTTTATTTTCTAATTAAACATACCTTTTATTCTTTATGATATTACCTTAGAGGCGGCCGTATGCACTGGCACGCAGGCATCCTTATAATTAGGAACGCCAATGTCTATAAGCGTGTAATCCACCGTCCAAAAACTTGGGTTGTGGGTTTAAAAATCTTAAAAACTGTCCGGTTTCTATCGTATAGTTAATTTAGAAGAAGTCTAAGGCTCAATGACACTGTAGAGGTCTAGGATGAAAAGTCCAAATTGTATAATGCGTATATTTAGAAAGAAATAAGGGTATGCTGCCAACACTAATACCAGGTTTTATTCCAGTGACCCCATCCAATACTTGCAGACTTGCAGACGATGACGGAGGAAAAGCCAGGGAAATTTTAGAAAGGATGAAAACAAGAAAGGTGGGTCTTGGTGGGAGAAGTTGAAAGACGAAGGATCATTCCGCTTAGTGGATGCAAACCATGAACCTCCAGAATGGTAGAGGGACACCTTAACTTCTAGGCTACCAAGGCCTACAAATGGAAATACAAGGAATACAATCATAGCAGCTCTAGTTAATATAATATTATAATACCTATTCTGAACTCCGCTGGTAATTGGTAACTGTACGAAATTGTAAAAAAAAATCCAGCGGAATCGATTCCAGCGGAGTTCAGAATAAGCCTGTATTATCGGGTTTCCATGGGAGTCGAGTTGAGTAGTGGTTGAGTTGAAATGACACTTCCACTCAACGACTTAACTCTATGCGTTTCCATTTTTGCCTTCCGTCTTTCTCCATCTATTTCCATCAATTAATTTTATTATAGATTTTTCTTTAAAGATATTTGTTAAATATAAAGTCTCGCGGAATTTTCACTTTTTGTTTCTTTGCAGTGTGTCGTTTTTAGTTGTGTGTGTGATCTCAATTCAAATTCATTTTCGTTGAGTTGACCAGAGTTGAAAATCTTTAACGAAAACTCTGGCCTGTTTCCATGACGTTTAACTCGGGTTGAACTCTCAAGGAAACTCAGTATATATTCAGTGGTAGCTGAACTATTTGACATTATATGCGGTGTCATTTAATCATAACATTAATTATTTAATTCCATTATGTTAGTGCACAAGATACTTCCTAACATAAATCAAAAAAGAAGTCAGGAATTTTTATACTTAAATTTAAAATTTTATCTCTTTCCTTTGTTGTGTTAAAAAAAATGTGCTTTATGATGTTGAATGTAGCTTTCAGCAGAAAAAAATTATATCTTTCTTTCATAAACTCTTCGGTACTGCAAAAGGCAGTTAAACATAAATTTCCGGCATGAATCCTACCTGGAGTTACATTGCAAACATAATCTTGAAGGGACGACGAAGCTACACCAGAATCTTGCCCGAATTGTATTGTGTACAATATTCGCCAGCATTGTTCCGTCGCCTTACGGAATGTAAGGCTGGGCATAGGAAATATAATAGAGCAGCACAGAATCCACTAGGAAGGACCACCGCACAACCGAATAATTCATTGTCCAGTGTTGGTCTTGGGATGCGAAGCGCTAATTGTAAAGCATATTTCAGGATTCAGGTTGAGCTCATAAATATAAATATTTGAGGGTAGTGCTTAAGCCTTGAGTCCGAATTGAATTTACTCCATATACAATTACCCAGGTGCAATTCAAGCTTTTGAATTACGAAACAGATTATCTAACCATATTCATCCTCACAATGGCATTTATGGCATGAAACGCAATTTTCTCGAGTTTAATGCTGGGTTATGTTGCTTTTGCTGCTGTAGAAGCTGGCGTACTGTACTGTGTGTGTTGTGTTGATATTTGTCAAAACAAAGGGTTTGTTGAAGGGTTAATCTGGAATACATGTGGTGGGGCGAAAATTCGATGTCATTTCCGGCGCTATGTTGTCTGGTTTTGGTTTATTGCTTATGTTGGCCCCATATACACCTCTGCCGACTGTTATATGACAATGGCGGCAACAGAATTACCTTCTGGTTAACCATAATGTTGACAATTGTAACATATTTGCGTTAAGCTCACTGAGTCTCTTCTACATAATTTTCATTAATAGGAAAATTAATAAAGCGAAGTCATGTACAGACAATTTGCTAAATTATAACCGCAGACAAGTTAGGAGAAATTTTAATGTATTCGCATATAATTTTAGGGAAGTCATTGCAAGAATAAAAAAAACCGGCATGGGAATGGCATAAAATTCTATCAGTTACATCGCTGTTTGTTTAGAGACCGCGAAAATGGTATTAATGGAGAGATTTTATCAAAATCAGTTGAGTGGTAAATTTGAATATATTTGGTAAATGCGGTTATCTTTAAAACTACATTTGATTGGTCCTGTTGGCATAGAAATTATTACACTCCGACTCCCTAATGGGCAGGTTGTAATCGATAAAACAGCATTTAGATGTAATATAACCACATAATTGCCCACTTTGAGCGAAATTGTAAACGGTAGTAGGTACTCCGCCACTTGGGCATGTGAAAATTTTCAGTACCGTGGGAACTAGGTCACGGAACTAGGTCAGGGTCATTAATCAATCACCTGTCATCACGCTGGAATGTAGGTCAAGGTTGTTGGCCTTGGCCGTGGACGAGTCTGGGAACTGGGTCGGTCGGTGGCTTGGCTCAGCGGGAGGGTCGGGCTCGGCGGGGCTGCGGCGGGGTCCACGGCTGGGGCCTCAGCGAAGTCACTTTGATTGACAGGCGGCCTCTAGTTTGGTTCGCGTGGATGGCTTTGTTTATGTCACTTTGGGTCGGAAAGCGAAAGTGATGGAGTGTGTGGGTGTGAGTGGGAGTTGGTGATGGTGATGGTGGTGGTGATGGTGATGGTGGTGGTGGTGGTGTGGCAGGGCTTGTGGTCTTGGTGGGGTGCTCGGTGCGGGGGTCTGGCTTGAGACTCGGTGGTGGCTTGGGGTCTCGCGCGGTGAGGGAAAGTGGTTTGGAACTTGGCAGGGGTCGGTGGCTTGGCAGGTTGGGCGGAAGCTACAGGCGGCGGCGGTAGCTTTTGCCCGGTCTGTGACGGAAGGTATTTACTCAGACTCGTACGTGCGCCCTAGTCTCTGCAGAGCAGGTCCGGGACTGCGTCAGTGGCTTTGGCAGGTTGGCCTTTGGCGGAAGCTACTGCCTAGACTGCGGCGGTAGCTACCGTCTGAGCCACGAAGCTATTGGTTGAGCCTTGCCCTAGCCTCTACAAAGCACTGATTTTACACTCTGTACAACAAATCATTCCAGAGAAAAATCGCACATTGCTTGGGAATCGAACCAGCGCCACACAAATCGCGAACAGAAAAACCAACGCCTTAGCCAACTTGACCAAGACGGCAGTTGAATGGAGTCTCGTTATCTGTGTACACATGCAGTTGTGAGATTCTATTTTTAGATCTTGCGAAGTATTTTGCGACCCAGCGAGCCGATGCACACGATCGCGATCACAGCTGCAAGAGCTTACAAATATGAGAAAGAAAGGCCAAGAAAAACAAAAACAAAAACTGCAGCAGCAGCAATTTGAGCGGCAAAATCTACCGGCCTAAAAGGAAAAAGAAAACAGCGGTTGTGCTGCAGTGCGACTATTGCATGGTTGTTGTTGCTATAACCTGAACAGACAGCTATTGTGGATGGAGGTAAAGTGTACCTTTGCAAAATAAACAAATGCAAGACCCGTGGATTTATCACCTTGCAAACATTTTATCGACGAGTCGTTAATATTTTAAACTATTAAAACTATGTTAAATTAATAATTAATGTTTTATATGATTTTTTAGTTGAATTTCCATCATCAATATTTAAAAACATATTGATAATATTCTTTGAAAGCACTGGTTTGTTTATATTTTTACAATTTTTCCCGCCCATACATGAATGGCTGCACATGTGCCCAATGCTCCACAGCCAGACACTGTGGATACTTTCGATGCCGATGATTCTCGGCGAGTATTGCATGGTTGTTGTTGTTGTTACTATCTGAAATTATGAAACCGAGTGAATGAATGAACTTGATACATTCATAAATATCGGGATGGGTAAAAAATACACTTTTTGCTAGCTGAGATTCAGCGCGGGGTAAAGATTAAATGCAAAACAAAGTGTGAAAGAGAGAAGAATTGCACATGATACGTTTTTCATTTAAATGCGGGAAAATTAAATTGATTTTGTAATATCAGATTTTTATTAATCATTAAATTAATTATTCATTATTGTGCCTTCGAGCTCCTATATAAACAGAGAAACAAAAGCAATATGCAACGTGCGTGCTTGGCATAGCTTAGAAAACATTGTTGAAAAATGGCTAAATTTAGCATCATTAGAGATATAATAACCCACAACAAACGTTTCAATGTGAGGGGTCGCAAAATTGAATTTAAAATCAATGACACGCCAAGGAATGTAGAACCTTTAACATGGTTTAAGAGCAGCATTGAAGACATTATTCAACATGTGATGACGGTGATCCAACCAAATGACTATGTTGGTATTACTTTTTGCGGTGCCAGCTTTAGGGAAAGAGGCCCTGGATGGATAAATTATAAGTTGGCATCTGATGTAAAAACTAGTGACATCTGGGAAATGGTTGCGAAAATCTTTCAGAGCAATTCAGAAGGAGCAAGCACTGACACATTTTGTTTGGAAGTAACATCAGTCCATTTGCCTCAAGGCAGCGAGTAGCATATATAAAGCTTTAAAATAAATAAATTTAAATAGTTTGATATTTTCCTTTGAGTAGTTAAAGTTATGAGTTCCGATAGAGTTGTTTTAGATGTACAATTTGTCAGTGGAATTAACGGACAGCTATTTGCTAAGGAGCTGTCCGTCTTGCATCACGGGTCGCTTATACCAAGTTTATACTATTTTATGCCTCCATACCCGTATAATGAACTACCGTCAAAAGCTCGTTGGCAAAATGATTTCAACTTTAGAAAAATAAATGGATTAAGATGGAACGGCGGCATTATTAATTACAACGAATTACCCAAGATACTGTCGAATTATTCAAATGCAACAATTTACGTGAAAGGACTAGAAAAGGAGAAATTTATTCAGAAATACCTTCCGGAAGCGAAAATAAACCAATTGGAAATACCAAAACTAGCCAACTTGGAAAATTTTGGAGCTTTCTGCACTATACATGGAAAATCACCTAGTCTAAGATGTGCCGTACAAAATTGTTTTAATATTTATTTGTACATGCTAGTGAATAAATGTTTTAAATAAAAGAATTTTTTAGTTGTATTTTATTTATTTGCAGTCAAAATTTATCGTATCAAAAACAAGATTTGCAATACAATACAAAGGTATTTCATAAAAAAGTCGAGAATAATTTAAGTGTACATAAGACGTTCGACTTGGAATAAAAAAATCTTCACATGCTAATGTTAATACATTTTTTTCTTTACATTTTTCAATGTACTTCTTATAATATTCTTTCACGCTCTCTGAAGCATTGTTATTGTGGTACATAACGATGTTTAAAAATTTCAGCATTTCAAATAATTTACAAAGTTCCGCTTGCCTTAGAGTGATGCTGCCACTGCCAATGGGGATTTTGTACTCCTTCGTCTGATTTGCTGAAGATAAATTTTCCATTTTCGTTTTTAAAGCACCAAGATGGTTGTAAATAGATGTCCATTCGGGATAGGATGCTGATATTGGGATGAGTCCATGACGCTGAAATACTATTTGCGCCTCGAACAATGTTGAGTCAAAGCCGAGTATTATCTTCCAGTTATGGCAGTCGTCCAAATGGTACGTGTAATTTAATAAGAGATTTTCACCGACAACTTCTGCTTCGCATTTGGACAGCTTCTTTTTTCCTTTAGCACCAGTGGTCCTCTGTCTTTTACGTGATGGCCCCATGTTACTCAAATTAAACTTTAACATTAAATATTAACAGCTTTTGTTCAGTGTTTTTATAGTGCTGATCTCGGCTTTACATGATTGGTTACAAAAGTCTCCACCACTTTGTGTAAAATTCTTCAAGTATAAATTAACTATTTTATTATCATTTAAACTGAAATCGCTCGAAGAGAATTGTGTTAAAAAATTCTTTAGGCTCTTTCCTCTACACCGAGAATATAGAAATACACAACAATAATGTCCACATGTCGATGAAAATTGTCCCTGCAAACGTTTTTTATTATTTAAAAAAGTCTTTGAATTATTTAAAAGAAATCTTTGAAAAAACTTATTGGTGGGATATCTTCCAAATGAGTCAAAGTACTCTGCAGAACCTTGTTTCGGGAAATAAAATGCAACCCAGTGAGTTCCGTCTTTATGTGATGGATCCGTATTAGCTATGACGCATGCGGGTTTTTTTATTTTTTGTGGTAGATGGTTGCAGGGGAAGACTCCTCTAAAAAACTTGTTTGTTAGGCGATTATTTGTCAATGCAGTTGCAAGTTCGATCGTGTTCATTCTTGTTCACAGGTAAATGCTGCTTCTAAGTCAATGACCTCGGTGAGAGATGTAACATAGTTATTTATAAACTCCTTAGTTGATGTACCACGAACAAAGATTGTCTTAAATTTCGCTAGAGTTTTTATAAGGTCTTCATCCATACGTTTTAGTTCAAGATTACCAAATTTACTTGATTGTTGTTCACTGCATTCCAAACTAGATGTTGGATATTTAAAAATTATTTCCTTCGCAAACGTTTTATTTTGCGCAGTGAATCCAGCGAAAGAGACTTTTTTAAAGAAGGTATATTCACCTCCACAAAAGTATTCCACATTAATTAAACAGCTCATTGTTACCATAATAAATCAATTCACCAACTAACAGTTGGAACATATCGTATCCACCTTATATAGATTTAAAAATTGGTGTAAACATTTCGATCCTTGTCAATTTCAATGCTTCCATCGTACTCGGCATATACAATGCATGTCACACTATTTTTTAACGCGTCTCTAAATTTTCCTTCAACTCGTACTGTTCCCTGATTTAGTAAATTGCCGCAAGTCGCGTTATATGAATTGTCTGTTGTTAAATCGAAAGCGAGAAGAAAACATCCCTTGTCAAATAATTTCTTGGATATTTGATGACCTTTATCGAAATAATGAATACCTGTTCCCCTGAATAACGTATTGTATCCGCGTGTACTAATCGGATTATCTTTTGAGTAGTCAAATTCAAGGGGTTGATTTGGTATCTGCACGCCATTCACTGATAAATTGAATCTGGTAATGTTGTTATGTTTAAAGTTGAAGGGGTTCTTTGTTCTTCTGCCCGTGTAAGCATCATTGTCCACCATTCCAAAAATTATTAAGTTCGGTAACTGTCCGATGACGATATTATCCAGTGAAAGTGTGAATGTGTTTGCTGGAATAGTGTAACTTTTAACTTCAACTCGCTTGTATGGGTATATGGCGTTTGATCGCTGTAAAACTGTCTCATGTGCTAATAAAATATTCGGATTAACTGTCAATCTGATTCATGTACATGGTTGCATCCAAGATTTTTAATTGTGGTGAGTCGGTACCGTCCTTGGATAAAATATAAAATTCTGGTTTTTCAAGCGATAAAACAACACGTAAATCGACACCGTTTAATAGCAACTTATCCTGATTAAGCAAGTCAGTATGGATTTTCCCCATCAATTCAACCACATTACTTTTATTGAAGAGTTTCTGACGATCTAGATAGCCTTGATGTAATTCAGCGACGGGTTTATCGATATCTGCAATTTCCGTGTCATCTTTGTCAAGATACCAGCCAACCGACTCCAAATGGGTAGATGCCGCATCTTTGCCATAATTTAATAAATTTTCAATATAAGCGCGATAATTGTAATTGTGGTCGGTTTGAGCAATTGGTTTTCCATTCAAATATACAGTGCACTGGCGAAATATGGAGTGTAAAATATTGTTTATTAAACCTGGAGCATCACCATCATCTGGATAAAGTTCTTCTTTTCCATCTTTTATTTTTATTAATTGCAATTTTAAACGAAGATATATGCTAGATAAATCACGGTATGTATCTCCATGACCCAAAGTTACAAACTCTAGAACGGAGGAGTTGTCGAGCGAGGCTATTGGCTTATATGCTACTTCTTCTGTTTTCAAAATATTGCTCTGAACTGGTGGTGTTGAAAAAAGATCCAATTCTGATTTCATGCATTCTTTGTACGACATTATTTATCAAATATGTCCAGTATACGTTTACGTATCTTTCGTTTTGTTTTCAAAACTCTTGCTTTTATTCCTTTTCTTTTATTTTCAGTTTTACAATTTCTCGACCGTTTAGGTATTTTTCCACGTCTTTTGCGTTTAACAGCTGGTTTTAAATGTAGAGTTGTAAACGGATTGGGTCTTTTTATACCTGCACCCTTCATTCCGTCAAACAGTTTATTTATACCTTTCTGAGCTAAATCTTGAACAACAACTCGACCTTGTTCTTTTAAAATATCTTTAACTGATTTGCTGCTGACGTTTTTATCCTGTATTATAGCTTGTCCTGTTTTTACAACCTGTTGTGCCAATGTTTTTAATCCTGATGTAGCTATGGGTTTTAAGTGTCGAAATAATGCACTGAAGAAGCTACCGATACCTCTTCCACGTTGATAAATAACTGGACCACGATATAATTCTCCAATATCTGACAAGCCGCCGCCGCTTTGTATTAAATAATAACGTGTATAATAGGAATCCATCTCGTAATTCTATTTATACTATGCAAGAACAGTCTGTTGTGTGAATATTTATAGTTTTTTATTGTCTTTTAAAATGAAGCATTACATAGGTTGGAATGTAGCTTGGTTTGAAATCAATTGATTCACCCAGATGGTCAGTTATTTTTACAGAAATACTTTCAATAAAAGTTTTTTCAATGGGACAGTATTCTACATGTTCAAATCTTAATATAGTACTACACTCTTGAATTGGTATTATTCGTAGATATCTTACTAGTTTGTCGCCTATAGCTCTAGGTTGAATAATATCAGTGTATATATGCATTATATTTTTCTCAGAGCAATTTTTTGTAGTTTCTTGTGTACTTCTTGGTAATCGCAACATTAATTCTTTAATTGTTGTATCAAGAGAATTAATTTTTTCCATTATTGACATATGCTCTTGGCGTAAGCCCGCAGTGTCAAATGACTCTTTTATTTCCGTCAACAATGCATCAGGATTACGTTTGTTTTCAGGTGTTTGCAGAAATACATCTGTGATGAAGTTTGACAGATTATCTATGTTTGTATTAATAGGTACTGGTGTAGATAAAAATTCGCCCGAGCTTTGTTTTTCATATGGGACCTGTAAAATTTCACTGTTTTTAGTTATTTTCCGTTGCTCGGGAGTCTTTGCTTTGAGTGAATCTTTCTTCAGTCTATTCAATATTTCAAAAATTGTATTTTTAATTTCAATAATTCGTTTATGTTTTTCTTCCTCGCTAAGTTGTTTATCGTCAAAGTGTAAATTGGCTAAAAGCAATGTCATGAGATCTTTAACATTCAAGTGTGAGGGTAGTGGTTTTTTTATTTTTATCGTAACACCCAATTCCTCTAAACGGAGTTCGAATACATCATGCTTCTTTTCACTACCTTTTTTCTCTTTATTTTCAGCTGTTTTTATGCTAGCCGTTGGATGTGTATAATTGTCTATTGTATTCTTCAAAACAGGATGTTTTCTATTCTTCCTAGGAACTTGACCAAATACATCATCAACAAAATCCTCAATTGATTCATAGTTCTTATATTTTAAAACAACGTTTTCTGAAGTCTTTTTTCCTTGATATATGTGCAATATGTATTCGTCTGGCTCGTGCTTATACTTTATTTCAGGGATAACTTCATTAAAGTGGTCATCTTCTAAGCGCTTCCACATTTTCGATTTAACATCATTCAAGTACATGGTATACCACGAAGGTGTAACTGCATTATAAAATGTTAATAAAAATGCTGAAAGGTTTATTTGTCCAGGTCTGTAACTAACTTGTTCAAGATTTTCTGGTGTCCATTCAAGTTTTACATTTTCATTTATTTTGATGCTAAGTATTTTAAAATCCTTTTGATGCTGCTTTCTAGTTTCCTTTAACTGGTCATATTCACGCCTCACTCGTTTACGCACATTTCCCCCATTGTTGGAGATTGCACGTTTTGTTATTTCAAAATTTGGTAATGCAATTTCAGTTATTCCAACACGCCAGTTCCCATGAAACTTGCATGGTTTCGCAAGTGCATTTGTAAAAGCCGATAGCGTATTTTCCGGGTAAAATTGCATAGAGTTATTACTTAAAAGACATACGTAAAAATCATTTTCTTTTATTTCTACTGGCATTGTTTACAGTCTTTCCCAAGCAATGTCCGACGTACTTGTAGTTCTATCCTTTTTAGTCTTCAGACGCTCACTCTGTCTAACACCGAGCTTACGTAGAGGAAATGAAAGCATATATTGACCAGATTCTAGTGGAGAGGGTATTAATATAGACTGTTTCTGGACTGCTTTTTGTTTTTCACTTTGTTCTAATTCTTCTATATGCTCGCTAGCTTCATCGGGAGTCATAGCCGTAGGTACAGTATACTGCGTTACACCATCCTCAGCCGTGATTATTTTATAATCCTTTTCACGTGCATTAGGTGCAGATGTTGTTCTTAGTAATTTTGGTGGTGGCCTTAGAGTTTTTGCTATTCCGCTAGCTGATAATCGTCTTTTGGCGGCTGGTGATAAAGATCTTCTTGGCGGGGTTATATTATGTGCTTCTTCAAAGACTTCTTCTTCGGTTAGGAAATCCTTTGCTGGTGGTGGCGAGGTCTGTGTTAATACATCATCTTTAAAAATAATTTTGGTTTGTGTGGTACTATCTCTTAAACTTTTTTGTTTGACACTATGTGCCCGTGGTAAGTATAAATTTGTTTCTTTATCAAGCGTTCGTTTGGATTTCCGATTGTGATTTAAAAATGAAATTAGTTGATTTCGATAGCTATACCATTTTTCGGAATCATTCATGTCTTTATTCTGTAGTATTTTATTCTTTGCTCTATCAAAAATGGACTGATTTGCGGTCATTTCAATTTCATCTTTAAGCCTGTTGTAAACCTCTGGCGACAGAAGTAGCATCTTGTTAAGTCCATTATTTCTATGCATATTTTTCAATTAATGAACCGATAACTCCTGATAGTACACTTCCTAATAAAACTGGTAAAAAACCTCCTCGTTGCACTAGTATTTTACGCTGTTTAGCAACAGATCTCTTTGCGCAAATCAATTTACGCATGTCCTTTTTATACCTACACAGTGAGTTGTAGATATTTCCATGCGGCATGTGGTTACCTTTTAAAGTGTTGAGTGTAATTTCACAAAGAGTTTTTATAACCTCAGGGTCAGCATTTTGTATGATGGACTTTCTCAGATTTGGTTTAGCCTTTTTAAGCACATATAGCATATGCTTGTTGTCCCTTAATCGTTTCATTCGTGACACCATTCTTACCATTTAAAGAGTTTTGCGGACAAAAACAGGTTACAAAGTGTTTATTAAATATATCAGTACGAAATCTTAAGACGTCGTTAATATCCTGAGTTAAATCTATTAGCAAATACCCGTAAGGCATTTGAGTTATCTCTTTATATATTCTCACAAGTTCTAAACTATTTTCAGGATAAATTTGTCGGGCCAGATGTGTAAATTGACTTTTATCCCGAGGGTTTTTAAATACAGCAAGATATTTACAATTGAGCGATATATCACGACTGAATTTTCCTTGATGAAACACGTTTTGTGTCACAAGAATTACTGAGAAATTACGATGATGAGACCCCTTAGTAAAGAGTTCACAAACTTGTTTACTAAATCCGTTTAACATCATGTCATCTATAACAATCAATGTTGGCTCGTTTTCATGATTTACAAACTCCTCTGGTATAGCATTTAAATATTCGATGTTTTGCAGTTTGATATCCGTAGGTAGTGCACCGTGCTCTGCATTACACCATATAATTTTTCTAATTTGCGGTTCTATAAATACCTGAGTAGTATTAAGAAGATTTTTTATAAATGTTGTTTTGCCGCATCCCGAAGGCCCCGCAACCATCATTGTAAATGGGTGATTAAACTTGATCATTTTTGCTTTGTATATAAACTGGTCATTCAACTGCAGGTATTTATACATTCCGTACAATGAGCAGAAGGCAGATAATCAACGAACTGCATAAACCAGTGCGAAAAAATTTTAAACGTCGACATGTCACTACCAAAGGTATAGATGATTTGTGGCAGACAGACTTGGTCGAAATGGGTTCTTACTCATCAGAAAATCAGGGGTTTCGTTTTCTTCTCACTGTAATTGATACCTTTTCAAAGTATGCATGGACACGGCCTTTAAAATCTAAAAAGGCATCAGAAGTTGTAAAAGCATTGCGGTCGATTTTTAATACAGGACGCATTCCAAGAAACTTACAAACCGATGATGGAAAAGAGTTTTTTAATAAACCGTTTCGTCAACTAATGAAAGATTACGAAATAAACCATTATTCCAGCTACAGTACTCTGAAAGCCTCGATTGTAGAAAGATTTAACAGAACGTTGAAAAATATGATGTGGAAAGAATTCAGCATGAATGGCAATTATCACTGGATTAGCATGTTGACCAAGTTGACAGACGACTACAATACAACAAAACATCGTACGATTAAGATGAGACCTGTAGATGTTGGGGTGCATAACGAAAAACGTTTATTATCTGTGTATAATTACCCCAAAATAAAATCAAAGTCTAAATACAAAGCTGGTGATTTTGTTCGTATAAGTAGACATAAACATGTATTCGAAAAAGGTTATACACCTAATTGGTCCACAGAGATATTTAAAATAAAAGAAGTTAAATCTGTTTACCCGACAACATATATTCTCGAAGATTACCAAGGAAATATAATTCACGGTAGATTTTATGAACCAGAAATAGCTCCTGTGAACAGCCCTGATGTTTATTTAGTAGAAAAGGTTATAAAAAGGCGCGGTAATCAGGTTCTAGTGAAGTGGCTTGGTTTTCCATCAAAACACAATACTTGGATTAATATAAAAGACGTGATATAAAACCTGTTACACTCATTCAAAATGTTAAACTTGAAACAAGAATACGATCGTTTGAAAACATTCGATAATCTAGCCATAGACTTAGATACAGCAGACCAGTTAGCGAAAAGTGGATTTTTTTACACAAACATCAAAGACCGTGTTCAATGTTACTTTTGTTCTCTGCAGATAAATGCTATGAGTTGCGCATCGGATGTAGATTTCGATCATAGACATCGTTCACCACACTGTATCTATGCTAATAGGATAGACGAATGCGGAAGATTCAAAGATCAGCTAACACCACTTACAGAACAACTTAAATCAAAAACCATACTTTGTACATTCAACATTTTGAAATTTTTAGCTGGTATTTTATTCGTTCTAGCAATTCATTATTATTTCCACGAGCAGATATGAGGAAGAAAATAAGTTTCAATGAAGACCCACAAGTTAAATATATGGTAGTATGGAGTTTCGCATACAGACAAAGTAGGAAAGGACCATGGGAGCAGTATGCAGTGGATACATTTAGGTTTAAAAACAGAATTTCACAACTGAGTGTAATAATAAATCCGGTTTTAGAAAGTAAAATAAAAATGTTCAGCAAGTAACATATTGTTTTTATTTATTATAACCACACATAATTTTCAGGTTTCCTTTTGGACTCCTATAGAAGCTAAACTACTTCTCACTTTCACTTTTCGGTTCAGCAAGTAAGATATTGTTTTTATTATAAGTTGTTTTTCAGGTTTCGTTTTGAGCTCCTATAGGAACCAATGCTTGTATGCTTGCAAAGTGTAAGTTCCACCACAACAGCGCGCGGAGGTAAATGACCACGCGTCAGCTCAGCAGTCATGCACACTTTCCACTCTCGCTTTTTCTTCCGCTCCACACCTGTTGAGTCCCCCTGCCAAGCCAAGCCAAGACCCCGCCGCACCTGCAAACCAAACTAGAGGCCACCTGTCAATCAAAGCCACCCGCGAGTGAACACCTGCTCACCAAACTATAGTTCTGATACACTTTTCCACTTTCGCTTTTTCGTACCGCTCCACTACTTTCCATTTTTCTTCCAAGCGTAAACAAGTCCTCGCTCTAAGTGCACGATATGAGACGTCACAATAGTCATGCCCAGTCCGCCGACGAGGACCCCGCCGAGTCCCCAGCCGAGCCTCGCGAGACCCCAAGCCACCACCGAGTCTCAAGCCAGACCGCCGCACCGAGCACCCCATCAAAACCACAAGCCCTGCCACACCACCACCACCATCACCAACTCCCACTCACACACACACACACACTCCATCACTTTCGCTTTCCGACCCAAAGTGACATAAACAAAGCCATCCACGCGAACCAAACTAGAGGCCGCCTGTCAATCAAAGTGACTTCGCTGAGGCCCCAGCCGTGGACCCCGCCGCAGCCCCGCCGAGCCCGACCCTCCCGCTGAGCCAAGCCACCGACCGACCCAGTTCCCAGACTCGTCCACGGCCAAGGCCAACAACCTTGACCTACATTCCAGCGTGATGACAGGTGATTGATTAATGACCCTGACCTAGTTCCGTGACCTAGTTCCCACGGTACTGAAAATTTTCACATGCCCAAGTGGCGGAGTACCTACTAACGGTAATGTATGCGACATCATCGGTCACAATTACATAAATTTTTATATGCGCCTTTATGATACTCAACAAAAATAAAATAAAAAAAAACCCCCAAGCAAATTGATTACATCCTAAATAATACCGTCACTTTATTCAGCAAACACAAATTCTGCAGTATCTTTTATCATTATGATAATGTTCGTTTCCCCTACGAAGAAAAAAAACTGCGTTCCTCCCCTCTTATGATATATGAGCACCTTAACATGGTAATTATTTTTGATTACCTTACGTGACAAAAAAGTTAAACAAAAATTTTTGTACTTTGAGGATATAATAGCGTTTATTCCGCAGTTGGGGTATAAATTTTATCCAACATACCCCACCGCACAGCAACAAGACGATGAAATTCCCTAACCGGGTCGTTCTTGTTAAATAACATTTAATTAGCTCCACTGACATCATGAAGTGCCATGTTTGGCGTATCTAATTGCTCTAACAACACCTCTCAGAACCTCTGAAGTAATTTTAATTAATGTAGCAACCACCAAAAGTTATCCTGAAAGCGGTGTCTCCATGACAGTACGAGAACCTATTTAAACTTGCCTGCCATGAAGTCAAGGGGAAAGGATTATACATCCTTGCATGCCGCACTGTGCTGAGTGGAAGACCGCCCAGTCACCAGAAGCATGTGTCAGCGTAGAGAATAATATGATGTGAGTTACCATAATATCCATAACAGGCAACAAAAACTGCTGAACAATAACTACGACGACGACGACGACGACACTTCAAAAGTTTTCACCACTTAAGGTTAGAAGACATATAAAAAGTCCACTTTCGCCCTGAAGGGGTTAAGCGAGAAGGAGTCGCGCCTCGCCCCGCAATGTAAGCCACCATACCAGACATGTAGGAGAAAACCGAGCTAAGCACAACTTAATTCTTTGTGTGCAGCCAAAGAAACCATCATCTGTTATCTGGTGGGACCCTTTAATCTTCATAACGTTGGGGCTTAACAGAAATAATAAATTTCAAAACTTTCTCCCAGCCAAGACAGCTCCATGCCCGAGGCACGACAAGATTGAAAATCTGAGAAGCAGGAACCGCTGGCGAAAAAGAAAGGCCAGAAAAGAAGGGAAACTAAAGGATTTAGGATACTGAGTGTACACGCGAGACCTTGGGACCTTTTTTAGGGATACACATCCAAGCTCGTGGTCCACTCCATCCAAACGGGGAACTTTCATATGATAAGTTTCCAGGGAATGAATGCGACTTTTCCTGGATTTTTCTATGCACCGAAAGGAAACTTTTTTCACAATCCTGGAGTGTGGAAGGACTCTTTTTACCCTTCATCCTGCCTTAGCACATGGTTTTTCCTCTGTTATTATGGTAAGCGAAATAAACATTTATCATGGAAAGGCTTTGTTCTATTTGGAATGTGATAAAACAGCGTTAATAATTTCAACTGTCTCAGCATTCCGATCTGAAGACAGGTACATTGAAACAAATTGAAATAAGATACCGAACTGACAGCTCTTAAAATAAAACACCAAATACTAACTGCCACATATCTTCAAATGTTTAGGTTTACCAGGAAAGTCCTAACTACACTGACTGCCCCATTATTATAAAACTGGCAGAGCTAGATCATACCATGATTCACAAGGTGTGAATCACTCCTTTGAACAAGGTGTAATATACCACGAACTAAAACACTGAATTGATCCCGCTGAAATTAATTCCTCTGGAAGATGGCTTGGCCGGCAGGGTTTTTACAAATAAATAACCATGGTACATAAATAGTGCAAACCCACATCTACCATGCAGGCCCTAAGACTAGTTGTTTTGCGCCCGGTGCAGTATAGCATATTACGCCTCCATCACCTGACGGCCCCTATCACTTGAAAAATTCTAGTATATAGCAAAGTTTGTTCTGCTCGTTCTACAAGTTCGGCCAAATCTAACATCTGAGAGGCTAAATCCCTGAGTAGCTTTTCGTCACTATAACTTGGAGATTTATGTAGCGAATCGGAATGCCACGATTTGTTCCATATATAAATGACAAAAGACCTCATATAGGTATACTGAAGCATAAAGGAGTACTGAAGCATGCTTAAAAAGAGTTGAAACAGAATTTACAAATACAATAAATAAAAGAGGCCCTAAGTGGCTTCCTTGAAAACCCCCAAGAAGCACCTTGAAATATGAAGCGACAGTAGACTGGATTAAAACGGCCTGTTTACGATTTCTCAAATATGAATCCAACCCTAGCAGCATACTTCCATGAAAGCCGTATGCTTCTTAGCGAACGCTTTCGAGAAATCCGTTATGATAGCATCGACCTGAACACCATTTTCTATAGTACTCATAGCACGGTAACGGTAGATTTGCCACTAATAAAACCCATGCTATGTATAAGGTTATACAGCCGGCCTAAGCCTTCTGAAGTGAACAAATTGAGACGTGCTTGCAAAAGCCATTCTATGAAGATGGTTTTAAGTTCAGGCTTTCTACTCTCCACACATGGATTCGCCTTGAAAGGCAGCATGGGTAACTAAATGCAATGCATTTTCTTATTTGGGCTCAAAAGACCCTATGATCTACCCTTACTCGCTCGGTGGCTGTATACTTGCTCGTCCAGAGGTTATTGGAGATCTTGAGGTTTGCTTTGACCAAGTTCGGCTCTATGGTCTACATAGAAGTGGCCAGCAACAAAACCAATCAAATGTTTTATTAAGAGAAACGCTGCCGTTGTTAAGAACCCCTTGACACTAAACACTTTTCGTTTCCCTGGTCTGGCTGATTCTTGAATATGCATCCATTCTGTTGTCTCATATCCATGAATAGCATGGAACACCTGTACCTTTCCGGAGGATTGGACGGAAGGTATCATAGTCAAAATACCAAAAAAGGGGGACCTAACAATATGCGACAACTGGAGAGGCATCTGTTTACTATCTACAGTGGGCAAAATTTTGTCCCATATATTACTAACTAGGATAAGTGAGGCAGTAGACCGAACGCTTAGGAGGCAGCAGGCCGGATTCAGGAAGGGCCGCTCATGTATTGATCATATCAACACCTTACGAATAATAGTGGAGCAGTCTACTGAATTCCGATCCCCCCTTTACCTTGCTTTCGTAGATTATGAGAAAGCGTTCGACTCGGTCAATAGGAGCTTTATATGGCAGGCACTACGGCGACGGGGACTGCCTGATAAAATAATAGAATTGATAAAAGCCCTATATAACAATTCCAAATGCAGAGTTCTCCATAATGGAAAATTATCCGACAGCTTCGAGGTGAGCTCAGGAGTACGACAAGGATGCCTACTCTCGCCTTTACTATTTCTTATAGTAATAAATGACATCCTTGTCGGCGCTCTAGATAGTAGAACAGGCGGCATACAATGGGGTTTGTTAGACCGCCTTAAGGATCTCGACTACGCAGATGATATCTGTTTGCTGGCCCACAGACACCAGGACCTCAAAAACATGATTAACAATTTGGCAACAGAAAGTAGTCCAGCAGGCTTAAGGCTAAATCCAACTAAAACTAAAGAAATGCGGATAAATGCAAACACCATTGAACGGACTGCGCTGAATAACCGTGACGTGGAACTGGTAAATAAATTCTGCTACCTCGGTAGTATTATTACCGAAAATGGCGGTGCAGAAGAAGATGTCAGTTCCAGAATAAATAAAGCACGAGGCGCATATGCATGCCTGTTCCGCATATGGAGATCAACGGAGATCTCAACTAACACCAAATTGCGGCTGTTCAACTCCAACGTGAAGGCAGTACTTTTGTACGGTTGCGAAACATGGAAAGTCACCCAATTCATCACAGGGCGCCTACAAGTCTTCGTCAACAGATGCCTACGTCGTATCCTAAAAATCCGCTGGCAGGATAGAATTTCAAACGAAGAACTATGGCGCCGTGCCGGCCAAGAAAGGATAGACGACCAAATCAAACGCAGGAAATGGAATTGGGTTGGCCACACCTTGCGACGCGAAAACGAAAATCTAGCCAAACAGGCCCTCGACTGGAATCCGCAAGGATCCCGTCGAGTCGGAAGACCCAGGACAACATGGAGGAGAACCCTACTAGCAGAAGCCGCAACAACTGGGAGATCCTGGTCGGCGCTGAGAGCTGTCGCGCAAAACAGAGTCCGCTGGAGGGCAACTGTTTCCGCCCTATGTCCCATGAGGGATTAAAGGAGCACAATGATGAAATGATGTTGTCTCATATACGAAAGTATATTAGGATCGAAACGAGGCTGTGTAGAGAAATCTCTCGAGATATGCTTACGCAATTTAAATTGGGCATCGCAGGTACCAACTTACAGCGCTAGATGCCAATTTCTTAGACTTCAAACACTTAAATGCACACGTATTTTGGCATATGTTATGTTTGTGAGAGATATGTTTGCTTAAAGTTGCTGAGACACGCCTAATATCTACAATTTTGCTGTTTGTTCCCAGTGGGAAATGGAGTGCTCTGAAGACAATGAAGGAGCACTCCCATGGAAGGATGGAGTGCTTCCTTTTCGCTCCCTCTCCATATATTTTTTAACATTAGATGTCCGCCTAGGCTAGCACTCCCTTTGAGCACTCCTGCAACGATGTAGTTGGAGACAAAAAGGAGCATATAGAGCTTTTTTAATTATCTACAGTAGAAGTCAACATTAAAGTACCATAAGAAACATTTAATATTTAAATGTAAGGAGCTTGTCGGCCTATTCAATCTACGACTATTTATAAATATTGAGAGAAAGGTTCTTACGTTTGCTTTTAAAAACGATTCACAAATTAGTTTTTATTTTGTCAATTTTCACAATTTTCACTCTCTAATCAAAATTTGTGTATTTCAGTCAAACGCAATTTATGATCTGATGAAATTTTCCGTAATTTTACGTTTTCAGTATAATGGTGAGTCATCGCATCAATACAATTTTAAGTTTTGAGCTTGGCCTATTCAATTTCTTAAATATCTCCAATAATGCTCCCTTGGGAGTATGTTGAGAGCCCTCCAACTTCCCTCCCTTTGGGAGTGCTCCCAATTTTTCCCGCTGGGTATCGACGCACAGAACCACGTATAGTCATAATGAGCCAGTCTCGACAGCGGCGTCGGGTTTCAACTCAGTCTATGATCATCTTGAAGTCTTTTTAACGAAACTAATATTTTACTTTCAGTATGTTCCTTGCGATGGTTCCGCTTGCTTTCTCTTTCACGATATATTAAATTAATAGCTATTGCCATTGTTTAAAGCTAACTTTATTTTATTGTTTATTTTATTAATACTGCCTTTAATTTTGTTATTGTTATTTCTATAGAATTCTTTTCAGTAGGGTTATTGTCCTTAATCTGTAAGTTCCGTACTAGACTGTATAAATAAATAAATACGAAATCGACTCATTGAAAAAGCCTTGCTTCACTACTGGACCCACGTAAACTTACCGAGCTTACTCTAGCCCCAAACTCAGACTCCTTAAGGGCCTTCCCATAAAAGATATCTTCTTCTTCTTTGTTGAGGTATTAGGTCAAAACCTACCGCGACCACTTCCTTGGTCTATTTTACTGCTCCGCTACACGCTTGAGAAAGTTCAGTAGTCTGCCTAGTGGCTTGTTGCTTAGACTTGACTCTTCGAGCTATCGCAAGCACTCACAGAGAACATGAAGGATTAACTCGTCCTTCTCAAGGCAAATCCCGGAGGTGGGGTTCTCCACCCTTTCTATCGTCCATAAGTGGAGGTCAAGTCAACACAAGTGGTCAGACTTCAAACAAACAAGTGGCATCCTTCTTATACTGCCTTTTGCGATCATGTTGCACTTGGGAGACACAATGTTCGGAACACAGGAAAAAGGCAAATACCCCCTAAAGAGTTGTGGAACTTAAATTTTAGGGCTGATCAGTAGCCCAAGTCCAGCTCTTTCTGAAATAACCTTCGAAGGGTATATATAAAGATCTATTACAGGTCGAAGTATACGAAGAACACCTCTAGCGCTACATTTTTTGGTTTATAAGGTGCAAAAATGAATCAAAGGAAACAACACCGTTTCTGATAGAGTCCAATAGGCATAATTATGAAATTAATTTATTGCTTCAACAATTTAATGCCTCTTAACAGCCAACCGAGCAAGAGATTAAATATAAATAAAGAACCGTCGATGAATGAAGCGAAATTAATGCATAAAGTAGAAATAATTTTAAAATTATGATCCACTAGTGTTTATCCCATTCCTGGAGCTCCATCGCAGCTATCCAGCATGACGATACTAAGTTCATTGGTCAAAATTTGCTCATTTATTTATTTTCCGGCTTTTAACTATAAAATTGTTTCATGAATATTTAAAAGCGGGTTTAGCTTCAGCCTGCAGACGGCAGTGTGTACATAAAACGACCGCAAAAATAAATTCCGGTAGAAGTTTGCTATGAATTCACTAACATAAACTCATAAAGTTTTCGCCCAGAACAACCACAGGAGCACGTCATGGCTGTGAGTTAACTTTTTGGGAGAGCCCATGGCAAAAGTATAATACAGAGAACCGGAAGGGCAGAGGCGGGCCGGGCCGACTTCTAGTAGTTAGTCTTGCAAGAAGGGTGAAAATGCCGTCCTACATGCAGAATAATACAGAAATTTAAATACATACAACTTGGCTGCCATAACTCATAATACAACTCCATTGTCCCTGCTGACATTTGTAAACAGCGTGTTTATCACAACCCTATTTTCGAATGGGCACCCTCGATCCCGGGTGGAGCAGAACGCAGCGGAACACGAGTCCTGAGCCTCATATCACTAATGGTGTCAGTGGCAAGCAACTACCCTCAGTTTTGTCCTGTGGCATGAGCCTTATATAATTCGGGATAATTTGTATTAATTTGATATGAGCCTTGTTTGTGCCCAAGAACAAATATTAAATGTGACACAGTCTCGTGTTCGGGGACCTTGCCCGCCCACCGATCGCCCGATTGTGGCTGCACAGGGGGCTCCTCTGACGCTGGCAAGTTAATTTCCTCTGCGGAGTCCTGGGAGTCCTGAAAGTCCTGGGTACAGCCCTTTTCTTTCCCTAAGATTGAGAGATTTTTGCTTCAGATTTTAACGGTCTTGTGCAAAATGGCTAATGGCACAAAACATGGCACATAATTTCCAAGTACTGATGGCTCCCCATTTGTCCGTAATCAGTGTCCGGCGCAAATGCGGGGCTCCTAGCTCCTTATCTGGAACGAAGGTCCGGGTGTCGTCTGTAAATTAAATCGTAGTTAGTCATGTATAAAGGGTTTTTGGTACTGGTTGGGCGGCTTTTCGGTTAACATTCAAATCATACCCTAGGAGTTTTCTGGTAGATTAGCAACAGAACAGAAAGGGCTAATGTCACTCTGAAAACTTTTGGGTTTTCGGATTAATGTCCTGATGACCTTGGTGCCTTGGTCTTATGTTTTTGTTGAAAAGTTATTCAAAGTTAACTTTAACAGAGGCATAGAAATTATTTTGAAATGGGTCCAACACTCCTACACATACACACACACGCACACTTTAAAGGGATATCCTTTTCCGGGCGGGGAATGAAAGAATTCGGCATGTCAACAACATCCGGGATTTGTTTAACTTAGCATTTAGCACAAACTTTCACTTTCGCAGAGAAATGTTTCATTTTCCAGTGTAACAGGTGCTTAATTGGGCGAACAGGATAATTTTTCTTCTGCCAAAGTTTATCCAAAAGACACATTCAAAGACAGAAAATTGCCAGGGAGAATATGGATTTGAGATTTCTTAACGTTGCACGAAAAGTACATTCGAATTCGAGGCAATGTCTCGTCTCTGCGGCAGTCAGCTTATTGGAGCATAGTGCCTGTTATCATGGCAATAAGCTCTTTCCTTCTGTTTAATAGAAAAATAATAGAGTTCAAGTGTATTCAAATCCCGTTATATTCCTGGAAAGGACTTATTTTCCTTTCGGATTTTTTATTTAAGTTCTGCCTGGTGATGATATTTTTCGTCTTCAATGTCCTTGACTGGGAATGTTTTCAGAATTGAACTTTGATGTTTACATATAAACTTTGCAAAATACTAATAATAAGGATAATCTTTGGCGAATTCAGCATGGTACTTGGTAGTCCAGTCAAATTAGAGGTTTGACTGAAGATAATTCCGAAGTTGCTGAAAATTGGAACAGCCGTTAAAAACATTATTATACGTAAGCTGTAGAGACTGCCACGCGATTGGGCGGCTGCAAACTTTTTTATTCAAGGTCAAAGGGTCAAAATATCAGTTTTTTGCAAATATCTGCTAAACCGTACGTCTTATCAGAAAATTGTGTTTACAACGTTTGTAGATTAGGCGATTATCTACAAAAAAGTATATTATACATTTTCTCGTAGGAATTGCCATTTCTGAGATATTGTCGTTTTAATAAGTTAAAATACTCATATTCTATCATTCCCGACTTGTAAAGGTCATCAGAAATTTAATAAATCCTTTGTTGGAGTACGCGGCTAATATTTTCAGGGGTGATTCCTGGATATATTTGGAGAAAAAAATTGTTCTACAGAGGGCGGCTATCTCCACTATCCACTAAGATACAGGGTGATTAGGGAAAAAATTTTGTTTTTTTTTTAAATTTACTGAAATTTGAATAACTCCTAAAGTAATTATGATAGAGTAGCCTAATTAGGCTCATCTTTTAGGTAAATGTGTATTCTTTTATTTGGTATAAAGTACAGCAACCTGAGTGACTCCGTTCAAAAAATATATAGGCTCAAACAATGCTTAGAATCTAGACCTGGCAGATTTCTTCGTTTTTCTCAGAAAATTCGTTACTAACAGTACATTTTTTTTTTTGCTTTTCTGATGCACCAAACTATTACCTACAATATTTCCATATACAATAAGTGTTTATTTTGGGTAGTTTTGTAGGTAGTAGTAGTAGTTTTATCGTGTTTTATCGTGAACAAATAAAAAGTTACTCGTCTTTCAACTGCGGCATAATAGCATTGTTTTGAGCCTACATATTTTTTGAACGGAGTCACTCAGCTGCTATGTTTTACACCAAATTAAAGAATACACATTTACCTAAAAGATGAGCCTAATTAGGCCTAATGAGCCTAATTTGACAAATCTATCTTTTTTTATGTGAAACACTAGAGTCTCAGGAAAGGCCCTTTATACTGTTGACAATTTATTTTCTTCGTATAGAGTGCAATGCCGAACAGCAGCTCTAGTCGGGGAGGAAGGAGCTTGGTATCGTCCAACCTACCCGCGATATTTTTAGTTGACCTACTCTCAACCATTACTATCGCGACTTTGACATCGGGGCATCGAGAAACAACTCGCTGGAGTGTTATGTCTCCTGAAACGAGTTGAATCTCATCAACTAATCGATGACATGCACTTTGGTGGATCGGGCAAGGGCTAAGGATGGCTATGACAGGAGGAATCAGAAATGTAAAGAGGGAAGAAGAAAGAAGGAAAGTGGAAAAGGCGAAAGACCGTGGGGCTGACCGGGATTCGAACCCAGGACCTCTGGGATGGTAGCATGATGCCTTACTCCCTAGGCTACCGAGGCCCTCTGTATTCGTAGATGATAAATTGGGTAGTGTAGCTTCATAGTAGAAAGTATATATATATTCATATTTCACAATGATTTGAGATAGATTAGATGTTTGGTATGCTTAGCTTTATCAAAAACTCTCGCAGTATGTCTAACGGTGCTTTTTATTAGACAGAATATATTTTATCACTTAAAGAAGTCTCGCAGCGCACAAAATTTGTACACGGCACTTATCTTCTTCTTCTCTAGGGGCCCAGCGCCCTTGCTACTTTAAAACCAAATGTACTTCAGAGTGCTAAGTTGGTAGCAGATCATTGTAAAGGGATTTGGGGAGAGGTTCATTCTAGGTCCCAGTCATCTGCTATGCATGGATTGATTGCTCATTCGAGGAAAAAAATCAAAGTCGTCTGCCCATGAACAAAATTAAATTTTGGTGTATAGGCCCATTTTACAAAATAAAACACGAAACAAAAAGTTTCATGAAAGCTTGTTCGGTTTGAATAGGAGAGGTGAGAGAGGCTTGCGGGAAAACGTGTACTTTCCTGCAAAAGGTTAGGCCACAGACACACCACGGCACACTATGAATTTTGATAAATATATGGTCTAAACTTCTATTTAAAAAAAAAATTATCCTTGTCGTGTGCGCATAAAAATTATTCTAGGCCAAAGGTCTCGAAAATCTAAACACCTTCTATTCTTGGTTTTCCAACTTCTATTCTTGGTTTTGTGCTTAATATTAGTAAATGCGAGATCATGACTTTTTGTAGGAAACATGGTGTTATAACTTATGACTATACTTTCCTTGACAACAAGATCTCCCGTACTGAATCTGTAATCGATCTTGGGGTTAGGTTCGAAAGTAAGTTGGATTTCTCCACCCATATCAATTATATCTCCTTCAAGGGCAATTCAGTCCTGGGATTTATAAAAAGATGGTCCAAAGAGTTCAACAACCCCCTCATCACTAAACACCTGTACGTATCTTTGGCTAGGCCTTTGCTTGACTACGCTTCCCAGGTATGGTCTCCTTACTACTCCTCCCATGTTAGTAGAATCGAATCGTTTCAAAGGAAGTTCTTCCGGTTTGCACTCAGCCACCCCCCGTGGGATGACCCACTTGCTCTTCCGCCTTATGAGAACAGACTTAAATTGCTCAACTTAAGCTCTCTCCATAAGCGCCGTGAGGTCGCTGACGATATATTCGTTCATCGACTGATGAATGACAAGGTGGACTCTGGTTTCTTAAGAAGCCGCGCGTCATTTAGAGTGAATAACTACAACCTAAGAGGTGAACCTCTCTTGCACATTAATTCCTCTAACACCAATTATGGCATGTTCGAACCGGTTAATCGCATGCTTATAAATACTAACAACAATAGGAGTGTGTTTAGCTTGCTAACTAGTGAAGTTGTCCTTAAAAGGACCCTTCTCAATGTGGCGTGACTCTCTGCGTGCCCCACTACCTTTTTACTTTTGCACGCTGCTCTGTTTGATGTTTTTGATCTTATATGATTTTAATATTTTATGTTTGCATGTCTCAGCTGAGCCACGACTGCAGTGGTAAATGTTTCTTAGCCCTGCTGAGAAGTGCACCTTCTGAGGTAGAAGGGTAACTCTATTATTATTATTATTATTATAAAATGGGTTTTCGCAAATATTTCGTAAACGTCCGAGTAAAAATAAAATACGACCTTACAACGGGCGAACACCAAACTTGATTTAAAAATAGTCTCCATCCATTTGAAGAGCATCAGACGGCCGCCCGGTTGCAGGACAATAAGGCCGTACACTACACACACTAACACACTGTTGGACTGTTTTGTCTTTGAGCAGTTAAATAACAACATTTCAGACTAAAATATAAATAAATATACTCCAAATATTTCACGTACAACAAACCGACAATTGGCAACCTCCAAAGGGCCATTCATTGTACATATTCATGTTCAAGTCCCCATAAAACAAATTCATCAATATATTTTGTGCATATTCTTTTTTGGCTCAAATTTGCCGGTGGAATGCCCGTGTGCACTGTTAGCTCTTGGCCATTTAAATCCTTTGGTCAAGTTTGGCCGTTGTGAGGCCGTATATGCTCCCATTAAAAATGCGTAAAAATTCTATGGCCATCATATCCCCCTAAAAAAGCCAAGCGGCCGTGATTTGCCCGTCATAAGCCCATTTTTTATTTTTACTCGGGCTCGCATAAGTGGTTATAGGTCTTCCAACTGGGTTCCTTGCAGAGTCTAATCACGAGCCTGTTCGGCCTTGGTCATTCTCGCGTCATAAGGTGTGGCCTTTCCAATTCCATTACCCTCACCTGATTTCGTCGATTATTCTTTCTTGGGGCCATAGTTCTTTATTTGTAATTATATCTTGCCAGGAATATGACATAGGCATCTGGTAATGAAAACTTGGAGATGCATTGTTATGAATTGGGTGACTTTCCATGTTTCGCAAGCATACAAAAGAACTGACTTAAAGTTGGAGTTGAACACCGGCAATTTGCTTTTCTCCAGATACCATCTTTTCCAGCATCTTTACTAGTTGCCACTGCATGGAGCACGAATGGTGATTTTTTTTTTGGACATGCTGTTGTTGAACAGTTCAGGGCGCCTAAATAATAATCAAATTGTTGCCTTTAAAATCTCCGCATAAGGTCTACATTAAACCGTCTACGAAGTTTCGGATCGTGGTGATTTGGAGAAGAATAGGTGCTACTACCAAATAGTGACCACCAGGACCGCCACATAACTCGGCGGAGCATGGGGATAAAATATTATTGGCTCTCTGTTAAGCAATATACATATATCAGAAGAACTTTTTTAACTTCAAACTATTTTCGGTCACCCTCTGACCTGGGGCGTTGGTATTCCGTCCCAGTTGCTGGCCTAGTGGTCACTTTTAATGTCTGTTCTTGAAAGATGCCCATCTGTAGCTCGATAGTTCTCCGTCTGCGGCAAATGGCCACGTGATCTAACTGATTTTTCGTTCTACCATTGCGACACATTCCTTGTGTATTTTCTTGTGACTAAAGTAAGCTCCACCTACGCAAAGTATCTTGTGAGGATCAATAGTGTATCGTGTATCAAATGTGTATAGATCGTGTATCTCGAGAGGGTCAATAGAGTCTTTTACAATTGAGTGTGTATGATTTATATCGAAGATCGTTCCCTACAATTCAAGACTCGTTTACCAACACAATCAATGCCAATTATAATTGGATAATTATCTAAATCTTCCTAAATCAGCACCTGAGCCCTTTTGCCGACTGATAATATTTTAAATTTACCAAGCGACTGAAGAAAAATAACAAACTTTAAGCCAATTTTAACTTAAAATTATGTAGACTTCCCTACTACTTACCAATGAAACTGACAGCAAACATTAATTAATCAGTTATAAACTAAATTAATTACCCGTCTAGTTTGAAAAGGTATTTTCCGTGCAATTAACTCACATAAGGCAATTCGTCTTACATTATATGCTAATTCTGACACCTTTAATTTTCACAAATATTCTCAAAAATTATGCTGAATTATTGATGGTTAAAGTGTGAAATATGAATACAATCAATAAAGCATACCTGACCACTAAAAAGTTTTACATTAAAACCACCTCAGAACATAAAATCCCAACAACTGAAATAGAAAACTTTAAAATGAAAAAGTTAACCCCTCATTTATAAAGTTGGAGTTCCAAGAATCTACACAAATATTTCATAAATGAATCAAGCCGGGGATTGATGTAGGTGAAATTTGGATGATAGAATTTGGTAATAAGTTATTTCTGTCTGTTAAGTAAGACTGATCCGAATTAAACTTTTGGACTTGGCTTTAATTTTAGCAAAATGGTAACATGATAAGTTAAGCATGTCAAAGACAGAAGGTTGTAAAACTTTCGAAAACCCCGCACAAAGATAAAGTATGCCTTACTCAACGTTCCTGACAGCACATAATGAAACTTTATCGCTTCCACACCACAAAGGCCATAAGTATCTATGTAAGTGGAGTCTTGCATGCGATAATTTAGTACCCTCTTTTCAATTACTTTACTCCGTTGTTTGGCTAAGCAAACTTAACCGTTAAGGACTTAACAGACATCTTAAGGTTTGACCTAATTGATTTCGTATGATATGTGTGTGAGTATAGTGTATAGTGTATCGATAATTGTTCTAGTCCAGCGATGCAATCTACCCCTAAAGTCACCCTCTAAGCCGCTCGATCAAACGCTTGTTGAAAGTCCTGATATTGATCCTTAAATTCAATTTGTAGCCATTATATAAATTGCAGTGTAACAAATTGAATTCATACGGAGTGTAATTAAGACAATCAATCTTATTAAGGCAATTCAATTATGAAGAGCTAATCGATAAGGCAGGCAGGGCTCCATCACGATTTATGGATGAGTTGACATTGACTCCAGACCGAGGCCCTTTATACTTTGTGGCGCCCATAAAGAGGCTTAAAAGCCCCCCATTCAGATTCTGTTGAAAGTGATTTCTAAGTTTCTCTTTTTATGGGACATCATAAAGCTTTGGGCGAAATTATCCTTTTTTATCGAATCGGGAGGCCAATATCCAATCTGTGGCTGACCAAACTTTAACGGACTTAATTTTGAGAAGAGAAAGATTTTATTTTTTTTTTTATTTTTATTGAAGTTGAGACTTGATAAAAGGAGGGATAAATGCTTTTAAATAATTAGATTTTTTTTTTGTTTTGAAAATACATAGCATCATATTGTTCGCAAATAATTCGTTTTAGTGGTTTCTTGAGAAAATTGGAAAGTTTTAGTCATCAAAAAATCGCTCAGGTTTTCGGAAATTTAAGACTATATTAAATTTTTTGGGAGACAAGGATGAAAGAAAAAATCTATTGATGATTGACTTAATTTTAATACTAATACTTGAATACCTTGAGGTAGAAACATTAGGTACCTAAATTCGTTTTGTATAAATTTTCTTCTTTTTCTTGTATTTGCACACATAACAAAATTTTATGATAAGAAATGCGGTCGTAGACATAATTTTACTTAAGAATTCGTCTCCAGACGAAATATGTCACTTTTGTTTTCCACTTGGATGAGGATAGAATTTGCGGATTATATGTTAGATATGTACGTTTTCAATGTGTAAAAAAAGGAAATTTATAATAATTGACATTCAAGAGTTGTCATTCAGAAAAAAATACCTTTTTATAATTCAAAAGAGTCTGCTTGGACACCGGGTTTTTTTAGATAATAACGTGTATGTCAGTACAAGAATAGTTTATGCGATCAACCACCTTACGAATACACAAACCCTAAGCAAACTTAGATATTTTGAGGTGGGCCGGATACTATATAGGCCGTATACGGCAGGAAAATTCTAAATGGCCGCGCCAATATGGCCGAAATGGCCAATTGTTATCCGATTCTAATGAAAGTGCGAATCTAAGGGTTTTTAAGGCCGCAAATTACGAATTTCTGATCAAAACTTATAAATTCATAATGGCCGCACCGAAATGGCCGACGAGTTTGTTGGTATATATGTGGGTGCTGTAGGAGGCGCGTCGGTGATCGCAGAGCTACGATATTTTGCATGAATATTCATCTCGAAGCCCGATTTTCAAAATTCAAAATGGCCGTGTCAATATTTCGGTGCCAATTGTGCTCCGATTCCAATGGAAGTGAAAATCTAGGATTTTTTAAGGCCACACACGACGAAGTTGGGGTCAAACAACATTAAATCAAATGTTTCGTTATCACATTTAAAAACCGGTCCTACCTGGCAGTACAAGGGATGGCGATCGGAGATCGATTAATCGAAGAATCGATTTTTGGTTGATCAAAAGAGCTATATTGGCTGCCAAAGCCAAGGATGTACAAGTAAATGAATTAAATTTCAAAATTAAAAAAAGAAATTCCCGGTGAATTGAGGAAATACAAATCAGTTGATTCCGCTACTAACGAAAATGGTGTCGTCAACTATCTACCCAAATTTTTGTACTCGTTGAATTTCCAGGATTTCCACCTCACAATATTTAATTAAAGGTTGGATCGGTGAATGTTTGCGAATGTTTCAAAATATCAACCAACCGCGTCTTTCTAACGGCACACAGCTAACGTTTTGATATCATTTGAATTTAAACGGCTGCAGTTTCCAGTATGACCGCTATGACCGTATATAAATCCCAAGGGCAGTCATTAAGTGTTTGCAGTATTAATGTTGAAATCCCATGGCCAATAGTATGCTGCCTGTTCTCGTGTTGGAAAGTCAACAGCGCTCAAAAACCTTTTTTTTTTCCAAAATTGAATTTTGTAGGCAAAACAAATTTTTTCATCTACTTATACCAAACATTATTGCCTTCAAAATACAATTATCGAAAAAAAAACCATTTTGAGTGATGTTTCTACAAGAAGGACGGGGCAGCAAAGAAACACATGCCTTCAGAGGGAAGAGAATTCGAATAAGAATGGCAATGCTTTGCTATTGCAACAAAGATTTCATGCAGAAAATCAAGCTACTTTGGTGGCAGAACATCTAGTTCCTACGAATGAATGGAAATCCAATGGGGTGCAATAGTGAGGTAAAGTAAAAATCTATTTAAAAGGTATCATGAACAGCACCCCCAGAACTTTAAAAAGCCGAACTGGAAGACATCGATTCGAAATTGGGTCCGATGGATATGGAAGGAACCACTGGGAGTGACAAACAGGCAAAAAAGTAAGTAAGTGATCATGTTTTTTTAAACAATAGAAATATCGAAGCTGTGTAGACTGTGTATAGACTTTCGACGAACCAACCAAGCGAGTTTAAATGGCGAACATGTCGAAGTCTAGATCACTGAACTGTGATCTAGGATGTGTTTTTATTGATCGTTCTGATCGTAGGATCTTGTTCGTTACGAATTACGTAAACTTTTATATTAAGTTGTACGCGATCACAATAATGGTAGCCCGAATCTTTTAACGCTCTCATGATCTATTACATTAAGATTTTATAGGCCATCATGAAACACCTTATAGGTATCATATAACAGACAATGGTGAAAACTCTTGTTATATAGAAAAACACGATTCATAGTGTTAAATATACCTCTATACCTTATCAGCATGAAAATTATCCAAACACGAATAACAAAATCTCCTCCTCTTCATTTTAATCACATCTCTTACAAGCAATTCAAATACATCATGATTTTTCTAAGTTGTTCCATTACAAATCACTAACAATAAAAACGAAATTCATTCCGGGTTTCCTTTCAAGGCGCGCTGATTCTCCCAGCAAATTGTAAACATATATATTTAAGGACATCAATAATAGAATTTCACATTAATTTCCCAGTAGCCCAACCTATTGACAATGATACTTGTGCCCAGGAAAAAAAAACAAACTTAAAATCAGTAGACATCCGCCATTCCCGCTGCCAACATGAAAAGTGTTGCCCAATTCTTGTTGAGCAACAAAAGTGCAAATCACCAATTTCCACAGATGTTTTCCTTTTCCTTTTAAAAAGTTTTCAGTTATCCGAAAATTCCAACTGAGACACGTCCCGCTCCTGCCCTGGGTGGGTGTACCTGTGTATATTCGTCAATTTATTCAGGGGAGAAATCCTGTCTTGTCCATGGGGCATACAGGAGTCCCTCTTAAATTAGGGGCTTGTTCTTTTATCGCAACAGTTCGAGGAAAAAGTTTACTTTTTCCTTTTAAGGTGCCTTATTGCTGTGATAAAGGGGCGGAAGGGAATGCCGTCTGCGTGGGATGGTATAAATAACGGCGAATCTTTTAGCTTTAATCAAAGTCGCCCTTAAATATTGTTGTATATTCATTTTCAATCCGGACTACTTTGAGTGTAAGGGACAAACAATCTGGCGAACTTTGTCGTTGCCGTGAGCCCGATAGAGAGAAAATGCTTTCGTCACAATTTAGTTGGATATGATTTGCCAAGTAAACAGAAAGATCAAAAGATGTTGACGAATCCGCCTGGACATTTTCAGATGGGACGACGTTTTTTTTTTTTATTTTTGCCTTTTTGTTTACTTTTTGGCTGTTGCCTCTTATGAAAAGTTGTTGCTCATGGTGGGGAAGCTTTCTTTTTCAGTTACGTTTACTTTCTGGTTGTGCTATTAAACTTATACTTGCTGCTTTGTTAGGAGGTCTTTATATATCTTGTTAATTATTAATAAATAGACTTTATCAATTACAGCTAATAAATAGTAAAAACATTTGTATTCTGTATGGTACACATTAAACTTGTATCTATTGAAGGTCGTACTGCCGAAGCAGTACATGCACCTATCGTCCAGGAAGTAGAAGAAGCTATAAGTATTAATATATTAAAAATATATGTGCAAAACATGATACATACATACAATTCATTTGGACGGGTAAGAACTACCTGACGGAAGGAACATAGGAATAGCCTGTCCGATATCCCTCAACCAAATGCGGGCGGACGAGCAAGTTGACCATTCATCACACACCAACAATATATGTACTATATTGCAATATACACAGCTTCAAGAACATCTACAGCAGCAATCATTGGACTTTATCGCAAGCATGTTAAATAACATATAGATTTCAGCGAAGAAAAAATGATTTATTTTCCAACTTATTTAAGCTTGCTTTGATATACAAGACCAAAAAGCGGGTTAAAAGACTCAAAATAACCTGCTCAATAAATTACAACTAAAACGTTAGCACATGCCGATTTTATAGCCACTCTAACCAGAAATATCCATATCCACTTAAATGCAGTGAGTTTTGGTAATGAGACTCAGGCCCAAGTGTCACATTACCTACTAAAATGCTGGTAAATCTAAAACATAAGATGCTGGAATGAAATTAAGATAAATTGAAATGCACGGTCGTCCCTTCACAAAATCAAAATTCGTACTAAACACTGACATTACCCAAAAGTCGTCCCAACAGCTTCAAGCCAGTACTCCGGGCCTCAAGACGGGAGCCGGCTCGCTAAAGTATGCTAAGTGAAAGTTGCATAACATTTTAAAAAAAACTTTAATTAAAAATCGGTCTGGAAAAACCCGCCGTGGTACCTCGACGTTTTCTGTCTTAAAATTAGACCTTTGAGGGCTCACAACACGTACACAGGATAAAAGCGTGAAGTGCGGAGCAACAATCAATTAAGGCTACAGACAAATGTTACTTAATAAAATCTATGTGACCCAGAAAATCTGAAAAAAACAGGAATGACACGGTTCACAAGTCAACGATCACAATTACTTAAAGCTAATGAATACTATTTTTCTCTAAACAAAGTGCACGTATTTATAGCAAAAAATATGAGAAAAATAAATTTGCTATCACTAAATGAAGGCTCTGAATTTATAAAATCGTAAGATCGAATAACCTCGTAGGTTATTGACTCCTCCAGTACTCCGATACGGCCACTCTAGCAGCCTTAATGGTGACAAGATGGGTTCAAGCACCGCTCCACTAGTGTGGCCTTCAGGTAATTCTGGACCCAGAGCTGCGCTATGGGGACTAGCTGACAATATTGGTTCTGTTATCTAACCACTTCCAGTCTTCCAGGTTCCTTAGTTCTTATTATGTAAAATGTTCCTATAGATGAACTTGGTTCCTGCAGGCGTGGGCCCTGTTTCCTTCAGGTGGCTGTGTGACTACTGTCATACTGTCCTGTTCGGTTGCGGCTGGTTTACCCAGGTGGTAGGGGGGTTTACAACTTTGACCTCACTCTCCATGACGGAACTCGGACTTTCAGTATTGACTCGGCCACTTTTAAAACCTGTTAGGATGTAGGATGAAGCATTACGCGGAATTTTCCTTTTTTCCTTTTAATTAAAAATTCAAATTTATCGAAAACTGAATAAAAGCCAAGGATTGTTTTCTTAACGATTTCTCTCTAAAAGCCCAAATCTCCTCGCATATTCTTTTTTTTCGAAATTTTTTTCTCTGCTTTTTTCCCTTTTTTTTTTTTTTAATCATTTAATCTCCGACAATTTAATCTACATGTAGCGTTTTTCCTGGAATAAAATCCTATTAGTGAACTCCGGCTTCCGTTACACGATAACTACATATACATACTGTCCGAAAGGTGGACATAGTACAATGCTGAAGCTTTTATAAGATTCCTCCCTGTTACTATCCACGAGACCCTTATTAGAGAGAACTGGACTGTAGGGCTTAGCAGCAGCAACTACCATACTTCGATGGAACGATACGTAGTTGTATTATACGGCTCTGTCGAAGGCTGACACTTATATAATCCGTATCAATTGTGAATTGATAGAACTAGTAAATGAGGCGAAGAAATAAAACAAACCAACAATTATCCTATAGTCGACAGTTAAAACTTATTTTCAAAAGAAATAGAATGGTAATTTGAGCACTTTGAGTGAATTAATTCATAAGATCAGAGAAAAGTGAATTGCGGTTCTTCTGACAAGGTACAAAAATTAACTTTACTATTCCGGTGATGAGAGGCGAGAGGTCGGTGTAGGGTTTGTGTTCAATTGACGGGCTAATTTTTTAATTTTACTATTTTAGGTGATGATGAATGATGATGATTCAACAGAAGGGCTAGTGCATTCCAACCGATATCCAAGCATTTGGCAATTATAACCATCGGTGGAACGATCAAAACTCATACAGTATCCGTTTATGCGCCAAGCAAGACCAGCCCGAACGCGAACAAGGACAAATTTTACGATCAGCTTCAACAGACGCTGGATACGATACCTCGAACCGAACTAATCATACTCGCGAGAGGCTTTAATATACATTTAGGTGAAGATCGAACCGGCTGGAAGGAACGATGGGCGAATTCGAAGACGGAGGGATTAACGACAACTGTTTACGCCTCCTTTCATTCGCAGCGGCAAACAATCTGATCGTTTGCAACAGCATTTTCCGCCATCCACTCAAACACCAACTGACCTGGTGAAATCCATCCAGCAACGAATCGGCGATATTAGACTACGTTTTTATCAATGCAAGATTCCGATCCACGCTCAAGATGTACATGCGATGCGTGACCCCGATTGCGAATCGGATTATTATCTTGTTCGAGTGAAATTTCAGATGCGATTACAAAGAGCGAAGAAAACAACGCCACAGCTAGCCAAAAATAATTGGTGGTGACTACGGGACCCGACCATTGGGCGAGAGCTCCAACTAACACTATCCAACAAATTCGCCGCGCTCGCAATACCCTATGATATCGATGTACAAGGCAATTATTGGAGTCCATGATGAGGTGTGCAATGGAGTTGTGTTCACTCATCCGTAAACAGACGCAACCATGAATCTCGGACAGCTGTCTGGACTCAATTGATCAGCGGAAACGAATAAAACACGTCGATTTCGAGCAATACCGCCTATTGAACAAAGAAGTTCGACAGAAATTGAAATCGGAACGAAAAACGTTCTGAAATAACGTTCCAGCCGACATGGAAGAAGCGGCATCTAGTACCGGACGCTGTACCAGACACTCCGGCGGTTAGGCGGCAAAACAACATCAAAAACGGCATCAAAAAATCGGATAAAGTTTTCGTGTCCACTCACCATGGGCGCCTGCAGCGGTGGAGGAATTCTTCCACCAGCTGTATGATCACGATCCCCCTCAAGGTCCAGCACACGAACTACCTATTATCGAACAGCCAAGGAATCTGTTTCTCGATAATGAATCGACAATTATCACGGTGAAGACGGCAATAAAATCGCTGAAAAATAGAAAAGCGCCGAGAATAGATCAAGTAACCGCCGACATGATGAAAGCCGGAGGTCATGTCATATCACAACTCTATGTCCTCATAACACAGATATGGTATTCAGATCCTGTCCCATCGCGGTGGAAGAAAGGGACCGTTATGCCAATTTTGAAGAAAAACTAAGTCGGGAATGCAAGAAATATCGTGGTATTAGTCTCCTTTTGATCGTCGGCAAAGTATTTACGGAAATCATACAATCGAGAGTAAACGAGCCGGCAAGAACAAGTGGGCTTTAGACCACATCGAGGATGCATTGATCAAATATTCGCTCTCCGTCAGTTAATGGATGAAATAATTCGTTACGGCAAACGAACTGTCGTCATTTTCATCGAATTCAAATCATTTTTCGATTGCATCGATTGGAGCAGCTTGTGGAGAGCCTTGGAAACCGAACACGTGCCATTGAAAATCATTCAACTTCTTCAAGAGTCGTACAATGGCGCTCAACCAGCAGCGTTCGTATTCGATGCGGTGTCCGAAAAGGAGAAGTCGCTTCACCACTTCTCTTCAACGTTGTGACATCTGATACTCCCGGTCATACGGGACCAAAGTGCCCAGAACGAATGGATCGAAAGCCAGTGTTCACCTCGATGGAACCCAAATCGAACAGATTCCGAGGTTCAAATATTTGGAATCTGTGGTTGACTAAAAGAAAGTGGCATTGACGGTCGACGTTCAGAGTAGGCATCGGCCAGGCAACCGGAAACGAACAAATATTACTATCAAAAAGAATGTATGCCTTTACCGATCGTTGTTCCTTCCGATTCTTCTTTATGAATCGGAGACTTGGACACTGCTTAAGCCCAACGTCAAAAAGCTCGAGGTCTTCCAAATGCGATAAAAATGCCAAGGCGATCCTCGGTGTCTCACTCCGTGATCGCCTTCGCAACGAGACAGTTCGACAAAGATGCGATCAGTAGACACTGATCGAAGAAGAAATGCAAAAAGGTTGGACATGGAATGGATGGATGGTGGATGGAATGGATGATAACTGCTTGCCACGTAAACTTCTCTGGCGAGACCGTCCGGCAGGCTACCGTCACCGAAGAAAACCTGGCTGAAGAATATCGAGGGTGACCTCAAGAATCAACGATTATTAGTTATCGAGACTCGAGACGTCGCCAAAAACCGGCACGAATGGAAACGAATCGTGAATAGAGTTCGAGACTCAGCAGCATCGACATCGTAACGGATCAAAGAAAAAAAAATAAAGGCCAACTTGAATCTATCGATGGTAGATTAGTAATGGATTGCTTTTCTTCGTTATAGAGTCCAAACGCAGGGTTCACCGTCATCTGCTGCCTATAATCTCAAACCTAAGCAAACGAACTAAGCTTGCTACTAGACATTGCACAATGACGTGACAAAATGGAGCTGGTGGGTGATTCCTGATCCTAGAACTACTAAATAAAAACTTAAGTGTTCATACAGTATCAATCGTGGTTGAAATTAAACTAAAATTACTTTAAAATAAACTCAATTTCAAAAGTGGACTTGTTAAAAAATAAAAATTGTACTTAACAACACCAAATTATCCTAAATTTATAAAATTACACTGTTCTCATACTTAAAATTTGAAAAAGCGACAGCTACAATAAAAACCATCTTACATTTATCCTTATATTTTAGAGCCCGGCTGTACCAGAAACCGCTGAATGTGTAATAACTTTATTAATTTTATTCAACAAGATTAAATCGCCCCTAAAGCTTTAGTGTTATACAAATGGAAATTACCCGACTACAATAATATAGCAAAACTGGGTTGGCTTAATTAACCAGTCTTTATTAGGTTTGTTCATTCTCGCTTCTGTAAACTTTTCACGCAATTAACAGCATGCAGAGAAAAAATTATGAATTGTAATAGCACACCTTGGCCTATGCAAAATGCTTAGTAACGCAAAAGTTTACAATCACGTATTGTGGCCGGCTACTTGTGCAGTGTGTTGCTGGTATGAGAAGGGATAGCCTTTTGTTTTAATTATTATTAGTTGGAACGGGTTTAGTACATATACATATATGTACATACATGTAAAATTTTCCTTCCATATTTCTCTTAAAAACAAATTTCTGCATTATTTTTGTGTGGAGTATCTTAGGTTAGGTTAGATATGGCTGAACTTCTGATGCACAGCCCAAACACTTAGGCCCAAGGGATAGGCCCATTGTGATGCTATAGTGCCATAAACCCGATGTTAAAGTGTCGTTTCTTCGCTAAACCACTTAGTTGCGGGATCCCAAACTTCGAGGTTTCCGCAAGCGTGCAGAGAAGGAGTTTTACATTTTCCACCTAATCGGGCCGCATGCATCCCTATCAAGCTGGTGACATATACAAGCGTACATGCATTGCAATCAGCGGCTCCATGATATCCGGCGAATTTCCTCTGACACATAATTACATGGTTGCGTTCCGTGCCGGCTTTCACACATAGCCCGATGATCTAAGTAACGTGTTCATGTGTTTGTGTGCTTATGCTTGTGTGTGCTATCTCGAATGCGGCAATGCAGAAAAAGTTGAAAGTAGCCCGACCTTTGCGTGGCATGCCTTCCATTCACGGAATATTCCGTCAGCTCGCATTTGAATACACACATTTCTATATTATCTGTCAACGAATGCAACGCATGTACGCTTGGATATGTCACCAGCTTTAGAGAGTGCCCGGTCAGCAATTCCACTGTAACTGAGAGGTCTCGTCTACCGAGGCTCAGCAGGAAGGTGGTCCGCCTGAGAACGTAGGAGCCCCAAGTCATTTTACCAAGGTGCATTTGTTAAGAGATCTCTCCAATGCTGACTGATTCCAGAGGAGCTTCTTGTCCAGGGTTACTCACAGATATTTGGCACTGTTGCTAAATTTGAGCCTGACATTGTTACCCCGGGGAGGAGTTTTATACCTCCACCTAATTCTGTTTTTTTCTTGATTAACGCTGAGTCCGCGGGTGGCAGCCCAGCTTGAAAGAGTTAGTAAAGCCGCCTCCATGAGATCACAGAGGTCTTGAGGAAATTTTTCTTTTATGATGATAACAATGTCATCCGCGTACGCCTTCCGATTTTATGTGCAGCAGCAGCTGGTTCACAGTCGCGACGCTTAGAAGAGGAGAAAGTACTCCTCCTTGCGGGGCATCTCTGTTGACGGCCCTTCGGACCAAGTAGGCTCCAAGGCTTGAGCTCACGATCCTGCCGATAAGCATTTGATGTATAAGAGACACCACCGGCGCCTCGATATTCAGCTTCGCCAAGGCCAGGGTAATGGCGTCCGGGAGCACTTTGTTAAACGCTTCCTCTATGTCAACGAAAGCTACTAATGTATATTCTTTGACTTGGAGTGACTTTTCTAGGTTGAAACCAATGAGTGAAGGGCAGCATCCGTAGATCTGCCCTTTGTATAGGCGTGCTGCGCGTCAGAAAGTTCCGAGGTTGATATGGCCTGCCTCAGATGTAATTCAATTAGCCTTTCTAGAGTCTTCAATAAAAAGGATGATAGGCTGATTGGCCTGAAGTCTTTAGGTGTTGTATAGGAGGCTTTCCGTGGGTTTGGGTATAAACACCACTTTTACCTCGTTCCAGCTAGAGGGCATACAGTTGATTTGAAGGCACCCGGAAAATGCGGCCTGCAGCCAGGGCTTGATATGAATAAGCGTGCGTTGCAGTTGTGCTGCGTCAGGGCCTGGTGATTTATAAGGGTGGAAGGTGCTTACAGCCAATTCAATTCTCGCTCTGTTTATAATCGATTTGACCAGCTGTGGTGAGGCTGGAGGGTTTAAAGCGATGGTAGTCTCCGTCGTAGTACTTCTCGGGAAGTGTTTGTCCATGAGTAGTGACAGAGATTCTCTGCTTGAGTCTGTCCAATCACCGTTTTCTATGCGTATGTTGGTGCTTTAGTTCGTACTTTACGTAGCCTTGAGGCTTCCGATGTGGACTCTATATTACTGCAAAAGGTACCCCAGGAGGTATTGCCATTTTGTATCTATTCAGCTTCGACTTATAGCAGCCCCAGGAGGTTACGCTGTTTCTGCGTCCTGCTGAATTAAATTCCTTTCTGCACTCTTTGCGGAGTATTTCAAGTTCTGGAGACCAGCATGGGGGCTTTGTGATTAGCCTAGCCAATTTGTCTTTTTGAGGTTTTTTATTTTGGACGGGGTGGTTGAGCTAGAGTCTTGCAGATGGAGCTCTATAAACTTGTGGCCTAAGAAAGAGTGCTCTTTCAAGACCTTCCAAGCCATTATTTGGTCGAAGTGATGATCCGAGACAATGGTGATGTCCACCACTTCCTCTCTGCTTTTAGTAATAAAGGTGGAGTCATTTCCCTTGTTGCAGATTTCAAGCCTGGTGCTTAATAGCTAGTTAAAAATAACTTCACCTTCGTCATTGGTGTCCGTGTTGCAGCATTGTGTGTGGTGTGCATTTGCATCGCCTCCCACAGCCAGGACTGTGCTAGCATCGGTGTAGCTTGCCAGGTCCTGGAAGATCATCGGAGGTAAAGGGTGGGCTAGATAAAAAGAACCTGAGGTTTTTCTGTTTTAACTTTAGGTCGACTACCGTAAAGTCTCCGTCGCTAATTTGAGGTAGAAGAAAAGTGTTAATATCGTTTTTGACCAAAATACCTGTTCTGGGGTTTACCTCTCTTTGGGTATAAAAGAGATTGAATTTGGGCGTCCTTAAGCCACAGATCTTGTCACCAGCGATCCATGGCTCTTGGACTAGGGCAAAGCAAGACAGCAGCAGACGCTTCTTTACAATGATGAAGGTTTATTTGTATCGCCTTCATCATTTTGTTGGTTATTAAACTCGACGATGGTCAACCCCGCTTCTTTGTCGCTGGAGATGTTCTCGTCGATGTCCGAGCTTGCATGTTACTCATGGCTCTGCGCAGCTCGGATTCTGTCGATGCGCCAGCCGTCAGCGGAATACCTTAAACTACGGAAAATTTGTCATAACGATTTGTCAATGTCCACTTTGCAATTGGATGACCATAATCTCGATATTATCCCATTTCCATAATTGGGCATTCTAAAAAAAATGACTGCGAGCCACATAAAATGGATTGATAAACCGAAATAAAAAAAAATTAATAAAATTGTAATGAATTTAGGAAAACCGCATTCAATAAAATTTGTTTTTTCCCAGGTGTAAAACCTGAAGGGACCCAAAAAATATTCTTTGCCGCACTAAAACTTGGCAAATCCAAAGGATGGAACAAATGATTCTCAACCTGTTGTGACCGAAAATACCTGACGCAGGTAATCTCAATGGAAGCAAAGGTATACCCAGCACAAGAGTAAGATTCAAATAGGCTCCAGGGAATCACACAACTTCCTGAATTGAAAAGTAAATTATGCAAACCGCTCTACAGCCGTGGGAGCTGGTGGTCTCCTCTTCCTATAGGGAATCCTTCTTAGTAACAACAACAGCGGCAGCAACGAAAAAAAAGGAAAAACTAGAATAGAATGCAGAATAGTTGTTATTCCTTCCTATTTGGAATTAAGTAGTGAACAGGGAAATGTTTTTTTTTTTTCGCAGCTGATTGCCCTCGGCCATGCAATCTTATTGATTTACTCTCCCTGCTGATTGCACAGAGCACACCAAGGAAAACTTGGAACTTAGGAAGCAGACGAGAACTACCTGACAGGTTTACAAAGCCGCAGAAGTGCATTTACTGGTATATCGTGGCAGAGATATGAGTCCCCATAACCCTTACTAACCCTTCCACCAACAAAAAGACTAAGGGACGTAATTAGAAAAGTTTTAAAGCGCCAAGCGGAAAATGGGTTTAGGGGAAATTTTTAATCCATCTTTGTTGAGGCATGTGTAACATCGGGTTTTTAATGCAGCCACTCCTCCTTGATGGAGTACCTACGGGAGAAAGCGTTTACTGCGGCGGCATTGACACGGCATTTACACGGCATATTAGTATTGATCCGGATACTTTATTTATACTTAGCGTGAGCTAAAATTTATTCTAATATTTTACACGCTTTTAATAGAAATTTTCGATTTTCGTTACGAATTACAATTAAGATTATTCAAACTTCACATTTTCTACCATTAATTTCATTAATTTCAAATTACATACTTCCAGCGCCGTAGCGAGGGTCTCGGGGGCCCTTGTGCAAGATTTCGTAAGGGGCCCTTGAAAATGAATTTCTAAAAAAAAAATGTGATTTCGTTCGCTCGTACAACGCGAGAGCACGAGAAGTTTAAAACAAAAGAGCGTTGTGCCTAAAGGTGAAATTTCATGTGGGCGTCAAGCGTTAAGCGTCAAGTGTTTTCAATGCAACAGAAAGAGAGCGACTATATTTCTTTCTCTGTCTGTTGCATTGTAAAAACTTAACGCTCGACGCTTGACGCTCCCATGAAATCTCTACTTAAAGGTCTTATTCATAGGGGCGTCAAGTTTGTACTGGTTTTTACGAAACAGAAAGAGAAAGATATATTTCTGCACTTGTCTGTTGCATTGTAAAAAACTTTACGCCCAATGCCTGACGCTCATCCCATGAAATCGCTACTTAATGCATGTAAATAATAAAATCATAAGCTCTTTAACAAAGCAGCGTTCATTAAAAAAAATGGTTCTCGAAAACATTTTCTATTAGATACCAATAAGAGCGTTCTAGAAAAAAAAGTTTCCCAGGGGCCCTTTCCATAAAAAAGTACATAGATCCAATTTTATACAATGTTATAAAAACGTTATCGAAGATCTTTTCTAGCTCATACTTTAAAACGAATTCTAAAAAAAAAAAGGAAATCTTCGGGGGCCCCTCAGGGCCGGGGGCCCTGGTGCGCCGCACCGCCTGCACATGCCTAGTTACGGCGCTGCATACTTCACTTTTATCGATATATCTTTTTTTCAGTGACGTCAGATGTAGCTCAAGGATTACCACGGCTGCAACTTGAATCTATTGTGCTGTTACTAAAACTAGCGAGGATCACGGCTGATTCTGCAGATCGAGCTCTTGTCCCTCCCGGTGGTATTTTAGGGGTAGTGCATGATGACGAAACCAAATAGTGTTCTGACATCCTTTCTATTGCACCCCAGTAACTCCCTGGCAGCGTTATGAGCCGGAACAAAAATAAACCGCTTCGAGTTCATCGGACCTAGGGGTGAACCTCCAGTGTTCGGTATATTTTATGATACTCTGGTCATGTAGGGCCCTATTTAGCAAACTAGGCTCGAAGCTAGAGCTCTCAAGCTGAGCGCACCATTAAACCTTTCGCCCCCCAATTCGCAATACCCATAACTGCATTTTTCCTGGCGCCATACGAATTCCCTCAGTAGGTAGTATTGTAGGGACAACATCGCCCACCAATTCAGGTTTTACTTAGCCAAGAGGACTGGTTCTGAAAACCCAGTAGGCAATGTTAATTCAATTTATAATTGTATAATTCAAATTATAATTGAATGTATAATTCAATTTTTAATTGAATGCAATTATAAAGTTTTCAGTAGTTTACAGTTCAAAATAAAAGGCCCAGATAAGGTTGACTAAAATCAAAGCTATTAAAAGAGTAATCAATAAAAAGGAAATAAGGAATAGTTATAATCCTTGTGTTATATTAAATTGTATTAAGTTGGGATGCGGGTTTGACCCCTTCAGTCCACACGATCAGCTTCCCAGTATGATGAACGAAAATGGAATAAACTGACTTCTTACAAAATAGTAATACGTTTAGCACTAGTGGGAAATTGACTAGTATCAGAACTGGTGACAAAGCAATCCTGAGAGAAGCTAGTTCAAATAACAATAATAGTGGTAAATCAACAAGATTCTTCTAGAAAATTTGTTTTTCCTGAACAAACAAACATTTCCATCGTATTTCGTTCGCTACACTAAAGCGGGTGTTCGAATTCGTATAGAGCATGTTGAAGCGCCGTTGATAAACTGGGAGGCGAATGACTTCATTTGGAAATTCCAAAGCATTCCGGAAATATTAGCGATAATTAATATAAAGTACTTGTCAGAGTTGACCAAAAAGAACAAATTTTTTGGTAACTACTGGAAATCCCGGGATGAACCACAATTACCTGAAACTGTAAGATATAGAAAACAATTCCCCGTCAAAAAAGTGCTGATCCAAGGTTTGAAAAACTCGTAATGTTTGCAAAGGGTAACGTAATTTTTGCACCATTTTTAAAGGTTGTCGGATTTTGACAAGTGATGTTTTGTTGGAAAGCTAATGCTGTGCAGAAGCCAAAAAAAAGATCACTTCGTTTAGAACGGATCTCATTCCATCAAGTTTATTAGATATTAGCAAAAATTATCAATTTCAGGTATTTCTAACAGGCGAAGTTTTTCCATTTAACCAAAAAAAAGGCCCGACTGAATGTTATGAAATTTTTTCCAGAACATTTTTCGTTAATATTTTTCTCTCGGCATCTCAAAGAAGTCGATATAGTTTTTTGCGCAATATCGCGCAGGTACAAAAATCACTACGCTTCGAACGACAGCTCAACGCAGTCGTTATCTTCTATGGTTCGCGGGATATCGTGCAGGGAAAAATGACCACATACGTACGCACACACACATATACTTCTTCCCAAATTTTTGCTTAAAATTCTATTGGGACCTTAAAAAATGAAAATACGTTGAAAATATCGATTTACTGGGAAGTTAATAAATCGCTTCGAGTTCATCGGGCCTAGGTGTGAATATTTACCAAATTAGGTTCTAACCTAGAGCTTCGAAGATGAAGGCACCATTAAACCTAGGTCTTTCGCCGCAATTCGCGACACCAGGCACACAGTGGTTGTATGAAAGAAGCCATATACTTTTTATTCAACGCGGCCATACATTTTGATAGCATTGCCATCCAACCATCCATCCAATGGCGCTACAGCCCAAATCGAGCCTTGGCCTCCTCTAGGGCATTTCTCCAATTTTGACGGTCCCTTGCATCATGTCTCCAGTTCCGGATGTTGAGCATTGCCTCTGCGTCAGCCGTCACAGAGTCTATCCATCTCCTCCTGGGTCTACCTACTGGCCTACTTCCCGAAATTTCTGAGGCTATAAGCCGTTTTGGGATACGATTGTCCTCCATCCTGATTACGTGGCCGGTTAGTCTCAGTCTGTTAATTTTTATTAAAGTTAAGAGTTGTGGGTCGTCAAAAATTTCATACAACTCGTTGTTGTGTCTCCTTCGCCATATTCCATCCTCTCTGGTTGGGCCTATTATGCATCTGAGAATTTTCCTCTCAAACCTGTTGACTCGTTCCTCTATGTCCTGGGTCATAGTCCAAGTCTCGCTACCATAATGGTCGTATTACTGTTTTGTAGAGTGACAGTTTCGATTTCCTGTGCACAAATCTTGAGTGCAGGATTTGTTTTTGGGCATAAACGGCTCTATTAGCCAGTAGTATTCGTCTGGCTATTTCTTCTTTTTCTTCGTTTCTTTTAGTGATTGTAGACCCAAGGTACACGGTTTTATCGACTACTTCTAGGTTATGTTCGTCGATGGTTATATTTCTTCCCATTCTAAATCTTCCTGCTCTGGATTGTTGCATCACCTTCGGTTTTTCTTCGTTTATTTTCAGGCCTATGTCCTTTGCCGCCTCTTTTAATTCGACATAAGCTTCTTTTGCTGCCAAAAAGGACCTTCCCACGATGTTCACGTCATCCGCATATCCAAGTAATTGAACCGACTGTGTACTTATTGATGCACTTCTCTGGACTGACATATTCCTTATTACCCATTCTAGGGCCAGGTTGAAAAGCATGGGGGCCAGCCCATCTCCTTGTCTAAGTCCTTGACGTACTTCAAACTCCTCTGTTATAACATTTTGGATCCTTACTTTCGCCAGTGAACTATTTGTGGCGCATTTGATCAGTTGCACCAACTTTGAGGGGACCCTATTTCCGATAAGATCTCCTATAGCCTTTCTCTGTTTATTGAGTCATATACCTGTTGAAAGTCGACAAATATCTGGTATATATCTACATTCCTTTCCCAGGTTTTCTCCAGAATTTACCTTAAGGTCAGCAGTTGGTCCGATGTTGACCTGTTTGTCCTAAAAGCAGCTTGATATTCTCCTATTAGGCCTTCCGCTATAGGTTCCAGTTTTTGTTTCACAAGGATTGTGAAAATTTTGTAGCTGGTGCTAAGGAGCGAGATGCCTCTGTAGTTTTTGCAGTTTAATTTATCTCCTTTCTGGTATATTGGATATGTAATCGCTTTCTTCCAGTCCTCTGGTATAACTTCTTCCTCTCAGATGATGCATATGAGTTCGTGTAAGGTTTGTAATAGTTGGGGTCCTCCTTCCTTAGCAGCTCAGCTCCTATTCCATCGGCACCAGGCGATTTGTTGCTGTTCTGCCTTCTTACAGCTTCCCGCACCTCATCCCGTGTTGATGGTTCTATTAAGATGTTATCTTGGGGAATTACAAATGCCTCTGTCCGTGCATTCTCGTTTACTATGGGTCTAGGATTCAATAGGTTCTGAAAATACTCCCTCCACCTATCCTTTATCCTATCAGGATCTGCCAACAAGTTCCCATCTATGTCCTTGCAGATGTCCGTTCTTGCCTGAAACTTATTAGTGATCTGGCGGGATATCATTGCCGCTTCTGCGATATCTTCCATAACTCTGACAATTATTTTTATAAAATATCCTCTCTGAAAACGCATATAATCAGGGTGCAGTGCACTTAGAAGTAGAGAAAGTACATAATGGGGCCAACTGCTTAGCAGGGCTAACTTCATAGTACCAATCCCTGCAGATGACTAGACTCAACGAACAGTCTAGCGGTGGAAGCACTCAATTCTCCAAGGATCACAACCACGAAACGCTTTTTGCTATGGAAACTCAAGAAGAAGAAACCGGACGGGCTGCTTTATTCGCTGGCAGTATTCTTCTTTTAATTTCCGAAATGTTGTTCACTTTGTTAGTTTGAGTTCTTAATTAGGCGAACTTGTTTAGGGATTATATATTATACCTCTTTATTATTACATTTAGTCCTGTTCTTACCCTATTTCAATAAGGGCTCCAGATATTTTTCGCCTTATTTTCATTTAGCTGTTGCTTTTTCTACCGCCACAAAGGCTATTGGTATGTCATCTGCGCATGCCATTAGCTGAACAAACATGCTTAGTATTCTGCCGCTGGTTTCCATACATGGTTCTCGGACCACTTTTTCAAAATACAATGTTATATAGTATACACTCTGAAGACCTTGCTCTGTTACAAAGGGAACCGATACTTTCCTCTGAATTCTTACTCTGTGAGTTGGATTAACTCAGTTCAGATCCACCATTGCTTCCTAGAAAAATAAAGGTACATATTTAAAAAAATATACATATATCGGTGATACAAGTAGTAATCAGTATGGATTTTATCTCAGATCACGCCGTGCTTTTTGTTCTGTATTGTTTGACAATCCATAATGACAGCCTGGCACAACTACAACTACAAATTATTCAACCAAAATTTGATTCTTCGATGAAGCCCAAGCAAAATTGCCGATCTCTAAATGGATCACCCAATACGAATTCTTAAGAAGCGGCAATTTCTCTGTAATGTGCAGCGTGGGTTGGTTGCCCGAAGAAGCCAACCTCAGACACACATACAAAAAAACAAAAAAAAAAATTTGAACAAAAACAAAAATTCCAAAATAATGTATAGCAACACATCGGCGGTACCCCGAGCCTCCTGAGAAGGGCTGGCTCGGCGGGGGGTCGTGGAGTGGAAGAACTCCTGAGGTACCACCTCAATCACTGCACCAGCACTTACCTGCATGGGAATGTCCTCCCATCATCCAAGCGAACGAGAATACAAGCTTCCAAGGTGGAGGAGCCCTGACAGCTAAAGTTCGGGGCAAGACCTATCGCCCGCTGCTATGCCATTAACGGTTCCTTACTACATCACATCCTCCTAAACCAACCAATATATCAAATAATTCAAAAAACCAAACACGAGATGAACACGCGACAATTTAATTCCAACACTCCAAAAACAAAGACTAAATAGGTAATAAAAAAATTGTGTTTAATGAACAATGAGTTAATTGATGCAAAAAAATGTGTTTACTGAACAAGGAACTCTAATCTAGTAACTTACAAATACTTCAGTAATTGTTTTTATATACACATCACCCATCTAAAACGAAGAAAACCGACGCGCCCTGGTACCAAGTCGACTTAGTTTTGTACAAACACCGGAGTAAAAATACCTACTACCAAGGTAATGAGGTGGCCACATAAAAAACTTTCCATTTGACCATAACAGTATAATGTTATAAAAGGAGTGAATGAGTTAGATAACCGTGCCAAAATATTTATAAGTTATGATTGGAAAAAAAACATAAGATTTATAATAAGATAGGAAATTCAATCAATATTGCATAGAAAAAGATAATCCTGGAACTATAAACTCTGTTTACAATATAAATGAGCAGAGCAAATGCTTAGCAGTGCGAAACTGTAATATTCTAAGGTGGTTAAATATAATAGTTTAAAAACTTAACTGATGGAATATATGCTAATAACTGGTAAAACAAATCAATTTGAAACAAATCTAATCTTAAATATCAAAAAAAAATTATAAAAGAGGCAAATTGTAATGTAGTTCAACCAGGAATCTCAGGAAAGTTAGCCTTTGATATAAAGTACGACGTTTGTCCATAAACTTTAAATTGACTCTTCAACTGGGTTAGTTGTTCTTGATCAGGTTTCTTCCTTCTACCGGTCTTCCATGCGCCGCATAAATAACAAAAAAAACAACGCTGTTGTTACCTTATATCTCCTGGTCGCTAGTCGCTCAAAAACAGTTCGGGTTCCTAGCCGCCTAATCGCATCCCATTGGAATATTAGGGACCCTTGTTAGGGGGTGTGGAGAAAGGTTTCACTTGACACTCATCTGCGGGTAGGGGCCTAACTTTGCACCTACACTTCGTGACACTAACAAACCCGCATCATCCGATGATTTTCTGATGGATTGAAACTTCAGCAGACGTCTTCTCTAGTATCACCCATTTATCTTCTTTTTTTTTATATAAATGGATTTTCTCGAGACTTGAATTCACCAATGACCTGAACTGCTGCTAGGTCTTGTTTTCGTCTGACTTTTCTATATTTTTGGTACTTCTCTCGCCGCCTCCGTTTTTTTAAAAAACCAAAACCAAAAAAAATATTGCCGGTAAAATTGCTGTCCGCCAAATTCCTAGCCGGGGATAGGTCCGCCGTTACATCTCTTTTTGTCCGGGGTGGCGAAATCGCTAGAACGGGGGCATCTCTTGAGAAATCCAAGGCATTGGCAGAATTGTTTAGCGATTTGGAATATATGATCATTCCATCACAGATCCTCCAGCTAAAGTTACTCCCAGGATGTTGAGAGTTGAGTCAACTGTTACATTCTCTTCTTCCATTTCTCGAATTTCGGTGTTAGCTTTGTTGGAGATGAGGCAGTATTTCGTTTTTGTGGCGTCATGAGGCCAAAAATCCCGTTATCCTGGTTAATCGAAGTGGACATCATGGTGGTGAAAACAAAGTCTGGCAGCCATAATTCGAATCATCCCGTTCAGTACAAAATTTGTACGATTTATAATTCATATTGTTTTTGGAGTAGCTATAATCTAGGTAATTCAGTATTTTCAAAAATCATGAATTGCTTAATCTGGAATAATTACCCTCAGCAATACTTGCCTATCTAACACGTAGTAAATCTATCTGTAAAAAAAACAAATAGTTTAATAAAATGTTAATTTAAACTGGAGACACATATCAAATATCAATTAGATTAAACTCTTGATGAAATTACTCCTGTATCGAATACAATTCCTTTTTGTTTGAACGATTCCAATTGCAGCTTAACTAAGAGGCACACTCTGGACGGGGTCAATATAATCTTGTCTTTATCGTAAACTACTAATGCCAAGAGCACGAAATTATAGAAGGGTGCAGTGTAAAGAAGGTAGGTGTATAAGTGTAACAGTGCATGAGTTAATGTACGGTCGAAGATGCATTGAATACTTTAAGTAACAAATAATGAAATTGACCAACAAAAAATGTATAAATTTTTATCAATTTAGACGGCTCTGTTCATTCGTTAAATAGAACTGAGTGTATGGTAAAGCAAAAACTGACGATTGAAGTGTTTAATATGGAGGGAACTGAAGCGAAATGGTCCTCAAGTTATCGATTTTGATGTAATTGAAAAATTCACTTGATTAGCTTTATTATCCAAAATTTTTAAGTAATATCAAATTAATTTTTTCCCAAATAGCCGTTTATTTAATAAAACCCAATTACCCACTAGATTCATGTCAGTAACCTAGTTCGAGTGCCTCAATATGCACGAACAATGCGGCAGTAAATTTTCCGAGCACTTTCCCCACTATTCAAGATAACTAAAACTGAATGTTGGCCCAATAATGGAATAATTCCGTTGCATAATTTAATTTATTACAACAATGTACGGCATTCACACTTAATAACAATTCACCTATAATCAACTCATTAGTGGGGACGTTAGGGGCAGCGGAGGGACCCGTCCTGTAACTGTACGAGAGAGAGAAGGACTTCCGGGCAGGGACATATCGGAAACTGGTTGGAAGCGATTAAATCTTTACAGGAAGCGACAGGATAACTCCCCGATATCGATTGACAGCAAATTTCAGTGCATTTACGCCGTGCATATTGTGCCGGGGTGCACGGCAATTATTTATTGAGTTACTTTGACCCTGTCATGAATTGCATTGAAATTTAACATAGCTGTTGTCATCCCACCACCAATGGTCTACACATGAATTTAACCGGCACAAAAGGGGCGGCAAATGGGGAGGAATTTTTAAACATTGAAAAAGGATGTAATGAAGCAACACAATTTTGTACTTTTATTGAATATCCGGAATGTAGATTTAGTACAGGATTATTTTTAAAATGGAATTTAAATTAATGGTTCAGTAGTTTAAATTAATAGCCGCAAGCAGCTGAAGGTATTACATAGGGTATGTTTTTTTTTTTGAGTGTAATATGCCGCTTTTTAAAAATTTAAAATAATCGAAAAAGTGTCAATAATTTAATGTATTTATGCTCAAATTTTTTAAAATGGTCCAAAAATCTGTTGTTATTTAAGTACTTTAACATATACAAAAGAACTCACATACATATTCTGACTACAATTTAAATTTTGTTATCATGAATCAATCAACTAGTAATAAACCACCAAGACGACCTATGAAATTTGTTAAACTTCATTTCGATAATCATATCGTTCGTGTTCGTGTGGTTGTTGTTATAATCAAACTAGCTGGAACCCGTTGCGCCTCCCTGCATCCATGGGAGCGAAATAAGGGAAGTAGTAAAAAATGTTCGGACAACCAAGAGGTTCAAGAGGAGTCAGATGGAATATTCAATTGTGAAATACATATACTTAAAAAGGGTATCTCCACCAGAAATAAATACTAGTGAAAGAGTATTTAAGAGTAGCCTTCGGCAAACAATTATTAGGCACATAGTGTAATCTCTAGAAAATATGCCTGATCCACAGTGTTATACATGTTATAATTAACTTCCCAGTATAGGAAGTTATTGTAATCGGTCCGAAAATCGAAATCGAAAATTTCAACGTATTTTCATCTTTCAAGGTCCCAGGAGCATTTTAAGCAAAAAATTGGGAGGAAGTATGTGTGTGTGTGCGTACGGATGTGGTCATTTTTTCCTGCACGATATCGCGCGAACCAAAACTGATATCGACTTCGTTGAGGTGTCGTTCGAAGCGTATTAACCGAAATATGATCTGAAAAGATTTTCATGAAATTCGGTCCAGCCGTTTTTTGTTTAAGCGACGTAAGTGATTTTTGTACCTGCACGATATAGCACGAACCAACCGTTATACCGACTTCTTTGAGGTGCCGATCGTAGCGTATTACCGAAAGTACGCTTTGAAAAGATTTTCATAAAATTCGATCGTGCGGTATCTATGTTTAAAGGGCGTAAGTGATTTTTGTACATGCTCGATAGAACGCAAACCAAAAATGATATTGACTTCATTGAGGTGCCGATCGAAGCGTCAGAATGACACCCGTTCAAAATGAAGTCCACTTTTATGGATTTAGCCGAGCAATAGCTTCCCAAAGAGTCATCACTCGTAAAAATCCGAGTTTTCTTTAAAACCCGTTCAACAAATACGTTAACCATTACAAACATGACGAAATTTTCAAACTTTAGTTCAGAACTGTTTGAACGGCGGATTGCTTTCCATGTCCTACAGTTTTGGGAATTGAGTTCATCGCGGGATTTCCAGTGATTACAGTTTGGCCTTTTCAGACAAGTTTGACAAATCCGTTACATTGATTAATTTTGGTACTATCTCCTGAAATCTTTCGAATTGAAAATGAAGTTTTTACCATTGCAGTTTATCATCAGCGCGTCAACACGCTAAAAATGAATTCGCTTTATAGTGTAGCGAACGAAGTGCCAGGGACATGTTTGTTTGCTACTGTTCAACAAAAAAAAGCTCTTTAGAAAAGCCTTGCGGATTTACCATTCTTATCGTTATTTCAAAGAGCTTCCTTCCATCCTACTGGGAAGTTTGATCGTGTGGACCGAAAGGGTCGAACCCACATCCCAACTAGTTTTCTTTTGGCAGAGAGAGCAATTGCTTAGGGAGTTCCAGAATACACTATGTGTAATGTTCTTCCATTTGGAAAAGATGTTAAGATTTTCAGTTTTCTCAACTCTTGAACAAACTACACCCATCGGACCATGGGAGCCCCACAGTTTAATAATATCGATACCAACAAATCGCCCTCACCCTTATGTTGACAAATTCGGAGTTTCTCGGTTAAATAAGACAATTTGGGAATTTAATCAGAATCGGAATACAATTGACTATTCCGGCATATTGATCCCGCCATTTTGAATTTATAAATTTTGATCATAAATCCGTTATTTGCTACCTTCAAAACCCGCACATACTGATTTCATTGAATTTTGCAGCGGCCATTTCGACTTTAAAAGCTCTGGTCATAAATTCGTTATTTTCCAGATACCGATTTTCATTGAAATCAGACCACAATTTTAAAATTCATATTTGGGTAGTTGATTATTTTAAATTTCGGTCATATTTTGGCGGCCATTTTGAATTTTGAAAATCGAGCTTCGGGATCCAATCGCTTTCTCGTGCCGAAAAACCTCTACGTCCAAATTTTCAGCATTTTAATTATTTCCGTAGCACACACAATGGAAGCGTTCATAAGTTTCATCATACTGGTACCTTACTTTCGCAAAAGTTTCATAAATTATAGCCTATACCCTTTCGACATAATCCTTCTTTCTATTGGTGAAAATCGTATGCAAATTCATACAATGGCTTAGATTATATGCACAAATGATGAATTCAAAAACTCAACACTGCTGCATTTAGCTACAGACTTCTAATCGCTGAATTCCGTAGTGTTGCAGTCAACAAGTGTACTGACATCCCTTTCTAGTGCGCCGCAACTATTCCTTAACAGAAGGCAGGAAGGAATTGCTTAGAGTTGGCCAATCTAGGCGTGGACCTCTAGCGTTCGGTGTATTTCATCCAAGGTCGATCGGCAAGCCGCCCCCCCCTGACCAAAGCCGTGTGTGCCCCAAAAGCCGGTTCCGGACGGATGAATTCATAATAATTGGTCCAAAAAAGCCCCATGAGTATAACACAAAGCCTGTATATCAGAATAAGTCATTACACAACTGGGTGCGCCCAGTGTTCGGAAGAGATCGTTAAACGACAGTGCTCTGAAACAGTGGCAAAAGCTGCTTAGATTTCACACTTAAGGTACCCTTACATTAAATGACTTGTCATATGACTTTACTGTCAATGAAGTCAAAGCTAACATAAAATGTCAAATGGCATTTGTTTTTGAAATGTCATACGACTATCTGTCAAAATTTGCTTTGAATATTTCTGTTTTGGCTTGTCAAAATTAAGTGTGAACACAATACGAAGTAAGATGGACTATCAACTCGTAATTTTGACTCAAAAGTCTTGTCATATGACATCGTCATCAAGTCAAAATATAAATATTCCAAGCAAATTTTGACAGATGGTCGTATAACATGTCAAAAACAAATGTCATTGTTAGGTTTGACTTCATTGACAGTAAAGTCAAATGACAAGTCATATAATGTAAAGGGACCTTTAGTCGTCACCATAGTCGCTTAGAAGGCAGTTCAAAGCGGGGGCCGAATAGAGTGAAATGTGAGAACTTATAAACAAAACTAAACAATCGTTAAGCGCTACTCCAAGTTTGCGGGCACAAGAAGAATCGAGAGGGTGGGCAAAATCGAAACTTTACATCCACGTGGTGCCCGCTGGATAGCCAACTAACGACGATAGTAGCAAGTGTGGAACGCTGTATTCCCGCATACCAGCGACGGGCAGGCAATCTGTCCTGTCATTACCACATTCCCATGAGATCTACTTCAGAGCCTCGGATAGGATTGACTACACAACGAAAACCCAGATATCGTATCAAGGACCATGATCTAGGAATTTTCCTTGGAATGTCCACCTTAATATATATTATAGGTAATAATGATACATTATGTATGTACATAATGATATCAATAAAATTGTAGTCAAATGATTATAATCGAAAATCAGTGTAAATAGTATAAAATAAATATCTAATAAAAAAACTCAGCCTGCGTGTTTTCATGACTAAAATTACATAGTGGTATCCGCCATAGGGTTCTTTAATTATGCCCTGCATCTTTTTTTTATAAAGTTAACAACAAACAAGTTACGCAAACGTTCCAAAATTTCCCAAACGTATCAAAACCATCATGGATGTGGAATTATTAATTATAAATGCATTTTTAACTTTTAATACAAAAAAAATCTGTTGTGTTTTTATTAGTTAGAAAACGGATTTTTTCATTATAAAACCTATTATTGAGTTACCTTTGGTATAACGTGAACAAGTAAGGCTTGTTTTCGAGTCACTAATGCACATATTCACAAAAAAATGAAAATATTAAAAAAAAAAATAAAAAAAAATACATAAAATATTCCATTCTGATCAGAGGGATGTATTTCAGCTTTAACTGGAAGGGATTTTACTACCAGTAAAAAAATTCTCCCTCACCCACCTCTTTCAACCTGAGGGTATACTATGCTTCCATTAGACCAATGTACAATGTACAAACGAGGCTGACGTGCAATCAGCATTCAAATGCAAACTCGATAACAACTTGGGCTGACATGAGCCTTTATAAATACAGGAATTGGGAACGTCAAGTTGGCCAGGTGCACACCAGGTAACACTGGTCGTAAAGTTGTTTTTCAACGTATATATTGCTTCATGGAAAGAATAATAAAAGGATTTGCATAATAGTTTCTATTTTTCTGTTGTCATAAAATATTTTCTATTGCCTTTATGCTGCGTGGTCAGTGATAATTTGAAATCAATGGGGGCTGGGTTACAAATTAGGGTAGTTTTGAGAGTAATACTAAGCGATAATTTAGGATTTTTGAGAGTATAGCGTTATTTATTGACTCTAACCTTTCCTATTCTCCTCTATTCTTCAAACCAAGCTTACTACTAGACATTGCACCATGAACTGTACGACATGACGGACTGGTAGTACAAAGGGTTACACCTAAGCTTGGTTTTTTCATATAAAAAAAAAAAAAAAAAAAAAAAAAAAAAAAAAAAAAACCGGTTACTTCAACTTCATCACTTTGGAGGATGAAAGGGGAGTGTGCTCCAGGACTAAGAGAGTAATTGTCTTCCAAGGGCTAACATCTTTAATATGACTGACTTTGATGACAAAATTGCCGAATTTGATAGGATATTCCACGACCTACTAGTATATACAAGAAATTTGTACCTTTGAGACGAAAAACTGTACCAGAAAATATTTTCCAAACACATTAGGAATTTCAATTTCAGTCAGCTGAAGCAAAAAGCTTAATTTCATAATCGAATACAGTTTCAAAAATCGAACTCTTCCCTGACTCTCAGGTCAGCACAAAATATTGTATGATATTTTATTAGAAATTGATATATGATCGTGGAGTCAGTGAGACGATGAAGAGGGAGACAGTATTTGGGGGTCAAACTAATAAGAATTTCTCAACCATGATCAATTATGACTCCGGAGCAACTGATACTATTGAATTCGACTCGCTCAGTTATAGATAACTTATTAAATAATTTGACGGACAAAACAGACGGCCAAATGTAACAATTCGACATGAACGTTTAGCGTCGCGTCCTCGAAGCATCATCGGGAATCGCAGTCACATTGTTAGAAAGCCCATTCAGCCCTCAAACTGTCACTGAATTTGCAAACCATTGATGAACCGACATGCAATATTGCCAAAAAATCAGCAATAGCGAAAGTACTACAGAATTGCAAAATAATCATTTGGGATGAGTATATGATGCCGCATAAACGGGCATTGGAGGCACTCGATATATCGTTGAAAGATTTGCGATTTAATGAGAACCTCTGGAGGTACGATGATTCTGTTGGCCTGCGATTTTCGGCAAATGCTGCCAATCATTGCAAGATCAACACCTGCTGATGATGTAGCTGGCTTAAAGTCATCGAATTGTAATGCGGCCTCGGTTGGGGTGCCCGAAGAGTCCAACACCACACCTCATTCAATAACACAAAAAATTTCTACTCTCCAAACACATTCTCGAGGCGTAACCTGGGCCTTCCCATAAGGGCTGCTTGTCGGGCGGTCGTGGTATGGGGAGACCCGGGCGGTACCACCGAGACTCGTTCATCACCACTTATCTTATCTATACGAGGGTGTTTTCCATCCGGTCGTTCACGAAGTGCCGGTATGGAGAAGGGGTCATTTGAAAAGCTCCTGGAGAGAGCTATGTCGTCCGCTGCCTCTCCATCCTGGTGCTTAGCACAGCATTCTAAAAAAGGTACCTGGTCGTCTGCTGGTGTACGACCGGAGCCCCAGTGGAGCTGGTACCTAGACACAATGCCTGTAGGTCGTCCTACCCCAAGAAGATCAATCTATCTTCTGTAACAATCGTGCTTTTTTCTTTTCACTTCGCTTCTTTCTTCTGCCTTCGGGCGATCCTTCCCGGTGAGTGGCCGGGAACGCCTCTGATATGCGGGGCCGGGCTGACCGACATATGCCTTGCTAATGCCTGTCTCAGCCCTCCTAACTTGCGGTGGATCTGCCTAATCCGGTTCCGGTGGTGACCAACAATATCTTCAGGCTTAATTCCTGAGCCAACAACCTCGAGCAGCAAACTTGTCTGGTAAGATTCGTGAGCCAAAGTCCGGTGCTACATAGTTTGTGGATGATACGTTAAAACTCTAAAGTTAACAACGAATATGCGATTCACGTTAAAAAATGACATTTGTGCTGTCCACACAATTATTAGACTTTGGCAATGGAAAAATTCCATTTGACGCTTTCACTGGCCTTATTTCGTTTCCACCTAATGTATGCCAATTAACAATGCCGGAAGAAGAATAAGTTGATCACGGAAGTATGCAAATTACAAAAACCAACCATGTTTGGTTGACCGAACGAGCTATTTTTGCAACGAAAAATAAGAATATGTAGATGATTTTAACATAAAAATTCGAAGTCAATTCGCTGGCCAATTGCCTTCATTTAAATCGATCGATTCAATTACCAATCCAGTCGGCAATTATCCAGTTGAATTTCAGAATTCATTGAATTTGCAAAGAATGCCGTCACATAATTTGCAGCTGAAGTTCGGCACACAATCTTAACTTACTGAAACTATCTAATTAAACAACACTCGCTGTTAACAAGCTAAAGAACAACGTGGTTGAAGCAATGATAATAATAGGAAAGTTCAAAACGAGAATGCTATAATTCCAAGAATACCACTGACTCCAACCGATTTGCGGTTTCAATTTAAGGTCAGTTCATATCTTCAGATATTGGAAGTGCCAGGCATGCGCCGCCCCAGACAAAATAATATTCATAATGCGCATACATACATATATTCATAATGTGCACAGTGTGCATGAACGTATTCACATCTATCGTGTCACAGACCGCATAGCCGTGGACAGACACGGACGTACCCGACCAGTATTCACGAAAAGAATATTTTGTCTGCGCGGTTCATGTCTGTACGTGTCTGTGGGTGGCTACCGGGAAATATGAATAGAGTATCGGAGCCGTACAGGCATTTTTTCTTGGATACCTTCCGCTGATAAATGTTTGAATATTTTCAACAGAAATGCAGCTAGTTTCTGCCGTCTGATACGACACGCTAGATGCGAATAAACGGCGTCGGTTAGTGTCTGACGGAGCGAATGTCTGGCACGCTCGATGTCTGTAGATATAAACGGGTCCTTTAAGCATGGCCAGTTTCCTGTTCGCCTGGCATTTGCAATGACGATTAATAAATCGAAAAGCTTATCTTTGGAAGTGTTTAAAATGAAACTTGGACGTCACGCTTTTCCCATGGGCAGTTGAATGTGGCGTTGCTCGAGTGTAGATAAACCATCGGCGCTATTGGTTTTCTCTCTGAACGGAAAGATAAAAAATATGGTACATCACAAAGCGTTAAATAATGCATTACTAAATTTTTGTAATTGTTTGTAATATTCCATTATGGGTAATCTGTTACCTGATCTCTCCACTTTAAAACTTAATTAAAATAATCCATATATCTATCTTCTGCCTACATCTTTTTTTTTGTATAAGTTAACAGGACAATGACAATCAGGACAGCTAGCTATCAATATAAAAATTAAATACGGCAGCTTGGTGCATAAATTAAAAATACATAAATATTAATAAACTAATTAAAAATACTTTTTTTTTGTATGATTTAACCTTGGAGAAGCCATATACTCAGGCTCGGCCCTGCATATATACATATCTACCTAACTTTACACAAAACACAGAAACATTGCCAAATATATTGTCATTTCAACTCTCTTTCTCTATTCTGCAAGTCGTATTTTTTCTTCTCTTCTTTCTAATCGACTCCAATGTGTGCGGCATAATTCTATTATATCATCCTTCCTACCTGTACCCTTGGGTGTTCCACATGGTTCAATCCTTGGCCCTCTCCTAATTTCTTTGTATGCTAATTATCTCCCCGTTATTATCCGTGGCTGTTCCTTTCATTTATATGCTGATGATCTACAGTTATATACTTCATGCCTTCCTAATCAGATTGAATCCTGTATTTCTAATCTTAATTCTTATGCCTGATAAATGAATGGAGCTCTTCCAATTTCCTTAAACTTAATCCTAATAAATCTCAAGTACTCATTCTTAATGGTCGCTCTCTTTCTCTCGACAATATTCCAACTATCTCACTTAATAATGTTTCTCTTCCCTTTGTTGGCTGTGTTAATAATCTTGGTATTGCCATTAATTCTAGACTATCCTGCTGCAACCATATCTCACTCATGCTTTCGAAAATCTATGGCCGTTACGTAGACTTAGGCTTTATGGTAGTATGGTAGTTATGGCTTGTTAGCTCTTATTGTTCCACACTTCCTCTATGGCTCCCTTGTGTGTATATCCCTTGATACATCTTGTCGTCAACGTATATCAGTCGCATTTAATGATTGTCTAAGGTTCATTTTTCACTTGCGCAGATCAGACCATGTGTCTGGTGTGCAAAACTCCTAACCTGGCTGCGACCTCTTTTGTTTTGTTGATGTCGCTGCGTTGTTCCTAGTGCATAAAGTTCTCCACATGACAAGCCCTTTTTACCTCTCAAAATTCTTCCTTCCTCTGCAATCCATGCGTTCGAATAAATTTCTCATTCTTATACACTACTCCATAATGCAAGGGTTTTCAACCTAGTGCCCGCGGGCGCATATGTGCCCGCGGAGATATTTAATTGTGCCCGCGACAAAGTGCTGAAATACGAAAAAAAAAACAAATCTTAAAAATAACAAAAAAAAAGTTACTTTAATTTTTAAAATCTTGCTAGATGTAGTGAGAAATTCGCTAAATTGGCTACACTAACATCTGTCTAATCCACCACGCCAATTAGACCCTTGGCACTGACTGTCGCCGGTTAGGTTCCACGATTTGGTCGCCTTTTTATTGTTTTTCTCGCTAAGTAGCTTTGAGTAAAACTGACTTACTTAGGGTGAGTTGCACCAACTAACTTTAACCGTAACAAAAGCTAAACCGGTTGTCAAATCTCCGGTTAGACAAAACGGGAGTTGCACCGTTTAACAATTGTTAACATGACGTAACATTTTAACGTTAACTTTAACCAGGCAAATTCGCCCGGTTAATGTTATTGTTATTGTTAACTTATGACAGTTGTCATAGATCCAGACAGGGGTGCCATTTTCAATAAACTCACAAACTGTGAAACTTATAAATACACAAAAATGTAAATTTAAATCAAAGTAGCCGTTAACGATAACTTTAACAAACGGTTGGGTGGTGCAACTCATTTTTACAAACTGGAACTTTAACAACTTTGTTATTGTTAAAGTTAATTTTAACAATAACTTTAATCAATGATTTGGTGCAACTCACCCTTAGTATAAAAAGCAATAACATCCCGCCAAACCGCCATGCAATATGAAAGGAGCCTTACAATCATGTCTTTCCCGGCGTTTAAATCCGACTTGTGCCCGCCAGTTTCTTTGCAATCTCGAATACACCCGCACCACAGAACAGTTGAGAACCCCTGCCATAATGGGTAGCCGTTCCTTCTTTGTGCATTTGTTTAGACTTTGGAATAACCTTCCTAGCAATATCCAAAGAATAAGCACAGCCAAGACTTTCAGAAAGCAAGCATCTCTTTTTCTATCTCCCTCTACTTCTCTTTAGTATTTACTTTTTCTTTTTCTATCTCCTACTCTTTTCCTTTCTTGGTCCTCACTCCGACACTTTTCCTTCTTTCTCGTCCTGTCCCTCTTATAATTTATTAAGTTTAGGTTAGTCTGTCTATTATGTAGTTATTTTTATAGCGTACTCTAAAAGATGTAAATCTTGTGTAGTTCCTTTTTAATATAATAAAATTAAATGAATAAATAAAAATAAATAAAACTTCCTAAAATACAAGCTTGCAAAAGCATCATCCTGTAGCTCAGTAATCGAATACTAAATTTCCCATACTTTCGAAATATAAAATATCCCTAAAAATATGCAGAGTTACAAATAAATAGAAAAAAATTAATAGAATTTATCCATAAAATATGCAAAAAATACCAGCTCAAAGCTACCCAGGGAAAAGTTAACAGGCCCACCGAGACACTACGTCGTTAGCAGACTGGATTCTATTAAATAAAAACACGCCTTAAACAATCAAAATTATTCATTCCTGTTAAGTTAAGGTGTAAGCTTATCTGGATTAGTGAAACTCGTGCATATTACATTGGCAATGAGAGACAAGTAATTGGCTTCTAAACAAGAATGCTTCTTTTATGTATGTGAATATAATATCGAAAACCTACCACGTGAAATTACCACAACCCCTCTGAATAATATTATCAAAAGTTTGTTAACTTTTGGAAAAGAAGATAAAAAAGTGCCACTTTGAGGTGTAAACAATACCCGCCAATATATCTGTCTCGACGATCTGTATCGGTTAAAAGTTAAAGGTCTCTCCCTTAAGTAACTAAGATCCCACCCACATTTGTGTTGTCCTTAAGCAAACATTATGGCAGCCCAAAGTTTTGACAGAAATTTCAAGTGCAAAGTAAACAATTTTTTGGATTATGTGTTCTCTACCCCTTCGTAGTTTTCTTCTGGCGTTTAAGAAGATGATGATAAAAAGTAAAGCAGAGACTTCTTAAGATTTGGGCTGGCAGCCTCCTCTTGAAGAGCTTCTATAATAACTCTTCAGAGAAAATTAATAAGAAAGTTATCCACTTCGAGGGAAAAGCAAAGTTCAAGACCATTAAATACTCTTTGAAAAATTTTGCTAAGCCTTCGACTAAGTCCTAGGGTGTTTATAATTCTCCAGTACTAATTCAGGTTTCATTAATTTACCGAGAAAATGAGAATGAATTGTCGAAGTGTGTGTGTGCGACATCACAGCACAGTAGTATATCGGTTGCGCCCGGGGGTATGTAGGTATCAGCAGTCTTTGAAAAGGTGAGTAACACATCTCTCTCTCCCCCCACCATTCTGATCCTTTGGCAAAATACATAAGTTCGAAGTCAACACCCATTTGTTCCAGATTGTAAGCAGGGATCCCCTCGAACACTCTCCGTAGGACGTCCATTATGGAAATTAGTAATAATTTAGTCCTGTGCGTGTCCTTATGAATGACCTGCTTCACAGTTGGAAATATCTTGCAGAACCTTTATAGTAGCACATTGAAATTGTCAAAGTGGGACAGCGTTAACATTGGGTTTAATGTAGGCATAATACCTGTCGAGAAGGGTTCAGAATTAGGGATACTTTAGGTCTTATAATAGCCCAGAAGATATCAGGATAGTAAGCACAATCATACTAACTAAGTGAAAGGTTGTGTATAGTGAAGCTTAATAATGATTTTGTCCCTGGCTTTAGTTGATTAAAAAATAAATTTGAAAAGGTTGTTGGGTAGTTGTTAAGGTGTTTGCTTCCACTTCATCTTTTTGATTTTTGGTTATCGTTACGAACATATAAGTGTAAAAGCATAAAGGCTGATGCTTAATATTAGGAGACGTTCTAGAAGTTTATTCTTGTTATGCGAGTATCTCAGGTTTAGGTACGACGCAATAATGATGTTGAATACTTAAGGGATAATATAACATCAATAATTATTTTTGGTGATGAAGGGATCAGACCTATAGGTACATTTTTAGGGATAGAAAAATAAGCATACTCTAGTGACAAATTACGACCATGCCTTTAAAATTAGGTCTGACATAAAACGGGTTAAGTATCACCAAAAAAATTGAAGTTTTATAGAAAGTATTGGAAGATGTACAACCGAAAGGCATGTAATGCATATATACATATACGATATACCAGCATCATAACTCTAAGCTATACCGAATTAATTGAACCTTATCAAACCACGGTAGTGTAGTTTTCGATGTCGTCCCAAATTGTATATATATAAAAGAGGTCGAAGATAGTCAAGAACATAAGATTTGTATATTAAAACAGGAATTTTATTTGGATCTCTCAAGAGTATTTTAATGTTTGGAAAGTTTCGCTATTTTCGTCCCACTAATTTTGTTTGTAAAGGGGCGAACATATCTCGGAAATGTCCTCTAACCTCCTTTTTAAGGGAGGGTTGCCGGGAGCTCTAGAGTTGTCCAAGGTCGTGTGAGAACAAACAGCTGCTTACAAAATAACATTTCTTTATTTATTCAAAATATTTCTTATACACTAACAATTTAGGTCTCTTAAATCTAAGTAAATGCGGGATACATGTTTACAGGTTTCTTATAGTTATATCTAAGTAAGTAGCTACGGTTTGTCTCTAGATACATGCTTCTTACTAATTTATTGTTAAGCAGCTATCTACTCATTACTCTATTCTACATGTGCGTAAGCTGGGGTCAGTGGTCTAACAAGATATGTGTGGGTGTGCGTGTGTCTGTGTGTGTGTTCGGTATGTGGTCGGTCTTGTATCTGGTCATACCGCGACACTGGTATAGGAAATGCTGCCGGGGACAATGTCGGATAATACACAACGACACTGGTCCAGGAAACACTCCTCAGATATTCGGTAGTCAGTCGGTAGGTGTTATGTATGTGGTCTAAGTGTGCCGGATCGTACACCACGACCTGGTCTAGGAATCGCTACTTCAGCACATTGTCGGATCGTACACCACGACAAGGCCTCAGCAACATTCCTCGGGTAATGTGTATTGTGTGTAATGTGTATAGTGTAACCGTGCCGGATCGTACACCACGACACGGTCTAGGACCGGAGAAGGTGACCTCTCCGAAACGAGCCTGGTTAAAGACTGAATTTTAGCCTGGTGAAGCGGTTTATTTTATAGCCAAATGGCTCGTCGGCGTAGGAAGCTTTAACGCTTCGAAGTGAACTTTCAAAGGAGAATCACCCAGCCTGCTGAGTAAATATTTATGTTCCTAAAGCTTGGTTAGGAGAGGCATTCTAGAGTTGAAATGTGGACGAAAAGGGGTTCGTTACAAGGTGTAGTTCTAGTCCAAAGACCGCAGCAACACTGGATCTCGGACACAACCTGGCAAAAAATAAAACGCAGGTGGTCCCTAAAAAATACAGTGAACTCTGCAAGCGGCTCATGTCGAACAGGCTAATTGCGAAGATGCCAGACAAATCCTGGTACATCCGCCTCCCCCTCTTCCTTTTTCCCCTTTGCGGGAGGTACAGAAAATTCCTCCATCCTCTCCTAAAGAAAAGACCGAGCAAAGTGCCAAAAGGCCAAAGGGGGCGCCAAGAAAAATCCTGCTGTAGCAAGTCCATCAGTGGCAGGTGGATCACAGCCAGGCCCAGAAAGGCTGCTGAGCGAGGTCAGAGATCACCTGCAAGTACCCTTATGGTGCATCCACACTACGCGGACTTAGGTCATACGCGCTTTTGCCTCTTTTTTTCATATAGAGTTTAATGCCTTTTTTTGCGATATTTTGTCAGAGGCCGTACGGCGAAAAGCGCGTAGGATCTAAGTCCGCGTAGTGTGGACGGCCCATTAATGGACCGCAGGGCTTTGCAGTACACATCGGCCCCGAAACCTGAGCGGAGGTGGAAGCCATACTATCGGAGATGATGTTGGACCACACCCTTTCAGGAAAGGGGAAACAGCGCCCTGCTACGACGTCCTGCAAATGCGTCATTAAGATCTGTGACGCATGCGAAAGCATGAATCTCAAGCTAATCCCAGCTGCGGACATCCCGAGAAGACCTAGAGCTCGCAGATCGAACCTAGAAAGCTTATCCAGTATACCCAGGCACAGTATTCGGCGGTTCCTATGAATAAAGGTCATCAAAGCAGAGGAACCGGTGTAGAGTAGCATTACATTTCTCCTCATCAACGTCTCTCGAGATCATTTTAAATACCCTTCCCCAGCGGAGGAACCTCCGAATGTGGTGGAACTGGCGGAGGGTTTGGGTGTGGAGGAGGGCGCCGAGGGCAAATGAACGCTCGTGTTTGGGATTATAAAAAATTTGTATATCAATTCTAACAAATTACAACTACTGCCAAACAAAATAATTAAATTACAAAAACGTGTACTTTTGATTGAGAATTTAAACGATGAAATTGACCGTTTTCCACAACATAAAAATCCATTGGCCACTTCTACAGTAGCTCAGTGGTTAATGGTACTTGTTGACAAATTTGAAACGTTACAATTACTGCCAATAGCATAATGGATTCCAATATCAATTTGTACGAAAATGTTTATCAACGATAATATTATCCCTTCTTCAGCTGACAGGGCTTTAACTGCTAAGCTAAGTGCCATTAATCACCAACAAGTTGACACAGATGTTATGGCTGTTAACAAAACTGTTGCCATTGCTTATAACCAGCCACCACACAGCTAAGATTGTACAAGCCTCAATTCTGCTCTACAACTATCGGTTAATAAATTATCCTGCTTGTTGCTGAATTCATTCCGGTGGCAGGCTTTTAACCATAAAGCGTATGGTTTCTGGGTAGACTTCCTCGGAATTCGTCTGCTTTTCTCAAAACCCATTGAATTGGCATTTAACCGTACCTACCCTCCTTATGTTCCGTGCAACAATAAACTCCCCTCTGTTTACTAAAGAATTGAGAAGTTAATTTAAAATTTAATTTTCCACTTGACAACTTTAAATCAACAGAATAGGAAAAAATTTATGATTTACCATAAAAGAAAAATCACTCGAACTTTCTGCCGAGAGAGAGCCTGCTGAACGTCCCCCTGTTGTTCTTCGATCTGAATAAATTCCACCCCCAAGTCGGGGATGTAGGCTTGCAAGATGCTGGTGGAGGAGCCCGCTCCAACCACTCAGGGCGCAGTGTTGCGAGGAAAAAAACGAAAATTCCTGAGAAATCCGAGCTACTCATCATGTAAGCACCTTTTCATAACAACAGAAAAAAAAAACAAAAAATACTAAATGTTGCGTGTAGGTCTTTCAAGGATTCCTGCTCCTGCTCGCCTCCTTAGAGCCGTACATAGCTAAGACCCTTATGACTCTTATTATGTATTTGATAGAATTTTTCCATCACAAAATCTCTTGTGTGATCCATAATTACACATAAACTTATTATCTCAGCTTTCAGGAATATATTTTCAAAAGGACGAATTGCAGTGCGCACCTGAATTTATGAATTTTAGGTCTTTGTGGCCCGTGAAACCTGTTGCGTGTCCTGTGAAATCTGGTCTGAAAATCGGGTGTCAGAATAAATGGCGGCAGGTTTCTTTTTTAGAAATTAAGGGAATAAAGGAACTGAGGTGAAATGTAGGTGAAAAGTGAGACACCTGAAACTTAATTCTAATTATACATGTAAGGACTTGGGGGCGCGCTCTTCTTTTTTCGGTAGATTTAATTTAAGGATGTGGAAAATAGAATCAAATTAGTAAAGCCTGATCATCTGAATTACATAAAAGACGTTCTCAGGCAGCGAAATGTAATGTAAGAGTTTTTCATTCAGGTGTAATGAAATTATGGATTATTCATATGTATATGTATAGAAGGAGCACAGAACATGCCTGAGAACTAGAGGGGAGATATGAACAGGTGAAGGATGTTTTAGTGTATATTCATGGTTGATTTATAGCAGCGAAGGTTAAGTTGGGTTAAAATATATGTGACCAAAAATAATGAGAAAGGGGCTGCGGCTAAAAATTTTACATATTTAAAAAAATATTAATTTACAACAATAAGTAGTCGAGACATTTACTCAAATTGTTCTTAAATAATTAAATTTTGAAGTTAATTTATTTTTAACCAAAATTGCAATTTGAAATTCGTATGAATCTAATATGGAATGGACTGTATGAAATCCATCCCTCCAATGGATCTATCCCAAATGAAGTCTTGCTCTAGAGCATTTCTACAAGTTTGACGATCTCTTGCAACATGTCTTCATTTCCAAATGTTTAGCATTACCTCTACGTAAACTGTCAAAGAGTCCACTTATCTCCTTCTGTGTCCGCCCGCCTAATAGTCTACTTGCCTAAATTTGTGGTACCATGAGTCGTTTAAGAATACAGTTGTTCTTCATCTTGATTACGTGGTCAGGTAGTGTTAGTCTGTTGAGGTTAAGGGTTCTGGGATAATTTCATGCAATTCGCTGTTAACCATCGCTATAGTCCACCGTCTCTCGTTTGACCTATTTTATGGATCTAAGAATTTGAGGTTCTCTATTTTTATGGACTCGCCCTCACTAGCAGGCTAGGGGTCGTCCATAAATTACGTGAGGCGTTTAGGGGAGGGAGGGGGTCGAGCCGAATCTCACCAAATCTCACGTATGGGAGAGGGGGGGTCTCGGCAAATATCACGTACATAATTTTTTTTGTTTTAAAGAAACAGTGTAAAATGCCGAGAAAACTGGGTTAAATTAAGTAAAACATGTTTCTCCACTAAAGACCTCCATTCACTTACAGGCCGCCGGTAGGCAGTGGCCTGTCAGACCAGGTCGACCAGCACGACTAAGCTTGACTCAGTCTAACTGAGGGATGATACTTCAGGTACCCGCCAGACAGGTCGTGGCATGCAGATGAAATTATGATTCTCTACAGACACACAGGTGAAAACGACTGCTTAACATAGCAGGTTAATAATTCAAGCGCAAAAATGTTCATGGTCTCAACGAAAGCTTCAAGGCGGCTCCAGCCTCACGCGCGCCGCGCCGTGAACACCCGCAAACAAGCGCAAACGCGAGTGCGGATGGTTTTCACGCTTAGCTCGCGCCTTGCTTTCTGTTACGAGTGAATACAGCGTGAATTCTTCCCCTCAATTCACGGCTCGAGAGTGAATAGAAGCTCAGATCTTCAGGCCCGAACTGATGATAAATCCGAATTTTATTGTGCTGTAGGCATTCTTGAACTTCAGGCCATACAGTTGGCGGCCGGTGATTGTATGGTAATACTTGGCCTTAAGGCTAAAACTTTCAGGCCACGGCCTGCCGGCGAACTGTGTGTAAATTGGGCCCTTAAGATGTGGGTAAGGTAGGACATACAAAAAAATTACTCGATTGTTTAGCTCTCTAATCAAACGCGCGACTCTTCGAATGCTGCAGAGTACGAGCCAAGTAATACTGAACCGCGAAAAGGCCATTAGAATTTAGTGCTACAAGAAAGCACATGCCGAATTTTAGCACAATGAAACGTTGGGTGAGTGCTCACGTTTTGGTAGTTGTGTGTCCACCACAAGCAGAAAAGCGAGGAGGGCAAGCAGTCCGCATTATCAATTATCTCAAATAAAATCTTGCACCCAAACCCCCCTATTCACACAGATGAACTCTTTACACCCCTTTCACTAGATTTCACTACGGTTACGTACACGGATTTTATACGCGAGGGCCTTTCCTGCAGTTCTACATTCAAACTCTGTTGTTACGACCGTAATTTCGTATTTTTAATGTAAATACTATGGATTTTTTAAAATTTGAAAAATCTCACGTGTGATTAGGGGGGAGGGGTCGGGACAAATCTCACGATATCTCACCAAGGGGGGAGGGGGGGTCGAAAAATCGCAAAAATCACCTCACGTAATTTATGGACGACCCCCTACTCTCTGACACTATCCAAACCGGGGGATTCTAGATGAGGTCTCACTGTACTCACTCGCGCATTGTCAACCTCACAAATATACACGCCTCTTTCTAGTTCCTAAAAAACCAAAATGTCTAACTTTCAGGGACTTGTGGCCTCGAAATCAGACCTGTTCACTGCCTCTATCAGCTCAGTATCTGAACTAAAGATAGCTGCAACGCAGCTCACTATGGTATTGATCCCCTCCTACCATGAACTTCTTGCCAAAGACTCCTTCAACGGAGTGGGTCTTCTCCAAAGGCAGGGTAGTTCATATACCTCTAACTCTCCACCTCTCTGAACCTTGAGGTGTCTGTATTTTCAGGGTCGATCCTCCAGGCCACTTATTCTCGGGGATGCTAGGTACAGTCCTCGCTCCAAAACGTTATTCTCGTAGCCTTACTGGTTACCTCTTTTCAACCCTGAAGAGATGCAATTACCAGTACTACTTCTGAAGTTCCACGATCTTATTCTCCACAATCTTGCCTGTCTCTTTAGAGCCTGCTTCAATCGGAGATACATTCCAACCTAGTCCCACGAACATGTTGGTGGGATATCTGACCGACCATATATTGCTACGGCATCAGCTGCATAACCTGAGTCTATCTCAGAATAAAGAGAGTGCCAACTCTGCATGAAAAGCGAAAAGATCTGGCTTCGAAAAATAACGGTTATCAGAGAGCTTATGAGCCCCGATCGAGTCCGGTCACTAAAGACTTTCTAGCTTTCTTTCGGAGGGTAGACGATCTTTTCCCCAATCACATTTTAGCCCCAGGCCCCGCAAGAAGATGTGGCGGGAATGGGTATTATATAAATGCTATCATCCGTTATGTCCAAAGAAGTGGGGATGTAACTCTCGCGAATACCTCGATTTCGTGCTTGTTGTAGATGAGCTACTTAATATTTTTTCGCTCAAGGTTACGTAAACGATTTTGTCATCGATTTTGTGAAACAGAATAAACCATGCCAATCAATAATAGAAAGAACAACTCCGATTTACAATTAAATCAGAACAAAAAAAGGAAGTTTTCATAATGAATATCATTTACCAAAATAATTCGCCAACTATGATATACTCGTAAAACACTACAAAGTTCCTGAAGGATTTCATCTATCTCGGATTCTAACCTACCAAGAACTAGAAAATGTTTATGAATTCCAACTTATTACCAACTAGGATAATAATTTGTACCAAAAATTTATGCTGCCAAGGTAAAAAATAACATCGCAGTGCAAAAACAAAAGCGCTTCTCTATGCGCTCCTCATGGTTTGGTCCTTTCTTGCTGCTGTTTTGTTTTGTAATGTTAACAAGATACCACTTTTCCACAGCCACCATACCACTACAGCCGACAGAGGAGTAAGAAGGTGCTATACGGTGTTGTGCCTCTATCGTTTTGGAGAACTCCTTCCCTCAGATGTTTGTAACTGATTGCCAGAGTTTGTAACTTTTCAGAGTTTTGCTCTTTTCTTTAAGGAACAAAAATTTAATTAGGGAAGTTTACCCTGAGACGTTTTACATACTAATTGAAGGTACTGTGTGTTTACTTTAAAATATTTAAGATGACATTTACCCCAAAGTTAGACTCCCGAGACATTTCCGAGATCATTCTATCTCGCTCGTTTTGAGTTTAATTTCATTATTCGATTCGATTCAGCCTTCTCGAATTATAAATATTTAAACTATATTGAAAGCACTTCCTGCCTCTGCCCGTATGTATACATAATACTCGTACATATTTTCCTTATGCACATAAAGGTTATTATTGAGTTTACGTTATTTTTCCTTTATTATTTTTCGATTCAATCACTATAAAAGGCGTTATTGATGAAATGCTTTTTACGGGAAATGCTTGAGTTTTACCTCTTACATGATGAGCATATACCTTTGTCAATTGCAGCTAAAAGGATGATGCAGCTCTCGATATCACACATGCAAAGGTGGGAGTTGTTTTCAGGGTGTAGTTGAGTTCAAGCCAATGCTGGATCGATGAACTTTTGCATAGGATACTTGTTATATTGCTAAGAAACGTTTTCCGTTTATGTATGGATGTGTATCGTTGAAATGACAGATCGATAGTTTCCCGGAAATGCAAGAAGTATTCCTTCATGAAGGTGAAATAAATGATCTCACAACTCTGTGGTGGATAAGACATTTTAACGAGAATCGCACAGAGTTAAATTTCAATTCGAGCTGATTTTGTATGTTAATACTTATCTACTTTGTCATTCCTCTGAAATTGGAAAGCTAAGCTCAAAAACATCATAGACACAGAATAGGATTTTTTTGGGTTTATAAGTTATTTCTTATTTACAGATCAAATTTCCTCAGAGCAGCTTTTTTGAGAGGGACAAAAATGATTGCGTTGATGTGGAACGTTGTTTATTTTTATACTAATTGATGTTGGATAAAATTTTATATTTTCACTGATTAGTGGTTGAATCATCAATTTTTTGCAGACCATACCATTCATTCTAAATTGGCTTCACCCAAAAAAATGAATGATTCACTTAATTTTTCTTACCAGTTATTTATAGCCCTAGTTCCTTCTTTTGCTGATCTACTAGGTACGAAAGTACCATGTCAGCTGCTTGAATTTTTTTACTAAGCGCCTATTCCTCACATTTATAGGTCAGATCGCTTGAGCATGTTCAGCAGTTTTCCCAGTGGCTTGTCGCTTAGGTTAGACTGTACGAGCAGGGTCTCGTTGTTTAAGGATAATCTTCGCAATCGAGAACACTCACAGACAACATGAAGGCCAGACTACTCCTCCTCAAGGCAAAGCCTGCAGAGAGTCCTCCGTTTTGACATACCTTCTATTACGCCCCAAGAATTCTTTAAGTTTTAGTTAAGAGACGACATAGGAAATAACCGTTTAGAGTTAGCTAATCCAGGCATAACCCTCCAACGTTCGTTGGGCTTCCGTTCGGGAAGGGGCCTCTTCGCAGAACTAGTTGGTGACACAACAGCCGGGTTTCCCGGATTTGCCCGAGTGTGAAGGGCGTCCGGGGCCGTCCGTGAAGGGTAAAACCGGGCACTCTTTGTGTCAATGGTTACCCGATCAATTGAATGATAATTAATAAATTAAAACAAATCTTAGTTAAAAATTCACTCGTCTGCATCCAAGCAAACTTCGGCATGGCAAAAAATCAAAAACAAGTAATCAAACGTACACCGGTCCGAAACTAAAAGAGTACTTAATTCAGTCGTTCAAGGAAACCAAGTTTTTAGTTATCAAACGACTCAATGTCCAACTGATTTCTTTTCAGATCAAAATGACCAAGCAGGTACCAATCGGTATAGGAGTTATTAAGGTTTAAGTAGTAATGAAACAGTAAAATGAAAGGTAGTTTGCCAGACGCTTGGCACCAGCACAAACCCGGCAGATATTTATTTTCTAGTATAAAAATGTTCAAACTTTAATTCGATTTTAGGTTGAAACTCTTACCCGATAGGTCAATTGCGGTCCCAAAACTACAACAAAAAAATGGTCTGCCAAGGCATTAGCACTAGATTTGATCAGACCGACCAAAATATTTTTTTTACTCACGTAAGTACTAAATTTTAAGAGTAATTCCAAGCTCTTACTTGGTAGGTCACGTTGCGGTCCTAAAAAATTTCCGGAAAACGGACATGCAAAATTTGGGCACTACTTCGGCCCAGGCAGATCACGATTTTTCTTATGGTCACTGTGAGTACTGACATTTCGAAAACATTTCATCCTCGGACTCGATAGGCATGTTTTTGCAGCTAGCTCTTGGTATAATAGTACATCCTCATTTTTATACTTGCAACATCATCACTTTTTGTAAAAATGTCTTGTGTCACTTGAGTTTGCTGATACATCTATTTTCCTCATTTCTTTTTTCCAATTCTGGCTTTTTTTTCTTTGTGTATGATCTTCTTTTATGTATAAATCTATTGTTCTGTGTCTACTTAACGTGAATTGGTATGCTCTGTTTTTATCCGCTGGGACATTATATGGTTAAGTTTATTTATTCTTAAGCCCGCACTATTCTACTCGCAAAGTACATCGAAGTTGGTCAAAGTCGAGAATATAGAGAGGCACTTCGATTCACTTTGTGTTTTACTTCGCCTGGGCCGACTTGCATTTTTGGCGGTTTTTGCGCCCGAGTCAAGGGTTTGTGGTGTGCCGGGCGACTGAACACCTCGCTAGTCATGCATTTCGGATCACGGTATACAGAAACAAAGTAATGTAAAAGAGACTGATAGCTTCGAATGCCATAATAAAGTGTTCGCTAGTGACTTAAGCATCAATGAAGAAACGACAATAACAGCTTTGATTTTATATAGAAAGGGGTCATCAAGTGACTTCAGCAATAAGAGCGCCCGCACACTACAGACTTTCCATTGGCCGATAGTTTAGTCGGGCTCTTAATCAGTATTAACATGTATGCAAGTGCGCATATTACAACGATTCAGAATCGGCCGATAAATAAGTTTGATGGGCTACCCGATTGCCTTCAAACTATAATGTCGGCAAACTATCGGCCAACTCCTTAATCAGTATGGAGCTCTTCCACGCGCGCACATTAGGCGATTATTAAGTCGGCTAATTCGGCCGATAGTTTAGTTAGCTTCATATTTTTGCGTCGGATGGTTGTGGTTATTTTCATGATGGCAAGTTCATTGAAGCTGGTTATGCTCATTCGATAAAAGGCGAAAATTTTTTCGGGGTAGCTAGCAATTTGGAATGCATCGTAGAAAATTTTCCATACAATAATCTATCACTGTAGATAGGATGCACCCAATACTCTCGGTTTCTCTTCCTGGTCCTTCTCCTCCGTTGTATGAAAGCAATAATAACTTTTCTGGACAATATTGCATTAACTCTCATTTTGCGACCGCTCTCTTCAAAAGCCTTTTACCAACTAGCAAATCATTCGAGAACAGTCGGCCGACCAGTCGGTCTAGTCTGCGCACTCACCACCAACCCGACGGTTTAGTTGGTCCAGTGTGCGCGCTTACAAGTCCAACCCGACCAAACTATCGGCCGATGGAAAGTCTGTAGTGTGCGGGGGCTCTAAAAAGACATTTCTTTTTTACATTGCCTGTATACTGAACTTCGCCACAATAACTTCGCGAGTGATGGAGTGCAGGCTTTACGTCTAATAGGTTCTCATATTCATCACTAATTTACTCTCCTTTTAATTCTAGCACATTTATTCTCCAACTCTGTTTCCTCTTCTTGTTTTTATTTACTCCGTTTATAACTGGGTTCAACCCAGTCTTAAACCAGTATCGAGTTAAAACTGGATCGACTCAACCCAACTCAGCCCTCCTGGGTCGAGTTGATTTTTTGCCTCATAATTGGGTTGAAGTGACATTTGTTTTGTTTGTTAACCATCCGTGAAGCCCACCTTTGGCGTTAGTTTTAACTTCGGTGTTTTTGCTTGCACAGGAATAAAAAAATATTTTGTTCTGAGTTTATACATATCTGAGAATATCACACAAAAATTTGAGGTTGTTTTGATTTCAGTTTAACTCTATTTCAACCCAAACTGAACTCAACTCGACATTATATACATATAGTGGTCGAAATTTCAACTCACGCTCGATTCAACGTTTCAACCTCGTCATAAACGGAGTAATCGTAGATATCTTTACACTAACTTTCCCAAGTTTCTGTCCTAAAAAAACTGAGATTAAATTAATTAAAAAAAAAAAAACAAACTATTTTTTCTGCCATCAATTTCATTTGATCGAAAAACTTTATGACTGAGTGCGAATAAAAAAAAGAGGAGAAGGATTTCATTTTTTTATGACAAAAAACTAAAATCGATTCCTGAGTCACAAGAGTGCGACTACAGACATTTCGACTAGCGCCAATTCGGGTATTCCCCGCGCGAAGCTTCTAGAGCGAAATTAAAACCTTAATTCAACGATATCACGTCAGCAAACGATTTAATTGTCATTCATCATTTTTATCAGAACTAAAGGATCACATTATTTTCAGACATGCAATCCTTAATAGTAAAAGGAAAAAGGACCTTCCCTAATGGAGGAGAAGAATGAAGAAAATCAGCAGGGGTGTGCTCCAAGACAAATAGTTATTAAAAATAACAGGAATTTCACTAGGTGGGCTAACATCGATGACGATGACGCCGTGCTCGAGCTATTTTTAATTACGACCGCCCGCCTTTCCTTCATTAGATGTAGGTTTAACAATGTCAAAGTGAATGACAGCCTTCCGGGTAATAAAGGTTTCGAGAGGTTGCACAGGCAACTTACGTAACATACCGAAGAATCTGACAGTAATGCCGAGGTGTGTTAAGATAGATTGACAACTTAGATACGCGATTTTATCCTTTCTTATTCCAGGAGTGAATTATTTGTTTGAATATTTCTATTCAGGTTGATAAGTTGAATGAATTTATCTTGATAACCTTCCTAAAAGGATTCTTTTCACAACGGAATGGAATGTGGGTGAAAATGTTTAGAGAATGAAAGTAAATTGGATTATATTTTTGGGTTAGGAAATAGGCCTATTAGTGGAGTAACATTAAAATATTACAAAAATCCTGTTCTTGCCTCTCTAAGGCAATCTACAGTCGATCTCAAAGATTGTATCAACTCAGATACTACAGGGGTGTCGAAAGGGAACAGCTAATCCAATTGGGTCATTGTAAAGGATATCCTTGATTAAGAAACAAACTTATCGACTACGGAAAAGTCTCAAGGAACTCAATTGTATATCTGTGTGCGGGTAGATATTTTCAGAGTGTGAGGGGACTCCATATTTTTTTACGAAATGCCTCGTATCTTTTGTATTGTACTGTGGTTAATATCAAAACCCCAACCAATTCGTAGAATTATATTCTTTAAAACCTAAAATAGAATTTTCAGGAAATTAGGATTAAGCAATTTCGCCAAATAGAATTTACTATCAAATTACAAGATGTATAAAAAAATTCTAGGTTAGTATAAAAAGGGGGAATGGAGCTTGCAGAGTCCATAGAGATACTAACACACTTTCCCGGATGCAAGGACGAAAATGAAGTCGAAATAGCAAGGAATGGGCAAGGACACTCCTGGGGGACATTTCCGCTCTTATTACAAAGGATACGGTTCTTTGGCCGATTAATAGGTTCTCCCACTTTAAAGCTCCCAGTTCGGGCGAGATACTACCAGCCGTGATGCACAAATTTCTTGAGTTAATAATACGATGGCGAGTTGGGATGTTCAAGAGCTGCGTTAGGGCACGTTATATAGAAACAAAATAATGTAAAAGAGAATGACAACTTTGAATATCGTAGAAAAGAGTCACCTAGCAACAGCAGCTTCGATTTTATATGGAAAGCCGCTACCAAGAGACTTCACCACTAAAACGTCATTTCTTTTTTACATTACCTTGTTTCTCTATACCGTGCGTTAGGGTCAGTTTCATCCCCATGAGTTGGGGTCGGGCGGTAGTCGTCTTTTTCTCCAAGACATTAAAAGGAGGCCAGAAATCTGCAAGGAACTATAGGCCGATTAGCGTAACATCTTTTGTGCTCACTTTCACATCTGTTAATCGGTAGATGTAACTTTGCTGTCCCCAGGTCAACATGTCTACCCCAGGGGCAGATACAGCTTTGCACCACTCAATGTGGTGTTAGCATACACCAGCGGTCCAAACACCTTCCAAAGGTTGAAAAAGGGTCTATAGTAGACATCATCACTTAGTATGTATGTGAGTTGCACTCATGTTGAACCCGAGTCGAACTACATATAGACGCGAGACGAGTTGAATTAGGGTCGACTGAGCTCAACTTAGATCTGCTACCTGGATTGAGTTGAAATTATTCATGTAGACGCGAGTTCAGTAGTTGAGTAGTCGAATTTAGTGGACAGCAGCATCTCTGTGTTTTGTTTGATTGGAGTCGAATTTTCACCTCAACCTCAACTCAACGATTCGACTCATCATGTATACGTTGAAAATAACTCGATGACCAGAGACGAGTGAGCGATTGAATGAATGAAAGTGAAAGGTTTACCTATTGCCAAAATTCAAGGAACTCCAAGGAGGCGAGCAGAGGTCTACAAATGCATTCCGAAAGGGTAAAACGGAGCATTTTAAGAACATGTGCGAATTAAAGCCCGGAGGTTAGGTTAGGCTAGGTATGGCTGAGCTGTTGGTGTTAAGCTCATACACTTAGGCCAAACGGACAGGCCCATTGTGATACAATAGTGATCCCACTTTAAACCATCGTAATGAGTCTTCTAAGCTGCGAAAGAGTTCCCCAAAAGTGGTTAGTTCCCTTTTGCTTAGGGCTGGGTAGTGACAGACGAGATGTAGTACACTTTCATCCTCCAGATTTTACGGCTCCTACAAAAATCGTAGGCCTCAAGGCCTAAGCAGGTCGCATTCGTCCCTATCAGACAGTGGCCGGTCAGCACTCCCACTATAACTGAGAGGTCTTGTCTCTAGAGGCTCAGTAGTAAAGTGGTTCATCAGGGGTCATACGAGGGCCAGGTTGTTTTTGCATTGCCGGGCAAAAGGTTGTGTGACCTCTAATATTCAAGAGGAAATTGCAAATAAGTGCGATGGCAGAGGAAATAGGACGACTCTACTAAGGGCCAGTGGACCCGTAAACTCATACCAATTGTGTAGAAGTGGGGCACTATCCAGGGCACAAACCTAGGGAGGTGAATCACTACCTTACGCAGTTCCTGAGTGAGCATGGAGGTTATAGGGCATACCTTCACTGAATCAGGTTGAATGATTCACCGTTCTGCCCGGAATGTCCGGATCAAGAGGACGCGAAGCATGTCCACTTTACATGCCCGAGCTTTGCGAAGCACAGGACTGTGCCGGAAGTAATAATACCTGAGAACACCCTGGACGATATGATAAGGTCGCAGGATACGTGGAGAATGATAGAAGCAGTGTACAGAACGCAGGCGGCCAAATTAAACGGCGGCTAAATCGCCAAGGAAAGTGCGTCGACTACGGATAAAGGTCGATCCTCATATATCCCTAACGGCATGGCGCCAATCTTTTTCGTGTCAGTGGCTTCCGTGATGAATTTTTCACTAACGTGCACCTCCTTTTTCCGTATCAATGTTCAATGCTCAACATTTTGATTTGCGCAATATTATTGACGGTCTATGAGTGATATTGAAAGATTGTCTGGAGCAAAGAAGGAAACCGTCAATCTTTTGCTCAAAATTATTGCCGATATTATTGATAGTCTAGGGGCCACTTCTACAGTAAAAAGCCAGAAGTGCTTAAGTGCAAATTTGACGATTTCGAGTTTTTTACATTTTTGTATTCAGCATTTTATTCTTAATCACTGCTATAATTCTTATCTTAATCTGAGCTGTGGTTGCTGAGTTATTGGACCGGCAAAAGTGGTTTTGTGTACATTTCTATATTTAAAAAAATCTTTGAGGGCGATTTTCTCGAAACGCATATTTTGCACTTAAGCATTTCTGGCTGTGTACTGTAGACTTAAGATTTCTCACCACTCCCTAGTTTAAAAAAATGTTATTTGCCTGGTGCCCAGCAGAGCGAGACCATATATTTCCTGGTTAGGCTCTGGAGTACATCAAAATAGCCTGCAACTATTTTGGGAGAACACTTTCTATATTTAAATATAAGCAACCAACCCTGGCTTTTCCAATAGAGACTATGTTAACAAAAATATTTAAATTTAAGGTTTTGTAAGCAACGAAAGAGTATAACTTTACCTTTCACACGACTCACAATACAACCCATTTATAGTGTCCTGTACCTCAAAACTAGGTGTTAATTACCTTGATTACTACATGAAAATCATACATACATATATTAAAAGTAAACATCTTATCATTTAAACTACACCCAGGAAACCCTCATCACCCGGCCACCTCACCCCTATGCCACAATAAAATCCAACCTTCATTATTTTAACACCAATTCCATTCTGCCATAGAAGTCACCTTAATAAAAAAAACTCGATTGTAATAAACTTTTCTGATTATTCTCCTCAGCAAAATGGCAGCAATATCGCATTAAGAAACCTATGCAAAAACCGCAAATCTCCTCCATTGTGCCTATTTGGCCCACATGTTTCAAGTTAATGCCTTCCCATAGATTTCAGCACGTGTCACAGCGCAGCTTTATGTGCCGGGAATGTGCCCTGGTGCTGGTGGGTCAATGATATGCCAGTTTTGCGGCATTCTGTGGTCAAGTTCATAACCACTCAACAACGCATAACAAGTGCTCAATATTCTAACAATAAACATGTTTTGGGGGCAATTACCCGCCACCAGGGGTTGGCCACCAGTCCTCCCGGGGAGAGATCCAGATGATACAAAACACATCAAAGCAATATGTGGAGCCCGAGAAGGAATGCCATCGAGTGCCATTTTGAAAAATTTATGTCCTAGATATTGTCACAAGTGGAAAAGGAAATAAATTGCTTTTGGATTAGCCGCATAAGCCTGATATATGTGGGACATATTATGCCTGCGACAAGGCTCCTAAATATGTGTACACGTAGGGCTTTCTTTGGTGTTCTTGGCTCTCCTCCTTCGAGCATCGCATCCTCGAACAGATCCTTTCTATTTAGGATGCATTCTGCGTTAAAGGATTTCGAAAAGAACAAAATCGCCCCCGGGCTGAGAGGGTCTCAAGTTTTGTTTATAGTTTCGAATAAATTTGATCGTAAATCTTTTTTCTGCTGTGAAGTTCCTCTTGGGAACTTGTTTATCGGAAGTTGTTCAATTCAAGATTTAGAATAGTTTTTAAACGGCTCCCGGCTCTGCGAAGTAAGTTGCACTCTTATCAGCTGTGAATTGATTTAGCGGAGGAATATTCTTTAACTTGGGGAGATTTGCAATTTCAGACGCATTCAATTTTAATAAATTATGGTTTTGCAAAATAAATTGTGTTACCGCCAGTTCTTAGATGGATTCTCAATGGGGTACTTTCGTTTACGTATGTATATGTGTTTATAGCAGAAAATGAAGATAGCAGCGTGTACATTCACTATAGGATAACCAGCAGTTGAGATTTACGAAGAATTATAGGTTAAGCTAAAAAATTGAATTGAATCGGATTTTGGTTGGTTGGGAATAAATAAACTAGATGTTTAGGGTTATGTATATAAAGCTTACAGAATATGAAAAAAAAACATGATTCGATTTATATTTCATATGTTTACCTTTGTAGTCTCGTGCCATATCTCAACGCTTGAATAAATCCATTTTACTTAGCACCCTTTTCATACTTACAACCAAATGGGCAAGCAAACATCCATTTGATCTCGAAATCCATTAGCAGACTTAGTACTTAGGAGATAGAGTTTACAAAAATCTCACCACCACCAAAACATTGCATTGTTCAAAATGTAATTGTATTTTCTCGTTTTTTTAATCTAATAATATTTTATTTAATAAATTCGTTCCGGTTGTATAGTTTGTAGCATGGACCTTTTTTGGGTTTCGTTTACACATAATGCGTAGTATCCAATCGTAGAATAATGAAAAGTTTGTTAAACGACGAACTTTTAGTCGTTAAACGACTGGACAGTAAATACACAAATATGTTTTGTAAGAAACGCGGGGAAAAGCGTATTTGCGCCATTGAGCTCCTCCTATATTCCTGTCCCCTAAAAATTTTAATTTGGCGCTTCGGGCTAATTACCGATGCAGTATACATATATATTATACATCATTTTATCATCATAACATTGTATTGTACTTCTTTCCGCCCACGAGCCATGCTTATTAATATAGCTATGTTGGACCGGTGCCACCTATTTCGCAATCAACCTATTCGTTTGTGTCTTGGGCTGAAGCTCCGGTTTGTGTCTTGGGAAGCTTGTGTAGCTGGTGAACTAATAATATTTCATTTAAAAATTGGGTAGTATTCTATAATAGTTTTATACACAACTTAAACGTAACTAGAAAATCTAGACAGATCAGCAGACAGACCAGACAGACAGATCAAACTGGGACACCAGATAGACATACCATACAAAGGGATCAGAAAGATAGACCAGACAGACAGACCAGTCAGGCAGACTAGACATACCAACTAGTCTATCCGTGCTGCTGCCTGCCTGGTCTATCTGTATAGTTGCATCAATTGGTATATGCAACTTTATAAATTAAATTAAAGCTCTCAGGTGGACAGCTATACAGGAAGGTTTGTCTGCTTGGTAGCCTACCCCATCATGAAAGCCTATCCAATACACACTACAGCGAATTTCAACTAGTTTCACACATGTGGCGCAAAGGTACACCAAAAAAAGCTTACCAAACCGAAAAGGTTCTCAAGACACAAACCGCAAAAGCTTCGTCCAAAACATTAACGAAAAGCTTGATTGCTCAATATTATGAAATAGGTGGCCTGGACCAACATAGCTATACTATGTACTATGATTTCCCTATAAGTAGATTGGAGAAAGCTCAGTGTGGAAATGTAATACGAACGGGCATGTTTTAAATTTGTGTTCTAACCTTCATTAGTTAGCTTCTACAGTACAACGACGACGCTGTTAAGGGAATAAATTAGAAATAGTGACGATGTCTAAAATCGGTTGAAAAACGAATGTCTGATCGAAAACTGCTTTAAAAATGTGTTTGTCCTTCCTGAACGTGCATTAGGTTGATTTTGGCTACTTTTAGTATAGTACACATATTCTTTGTATTTTTGTGAAGATGTAATAAAGCATTTTCATTAAATTCCTATATATCTGCAAACTCAAAACTATGTTTTCTACAATTTGTTTCAATTAATTCCTGAATTTCATTCTTCATTCAAATATCTTACTGCAGGAAATGGCGCGATTATACACCTTGACCAAGTAAGATTTAAAGATTTCGAAATTGGCGGATGTTAAAACTGAGACAAGGCGAAGATGGCATGTGGCTTAGATTTGATGACGTACAATACTCAATTTCCATCCAAAAATATAAATAATAATAATAATAATATTAAAAAAACCATTCTAGAACCATTTACCAGGAAGCATAACTACTACCGTTCATGCAAAAATATATTGGTAGTAACGCCCCTGCGGGACCGAAACAAAGACCTATTATAACTACTGGATTCTTTGTCAAACAGCCAAGCGGAAATCAGAATGGTAAGATCCAAGGTGGTACCAAGTCCTTATTAGTTTCAGTCCTCCAACTACATATTCTCAACCTTGTTTGAGCCACGGGTCGAGGGAGTGAATTTGTTTTACTTTATACACTCCAGAACGATTCCTTTTCTTTCTTTTCCATCAACGTGAAAAAACTAGCCAGCGCCAATATTTTTTTTACATTATGTTCGAAATGTACAAATAAAGAAAAATACATTCCGAACCACCCAAGAATTGTCAGACTTCTTATATGGACCGTACTTGTTGCTACAAGTTATAATGCGAGACCTAATTACATAGTTATTCCAGTTCAACTGATTTATATGATAAAATCTCTACTCTTTTTAGTTTAGAAGTTCCTTTTTAAATTTTAGAAATTATACAACTTTTGTTAATTTAGAGTTACACAGTGATTTGCTAACACTTAAGTTTTGTACCAGTACCTAGAAAAAGAATTACGCATGCTTAAGACCAGCTTTAGTCTTGATAGTACTGACGATTTGATAGTGCATTATCTGACATTAAGATCTGGTCGAAAGTAAGGATAGAACATCAAAAATACCAAACATCGTCGGATTCTTTTTAGTTAGTTTGAGCCGGTTACATCGTTATGTTTGTCAGTAGGCATTGGGGCGGTTTGGCATGGAAACTAAACTTTGCACATAAGCTGCCATAATTATTATAAAAATTAGCTCAATTACGGTAACCTCAGCTATTGATTGTTGTTGCAACTGACAATCGCACTAGTGGTAATTGTGCCTGTCAATTGGTGCATCCCCCGCGTTCCGCCAAGGACGAATACCTACCGCCTGCATACTTGTCTAGAGGCAATTTGCCGTCTGCTGATGAGATCACAGCTATGATCACGTGATTTCTGAGTGAAGAGCGATGAAGTAAACCAAAAAAAAACATCCGCAACTGCCCCTAGGAGCTGGGTGCCCTTGATAGCTAGATATATTCTACGTGCCGTGAAACTAACGATCACTTAATGGCCGAGTCTATGAAGCCAAAAGAGAAGCCCTGGAATAAAAGATGGCCAGGTAAGTTGCAGTTACAGTTACAGCAATGTAATTGTAAAAATGAAAACAAAGGAGTGGGACAAAAAAGTTTACTAATCCAGGAATTGTTTTTTGTTTGAAGTCCAAGCCTCTTTACTAGAACAGCTTTCCTCTAACCACCTATTCTAATTTCATTTGGTAGTTTTAAATGAATTACCTTAAATTAACAAAAACTTAAATTTCAATAGAATTTTAATAAAGAACAACGAACGAACGAAACAAGAGTGATGCTTTCCCATCCAACACTTTAGTACAGTTCCGCTTAATCCTTATCCATTCCGCTTAACCCTACAAAATAATTGCTTTACTCTCATTAATCCCGCTTATATAACGCCATACAAGTCTGAAATTAAATGCCATAGAACAATTCCTATTATATTTGAATATTTCCATTAAGCTTCCATGGAAATAATCAACGCCAGTGTAACTCGCTTCACATATGTCGTAATTTGAAATTAGATCCCGGAGGACGAATTACCCTATTTATTTATTCACATTACGCAGATTATGTATAATTAATCATTTGTGCCGCCCCCTCCCCCTCTCTGCAGGGGAAGACAAGCGTCATCTTTTGCCACGTAAATCGTGTCTTGCATCCACATCGCTTCTATTTATCCGAAAATTCATCCTCAATTTTCGAAAATTCCCGTCAAAACTAATCTGACGCCCCGACCTCCATGTATCGCCAGCCTTGCTCGGTATAAAGCTGGCTGCCATCTAACAGAATGAAACCACTAAAATTCTAATTAACTCAGAACTAATTAATTGAAGACGCAAAGGCAGACAAAACACACATTATATATCTTCCTCAATAGCCAGGAAGGTATCCAGGACACGGAGCGCCGGTTGTGACGAAGAAGAGGTAGAGTCGGGATCCAGCGTCATGGGTGCGGGTATCCCCCGACAAATGACGACAAAATGATGGAACCACAAATTTCTCCGGAGACCGAGCATATAGAAAATACAACTAGAAACAATTTTATGGCAGCCGTAAATTTTCAAATAATCGAAATATTGGTCGGGTCAGGAAGTCATCGACCACCAGTAATCCCAGGCACCAGCTTGCATCTTCCGTACATTTGGGGCGCCGCCACCGTTCCAGCTCCCATTTCTCTGCTGGGTGTATGTGTGTGGGGGGTGAGAAATGGAGCGGACGTGGAGCTTTGCATGAACTTTTATTGCTAACACATGATGGCATAAAACCTTTGTCAAAACGGTGAAACTTGAAACTTTTCTACTATAAAGGGTTAAAGACGTCGTCGTACCTTGCCAGGTTTTTATGCTTTAAAAGGGGCAAACCCTCCAAATAAACTTGCGGTAGTTGAGGGTTTAATCAACTGGAAATAAAATCGTTTTATAGCCCGAGCTTTCACGGCAATAAAACGTCCATCAGCATGTTGATTTCTAGGATCCTATATACGAACTTCATGATTGAAACAAGCCTAAATGTTGCTTTACTCCTTTTATGGCCGCCGCTAACCGTGGCCTCCTTTTCCTGGCGAATTTCATTCCATTTCTGTTTTTTTTTCGTTTGCGTAAATGTTTTTATAGAATTTGATTGCGATATTCATGAACTAAACTTTTCATATCAGCAACTTCCATCAAAAAATTCTTTTATTTGTAAATAATTTATGTTGAATTCGTGTGGAGTCAACGGGGCCCGTGCGTGATGCGCTGTGTTCTGAGAATGCAGTTTATAAGAAAAATATGTGAAATTGAGTTATTCACAGTAATTAAATTCGCCCAGGCCGAGAATAGAGTATTTGTAATTAAAGGCATGTAGGTAATGCTTATAGTCCTGGCTCCTTCTTATATCGCTGTAGGGGTGAGATGACGACGACCTCCACGTATGCGTGACGAGTCCACCACGCTGGCTCCCTCTGGGCAATGCGTTTTAAATCGAACGTAGCAGACAGTCGCCCGCCGTAACCTTATGCTCATCTCCTTTACTCTCCCTGCTTCCTTTCCTTTCTATGCCAACCCCCATTCCTCTGGGTCGGATCAAGGTGTCTTACGAGCCGTGCCGATGGTCAGCTTGACTGGGGACCCAGATTAAAAAAAAGCTCAGTCGTGAACGACGTGCTTCGAATACCTGGCCACCTACGGTTCTAACCAGCCTTACGGGTACTGCGGATCTCTGCCTGCGTAGACCTCATTTCTTCGCTACTCGTGGGAGTAAATTAAATTATGAAAAATAAAACACTAATGAAATCAAAAAAGGGGTCCTTTTCCCCTAAAAATGAAAACCGGAAGAGACCACATATCCCGCTTAAAACAAGGCTGCGATACCTCCTAGTCAACCCAAAAAAAGTGGACCCACAAACTCCACCCCTCTAAAGACGGCTCCTCAGGCGTACACTAGCAAATCTGCTCCCTCTTGCGGCACTGTCTCTGCCGAGCGCACACTTGTGGGAGCGATCAGAGGAGCGAATGGGCTGCGAAAGGGCCAAAAATCTAACTAGACCTGACTCGATAACGGCAGGTCATCAAGAAGTCCGCCTAGCCATCAGAATCCTTCGCCGCTTGGCCACCAGATCAGGGAAGACCAAGTGTCGGAGGAGGACTACATCAAAGTCCAGGATGACATTGTTTTGGGCAAGGCAAGTCATCCCAAACTTCAAGATAGAGCAGTTTAGAGATGCACCAGCCTTTAAACGCCAACGATCAGCGGAAGAAACCAACACCCACAATGCAGTTCCGAAGAAGTCCAAGACGCACGAAATCAAAACGATATCCTTCGCAGAATTAACGAAGGATCGCAAAATAATAGGAGGACGATGTTGCCCTAGAGCCATGGATTGCTGGTGAATACAATAGATCTGTGGGTTAAAAACGCCTAAGTTTAATCTCTTATACACCAAAGGTAAGGCAAAACCCAGAACAGGTATTCTTGTCAGAAGTGATATAAGTTCCTTTTTTCTCCCTCAATTCAGTTACGGAAACCTTATTGTCGTCGACCTAGAGTTAAAACAGAATAAACTCAGGATGGCCTCTTTTCATCTAGCCCATGACGGTGAGGGCCCTCTACCTCCTATGGGTTTTCAGGATCTGGTAAGATACACCGATGTTACCACGGTCCTAGTTACCGGAGGTAATGAGAATGCACACCACACATAATGGGGCAGCAGGGATACCAATGATCGAGGCGAGGATGTTTTTACCTAAATATTGAGCACCAACCTTGCTATTTGTAATAAAAGTAATGATCCCACCTTTGTCACCAAAAACAGAGAAGAAATGCTGGACACCACCCTTGTCTCAGACTGCCACTCGACCAAATATCGTCCTGGAAGGTCTCGAAGGAACACCCCTTCTCAGACTACAGGTTCATAGAGTTCCAACTTCAGGACTCCAGCCTAACCATTCCTTCTAAAATAAAAAACTAGGCTAATCACAAAGGGTTACTATACTAGGCTAATCACAAAGAACCTTGCACCTAAGCCTCCCTGTATTCCCAAAAAACAAGCGCAACTCGATAGCGTTGTGGACACTTCCACAGAACAATGCACTCACGCCTTTAAAAAGTTTGTCCGAACAGACCTCATAAAGAAGCTACCAAACCTTCTTGGTGTTACCAAACCCCCTTCTAATGTCAGGACTTCTGTATAGAAAACAAAAAAGCATGATATGGCTACGAAAGATTATGTTAGATGTGTATGGTTCACTTGCACCGGGTGCAATTGGACGAGGGGCAAAATTTTTTCGCAATCTTCATTTTTATAGTAAAGGAATTAATTTTTATTACCATTATTTTTTTTAAAGTTTATTTTCTCGATATTGTGTACCACGAACTCATGTGAGTCCCTTAGGCACAAGAGGTCACACAAATTTGCTCAACTTGTACTTTCAAATGCTAGAAAATGCGGGGAAATTTTATTATGAAGGAACAGACCCTTGAGTTCGAGTATTATTACGAAATTTGAAATTTTTCTGTCTTTTTCCATTGCCCTTCACTACCATAAAATATGAACTGTTAATGGGGCGCAATATGGCATACTGCACCGGGCGCAAGAAAACCAAGCGCCAGCGTGTAAAGATATGATTGAAATCGGAAGATGTACTATTGTACACCTTCTGAAAGAACACGTCATTCCTAAAGGCCCCCATACACGGTCAAATTGGATGTACATTGAAGGGCAAAAACTAAAAAAAAAACAACAAAAACTATCGATTATGGGCCGGTCGGCCGATCAAAATACGTTGGGCTTATGGGTTTGATGAAAATCTGGTTGTACATCCAATTTGACCGTGTATAGGGGCCTTAATATATGTATACATGGATACTCCCCTAAATCAAAATCAGGTGTGAGTTGGTTTTCACGAGATTTTTACACAGAAATTTGTTGCAGAATCTTGGTTATGATATCACAGAATATAAATTAATTAAAAACTTCAGCCATACAACATCGAAATTACATTACCCATTATTTTTAAGCTCATAAATATGTTCTGTTCTAAATTTTTATAATATTCCGTCACCTTCGGTTTCGCATTAATAAACTTTATCCAAACATACAAACTACACACACACACCGCGCACCCCCTACGCTCATAGTCTAAAAAGCTAAAGGTAAACCCATAAAATAATCATCAAATTCGAAATTTAAATGCGGTTAAGCTCGTGCCTGAGCTTAATTCCCTTTAATTATACTAACACTTGCAAAAGGTACAAGTTAGCATTTTGAACATTTCCAGGATGCTCATTATTCATTGACGACTTATCTCTTTGCACGTCAACCTGTTTACCTGTGCACTACCGTGAGCTAAAAGTTCTGCCTGCGTCCGTTAATAATTTACTTTTGAGCCAGCTTTATGTATGTGTATGTGGCGACGAGCATTGTGTACACACAAAATCTGATTTAAAATGCTTTTGCTTATGCTGAACAATTTCTTGCTGTGAACTTTTTATAGTTATTGTTCTTATGAACAAGTAAAATTATGGATTTAGTAGGGTCGATAAAGTGTATAGCTTGCACCGTGCAAGAAGAAATTTGTTGGTGGATTGTCTTGTTTAAATTTACAGGAGGGTAAAGCTATTTGTATTATATGGTCAATAATTAAATCAAGGAATTAGTACATCTGTAACAGTGGCGAATTCAAGGGGGGGAATGAAGGACACCCCCCCACCTTCCAGTCCATTTGTTGCATTGATTGCTGGTGTACACAGGTTTACTTTATACCCTTGGCAGAGAGCATGGTCCAATCAAAATAGACAGCCCACTGCCGCAAAAAACGGGAATAGATTAAAATTGGAACAGCTCTTAAAAATATCATTGTAAATGAAATGTCGCTGAACTGCGCAAGTTCGAGAAAATTGGCGAACTGAACTTCTAACCTCTACAATTTCCACAAATTCAACCTAAGGATAAGCAAACCTCAATTCGCCCAACTGGCCTCGAACTGAAGTTGAACGTAAAAGCTCGCTCAAAAAAGAGTAATCAACTGGAATAGTGGGATGCCATACCAGTGGGCTTTTGCATTTCTGACTTCTGGCGAAAAAGCAACAGCAATTTCAAGCACGAACTGAACATGAGCTGGTCTTTAGCCGGTAAAGCCACTTATGTGGATTGCTCTGAGGTCGGTGATGTCGGGGCATTAAGCTTTAATTTAATTCATGCAAAGCTTTCGTTTTTGTTGTTGTATTGCTTCACATTTCAGGCAATTATGTTGGTGCACAGCAGCATACTCAATAGACCGGTTCTGGTTCGATTACAGAGGTTCAGAAGCATATTGGACGTAAATAGTACTCAGTTGGGAGACCGTATTGGTAAAACGACACCAGCGCAGATATTACTCACATATTCCCTCCGAAATTCTCAAATTTTCCGGAATCCCTTTTCCACTCGGAATCGAGGGGCAATGAGTTTTTGACCAGGGGCGGCCAAATGGAACTTTCCTTATGACGAGGCGAGAATGAGGCAAGGGGTTAGATCCCTTGTGTTGACCTTAGGGCAATCCATACTTGATCATTTTCGTTATGTACATACGGCCGTATGATTATCATACTTAATCATCGATGCATAAGAAAACCAGGTTCGCCAGTCGTCGGTTTGTGAAGGCACGCACATTTGATTTTTGGTGTTGATTTATATTTTGGTGGAAAATTTTGTTATTTTAAGCGGTTCAAGAAAAAACGAACCAATCGAAAAAAATAAAACCTTTAATTGCAGTGCGTTGATAAATTTTTTGGAATATTCGAATACCAAGACAGGAGCACCAGATTTCATGATGTTTTTCTCAATAAATATACGGCCGTACAGTCCGACAGACATCCTTCTGATACCCGGCACATGTTATAGGACTATGTATCAAACACGGCCGGTGTTCGCCTGTTGTAAGGTTATCTATTATTTTTACTCGGTGAATTATTTTATTCTTAAGGAATAATTTTTTTTGCTATCATTTTTAACTGTACATCCAATACTATTTCAGATAATATCATTGGAACCCCCTCCCCCCAGAATTGTTTCTGGATCCGGCGCTGATTTATTAGTGTGTATGTATATGGGTGTGTAAGTTCTGATGTACATAAATTACCAATGTCTATTCTTAACTTAACTACTATAATATTTACACAAATAGCATCCGATTTATCAACCGCGTCATCTGCGTATATAGCGTATATTTTATAGCGTATAAAAATATTTAAGGAAAAGTGCCATCAATTATTTTTGCGCACAAACAAAAATATTCCACATAGCTCAATTATCCCCTAATGCACATTTGCACCAACTGTTCTAGCTTCATCAATAACCAACAAGCCAATAAATTGTGTGCCTCTACTCCGCCAGAATAAATTTTCGCAAGCATGATGCTCCTTGAGCTTGCAAGGAGCGAACCGTTCCAGCGTCAGGGACTGATAATCAAATTAAATTGTTCTGAGTTTTCAATTAACTCACATCCAATCCAAACTTCTAGGGGCCCAGAATGCTCTCTGGAGGTAAGGGATCAAGTGCCAGAGCAACACAAACAAACAATAAATCTCACTTAAACTTTCCTCCTAAATTGCGGCCGCCTATTAAATATCACTTGGAGGAGCAAAGAGAGCACATAACATGGACACCATCGAGCTGCCAGGGGGTAAGGAGCCGCCCCAGCAATACGTTCGGGGAGCTGAACGTGTCATCTGAAGTATGCCCTGGCCTACCGGTCGGGATCGTTTGCCAAACGGCAGCCGTGGCGTCTAGCACGTGTTAAGTGAAAAACCACGTAAACTAATCCAGAAAGCAATTTTCCTGCATTTTTCTGTAGCCACGACTAATCCGCCAAAATTGAGTAATAAATTTTCAATATCCACCACTGTGTGTGCAGGGATCTTATAAACTCTAAGATTTGGATAACAATGTGATAAAATGTAAAACAATCACGAGGGCTTGCATTGGGCTGACAGGGTGTGAAGTGCCGATACCACAAAATGACGTTTATTGACATTTCGAGGGTGGATTTAGACCCACAAACAAATCTTCCCACATAAACCAAAGGATTTGGCTGGAAACAACACAGTTTCCTTCCGCCCCCTAAAGAAAAACAAACCACTTTGAAATGGAAATACTTTTTATCTCGGTATCTAAGGATACGCCTGCCTGCCGAACCCGTCGGTTTGTTTAGAAGCTGTGTCTGATCCCTGTCTGATAGTTGATTTTTGAAAAGAGGATTAGCCTTCGGTGTTTATTTTAATTAAAAACCAGATCCTCGGATAACCGCAAGAATTGTGACGAGCTTTTCCCTTTATTATTCTGTTTACTTACCACAAAATTTTTTGTTGCTCCTTGATAAAAGAAAACGTCATTTTGAAAATAACAGAGCGCCATTAGATGCTTTCAATAAGCAAACAGCTGCTTCAAATTGAAAGATTACGACTTTGGAATTTTATGTTAAAATTACTATTCTCCTTATATTTATTACTTTTAATTTGGTACTTAAATTTTTTACTTTTACTTTTCGATCGATAGACCCTTGCTCCTTGCTGCTGTACAATATTCGGTATTCAAGATGAAATTTGGAACAGCTAGTAAACGTGATTCTTAAAAGTAATAAAGAATTTGAACAACAAATAAGTAACTTCATTGAACCCATTCCAATGGCAGCCAACTTAGCAATTCCTCGATCAAAAGACAAAGAAGAGTTGAAAGTTGTAATCAGAAATTCGTTAACCAACTACCTGAGCGAACTGGATCCAGAAGCGGATAAAGACTACTCATTGTGGAAAGCAACAAGAAAATTTAAACGACTCATAAAGACTCGAGTACCACCGCTAAGAAATGCTAAAGGCAGATAGCTGAACAAGACAATGAGAAAGCTGATCTTTTTGCCCATAACCTGGAGCGGTAGTTCAACCTCCTGAGATGCAATGCAATATTAACATAACATCTACTTATCAATCAAATCAAGTTCTTAAAGGGACCATACCAATGGAGATCGCCAATGGAGACCTTAACCCAAAAAATATGTATTGTATATAGTTTAAAAAAAAAAAAAAATACGCTTTTATTTTGAAGTGAACACAAAAGTAAAAAATAATTTTGAATGTAAAGTTTTTAATTCTCCAGTCAGTCAGTATATGAATCTGCCTTTCGAAATATAAAAAATCGTGTGACTTTTTACCTATATTGTTATTTGATTAACACTGGAACTTTTCGTTAGCGCCCCTCACTTTTTAAGATTTCGACAGTATTAAATGAACTCTAGCACTTTCTGCTTCATGGCTCCATCATCAGATTCCTTCATACACTTTTATTTGAAATCCACACCGAGAGCGTTGTAAAGAAAAAAGCAATCCACCATTTTGTGTTGAATTTGGAATGACGTAACACAGTTAATTGTATTCTATTTGTCATACCCTTTCATTTGATACCCATGCCAGGGGGTCGCGGAACACAATAGCTTTGTTTCTTTACGCAATCCCGGGATCTTTGGGATCCCAAATCGTGTTTCTTTACTTTTCTCGGACTCGAAAAAGAGGGGAAATTGTCATTTCCTCTCGATCCCAAAGAGCCAGAGGTTTTTATTTCTGGCTGCTTGGGCAAATGAGAAATGTCAAAAAGTGACAGTTCTCAGTTGAAGTGACAATTGAATTTAAACATGTCATCCGGATTAATATTTTTCATAAAAGTAAAGAAATGTTTCAATTTGGGATAAATTCCGGATAAATAGTATATTATAGAAAAATTAGAGAAAGTCTACGTAGACTTAAGGAATCCATCAGGCTTTAATTTCTATAAGAAATGCAAGAAAACAAGAACTATGTTGGTGTTTTTGAATTTGATTCTGATTTTTTAAACATAAATAAAGAAATGTAATTAATAAAACAGTTTTGGAATATTAATAAACCTAATCATAACTAATAAGTGTGTATATTTCTGTTTAAGCAGCAGAACAAAATTTGATAAATTCATTTTGGACCGTAGTAGCATTTTGCAAAAAAAGATTTATCCCGGATTTGTTATGTTACCCCCAAATGTGCTTCTGTAAATTGGTACCGAGGTTAGCGGTAAGTGGGATGATACACGAGTCAACGTGTCTCTGCAACACACTGTCAGTTTGTTGAGCGGAGGTGATACACGACTCAACACGCTACACGCAACACTCTGTATAATAACATTGCGATTTCATATGTGTGGGTGTGCAATCCAAATTATTTTCATCCAAAATCGCTTGACAGTCACGCATACATAAACATTTTTCAAGCAACTGGAGGAAAAATAGAAATCGTTTCTAGTTTCAGTCAACACCGCACACTTCACCCTGACCCTTCCCTTGGCCTACGAACTGCGCAGAAAAAGCTCGTGTTGCTCAACATGTTGACCCGTGTATCATCCCCCTAAGACTACTTCCACTGCGAACGGAAGCCCAACCAGCGCATCGTGTACCTAAAGTTAGATAGTTGATAGATAGCTAGGATTCTAACGGCTAGTATGGAGATTTCTAAAGTCTTGTAGAACGTAACTGCGCAGTGCACGCTGCCTGGTTTTGCCTAGAACTGTGCATCTACACAGAAAATGAACGAATTTTTCCTTCTCGGCAACAGACCATTGACCATTTTAGTTTCTTTGTCATTAATGGGTCAAGCCGGAGTCCCTTATTCTGTTCTGAAGTTGTTGAAAGCGCCTTATATATCCAGGAAGGCTCTTAAGTGGGCTGTTTTTATTGTATTCAGGATTCTGCAGTAGAAACTAATACATGCAGTCCAGTAACCACTTATAATCCTCTGAAATATGAAGGCTTGGAGAACGACATAGAGACCTTATTATTCGAGTGTATAGTACTACAGATTTTCGAAACCCAGGATTGTTCTGGAAATAGTTATTGAAGTGAGAGCAAACTCAGCACAAAAGCAAGATCACGAAGCAGATCCTGATTGGAAAAAGGCAGGGCGGCGCTTTCATAGGGTCAATTGGTGCAATTGCACCGGGCACAATTGGACGTGGAGAGATTTCAGGAGAAAGCGAAAAGGTGTGCCTTCATTTTCATAGAGCTCAGAGAGACAGAGTGTTTGGGTCTTTTTCCATTGGCCTTCACTGCGATCAAAAAATTAACAGTAATGAGGAGGCGCAACGCAATATACGGCACCGGACGCATAAAATCCAAACGCCGGCCCTGGAGATGTATGAAAAAAAAGACACAACAAGATTTACATAAGTAGAAATTAAAAAATTAGTCATAAAGTCAAGTGAAAACAGAAATGTCATTCACGTTCTTCTTCTTTTTTTCCAGAACTCCCAGAAGCTGTTTCTTTACTTTGACATTTCTATCCCCCCTCTTCAAAAAAAAACTCGGGATCTTTGGGATGTTTGGACTCTTCGGATTTAGTAAAGAAACCGAGCTAATATAAAGTAAAATTCGGCCGCCATCTTGGAACCGTCATGTAGATTTTTACAAAATGGTCATATTTCATTGTCATCCAAGCTAAAATTTCTTCCAAGATTTTTTTTACCTAGTTCAAGACGAAGCTAATAAAAGTGTATTAAAACCAGCCAGAATAGAAGGGATATCACCTGGTCTATTCAAGTAAAATGCAAAACTCTACTCCTGCATTACCCTTGGCAAACACACTTTCTTTACCTAATCCTAACTTTCAGTTACCCTTTAAGCTGAGCTTTTTTATATGGCAGTTCTAAACGCAGGGGAAGCCCTCAATGTTAGCCGGCCCCAACGCAGGAATCTCGATGACTTCCCATGCATCTGGACCCAACAAGGATGGCCCATCTGAAGTTTTCTTAGAACTGCGGTAGCTCTTGTAAAAAAGGGACGTGGAGATTATAATCATTGCAGAGCTCAACTTGATTCTAGTTCGTCCATTTTAATTGCTGAAAGAATTATTTAACGTTTGTATCTTAAAATGGTTAGGTCCAATGGAGGAGGTTCCACAACTTTGGTATGATTTGGAAGCCAATTGAAGATGAGTATAACTATGCAACGGAAGAACATAATCTTTCTCGAATCACAAAGAGGACAGCATTAGCTTCAATCCTTCGACTATTTAATCCCATCTGACTTCTAAGCCCTATAATAATTACAAAGGCGAAGATTTTTTGCAGAAGAAGAACTGCTGCAAGAAACCGTCAAACTTAGAGAAATATCCTTGAAGAGGTCATGGCTCGATTTGGACTGTAGCGCCAGTGGATGGAATTGTGCATCTTTGAATCAACAAACATTGTTAAACTGTTTATAAAGATACAAAAAAATCTGTGGGTTATTTAACACAACTCATCTTTATAAAATCGCCCGTATACCATTGATATTAAACAACGAATTTATCCTTTAGGCTTTAGTATGGAAAAAATAACTTTTTAAACTACATGTCAGTATCCCATAAATTTGAGTACATTGGGAAGCCTCAACTCCCACAAAACATTAACAAAACTAAAACCATTAGCGAGTTATCATGGCAGTTTTACAATATCATATAAACAATACAAATCCTTTAATCCTGAAATCCTTCGAGCGTAAAGCCCACATACATTACACAAAATATATCTACTATACAAAATTATTGAAAAATAATTATGGAGAGAAAATAATTATGTCATCGAAATACTTCGTCAAAAAATGTTTATAAAAGCCTATTAACAACAAAGCAAGCTGCAATCGATTACTTAACATTGCAATATATAGCATTGACAAAATAACATACAAAACAAGCCACAAACAAACCTGTGAACAGTATTTATTGCCCGAGCGACATTAAAACTTACATGATTTGCTGCTTGGTAAATAACCTTAAATTCATAACATTTGCATGAATTATTCATTCTCTATTTGCCCAGTGTGACTTGTTTTGACGGACCGCGATTACATCTACAAGTAGTAATCAATAAATAACATTTGGTCATGGCCCTCTGACCTTTGGTAGTAATAATCATAATTTCTTCGGCTAAATTAATTGCCCTAAGGAAAACTTTTACGAACTTGTTTCGCTCGAATGTTTGCCCGAGTTTACTGAGGCATACGTATTATTAAATTCGAATTGATGTCATTGAAATCCTTAGTTAACATTTCATTGCTCATTGCATTGATTTCAGAGTATAGTATACATATACTGGGTTTCAGTATGCAAAATTCATTACCCAGTACAGTAAATGGATTTTAATTTTTTTTTTTTTTGTTAAATTCATCGCGTTTTTGTATTATGAAAATATGAATCTGTTTCAATGGTTTTTTCATGAAGGTCTGCCTTTATTTAATTTGTTTAACGAATCAATAAAATCCAGTTGGAAAAAACATTTTTTTCGTCCTTAGATATGGATTTTATGTAAGTAAATAAAAAATTATTGAATGATGTGGGATAATTTGCGGCTCATAACTAGCTGAATAAGTTATAGGGAAAATGTAGTTTTTAAACGACTTCAAAAAAGATAACCTCGTCCTCAATTTGATGCGTAGATATTTTTTGTTCTGTTCGCAAAACTTTGTAACGCAATAAAATTTTTGACTTTTTTTTGATTCGAAAGGGTAGTTCGGTCGGCCTTTAGTTCAACTTCACCCACTGTCAAGGATGGAGAGGTGTTGAACTTTTTTTTTGAAACAAGACAGTACTTGGTTTTGGTGGAGTTGAATTCGACACAGTTCTTCTGATGAGCTTAATGTCGTTATTAATAAAATCGGACATTAATTTACGATCATCAAGACAGGATGAGTCTGTCTTGTATCGTAGCTATAAGAGCAACGCAGGATACCGTCGTCAGCGAAGCTGAGAAGTGGGTTGGAGGGGATTGAAAGTAGGTCATTTAAAAAGATAAGAAATAGGGCTGGTGATAAAATTGACCCTTGGGGGACCCCCGCAGAGATAGTGTGGGGTTCAGATTTGAGGCCATCCAATACTACCTTAATTGAGGATTGGAAAGCAAAGGCCGGAAAGGAAATTCTTAATCCACTTCTGTAAAAGTGAGTCGATTCCAATAGCTTTGAGTTTAGCTAACAAGGCTAAGTGCTAAACTCTATCAAAAGCCTTGGAGATATCCAAAGCAACCAGACTGGATTCACCTGATCCATGCAAACTTCTGAGTCTGAGGTGTTCTGTAAGACAGACTAAAAGATCGTCAATGGATCATTTTTGTCGGAAGCCATACTGTCTGTCGTTTATGAGTACGTTGGATTCTAGATATCCCATAAGTTTTTTGTTGATTATCGTCTCCATTGTTTTAGAGATAATAGAAGTAACTGCTATTGAGCGGTAGTTGGAGGGAAGGCTGGAGTCACCTTGAACATGGGCAAGTTTCCAAGAGTCTGGATAGACTCCGGAAGAGTATGATAGGGCAAAAAGTTTGCGCAGAGGTTTAGCCAAAGGTGAGGCGCATTGTTTTAAGACGATAGGGGATATATTATCGGGCCCAGTGGATTTATTGACATCGAGCTCCTTGAGACACCTGTACGCCTCGCGAGTTCTGAAGAAACCCTGTCCATTAAATGAGCGCTGTGCTCGAGAACCGGGGGTATCATATCAGTTTGGGGTAAAGAAGAAATGGTAGCAAACGGTCTAAAAAGCACGAAATAAAATAAATTTTTAAAAACCGACTTTAGAAAAAACCAATCCCGTGATGCACAAAGAAGGATGAAATAATTGTTTATAATGGTTTACAACGTTAACCCAATCAAAATGGGTTTAGAAAGAAGAATCACTTTTGAAAACGGTTAGCATCGGGAGCACCTGTTTTCGGAGCGATGTATTAAGTGCATAAGGCTAGCAAAGAAATAAAAACGGTTTTTGAAGCAACACTTAGTGCAATGAAAGCTGGGATCAAGATCCTGCATTTTGGTTGAAAGGAATATCACAGCCTTCGTCTGGCCGAACTTGAGTTCAACGGACTTGACGGTAGTTACAATGGTGCTTGGAAGGGAAATAGCCTTTACATGGCCTCATCCTATATGGCTTCACCAACAGGAGAGTTCGAGCAGTTGACAACAGCATCAAAATCAAATAGAGCCAACATGGTGGTAGGGTAGGGTGCGACGCCAATGCTAGGCATATGCTTTGGGGAAGCAACACGAATAAAGAGCGGAGAGAGTCTCTATTCAACTACATTATAAACTCAAACCTAGCGGTGTGTTACCGGGGCAACACCCCAACCTTCGTAATCCCGAAAACTGAGGATTTCCAAGTTACGGAAGAGGTGAGAGGACATCACGCTATCTACGGACACAGAAACATTTGAAGTAGAAAACTGTAAGATATCAGAACAAGTGCCTTTCTCGGATCACCGATGAATATGCTTCAGGGTAAACCTGAAGGCCAAAACACCTCAAACGCATAAAAACCCTGAAGATGTTTGGTCAGGTCCTCAAAACGAGGCTCTCTAGAGAGTTCCCTTAAGGAAAAGATAGAACTTTTGGAGGAAATCAAAGATAGGGATAATACTTTCGAAAACGCTGTACACTAGGCGTATAAGGTATCCTGCCGAGTAAGGCGAAGCAAAAAAACCTTTCCGCCTTGGTGAAACGAAAATCTCTCGAAAGTGAGGAAATTAACACGAGAGATCTCCTGTAGCTGTTACAAACAAGGCCTTTGGCAGCCTTACAAAGACTGTTTAAAACTGTACAAGAAAACCATTGCCTCAGCCAAGACAGAAACCTGGCAAGGGTGTTGCCAATATATCTGCCATGCATGATCCTCTCCAAAGAGCATTCCAATCTGTCATTTTTGAAAAAAGGATAACGGAGCTTGGACAAAATTGCTGGCCGAGTCTATAGAACTATTAATGAACACACACTTTCCCGGTTACAAGGACGATAATAATGAAGTCGAAGCATCAGGGAACGGACAAAGACACTCCTGGGATGAAATTTCTAATATTATTACCAAGGAAAAGGTCCCCTGGGCGATCGATAGCTCCTTCACGGCATTCGGCCAGGATGGCATACTTCCAGACATGCTGCAGAAACTACCTGAGGGTGGTCTTTATCCTCACGGGCGAGAGTGGTCTTTATCCCAAAGATAGGGAGAACAGGTCACGAATTCGCGAAGGACTATAGGCCGATTACCCTGACATCCTTCGTGCTAGAAAAAGTAATCGACTCCCACAACCGCCAACCTGTAGATGTGACTTTTACTGTCACCAGCTCAATATACCTATCTCACTGAGGAGATCCACCGAGACCGCCTCGCATGAGGTGGTAGGAACATACGCGAAAAACCCTGTACTATACTACTTTATAAAAGGCGCCTTTAATAACATACGTACTGATTAGAGAAGCTCGCATAGCCCTAAACGTAGAAGCAAACCTTAGGCATTGGGCTAGCAACAAGAGTAATCCAAGCAGACTCGGGAACCGAGATGGTTATCAAATGTGCCAATCACATAGGAGGCGTTATCTCCCCTTCACTTCGGTTAGTAACCATGAATAGCATACTACAAAAAATGGGAAAAGCGGAGCTACGAAAAACTGAGTTGATGCTGTTCACAGAGTAAACTAAAATTCGCACTTTCAACATCACAAGGCTGGAGAGCCATACTCTCACTTTACTCTCCAGAATGAAATTTCTGGACCTGATACTGGGGCCTAAACTCAACTAGAAGTCGAACATCGTGAAAAGGATAAAGAAAGCTTATATAGCCTTCTTCGCCTGTAAAAATACCTTTAGGAAGAGATGAAATCTCAAGTCGAAGATGGTTCTGTGGTTTTACGCCAGTTGGGGTAGGCCCAATTCGCACCTATGGTTCGCTAGTATGGTACCAGCGATGAAAACGTGCCCTACGAAAGTCCTTAATGTTCTTTTGTACCGAATCCCCCACCAAATCATCAAATATAGGAAGAGTTTGTCCGTCGAAACATCCTCAAGAAGAGAGTGGAAAAACGAAATCGTCTTGCGAAAGTTCGATGTACGAATATTCACCGACGACGGCTCCAAGACGTCAGAGGGCGTCTGAGCAGGGGTTTACCTAGAGACCACTAACAGTTCACTGTCCTGGCACCTCCCGGTGTACGCTAGTATCATTTAAACGGAAGTGCTGGCGATCCTGACGGCCTGCCAGACAACGAACTTAGAACCTACACAAAGATGTAGTATTGGAATTTTCATACACAGTCAAGCCTATATAAAAGTACTGAATTCAGAAATGATGAGCTCGAAGTCCCAGTCACTTTATACAAGAATATTCCAAACCTCAAAAAAACCAAACCAAAAAATCCAACTGGAGATTTTAAAAAGGGATTCTCTTTCTCTCAAATAATTTCCCAAAGGACCATAAAGCCAACTGACCGGCCACTCCAATGACGAAGGGTCAAAGGTCACGAAAATCAGTTTTTCTCAATAACTCATTAATTGTCCACTTTACGTAAATTTAGCCTTCGTGAGATAAATCTGCATAAAAACGTCCTATACAGAATTTACGTAGAACCAATTCCTTCATTCGAACCAAGCTTACTATTTAGACATTGAACCATGGTGAGTACAACACGACGAACGGGAAGTACAAAGGGTGTCTCCTAGCTTGCACTTTTACATAAAAAAACAAAAAGGAATCACAGCGTGCAGCAACTATCGCGGTCTAAGACTTATGACAGTGTAAAATTTTGTGCAGCCATAAGATAATTCGACATCCCGAATAAGATGACACCTCTATGTAGGTTAACCAATTAACATCTATAATACACTTCGGCAAATGGTGGCAACCTCCTTAAGATGTCCACCAATATGGCTTACGCAAATGTCCACCAATAATAACTTACAATTCATTGGAAGAATATCAAAAGCTGTATATGCTGCTTTCAAGCAGAAGAAAGAAGAAGATTGTCAGGTCTGCTATTGAGGAATCAAAGCCCTGTTACAAAAAATTTTTGTTTTGATTTTTGTTACATCCGTGCGCTGCGTGCCTTATTTCCTCTTAATGCAGGGATTCAAAAGGAAGGTCCTCGTAGCTCACCCTTCATCATCTCCTGACGCTTATTAACCTATCCTGTCTTCGAACTCTTCTTTTAAAAATTATGAAAGTCAATTCTATTAAATAGCATTCACTATTATTGTTTTCTTTTTAGGCAATTCCATACTATGTATATAATGTGAAAACTTCTTAAAAGACTCCAATAAATTAAACAAACGTTAGTAAAAGCTATGTTCGCAATTGAAAAGTCCAGCGTCAACCTCCCAGGGAGTCATTTGAGGCATTTCTTCATGTAGCTTCTACCAGTTGAAGTGTACATTTGGTTATGGGCGGTACATTATAATTGATTATGCGCAATGTTCCAGCCAAACTAGCTCTTGAATTAAAAATTTCAAGCGTTTAAGTTCTCAGACTTGCTTTACTAACGACAAAATCAGTTTGAATATGTATTTCAACTCATTCATTATTTATCAGATTCAGATTCCTTCCTCTTCAGTGTCCTGAAAGTCCTTATAGTGTCCTCAAAGTTCTAAACAGAGATAGCATCCATATTTAAAAGTCCTTTTTTTTCTTTGCTTTATATTTTTCAGAGTGATGCACATTTAAATAAAAGAACAGAACACAAAAAAACCAAAAGAGTAGGATTTAATTTACAGAAACTTCCCATTTTAGGAATTTCTTTTGGCAATGGTACCGTGTTCCAAAACTATTATAATTTCAACCTGAATAGGGAATAAGTTTTATTAAATCTCAAAAAAATTTCCCCTAAGCCCTGTTCTATTACAAAAGGGTAAACACTAGAAAAAGAGGAGAATGCCATTGCCACACAAGTTTTTATTGATTTAAATCTATTTTAAAAATGTCTAAATTTATCTGTCGATAGAGAAAAAACTTTACCTAACATTTTTCTACGTTTACTTTAGTTAAAAGGGAAAAGTTTCTGTTTGCCCTTTTTATTTTTTTTATCTTTAAAACACTGCGATGGAAAGTAGTGTTTTCAACAGAAAGTAAATAATTTTGAAACAGGTTTTTGCATTTATCAATGGTTTTAATGTAATGGGCTTCGTTGAAGTTTTTAGAAAAGGTTTGATGCAAAAATTTGTCAAACTTTATAATTATGTTTTTTTTTATTTATTTAGTTATTCTGGGGTACACACTAGTCTTATAATAGTACATATGAAAACGATATATAAATTAAACTTACAATATAAATGACATCAGTTAAAGCTAACTTCAGAACAAGAACTGTTTTTATGAAATCATTCGAAGAATAAACTATTCTCGAGGCATTCTCATTATATGTCTTATCTCTAACTGGAGTATTCTCGAAACTTCCGATCGGTACTTAAATACTAGTTTTATTAAATGTTTGCAGAACTTCGCCTGTTTATTAGTTTTTACTGACAGTTTGATTCCCAGGCTAAACTGCTGCACTACCTACTTGTTACATTTCTGTTTATTTTTAGAACGAAGTTCATTAACACGGCTTGCGGGTAGAGTGAGTTGGGAAAAACCGTTACGTAAGAAAATGCGGTGTATGTGTATGGCTGCGTGCGAATATCGATCCCAGTAGGCAATTTACGAAATCAGAATGAAGTGTTTTTCTATAGAAATTGGAACCAATTTGCACCGATAGACGTAGGAAAAAATGGCCATTATCGACGATAGATAGAGAGCTTTATATTAGCTTCACCTGCATCTTGAATCTTGTGTGTAAACAAATCTTGACCCACTGTCATATAACCGATAAACTTCAAATTTTGTTCATATGCACAGTTCGAGTGACAACGCAATCTGACCATTTTGTAAAAAATTTAAGATGGCGGCTCCAAGATGAAATTGTTGTACAGTAATCCCTCCGTCTGCGCGGTTTTTGTTTGCGCGATTTCGCGATTGCGCGGTCAATTTTTTAAAACTACCAAATTTCCGTGCTGCGCGGAAAAAAATTCGTAGCTTCGCTTTTTTTTTGTAATTTTTTGTGAATATCCTAAAATAAGATTGAAATAACCGGGGACTTACCCTATTTCGTTAAATTTCGTTATAATGCATAGTGAGTAGGATTTAAGACCCAAGTGACTAAAAGTGTATGGGTAGCAAATATAGTATAGTTGACGCTCTGCAAAAATTTCAAAACGAGATGTAATCGAAAACGAGTCGCGAAATCTTCGAGACCAGGGGCCGTATTTGGTTTCTCGAGTCGACATTGTCTTCTGTCGATAAACAAAAATTGGCATTAGGCGACACGATATCGTCTGTTTACGTGTCGATAAAGACGTTTGACGATTATTAAAAAGCTCAATTTATGCATGCAATAAACTTATAACAATCGATCCATCGACTCGAGAAACCAAATACGGCCCCTGATCGATATCGATGCGAAATCGATTTGTAAAAGACAGAAACGGAATGCTAAAGCAAATCGCTTTGAGGATCTGATGACGACTCGCGGTGGCGTCTTTAAATCGAAGAGCGAGTCCATAAAATGTATGCAGACCCAGTTTTTAAATGTCATGAAAATTACATGAAATAGTTGAAGTAGTTGGTAGATTTGCTCAAGGGCATGCAAACGAGATAACGCATGACTTGTAGATATTAGAAAGAATGCAAAAGTAATCCCGGAGTTAGCGTTGCAAGTGACCTGGTCATTTCATGCCAATTGATTCCTTTGGGAAATTATTCCTTTCGGGTAGTTAGTATGTTGATGATCTAAACGGAGCTGCGTGAGTAGTGGTAGGGCTGGTGGTGGCAATATTATTATTATTTATTAAAATTCATTAGTACATAAAGATAATTATAATCTTAACACGCTATAACACGTATGTACATCAAAAAAAATGGATAAAAGTTTATATAAATCAATAAAACACAATTAAAAGAAAAAATTGGCTTAAAATTAAGATACGCTACCTAAGAGAAAGAGAGAGAGAAAAGAAAAAAGAGAAAGAAAGGAAGAAATATTAAAGAAAAAAAAAACTAATTTGATGGAAGATTATTGACTTGTAAGGTAAATAGATACAAGCTTCCTGAACACGTTCATAGACCTCGCACTCTGAATGGCGTGTGGCAAATTGTTCCACATGCGAAGACAGTGAACAAAAAATGTGCATTTTCTCCCCGCCACCCCCACCATGATCGTGGTGTCTGACTCTTGTTTCTATTATCAGCGTGAGGAAGTGATCAGAAATGACCATCCCAAAGGCAACGCTGCCTCCCGGACTATTATGTATGCATTATGTTTAATAGGGAATTTGCAGCAAGCAGGAACGATAATGCGTAGTGCGATTTTTTTTTTGTAAAACTAAAGAGCGTTCTTCCGAAAGCATCCCGGCAAGATTTGACCATTATTTGTTGGTAGAAAAGTTAAAACGAAAATTTAAGGGTATTTTTTTCGGTTTTTGCATTTTGTCTAACATCTGGAACCTAACCGCATATTTTCTACAAAGTGGGATTCAGACTGCGCGGTTTCGCCTTGCGCGCTGTTTTTGTAGAATGTATCTACCGCGCAGTTGGAGGGATTACTGTAATTGTGTTCCCCAAATCAAGGTGGCGGTTAGTATACTCAATATATCGTTAGGTCTATAGCGGCCATCTCAAGAGAGCGGATTATCATTTTCTTCACAACCCCTTCGACATGGGTATCAAATGAAAAGGTATGATAAGGAGAACACCGTAAACAATATAGTACACTCAATATATCGTTAGGTCCATGGCGACCATCTCAAGAGCTCGTATTTCGTTTTCTTCACAACCCCTCAACATGGGTATCAAATTAAAAGGCATCATGGGTAGAATTCAATAGGCTATATCGTTAGATCCATGACGGCCATCTCAAGAGGGGGGATTACCATTTTTTTTTTTCAAAACCCCTGGACCTGATATAAAGTAAAAATAAATAAAAGATTTTTTTGGAGTTACATTCGCAGTTGTAGAAAAATCGTAAGGAGCTTCATTCCTGACGAGGGTCCCATGACCGCCCCTGTATTTTTTTTTTATTTAACATATTTCATCACACTGCTTACGGATTCTATATTATATCTGACGATCGTTATATTTTGGCCTGTTCTTCCTCTACCATTTCTATTAAGGATCCACATATGTTTTGGCTTAACGAAAAGATAAGTCCGGATTTCGATGCTGCTTTTTCTAGCGCCCCTCAGGCTTCCTTTGCTGCAATCATTGTCCTGCCTACAATTACTATATTTTCTGCATACTCCTCTAGCAGAAACGACTTGTTTAGTATTGTACCTTTAGACGATATTGTCATGTATTTAGTTTTCGTGTCATTTACTCTTAGAATAAACTTTGCTGAACCTTCTACAATTCTTGAAAATATTCCTTACGTCTTGCGCTTTGCGTCTAATTATTACTATGTGGAATATGCTATTTGCTATGAGTTCTAGTCTTCCACTAACAAAATAATTAACTGCCATTGCACTTGAAATACTGTTAAACATTAATTATCATTTAACAACTTACAACAATCAACAAGTATTTTCGAGTTAAAATTCTACAAAATATCAGCATTAAGCAGATCATGACTCGCGGAAAATGCACATGCTTGAAGTAAACGATGCAAATTAGCTCCCCCTTCTGGAGCGTTTTCATACCTTGTTTGCGAACAGGAATTCCAACGTGAAAGTATCGACGAAACAAGGAGTTAAAAGGATGTATCTCTACCAACAAGCAAGACTCCTCCTATTGAATAGGGTGCCGTCTTGCCGAGATGCTAAAACATTTGCCGCATTCAAATGGTATAGGAAAACCACCTCCAGGGAGATTCAAGGCATTCGAGAAGCTCCCAATTCTGTTCAATGCTGGGTATAACAAATTCCCATGTCTTGAGAGAGCGCACAAAAGCGTATATCACCTGACTTGACAAGCTTTCTTATCTGTAATGGAATCTCCTTCAAAAGGAGTGAGGCTGCGATTAAAAAGTTATTTGTAAAGCCTGGATCGATTTAAAAAGCTCAAACATTGCAGTTCCACTCAGCTACATATAAGGGTGTTTAGGGCTGGCTATGCTAGCAAAATAATTCTTCGAAGGGGTGCTTCAGAATATTTGAAAGAGTCTGGACAAACCTTTTTTTTTTCTTCTTCTTTATCAGTCAACCCTATATCAAACGTCACCCGGACACATTTCTCAATTCCGTCTTCCAATTTTTTAAAGAGAAACTGTCTATCTTGAAGTGGTGAAGGAAGGCATCAGCCAAAACTGTGGATCTGCTTCCCTGGTGGCATTTACGGGGTTGAAACTGGTTTTCAGTTAAATCCTTCTTTCACGTCATCGCTGTTGTCGTCCTCCTCCAGTTGTCACCAAAGAGCCCCGTCCCCAGATGTTCTATGGGATTTTCCATTTGCTAGTGACCAGGCGTTTTCCTTCTAAATAACTTAAGTTTCGTGAAAAGTATCGTTTTCCCCACATCAATGAATCAGGTTTCATGCATTTTTAAGTGGAGAAGACCCCAGAGACCTACCACAAAAATTTATGGCCCCCGAAAGCGTCTTAACTAGACTTGGAGGCAAGTTTAGTTACAGTCCTGTGGAATATTCACTCTAAATCCTGTGATGCTCTTCACCATTGAGGAAAAAAAGATTTGCGCATTTTACGATTTTGTCCGTTGACTTTTTCCACTAAAAAATTTAAGGATCATCATGATAAAATTGTAAACTTTCGTATAAGCGCTGGGTGGAGCCTTTCACTTATTTTCTACTGGGAAATTTGAAAGTTTTCCAACACAGTTTTTACGATGATACTTCACACTGATGCTCATACTTTAATTACCATAGCAACAGGCATCCTTTCAGCTTCAAGGAGTGATTTATTATCAAGTTTCTAGGCGGAGAAGAGCAGGAATTTCGTGGTAAATAGTTTAGGGCTTCACGAACATGGCATTCTGTGTAACGTTGGGGGTTGCGAGAGATTCTACTAGAAAGAAATTATTTAAAATGCAGATTATAAACTCAGTAATTAAGTGTACGTATATCCTCTGCTCCCGACGAACAATTTATTAAAGTTTTCTTCAAAATCCCAAATATTTTATACCAAAAAATACGATACCTTCTGTGCGGAATAATTTAAGTTTAATTAGTCCTGTACAATCTTCGATCGTTGTTTTGTATCCCGCGCCATGGAAGGAGCATGGCGCACGGTGCATGAACTCAATTTAAGTATATTTTACCTTTTGTTCACGCTTAAAATGCGCTCTTTATAGGGGAACTTTTCAGGATAATGCTTTGAACAAATTTTAATTTCATCATTTATAGTTTGTTTTTATGTTTATAACTTTCAGTCTGTTGTTTCTCATTATATGCGTTATCAATTGTTGCTCCCTGCTAGCTTATGATATTCCTCGTCTCTAGAACTACCTCTTGATGAATTTCTCTTGCACATCTTGAGCAAGTCGATATAGTGGTAAATTGAACATTATAGTCCTTGGTAGGTGATACTAGAAATTTTATACAAGGACATTGATTGACGAATTAAAATCTTTATACCTCGCGCCAGACCCTTTGAGCATCTATTTGCGAGGTGTACAGCGATTGAGGCAGAAAATATTTGTATCATTTTCAATTGTGAAAAACTTATTCATAAAAAAAATAAAACGCTCTGGCTCGGGTACCAACGTAATGTCGAAAATTAAACCCAATTGTACATTGTTTTTGTGACCCTTAGTATATTTCAAGCCAAAGGATTTCGAGTCACCGACATGGAAATTTTCACGGTAGATCTGTATAAATCCATCTAACGTTTACGACGACGACGTCTCGAACCTCGGTAACTGATAATGGTCGATTCTTTATGTCACCCTCGATATTCTTTAGGCAGGTTTTCTTCGGTGCCGATCGCTGGACTCTCCAGCCTGCGGGACGATCTCGCCGGAGAAGTTTACGTGACAAGCATCATCATCCATTCGGCAAACATGTCCAATCCACCGTAGTCGACGTTTCTGCATTTCTTCTTCGATCAGTGTTTGCTGATCGCATCTTTGTCTGACTGTCTCGTTTTGAAGGCGATTGCGTAGTGAGACACCGAGAATCTGCCTCAAGCATCACATTTGGAAGACCTCGAGCTTCTTAACGTCCAGTTTGAGCAGTGTCCACGTTTCAGATCCATAAAGAAGAATAGGAAGGATCAACTTTCGGTAAAGGCATACTTTCGGTAAATGCGTACGACGTCGGACGTCGATGCTACTTTTGTTTCCTCAACCAATGATCCCAAATATTTCAACCTCGGAGCCTGTTCGATTTGGGTTCCATCGAGGTGAACACTGGCCCTCGATCCGTCCGTTGTGAGCACTTTGGTCTTTTCCACATTGATTTTTAATCCGTGTATGACTGGGCGATGCGGAAATGTCGTTTAAGATTTCCATTGTTTCGGCATCCGTGTCGGCGAAGACGGCGCTATCGTCGACGAACATTAAGTCGGTTACGAAGTGGTTGTCGTCGTGTCGAACTCCGCGACGTTCATCGAATGCTTCACGCATAATCGCGACGATCACAATATTGAAGAGAAGTGGCGAAACGACATCTCCCTGTGGGACACCCGTTTGAATCGAGAACTCCTCGGATAAGTGACTTCGAATACGAACGCTGCTGGTTGAGCCATCGTAAGACGCTGGGAGAAGCTGGATGATTCTCAATGGCACTCGGTTTCCAAGGTTCTCCACAAGCTGTTCCAATAGATGCAATCGAAAGCGGACTCGAAATCGATGAAAAGGACGTCAGATCGTTTGTCGCAACGAATTCGTTCTTCCATTAGCTGACGGAGTGCGAATATTTGAACAATGCATCCTCGATGTGGTCTTAATCCCGCTTGTTCTTTCCGGCTCGTTTGCTCTCGATGTTTCTGTAGCCTCGATTGTATGATTTTTGTAAATACTTTGCCGACGATCGAAAGGAGACTAATACCACGATAATTCTTGCGTTCCCGACTGTCGCTTTTCTTCAAAATTGGGACAACGATCGCTTTCTCCCACGCCGAAGGAACACGATGCGAATGCCATATGTGTTATGAGAACGTAGAGTTATGATAAGACATCACCTCCAGATTTGATCCCCTCGGCGATTACGTGTCTATTCCCGGCGCTTTTCCATTTTTCAGCGATTTTGTTGCCGGCTTCACCTCGATAATTGCGGTTCGGTATCGAGAAACTGATCGTCGGCTGTACGATAATCGGCGGTTCGGGTCGGGTGTTGGACTTTGTGGCGGATCGTGGTTGTACAACTGCTGGAAGAATTCTCTCCACCGCTGCAGTCGTTCATGGGGAGAAGTCCCAAAAGTTCCATCCGATTTTTTATGTTGTCATTTGTTGATGTTGTCTTGCCACCTAGCCGGCGAATTGTCTGGTACAGCGTCCGGTAATCATGTCTCGATACCACTTCTTCCACGTCGGAAGTGAAGTAGAGTTAGGTACCATTGCATATGAATGCTTGAGAGGGACCAAAATGGAAGTAAATGGAAATTACATCTACTTCAATGAAAGGTAGGTCTACTTCATTTTTGCGTTACTTTTCATTTAGGTTTGGCCTTAATTTTGCATTACGTCACGACGAATTGACACGTTCAAACAGTTTTTGATCATTTGGCACAATCAACCAATCAAATTTTTATCATGTGAAAAGTTTATATTGAAGTTTCCACTTAATGTCATAGTTATATTGTGCTCGTGTTCCGAAATAGAACCCAACATACCGGCCAGTGCTTATCCCGTCCTAAATCGCAAGCAATTGGTACTGAAAAAATACATAATCGGGTTAGTACTGCCCGGTACGCTGGGTCCTATTTGAGATCATTTTCGGAGTTGCAACAAGCAACGCATAGTCTCTTCTGCAGATAGTGATATAGGTAAGGAAGTCGATAAGATCGACGGCTTTTTGTAATATTTTCCAAATGCGTCGTGGGAGCATTGTCAAGCCAAGTTAAAACGTGCGCATGTAGAGTACCCTGATGTTGAAATTCGATTCTTTTGAAATAATACCTACAATAATACAACATTCTATACTTCTTGAAAGAACTTCTGTCGGTAGTCCCCATGACTATATGCTTTTTTTTAATATCCTCGAGTGGTGTTACCCCTTAAGTAACATATCGTATATTATGTGATTTCGCGGCAGCATCCCAAACTAACCTAATTTTGGGTAATTTCAAAAATGTTAAAAATGTTCGTAGTGATGAGGCATCACTGCCCTATTATGCACTCAATGGCATTTACGAACTGTCTTTACTTGGAAAGAGCTCATTTAAAAAGCCTAATTTTAAGGCCCAAACAAATTAAGTTACAATTTATATAGGTATAGGTTGATCCCGCTTCGCTTCTTTGATTTTAATTGACAAGCCTAGCTTTAAATAACTAATTCCCAGAAAAATTTGCGATCCTGGGTTGTAATAAAAATGCGTGTTTTTCCTCGACAAATTTTCCATAATTAAAGTCGACTCTGAAGGGCTCAAATTTTTTACTGCTCGGGCGTTTCTAGTTTTAACTTTTGTGCTTCTAAAATCCTCAAGTTAACTTTTTGCGATACTATCTCCATCCAGTCTTGTTGTTTCGGTAGTCCATTTGAGGCAAAAATTCTGCGCTTCGGGGAATTTTTCGGTATAATGCTAATTTTAGTTCTTTTGCTAAGGTATTTTCCTTCAAAGTTACAGACGAACCTTAGTCGAAAAGTGCAGTGCATAAGTGTTGAAAACTTTTTCGTCACCATTACTCCGTTTATGATTAGGTTCAACTCAGGTTCAACCCAGGTTCCACCCAGTTATAAACGCGGTCGAGTTTTAACTGGGTCCTCTCAACTCAACGTAGTTCTACTACCTGGTTCGAGTCTCATATACGGGCTTTGAATTGTAATTAGGTTGAAGTGGTGTAGCTTGGACAGTTTTTAAAAAAAAAAATGCATATCTATAAATGAAAATTTCACACAAAACTTTGAGGTTATGTTTTGATGACAGTTCAACTCTATTTCATCTCCAAAGTGAACTCAACATCATATACGGTGTTCGAATCTCCAACTCAACCTCGACTCAACTTTTCAAGCTCAAGTCATAAACGGAGTACTATGTACATACAAGGTTACAGGAACTTTTCTTAGCAATATGAAGAATAATCTTTTTGCTGGTTGATGCTGCAGTTGATCTTTACTGGTGATCCGTATGCTACTTTAGTACTGTTAGGGCTAAATAACTGTTAAATACTGGTGGCAGAAAATGATGACCGATAAAGTGATATTATTAAAAATGCTCGAAATTATTTGAAAAGCTAAAATACCAAGCGGGCAGAAAGTAAAGGGCCCAATACACGAGCGCTCCATCCGACTTACGCCACGCCAATACAACAACAATTTCTTTGTATACAAATGACAAGTGCATACAAATTGTTGTTGCTTTGGCGTGGCGTAAGTCGGATGGAGCGCTCGTGTATTGGGCCCTTAAGACCGAGATGGTTTTCAATCGTCAGCTCCCCTACTGCTAGGGTATTTTTTTTTGTGCAATTTATTGTATCAAACAAATGGTTGGCCTAAAAATATGATTTTTGTATTTTAATTTATTTAACTTCCAACTTATAGGCTCATTCAATTCAGTTCTTTAAGGGTGTCTCCATTCATGGAATTTCATATTAATTTTTTGGGCTTTACCTTTGAGCTGGGCTGATAATAATCACATTAAGCGGCTTCTGAACATGCCATGGTCCCCCCAGTATTGCTTTGACCTATTGCTTCTCATTAATTAAGGACACGAAAGAGAAGCCTTCACCACCACAATGGATCTTTTCCTTTTTTTTTCTTTACTACAGCGCGAAAACGCAGCTCGGCCATATTCTAAAAGGGCGATGCAGCTCGCTTAAGGGCTTGGTTGGTTGGCAACACACACCGCAAGAAAAAAAAGCAAAAACAAAACAGAAAAAAAAATATAAGGGAAACTTTTACGAGAAGATTGTATTAAGGGTCAGAATTTATAGGGTCGTAAAGTTTTATCTGACTTTGAATATTCGCTTTTCAACGTTTTTAGTGGGTAAAAACGTGTCTGAGGGTAGTTTTATTATTTATACTAAGATGTCATGCTACAACAATACATTTGCAAGCGAAATGAGTGCGATGGTCAAGAAAAATGTCAATTGGGAGTCACAACGGCCGTGTTAATGGCTCCTTGCCTCGATACTTAAAATAAAACGCTTATGTACATATACTATATAGTCCGTAGCGAGAAACCAAACAACAAAAATAATTGTATATATGTATATAAAAAAAATAAGAAAATAAATAAGTGTTACGATGGACACGGCATTTTGTTAATGATCCTTAATTTATTTTATGTTAGCCTTATTGGATTCCCGTTTACTAATGTCACCGCGTATATTGGATTAGCTTAATTGAAATAATGCGTGGCTTTCAACATTTTGTGGCGCAATATAAAATGTTGTCAGTGAGGAACTATTCAGAATTTTTTATATCATTTCTTTTTTTTATGTTTTCTAGCTTCCCTGATAATCATCTTAATTTTTTTTACCGATTTCATTACAAGAAGGAAGTTTTTATGGTAAAAATATATATTTTCAGGCGGGGTAACATTTTGGTGAGCTCTCTACGCCACAAAACAGAGTTTTAAGTCGGTTAGGTTGAGGTTCTCATAAAAAAAACCATTGCTACAAATCGGCAAACAATCACCGTTATTCTCGTTGTCAAGTGCCGTGACAAATGTCACTTTGACCCTCAATTGGTATTGTCAAGTGACACCTGGCGACAAAATCGACAAACGTCGTATTCTAATTGTCACTAGATGTGTCAAGTGACAATATTGCCGATATGTTTGTAGCTATCGACAGTTCTATCTTTAGCAAAATGGAAGCAGAAAAAAGGTAAACAAAAATTCTTTTGATTGTATATTCCTTAAAAAATTATTGAAAATTAAAGTCCGAAAATCACATCACAAATTAATTCATTTTATTTATTTAATTTAACAAATTCTTATACCTTTTTCACAACAAACATCGCACTGAGCGCCGAAAAGGATATCGTTTATTACTATAAGAAATAGTAAAGGCGAAAGAAGGCATCCTTGGCATATTCCTGAACTCACCTAAAAGTTGTCGGATAATTTTCCATTATGGAGAACTTTACTTTTGGAATTGTTGTATAGGGCTTTTATTAATTCTATTATTTTATCAGGCTGTCCACGTTGCCGTAGTGCCTGCCATATAAAGCTTCTATTGACCGGTAAAGGGGGATTGTAGTTCAGTAGACTGCTCCACTATGATTCTCAAAGTGTTAATTTGATCTACACATGAGCGGCCCTTCCTGAATGCGGTCTGCTGGCTTCTAAGCGTTCTGTCTACTGCCTCTCTTATCCTAGATAGTAATAAATGGGACAACATTTTTCCCCGGGGGTTAATAAACAGATGCCTCTCCAGTTGTCGCATATTGTTAAGTTCCCCTTTTTGGGTACCTTCTGTCCAATCATTCGGAAGGGTACAGGTGCTCCATGCTATTTCCAGGATTGGCTGTAGGGCATCTGCTATGAGGCTTGAATCGGCTTTCAACAATTCTGGCGGGATGCCATCTTTTCCAGCTGCGAATTGAATTGCGGTTACTATTTCTGTTTTTGCGATTCTTATTGGCTGTGCATTATTTCAGCTTTCTTGGCTGTTTGCTGGCCCACCAACACCAGGACCTCAAAAACATGCTCAACAATTTGGCAAACAGAAAGTAGGCCAGCAAGCTTATGGCTAAATCTGATTAAAACTAAAGAAATGCGGATTAATGCAAACACCATTGAACGAACTCCGCTGAATAACCGTGACTTGAAACTGGTAAATAAATTATGCTACCTCGGTAGTTTTACTACTGAAAACGGCGGGACAGAAGAAGCGCATTTGCACGCCTGTCCCGTATATAGAGATCAATAGAGATCTCAACTAACACTAAATTGCGGCTGTTCAACTCCAACGTTAGGGCGGTTCTTTTGTACGACTGCCAAACATGGAAAGTCACCCAATTCATCACAGGGAGCCTACAAGTTATGATCAGCAGACGTCGTATCCTAAGAATCTGCTAGCAAGATAAAATAAATTCTTAATGAAGAGTTATGTCGCCGTGCCAAGATAGACAACCAAATCATGCGAAGGAAATGGAATTGGATTGACCACACCTTGCGACACGATAACGAGAATCTATCCAAACAGGCCCTTGACTGGAATCCGCAAAGATCCCGTCGAGTCGGAAACCCAAGAACAACGTGGAGGAGAACCGTATTAGCAGAGGCCGCAACAACTGGAAGATCCTGGTCGGAGCTAAGAGCTATCGTACAAAACAGAGTCCGCTGGAGGGCAATTGTTTCCACCCTATGTCCCATGAGGGATTAAAGGCGACTAAGAAGAAGAAGAAGTAACATTTTTGTGCCTGTGTTCCAGCTAAAGGTAAACTATATTAAAAATGCATAACAAATAACATAAAAAAACTGCCGACAAAATTAATCAAAATATGAACCCAAATGACAGTGTCATAATTCTCAATTTTATGAACCCTATATCTGTCAAAATGGCTCACACTTCATGAACATTTAAAAAATGATTTAAGGGCCAGAGTCGAAATACCAGGCACTCAACCTGCGTGCCATTTACAAATGTTTCAAATTTATAACCCGCTCTCTCTCCCAACAGAGTGCTGAAAATGTTGGACACTTCAACATATAGCGCCTCTCCCATACATTGGCACCCCCACCTTTGGCCCCCCGGTATCCCATTCCATGCGAAAGGACCCCGTACGTGCGAAAACATTCCCGAATGTGCTATAAAAATTTTCAACTGATTTAATTTATGGCAACAGGCGCGAATATCCCACCGTGTACATTGATTCACTGCCTCTGGGATGAATAAAAAATCACGAAAAAAAAACCCGTATACAGAACGCATCGTACAAGGATAATGCTCCAGGATATTCGACCTATCAAAAGGAAGTGAGTTCATATCTGATAAGAACACGACAAGCCCCAACGATATTTCACTTTAAATTTACATATCTCAGCATAATTCAACTCGCGAATTTAAGCATGCAAAAGTGGGGGTTAGGAATTGATCCCTCTTCTTGAGCCGCCTCCAACACAAGGCGCTCCGGCTCCGGCATCGGGCTCGCTCTCTCCGGGTGGCACACGCCATCTATATTAAGCTGAAATGGGGGTAGGAGGGTGAGAATGAAAATTAGGATAGCTTTTAGGGGGTTGGGTAGAAAAAGGGGGACAGAGGGTAACTTAATTATAACGTGAAAGTTTTTGTCCAAACTGCTCCTCCAAACTTTCCTCATCAATTAGAGCCTTCGGCAAATTAATTTGCAACAAATTTTGCCGAGCACAGAATTATAAGTTCTGCATGAACGTGTGTAATATGGGCCCCTGACATATCGGTTAAGTTGCCTCAGCGCGATAAGAAAGTTCTGCAATCCTCTACGAAAAATGTTTGCGTTTGTTTTAAAATTTTCGAAGATAATGAACTAGAGAGTGTAATATATGGACCAATGGAACGCCTCGCAAGTTTGAATGCCAGCAAGATAACTTTCATAGAGTGGAAGAGCGCTTAGTTCAATAATGATAAAAATTTCAAAGCTTTTCGAACAAACATTTTTATCAATCAGAAAATTATTTGAATATTTAAATTTATTACGTAAAAACATTATGAACTACTTACAAATAGTATTAGCTAACCACTAAGGCACAAGATATACTAATTCTCTAAAATTTAATGCCAATTAATCAAAAAATCAATGTAATCTCAAACTTGTTTAGTTATGTTCTTTTTTGTCGTTAGCAACTATACTAACATTTAGAATATCATCTAATGCAGTAGTTGCCGTCTACACTCTCGCACTCTACTGCCTTGAGTGTAGCTTTTCCACAACGTACGGGAGCGCATATAGTGCAATTGAAACTACGTTAGGGTTGGGTAGGACAAGATTATAAAATGAGTTTGTAAGAGGTGCCTCTTTTTTCTTTTGAGCCAGTACAATGTCATGCTTCAAACGAGGCAAGATGCCAAAAAAACTGCCACAAAAGATGTAAGAAATGTCTCTCCAGTTCGCATTTACAATCTCAGCTTCCTTCAGTTCAAATTGGATATTTCACTGCCGCAAAAGAAGCAGGAAATGTCTCCCCACTCCCCATCTCGATACAGGCTCATATACCAGTAGGACATTATTTTTGAACTGGGACATATAAAGAAATTGCTGACGTCCAATTTACTATCGTGTAAGGGATAAATGTACTGCCTCGTTTAGGCATCTCTAACCTACGTAGCCCATGCGCAGAAATCGGGTTTCGGACTACGCAAGAAAATTTTAAAGAAGTGGTGTTAGACAGGGGTGTAGATGAAATTGCCCCTCTCACTCAGGGCTCAGCCAACGGCAACTCGCTGTCATCCTTACCGACTTTTTCTGCTTACGTGAAAAGATAAACAGAAAGAAATAGACGAAACAAGTAGACAGACAACACACTGCAACAAAACGGTTTTTCAATATCCCCGATATTTGTGTCACCGGCAAAGCCAGATATGATACCCTATCCTAGACACCATGACTTTGACGAGTTGACAGACTGGTAGTAATTTTCATACTAAGCCTGATTTCACACAATAAAAGTATACAAGACGAGTGTGGATGGAAAAGTTGATAGCTATCGACCTCAGGGAACGTACATCATTCAGATTGAGGACGTTTTTAACAAATGCCAGCTAATGAGCACCCTAATTTAATTTAGGGTTGCGCACCCAGACGGTAGTGTCAGATGCCTACTGACCAAACTAACCAACCCTATTTTCAGGACGTTCAAGTCATCAGTTTGATTCCTCAAAGGAGCTCACTAGAGCCAGACCAGTGTAGCCATCTATCTACCTAGCTGCTAACTCTCCTTGCATTTCCTTTCCTCTCTCTGCTTCTATGGGCTTCGTAATGTTTAAGCTTCTGGTGGATGGTGCAAGATGCTCTTGGCTGTTAGCTGTACTTCAACTAACTCTGCCCGAGAACTTAACGATGTTTCAGATATTTGGAGATCTAGTAATATAAATCTGGACATACAACAGAATTACGACTACCTCAGCTTCAAGATTATTGAGGATGGCGGGTGCTATATACGATCAACCCTACCCCATTATCTCTTTTGCAACCATCTGTATACCAAAAGGCTGTGTTTTCGTTCAAGATGGATCATAATTAATTTGTCGAAGTCCAAATTGGTAGAAATGGCATCGGTTAACCAAATTTTTAATTCCTTCAGAATCGATAGGTGTTCCACATAGTGTCCTGGCTCACAAGGTCAAGGGCATTCTACAAGGTCTCCTGGCCTCCGTACACGAAGCGCCCCGCCATAGCTTCCTTCTTCACTAATAGGGGAAGTGGAGCGAGGTTCACCATTGCTTCAATATCCGTAGTCGAACAAGTGCTTTTAGTTCCTGTGATACCGATACCGGCTAGCCTTTGGTCCTTGGCCAACTTAATCGCTGCACCTTCTTGTTTAGTCTTGACGCACTTTGTCCTAGATGCGTACGTAACCATGGGCATTTCACTCGTCGTGTATAGACAAGACATTAGCCCTGGTTTTGCCTACAAAGTGACGACAGATACGAAGAGGTGTAATTGCTTTGACAGTAATCTCTCAAAGCGGGGTTTCCAGAAGAGCTTTAGAGATGGAACTTTTAAATTTAGCTCCCTTTTATTAGTAAATGATACGATGACAGCGTTTTGAAGCACCGGTAATTCTGGTCGGCAAGAAGTTCATCGATTACATTGATCATAGGATTGGCCAGGGGTGACCAACCTTTTTGGAAACAAGGGCGCAATTAAAAATGTTCAACGATATCATTATGCACAAACCGTAAAATACAACTAATTTACCTTGGCAACCTTCCACAACCACAGCAGCTTAAGCAACAGCAGAGTGGTAAAGGCAGCGTGCCGTAACACACCACAGGGAGGACTCCTCTTCTCTTTCCCCTATGGAAAAACCCTGATTTTAATCTACCAACTGAACCTATTATGATCAGCTAAGTACTTTAGCTTTATTTTGGACCCAAAGCTGCATTGCGGGCTCAACATCGAAGAAAGGGCAAAAAACGCCAGTATAGCTTTCTATGCAAGTAAGCAGACCATCGGCCAGATATGAGGCTTCAAGCCACACATTGCTCTACATGGCAGTGATTTCAACAGAAATGACATACAATTCTCGTGTTCCGCTCTTGCAAAATAATAACATAGGAGTAACATATTCGATAGAGCACCTGGTCTTTAAATTTAAAGTATTTTGTGGTCAATAAAAGGCCAATCAGTTCAAACATATCGTAAGCGAAGCACTGAAGTAATCGAAATCTGAAATAAAACTCATTATCACTCGACAGATGGAAATTATTTAGACGAGTGAAAACCATTTTGTTGTAATTAATTACAAACCTCCTAAATAAACCTAAATAAAAAATTCTATTAAATCAAATGATGCGTTGGCTGAACAAAACGTCTGATAAATGGCATTTGATGCATGATGGACTAAGGAAACCTTAAAGAAACTTATGTCAGATGAAACAGCCACTTAGGCTATAAACTTAAATAAAACTGAAGCTGCAACTATGAAACCATTTTATATACTTAAGTGGAACTTAAGTTAATTTTTGTATTTAAGCTCTAACTGTGAAACCGACACTAAGTGAAGCTACATTTAATTCAAAATGTTGACGAACATGAGCCTTCTCAAATTTTCTAGGGTCTTGCTTGAAGCTTTGTTTCTAAAGAATTTAATTTTCTCTCTAAGCCTTGCTTTTTAAGGGCCATGGTGTATTAAGGAATACTCTAAGATGGGATTTGACTAATGTGCATAAGAAGAACATCATTCAGTGTTGTATTTGTACATATTATTTTTGTAGAAAAAAAAACATTGTTTAAAGCACAAATTAAATAGAAGTTAACTACTCTTATTTTCTAGCGGATTTATAGCGCAAAACACCGCGTGCGTTTCACGCCTTTCAATAAAAAAAAGTATAATGAAAAAAAACAAATTTGCAAAAAATTGATTTTTGATACTTAAAAAAAATTAGAGTATGTTACAACTTTTTTAAGAGGCGCAGGCTACGGACATTCGACGCTCGGTAACTAATCGTTGGGCCAAACCTGGAAATGATAACGCTACTCAGCGCTCAGTCGAAGCTCAAAGCCCATGGCTGGGCGAATGCTGGCCGCCGATTCCAAGCCAAGCGCTAGGTATCGTCTGGTTAATATGAAATATAAATAATATTACTAATTATAAAAAACGTATTTCCTGAAATTTTTAAGATAAGTTTCACAATTTTTCTTTTTATTTGTCATTTTTTACGTAAAAGTTTTTATAAGCCTAGTACAAAAAAGTTCAACTGTTGGTGAGCGTTGGCTGTGCCCTGGCCCTGCGTTGGCAATGAGCACTCTAACACGCTTTGTTACAAGCCCAGGTTCAGCTCAGGTACTCTCGAAATTTGTGCACTGGCCCAGGTTAAATATCTAACCGTTGGAGCTTTACGCTGGGCGTCGATAGTTATATTTCTACGCATTCTAAATCTTCCTGCTCTAGATTGTTGCATCACCCTTTTTTTCTTTATTTATCTTCAGATCTTGCTTGCTTTAGTTGCTTGCTTGCTTTACTTGCTTTACTTGCTTGCTTGCTGTAGTTGCTTCGCTTGCTTGCATTAGTTGCATTTTTTACTTGCTTGCTTTAGTTGCTTGCTTTACTTGCTTTACTTGCTTGCTTTAGTTGCTTGCTTTAATTGCTTTATTTGTTTGCTTTAGTTGCTTGCTTTACTTTCTAGCTTTAGTTGCTTGCTTTAGTTGTTTGCTTTACTTACTCTACTTGCTTGCTTCTCTTGCTTGCTCTACTTTCTTTACTCGCTTGCTTGCTTTAGCTGCTTGCTTGCTTTAGCTGCTTGCTTGTTTTACTTGCTTTAGTTGCTTTTCTTGCTTGCTTTAGTTGCTTTAGTTGCTTTGGTACAGCAATTGACGACAAATTCCCACAGATATGTCCGGGGAAGTATATGGTGTTGCATCAATCGCAATAATAAGCTCACGTAATTTATGGACGACGCCAATACGGCTTTCCCCTCGTAGGAAGGGACTCTGTCATAAAGCACGTTGAGTCTTTCATATAATATTATAATTATTCCAAATAAAAACTCCCAACTTTAAAAATCGCCATATTTATTATACGAACTGAGAACGTACAAAACACAAAAACAAGAAAAAAAAACTTCGTAATTAGTTATTCGGCTTAGATGCCTTTTACATCTCGCTCTCTCCCACCACCACTGGCGCCATAACTACGAAAGCAAAGTCTGAACTTTAATTTCTTCATCAAATGCTAGTTCCGATATTCTGATCTCCCTAATGAATAATCTGAAACAAGAGACACCATGGCATGATGGTCGTCCCGGCGCTGCTCCAGCTGGATTATCCGGAAAGAATAGCCAGTGTTTGCAGAATTAAAAATGCAAACGACGCTAGTGCAATGAAAGATGCATCATTCTCAGTTGGCGGCGCTATATTAATTTAAGTTTTTAATTTAAATGGAAATGCCTGAATGCGTTTTTTATTTTTCGTAAAAACTTTTTCTATTTTCGCTCCATTTTACTTTTCATGTAGGGACACGCTCCTCTTCTGAACTTAAAGTAATAATTCTCTGCTCTTCAATGTTGGAGTATCGTCATCATAGCCGCATATAGATATAAAACATTTTATACTTAAATACATACATATATTTTCATTCATTTTTTTTCTCCAGGAAATCTATTTTGTTGTTAGGAAGGAAAATATCCAACGATAAATTGTCCCTTACCAGGAACTCTTCTGGCTAATACCTAGGGAAAAAATTGTTATGACCTGAAGACCTGGGCAAAGTCGTCCTGCGATAAAATAATTCTACTAAAACCACTTCAGTTCCGTTATCGTGGATCTTCTTGAACACTTGGAACAGTGTGGGTCTCCTCAATATCAGCTTGCCTAATTGTTGTTGGAAATTTAAAATAGAGAGAAAGATGCCAAGATGCATCTTACAACCGGATACTGAAAGAAGCTTAAATAATAGCCAATGATGGCTCCTAGGGAATACTGAAAGTGTCTTCCTTTGCCCGAAAGGAATATACAGAACCTGGGGAGGCTTTTTGTCCTTATAAGTTATTCTTCCTCTCAATTTAACGGCATCTCATCATCTGCTAATCTCTAAGCTTACTTAGCATACAAGGATGGGCTGTGGAACTTCTTATCTGAAATTAGATCTTATAGCTGGTGAGTGTGTTTCTTGCGTTCACTAGATTCCAGTACACACTCTGTCATCGCATTCACTGCTTATAGTTCCTTGCACAAAAGTTTTCAGAGCTTTTCAACTGTTTTGAGGAAAGGTACAGAAAAAAATACAACCACCCCCTCAATACTTGTACAGGACTTTGTTTTTCCCCCGTACGAGAGAGTAACAAAACTTTTTCAAATTCCTGTGGGTGTATGCACTGAACAAAACGAAGTAACTTGAAAGTTTTCCACTGGTATAGTGCAAAAAAATTCCTAGTCTTCACATTTTTGTTGAAATTTAATAGTTTAAGGGATTTCAAATAGGTTTTAAAGCACTTTGTACATTTTAAATACCCAAGTTAAGTTTAAAAGTTTACAGCATGAATTTGTGAACATTTCAGGATACCTATGCACTCGATACTTCAGCTTTAATTCACTCATTCAAGGGTTTTAGTAATTCATCAAGTCCATATATACACCTTTAAGAATACCACCAGCGAGTTTCCATAGCTTCAGCTGATATCCTTTCTGCCATTCACCAGAGTTATTTAGGAAATTGTGCCTCATTCTACTGAGTGAAAAAAGGGACGACCTCAACGTCGTTGTAACACCACGTGTATTCTGTCTGCAGTCCCCAAAGTGATGAACAGAATAATCTTACATCGATTTAAGCAAACGGTCGAATGTTCAGTTGGCAATCAACATTTCGTGTGGGGTTCTATTGCAGTGTTCAATTCAGCACCACCTGAATCATTATAGAACAATCGACCGAATGGAGATACCCATTAAATTTCTTGTTTGTTGATTTTGAGGAAGCATTTGATGGTGTCGAAAGGGAATTTATATGAGCTGCTTTATGTGGGCTTTGCTAGCCATGGAAAAATTATAGCCATGAAAGGAGTTTTACCATGAGGTTAAATGTCCACACATACATATATATAAAAATGTCATTGCGGTAAGATGTAGATGTGGTCAAATTAAATTGCTACTATTGAATGTAATAAATGATGCACTCCGAGAAAAGTTCTCTATAACACATAAGCAAATTAAAGGTGCAAATTTCTGATTGACCGAAGGCTCAACTCCAGGATGCATTTAGCGGGAACGGCGAAAAAAGCTTCCGCCTACAGCGCAGCACTGGACAGATCAAGTCGTCTCCCCCATATCACGAAAGTAGTAAAGGTGAAGCAATAATATACGTTTCGCTTGCTTGAACTTGGTTCTGTACTATTGTTTGCAGCACTAATGTGGGCAGTGACGTAGGGGCGGCGGAGCATATCATTACGCGAACAGGTCAAAATGTAAAAAATTGATCGATAAATTTAATTACCAGCTGTCAGTTGAGTTATATGGTTTTAAATTCTTTGTTATGGGGTTACGCTCGACTAGTATGTTGTATCGTATCGTATCGATTGCCCTATAAGGTCCACACAAAAAATCAACGGTCTCCCAACTGAATACTAATTACGTCCAATGCTGCTTAACCTCTGTAATCGAACCAAAACCAGTCTATTGGTATGTGAAACGATACCCTTCACGGTCATCAACATAATTGCCTGAAATATGAAGCAAGGCAACAACAAAAATTAAAGCTCTGTTTGACTTAAACTAAAGCTTAATGCCCCAGCTTCATCGACCTCAGTTCAATAATGCTCAGTTCAATCCACTTAAGTGGCTTCACCGGCTAAAGTTCAGTTCATGTTTAGGTCGTGCTTGAAACTGTTGTTGTTTTTTCGCCAGTAGGCAGATGTGAAAAGTCTACTATTCTAGTTGATTGCTCTCTTTTGAAGGAGCTTTACGGTCAACTTCAGTTCGATACCAGTTGGGCGAACTGAGGTTTTTTTATCCTCAGTTGAATATGCGGAAATTGTATGCGAATTGAGGTTATCTTAAAGTTCAGCTCGCCAATTTGCTCGAACTTGCGCAGTTTGGCCGGTGAAGCTTTTCAAAAAGGTTTCCGAATACGTAAGGCAGATATTGCTGCATTTCATTTGAAATAAGGTTAGCCTACTAGGGCCACTATAAGAAACTGAAAAGGCATACTTCACTTCTATATTGCTGTTCACGCGGAAACTCTTTCGGCATGCCCCTCATTTGCTACATGAGGTTCTTATGAGGAGCCTACGGAGAAATCCCTCAAAGCTTAGGTTATACAGTTATAAGGTCTTTATAGCTGTTTTAGTTTTTGTATGAAACGTTTTGCTTGGGTGCGGTTTCGACGTTTTAGATTATCAGGGGTACATGAACTATTAAAGGTACCTAAAGCGAAAGTGAGTTTGCACGTTGTGTCATAAAATGGTAATTTGGAATGCGCCCTAATTCTCCGGATTTAACGGCTCTTCTGTGGGGCTATTTAAAAAGTAAAGTTTATGCTAGCAACCTGAAGAACAAAGAATGAACTCAAAGCCTACATATGAACCGAAATAGTAGCTGCTATAACGAAATGCTGGCCAATGTAGAATGTCCGAAAAAGAGCTAGTTTTTGGTTTATTGAATGGAGGTGGATACTTAATCCCTTGGCGCAATGTGAAAGCCGTCCAACGATTGATGTATGGAAAACAAATCTGTACTTTAAGCCAGAAGCGGCGCGGTTCCAATTCTGTAGATGACGACGACGGTACTCATACTTACCTTCATTTTACAATTTGTGCATAATAACATAGGAAATCTACCTAAAAGAAATATTTTCAAAAAGTTAAAGGAGCACAAAAATCTCTTGCACAGGTCGCCAGAATTCCTAAAGCCGGCTTTGCATCGACTCATATCAAATGTAGAGTGTGGGCTGTGAGCTACTATACCTCACGCATATCCACATGGAGATTAAAGGGCTTCAAATTCGAATACCCGAGCGACATTGAGGACGCGAAATATGCCCTCTTTAAATTCCCGAGTTTTGCGGGGAACAGCACTGCGATGGAAACAGCCGCCCAGGACAGCTAACAATGGAGAACATCTAGAGCCAGATGATGAGGTTATAGGATTTGCGGAGAATCGTAGAAGTGGTAATGAAGGTCACAATACGAAACCCAAAGAAGAGGAGAAAGAAAAAGAAATACCAGCACAGATAGCAGATAGATAGCTGATCCTAACCCATGACGCCTAAGTCGTTCGAGCTTGGAGAATGAGAATTAAGAGGAAGGTGGTTCTTTTCTTAGGCTAGGCTCTGTCAGAACCGACAGGCAAGAGCTTCTTGGTAGATTGTGGTCCGCTTTTCGATGCCCCTACAGGCACGTATTTAGGTAGTTAATTGGGTAGCGAGACTCTTCGAAGTCACCTTTCCTGCAAAGAAAGCATAGACTATAGGTCCTGAGGATGGTGAGATGATTCAAGCCGAAGCATAGCCTTTCTGGACTCAATCGTCATTCAAAAGCGTTGGTGAATTTAGCCAGTAGATATCAGATACTACCGTCGGCGTACGTACCCCCAGCGGTTTCTATTACCTTAGGCATGGTCCTTAGACAGGTGGTCACATATATGTATTCCTTTCTGCTAGACCAATATAAGGTGCTCACCAGTCCATGGTAAAAAAAATGCCAGAGTCCTATCTAGCCAGGGCATCCGCCTTTTAATTGGTCCATACATAGAAGCCCCACGAGCATGGTAGAAAAGAGATGGTCCATCTGTCAGGATCTTATCAAGATAAGGTGATATAATACTGGATGCGCCCGGTACCCGGAGAAGACCATTGACAGTGCAAACTACTCACTTCTATGCAGCCTTTGACACGACGACATTTACATCTTGGCAGGCTTTGAAAGATATGCTCTGTTTCACCTACGGTGTTCGTTCTCCTCTTTTCGCTAGGGGTTTCCCAGCATCCATTCGGATTTGATAGGAGGCATCACTTCAAATCGTACTAGGAGATTGGGAGTGAAAAGTGAAAAGCGTCATATCCGGAGGAGGAGGATCCACTATCAAGTTGCATATCTGTCCCTATATGACACATCACACGCCTTACTGGAATATACACTTTTTGCGCACGCCTCATGGGTTCGCGTGTATTTTGAGTCTATTATTGATTGAGCCTTAATCCTTCCCGTCTGATCTGCTTAGACACTTTATAAATTTACTTATACTATTGTAAGTATGTAGAATATCTGTATGAGCATAGATAACTATTGGTGAAACAACTGAAAAAGATGATACGTGACCTAAATGTTTTCTTTACCTAGCAATCCCTAAACTAAATCAATTCGTTGGGATTCAATAATTAATTCTACCTCATATATTTATTATGCATTAACTAAAACTAATAAAATCACTTGAACTCGAGCTAATATCAATAAAAAGCAGAACGAGAACGAAGTGGGGATAATGCAAGTGAATAGAACGTCAATTTATTCCACAAAGCCAGCTGCCAGGTTTTCAACTGTTTTTAAATAAGCAGTACCAAAAGGGATTTCACTTTACCATCGCTAATGGCTCAGCTGGGGATTTGCATACGTTGAAGAGTAGTTCACAAGGGATTTAAATGCGGGCGGAATTTTGTGGGACTCTTCAGATGATGCTATTCTATTCGTCGTACATTACGGCAATCCACCCACAATTCACACAGTAAAATAGAGCGGAGGGAAACACATCATACTCCGTGTGATAAATGTACCTCTCAATCACTTGTTTGATTGATAAGAGACGTCCTATGTGTGAGATGATAACACCCGATGCTACAATAAAGAGGCATTGAAAATTTCTCAAAGGATTTTGCTGGAGTCACTCGGGTACTGGAAGGACCCTCCCCGGTAGATACATTTGTATGTTTACGCTGATATGGGGGGAGGATGAATCTTTTCAGCACTGTGGAATCCATCGAGTGGGAGCTCCTTTTTTCCGACATTTTGACGACATTCGAAGCGTGAGTGTATGATTTATGCGATTTACTCTCAACTGGGCTGCTATTGCCTCTATTTCACGGATTACGAAAAATTTGGGAGCGCGACTGATGTAATATTAAATTCGCTTCACTTATTCATGGGGTATGCTCTTCGCTGCCACCCTGTGCTTGTTCCCGTGTCGGCTCCTTATCCGTCTTAGATCTGAATCGAAATAATGATATCTTTTGGAAGGCGACAGATCGCTGAGGCTTTAGAATTTTTAAATTTTACATTCATGATACCGGAGAGACACCGACGCCACGTCTCAAAGATTTTACATTTTTTTTTGTTGTTGTTGTTGTTGCCTCCTTTATCTCTTTTCCATGTAAGAAGATTAGGAATGCCATCAGCCGAAGACAGCCTCATAAAATATTCCTATTCTGACCGGAGGCCTGAGAATAATTGTGTTTGTCTTGTGAATAAGGAATCATCCTTCGTATATGCAGTTGTTTGTTTTCTTCCTTTTTCCGTTTGTTCCTGCCACGCCACGAGTCGTAATTTTCAATGTTTCATGCTCTCTCCTTGTGGAAGCGATGGAACGAAAGCGAACTGAAAAAAATATAGGGGTTCTGACTTAAAATAGGGGGAAATTTTATACTTCTGTTCTTTTGTAAAAGTCATATAACATACACGTAAGTATAGTAGAGTGATTTAAATGACATTTTTGTTTTTGGGGAAAAATGTTTAAAATTATGAAAACTCACTACACACACAAGGATATGCGCGACCCAACATTTTTGGGGTGTAATTAAAATTTAATTCATTTAAAAACTGGTAAAAGAGACTGACATTTTTCGCCTTTTTTGATGTAGGTGTTATTTATAAATTATAATTATCAAATATTTATGAAGTTTATGATATCCAAGTAAATTCTGAACGAATTCTGCCATGTATTTTTAATAAATAAAAGGGGGAATCGTAATGTACTTATTTATCATTCTACATTGAGTTAGGATGACTGCAAAGTGACTATCAAGCGTGTACTCCCTACAAACTTTGAAATATTCGAAAAATCCAAGCAAGAAAAGTGAAACCTTTTTGGAGTAGGAGTAGATTAGTATTAATTTATAATTTAATTACCGATTAGCTCAATATAAGATTTAGGTTGATTTGATTAATATTGTTCGTTTTTGATAAAATCAAAATCCTTTCTTGAAGGAACCATCGCCCTGTAAGGTCCAGGTTCGCTACATTGCCACTCAATACTAGGAGTTTGTTAGGGCTCGTCCATTAATTACGTGAGGCGTTTATGGGGAGGGGTCGAGTCGAATCTCACCCAATCTCACGTGGGGAGAGGGGTCTCAGAAAATATCACGTAATTTTTTTCCTCAAGAAACAGTGTAAAATTGCAAAAAAAAACTGGGTAAAATTAAGTAAAACATGTTTCTCCACTAAAAACCCCTATTCACTTATAGGCCGCCGACCATGATTCCCTACAGACGACACGAGCCTAGTTCGCGCCATGCTTTCAGTTTTGAGTTGATACGGCTTGAATTCGTGGCGTAAATTCACGGCTTGAGACTGAATAAAAGTTCTGGGGTGGTAGCAGTTAAGTTGTTTCAGTCGACATCTTCATACAAAAATTCAAGTGTTACAAAATGTTTTAAATGAAGAGATCGATTGAAACAACTTTCGTACTATCACCCCAGATCTTCAAAAACAAACTGACGCCCAAGTCCACATACATAAAGATTCATTTTTCTTGGACTGCAGGCCCCATCCAGTTGGCGGACGAAGAGGTGTGTGATCATACTTGACTTCAAGGCGAAAATTTTCAGGCCACAGTCCTGCACAATTTTTTTGCGAGCGCCAGAAAGTAGGATAGTAGGTCCTTGACTGTTTAGCCGCCACCGGCCAGCCAAACGCGCGACTCGACGAATGCTGCGGCGTACGAGCCAAGCAACACCAGCGAGCACTAATAATGCTCGCTGGCAACACTAACCCGCGAAAAGGCTATTAGAATATAGAACTATAGGAATGTCCCGAATTTTAGCGCAATGAAATTCTTGTTGAATTTGAGTGCTCTTGTTTTGGTAGTTGTGTGTCCATTACAAGCAGAAAAAACGAGTAGAATAGAGAAGGGCAAGTAGGAGTTCCAATATTATCTCTCACGATATCTCACTAAGGACGGAGGGGGGTTGGAAAATCGGAAAGATCGCCTCACGTAATTTATGGACGACCCCTTATTTCCTGCAGCTTATTGATTATTCGGGGTTCATGTGAAAGACTAGAGGCTTAGGAAAAGCCCCTTTGTACTGTCGACCATCTATATATTTTTTCGTATAGAGTGCTATATGCCGAACAGCGAGCTCTTAATAATCATATGAATCTTACGCAATCTGAACCAACCAGCTATGTGGAACAAAACTGACTCGCTGTGACTAAAGCAGCGATAGTCATAGGAAAGTTCAAAGAGAAGATGAAGATGTTCTGATTCCAACACTACCACGGATTCCAACCGATTTGTCGTTTCGAATTAGGCGTGCGCAATGTCCTGTTCGCCTTGCATCTGCAATGACGATTAACAAATCGTAAGGCCAATCTTTGGAAGTGTGTGGAATAAATCTTGAATTGTCATGTTTTTCCGATGGACAGTTACACATGGCGTGCTCGAGAATCCTTCGGCGCTCCGAACAGAAAGTCAAAAAATATCGTTCACCAAGCGTTACGATGGACGCATTACTTAATTTTTGTATATTAATCCATATTCAAATGTGGTTGACAGGACTTGTTTCGTTAAAGGCTCTTCAGGTACATTTTTCACTCCAGGGGCTGAACTCGCTTTCTCTTACGGGACTATCCCAATATAATAAAAAAAACAACAAAACTTGTCCGCAGCATTCTAGTTAATGTTGCTACAACTTTGAAATCAGCACAAAAGTTGCACCCGTACTGTGAATACAATGTAAGATGTTAAGCATTTGATTTTAAAAGACTTAAACTTCGAACAAGATCATTCAAATCAGACTGTCTAAGGAGATAGAGGTTCCGCCAAAAGAGTTGATGCCGGAGCGCGCAGCTGGGGAAATTAAAGCTGCACACAAATAAAAATTGGGCACATATTGATAAGAAATGCGCTTATGTATTTTCAAATTTCCCCTTCGTAATTTGTTGCGACTAGGCTAAGGGACGGGAACGGCATGCGGGGATTCTACTGCGCATGGAAAACGCGACTTTCTCGTCATCAACTCTTTTGGCGGAACCTCTAACATTTTTTTGATGGGCTTGAAGAAGTACTTACAAAGCAGTTTCTCGAATGACTCTTTGAAAAAGAACATTTTCAGTATCCACCATGAGCGCGTTCAAAAACCTTACTATGGTTAACCATGGTTAACTATGGTAAACTTTTGTCGTTCAAAAACTCCGTGGTTAACTACAACATAACCACGAGCATAACTTTTTGGCGTTCAAAAACTCCCGTGGTTAACCATGGTGTAGTTAAATTTTAACCATGCTCGGGAGCATGGTTAGCGATAGTTAAGAAGAAGAAGAATAAAAACAATTTTTTGACATTTGTTTTAATGTTAATAATGAACAAATCAAAGTGGGATTTGTGAGATTATTTTAAATAAATAATTATTGGAAATAATTGAGGCAAATAGCCGACACTATTTTATGGAAAAAAAATTTAAATTTTCTTTACCACGTAGTTAACCACGGTGCGTTCAAAAACCGCCATGGTTAAACATAAACTTTCGTGGTTAAGTGAATGACTCTTTGAAAAAGAACATTTTCAGTATCCACCATGAGCGCGTTCAAAAACCTTACTATGGTTAACCATGGTTAACTATGGTAAACTTTTGTCGTTCAAAAACTCCGTGGTTAACTACAACATAACCACGAGCATAACTTTTTGGCGTTCAAAAACTCCCGTGGTTAACCATGGTGTAGTTAAATTTTAACCATGCTCGGGAGCATGGTTAGCGATAGTTAAGAAGAAGAAGAATAAAAACAATTTTTTGACATTTGTTTTAATGTTAATAATGAACAAATCAAAGTGGGATTTGTGAGATTATTTTAAATAAATAATTATTGGAAATAATTGAGGCAAATAGCCGACACTATTTTATGGAAAAAAAATTTAAATTTTCTTTACCACGTAGTTAACCACGGTGCGTTCAAAAACCGCCATGGTTAAACATAAACTTTCGTGGTTAAGTGAAGTGATGTAGCATAACCACAGCTTACCTCGTGGTTTACTATAGTAAGGTTTTTGAACGCGCTCCATGTCGTTACTGTTAGGAGGAACTGGAGGTAAAGAAACAATGCTTCGAGAAACTGGTCTTCGTGAATTTTTGCGTCATAGTCATACAAAAGTAACAATCATTTTTATGGTTCTGTGGATCATTCCAAATTATGGGTGTTGCCAATAGCATGGTCTTATAATTTCCTTCGACCCAACCCATTAAAGTACTTGAGCAGCTTTCGCAACTTTTTTTTTGGCAGCCAATAAGAAAACTAATTGTGGAAGGAATTTAAAATAAAAGAATTCCCAAGCGCTTTTAAGGTAAACATCTAGTACCTACCATGATTTATTTCGTTTCAAAATCCCGTAAAAATTCATTGGCTTTAATTCATCCAGTATTATTTACCGCAATTGCACAAACAATAATCTCCAACATCCAAATGGATTATTTTTTTTAGCAGTACCCTAAAATAAAAACCAAAACTAAAGAATGCCAAAACTATTTGAGGAATTTTGTTGAAAATAGTTTCCCATTACTTTATCTAAATATTTTGTTTTTCAAATCGTGATTGCAGGGATTTAAAAGTACTGAGTGGCCATCACTTACATTAGAATCCTAGGCACGTCAGTAAAATGAGCATGGATAAAAAAGCGGCATAAAACATATACATATATCGCCAGTCTCTTGTATGGATTGTCTCCATTGTTGTATATTGGTGAGCGAAAGGATTATAGTAGAACACTTCGATTCCCTTACAGTTATTTATTACAGGACACCATCTCACAGGCTAGATAAAGATTTATGGCGGTTGAGATATTTTTAAATCAGCAGCTGCATGAGAATTTGCCTCAAAGTAAGATGGATAGCTTTGATTTGCCTTCTTGAATCGCAATTCCTGAATAAAACGAGTCGATAGTCTATAAAGGGACATGCTGAACTTTTCACCGAATTGGCTTGACTTCAACTCCCACATAATTTGTCACCTCTGAGAGGGAAAAGATTTTGGGGATACATTTTGCAAATTTAAAGTTTTTTTTGTTTTAGTAATTTTATTGGTGGCATGCAAAATAATTGTTGAATTAAAAGTATTGATTTTGACTGAAGCTGAACCCATAGTAAAAGAATTTCATTGATGTTGTAAGAACACAGTTATGTTTGGGAAGGATATGCATCCATGAAAAGTCACTGTTGCTGGGGCTTTTGGATAGCGACGGAGTCACCGGGCCCGTACTTCTTAGAAAACGAAGCCGAGCAAGCTATTAATGGTGCGCCATGATGGAATACCGGAATCTACTTCGATTTTATTTGAAAGAAGTCCTTGCAATCTGTTAGCCTGTGCTCTTCCATTAAGATATGATTTTATACACTCCAAGCATCACCTTATATGGCAAATTTTAATTGGTTTGCAGTGAAAATAGAATTGTACACTCTATCAAAGCCTTTGCTGAAGGCAGTATAATTTGCATCAATGTAATGCCCGTTTTCTATAACCCAAAGCTGCACGGATATTATAACCATATAAGGTTTGACATGTAGTTGAACGTCCCTCTCTGATCTGTTGTCGTTCATAAAAGTATGGGTCGATTAAAGGGGCAACCATGTCGGAAAAATTATTAACTTAAGCAGCCCATTTCCATATGTCAGTGACACAGACTTTCTATGTGGAAGATTTTCTCTTTTGCATTGGTCCTTGTTGAACCCTGTAGGCAACTACCCCGTTTATGACTAGGTTCAACCCAGGTTCAACCCAGTCATAAACGGATATCGAGTTGAAACAGGGTCCACTCAACCCAACTTAGCTCTCCTACCTGGGTCGAGTTGATATATCACCTCATATACGCAGGATGAGTTCAAATTGGGTTGAACTGACATTTGTTTGTTTACCATCCGTGAAGTCCGCATTCGGCATTAGTTTTGTGTTCGATGTTTTTTCTGGTACAGGAAGAATAAATTATTTCGTTCTGAATTTTTACGTATCTATAAATTAGAATTTCACACAAAAATTTGAGGTTATGTTTTGATATCAATTCAACTCTATTTCAACCCAAGTGAACTCTATTTCAAGTGAACTCAACTCAACATCATATACGGTGGTCGAAATTTCAACTCAATCTTGACTCAACTTTTCGACCTAGCCAAAACGGGTTAACATCGTTGATCCGTGTTAGGATTTTATAGGGACCCTCCCACTGGCGGGGAGGGTTGAACAGCCAAACGAGGTCACCTTCATGGTATCCGCTACAGTTTGCTCGGAGGTCGTACCATGTTTCCATCTTGTCACTGGCTTTCTTAAGATTCTATCTTACGTACTTCTTGAAAAACTTGAGATTCGAAGTTTCTCCCTTGGTCAAAATGAAGCTCATTAGGAACACCAAATATGCAGTGCTTACTAACCCCTCTGCAACAGTTATTGCGTGCTTAATTTGGAATGGCATATGCTTCGGCCACTTACTGAAATAGTCCATGACCACCACAATGTAACGATTTCCTCGATCTGACGTTCAAAACGAGCTCTCACGTTGTATTACTGCATTTTTCCTTTTGTTCTTACTCGAGGAACGCTGCTGCCACAATCTGTGCATTTACGTCACCAGTCTGAAACATCCAACCGCATAGGAAGCCAGTAGAAATTTTCTCTTTTTTTTGCCAGAGTTTTGTTGACTCCCAAATGTCCTCCTAATGCGCCATTGTGACACTCCTCTAAAATATCTTTTATGGTAGCATGAGGAGAGGAACTAGTACCTTCATTCGACGAGAGGCACCGTCAGAGGTTTCCCATTTGCGCTTCAATATTCAACATTTTTCTCCCTCGATGTTCAATGAAATCCATTGCGCCCAATAGCGTTTCAGGGTTTCGCTTCTCTCTGCAATGTCCTTCCATTCAGACTTCTCCTCGTATTCCTTCAATGCCAGAATCGGGGAAATATCTGGATCGTCGCGTTGAGCGTCTCGCTGTCCTTGATAATAGGATGCATCGCGTGGCCGATGCTTGAACTACGAGCGTCCAATATCAAGCGTCCAACTTTGGTGTTGATACACGTTCGGGCTGTTGTCGACAATAAATCAATCGTTGGAAGCCAACATTCACATGAACGTTCACCGCATTGTGTAGAACCAGCTGTAGTCGAGTCCACGATTGCCAATAGTTATCTTCTCGTATATATGATAACGTATGATAACGCTTTACTGTAAGACTATGACCTTTTCTGTCCTTCCTGGCAAAATGCTTATAAATAGGTGGCAAGTCCCAAGAAGCTTCGAAGTTCGTGTTTATCCTTCGGTGTGGGCCAATTCTGAACTGCTGCTATTTTCTCAAGCTCTGTTTGAACTCCATTGGATGAAACCACATGTCCGAGATAGTTGACTTGGTCTCCGAATAGCACCAACTTTTTAGGACTGAGTTTCAGTTGGACTGTCCTCAACTTTTAAAAACCTCTCGTAGATTACCCATATGTTCCTCGAAACTTTTTCCAACGACGATGATATCGTCCAAATAAACCAGACAAGTCGTCAATGCCGCTCTTGAGGTCCAACCTAGATAACCCTTGAGCTCCGGACAAAGTATCCAGTGTGTCATCGATACGAGGCTATCCTTTTTAGTGATATGATTTAAACACCGATAATCTACGCAAAACTTTATGCTATCATCTTTCTTTCTGACTAATACCAAGGCATCCAAGGACTTTTCGAAACTTCTTTAAATCCTTTTCTTCTCATATGCTCAATCAGAATCGTATAATCGTAGAATTAGTAGCTCCCGGGATCCCTGTCGCTCGCACCAATTTCTCAGCACACAGAGGGAGCACGGCATCTTCACAAACAACGACCTTCATCTGCGAATAACAAGTCGATCATGTAACCCTTGGAAATTCCCTGTTGTCATATTTCAGTATTCCTTCTACGTTGTCCAGTAAAGGCGGTGTCGAACAGGAGACACCGTCGGGGGTCCGGAAGCAGAGAGTAGTGTAAGATGGTGCGAGCTCGAAAAGGTGGGACTGCAGTAATTTTGCAGTATTCAACAATTATTGGAAGTTTGTAGCTGAATGCTTTAGAATGACTGCAGTCCTGCGTTTCCGAACTCGCACATTCTTAGTGACTAAACCCGCAACCCTTTTCAAGCTAGAGACATACCCAAGCGTAGATGCATTTGATGGCAGCTAATATAGAAGTGTGTATTTAAATGCGACCTGACGGAATTTTCCAGAAATGGAATGCAGTCTACTTTTAACTTTTTCTGCATTGCCGCATTCGACAAATCACACACAAGCATACCCTACAGAAACATGAACTCGTTGCTTCGATTTTTGGGCTTAGCGCCACCCTGGTTTAGCTATCTAGCAGTCTTTCCTGGATTTTCTTCGCCATTATTTTGTGGAAGGCCTTCAGCAACACTTTCACCTTTTGACAAATCCTCCGAACCCACCATCTGGCCCAGGATGTTCTCAGATGTTAGCTGCACTTTGGCGGCTATTTCCAACACATTCTTGTGCTCTTCCAACCTCGGACATTTAAAGAGGGCTATCGACGGTGAATCGTCCAACCTGAAAGTACGCCCTATAACTTCTAGCTCAGGAAATGCATAAGATAGTAACTGCACTATGTTCTCGCATAACCTATCTCTATAGTAGATAGACAGAGTTTTTTGTTCATTCTGTCCGCCGTGGTCACTGCGTACAATCAGTGACGGATTTACCAACAAGCAAAACAAGCAATTGCTTGAGGCCCCTTCCCTCAGGGGGCCCCGCGCCTCTTATATTTTGTTTGTTAGTCTTAACTTAGCTACGGTAGTCATTGTTAAGGGGCCCCTTCACGAGGTTGTGCTTGGGGCCCCGCAATATATAAATCCGGCCCTGCGTACAATAGGACCAAACTAACTACTCTTATGATAAGACGGCTTCCGCAGACATCATCCTCGCAATTGCTATACTGATGGTGGAACCTTTTTTTATGGGGCTTGGTGCGTTGTCCTTATATCTTTAACTTATCCTCTGTCTGATTAGCACTACTGCCGTTTTGTGTACAGCTAACGTTAGACCTTCATCTCCCATATCGCTTCCTTCGCCGTTACTACGAGCTGCTACACTTATTTCCTGGAAACATTAAAAATAAACTTTGTTTGCCGGTTCCCGCCCTTTAAGGATTCGCCTAGTATTTTTAAGGAAGTAAATTAAATAAATCGATAGTGCTGCTTTCTACTATTTTCTGTTATAAGTTTTTATGTTACTGTATTTATAATTGTGGCGACCCAACTGCAAAGGTTGTTCAGCGCCATCTACATGAAAGACGATCATACACAACAACATGTTACAGAAAAACCACTGTACACAAACGAAATTAAAACACTTTACTTTAGACCAAATTAGATTTAATTTTAGGATAAGTAAGCACTGATGTATTTTAACGTTTAATTTATAAATTGTTTTAGAATTAGAAATCAGTTCTCTCTGTACAGCCTTCGGGTTAACAACTTAATAAAAGAATTATAAATCATCCTCCTCTCTAAATTTATTTCTATGAGGATAAGATACGGAGTCAAGTCCCCATAGGAAATTGGTGATCACGTCGGGGTCACCAATTTCCTATGGGGACTTGACTCCGTATCTTATCCTCATAGAAATAAATTTAGAGAGGAGGATGATTTATAATTCTTTTATTAAGTTGTTAACCCGAAGGCTGTACAGAGAGAACTGATTTCTAATTCTAAAACAATTTATAAATTAAACGTTAAAATACATCAGTGCTTACTTATCCTAAAATTAAATCTAATTTGGTCTAAAGTAAAGTGTTTTAATTTCGTTTGTGTACAGTGGTTTTTCTGTAACATGTTGTTGTGTATGATCGTCTTTCATGTAGATGGCGCTGAACAACCTTTGCAGTTGGGTCGCCACATAATTGTGGCGACCCAACTGCAAAGGTTGTTCAGCGCCATCTACATGAAAGACGATCATACACAACAACATGTTACAGAAAAACCACTGTACACAAACGAAATTAAAACACTTTACTTTAGACCAAATTAGATTTAATTTTAGGATAAGTAAGCACTGATGTATTGTAACGTTTAATTTATAAATTGTTTTAGAATTAGAAATCAGTTCTCTTTGTACAGCCTTCGGGTTAACAACTTAATAAAAGAATTACAAATAACCTTCCTCTCTAATTTATTCCTATGAGGATAAGATACGGAGTCAAGTCCCCATAGGAAATTGGTGACCCCGAACATAAACGAAGGAAGGACGACCCACCCCGAACATAAACGAAGGAAGGACGACCGACCCCGAACATAAACGAAGGAAGGACGACCGACCCCGAACATAAACGAAGGAAGGACGACCGACCCCGAACATAAACGAAGGAAGGACGACCGACCCCGAGCATAAACGAAGAAGGCCGACGACGTCCGAAGGAAGGACGACCCCGAACATAAGCGAAGAAGGCCGACGACGTTCGAAGGAAGGACGACCCCGCATACAAACGAAGGAGGCCCGACGACGTCCGAAGGACGGAGGACCCCGAATACAAGCAAAGGAGGCCCGACGACGATTGAAGGAAGAGAGACCCCGAATCAAAGCGAAGGAAGACCAGAACGCGAGTGAAAGAAGGAAGGAAGTCCCAGGAACGAAGACCAGTCCTGAATAAGAGCGAAGGAAGGACTGACCACGAGAGAAGGAAGGAAGGAGCCCCAAAGACGAGCGAAGGAAGACCCCTACCTAGAGCGAAAAGAAGATCCTGAGTACGAGTGAGGGCCCAGCCAGCTGCTAAGGCCCTAAGGAAGGTTCCGGACGGTGAAGCTAAGCAAGGACCTCCAACCGGAGGAAAGAAGAAGACGACAAAGAAACGAGAAGAGGAACATAAAGAAGTGAGAAGAAGACGACCCATTGCCGAACGCGAAGGAAGTTGCATAGAAGACAAAAGTTAGTAAGTTAGTATTTAGAGTTAAGAGGTTGTTCAATTTGTTCAATTATATATTTACAAAAGTCAAAACACATAACTCATATTTTTGTCATAAATTCACTAACCACGAGTTACTAACGGTGAATTCGACCGATTTGACATAGTTTTCTTTCGTGCGTTGCAAATATTACTGTCCGAGAAATACGGGAACCGGGCAGTATACATATTATATTTCGAGAACCACGAAAGCAAATCGTAATTTTTTGTCTTCTTAACAAGTTTGCGCAAGTTAAAGTCAATTAATAAGTACACGCGAAGTCTTTTATATACATATATTTTCACAAACGGGGAAGGAATTGGTGACATGGATCAGCCAGCCGAAACACCAAGTGCTGTGCAGGCATCAGCCAACGAACAACAGCCACCACCCCGTTTCGAAGCAGCTTCCTCAACGGGTCATGGTCAGGAATACGAAGGCAATCGCATAAATGCGGTGTCTAGTATTAAATTACCACAACCATTCTGGAAGACATCTCCAGCCAGGTGGTTTGCAGTGGCGGAAGCCGCGTTTGGATTGAATAGGATCACTGCGGACTCTACGAAGTTTAGGCATGTTTTGGTCAATTTAGATAGCGAAATACTGGGAGTCGTAGGGGACATAATAGACTCTCCACCAGAAAGAAACAAGTACGACACTTTGAAGACACGGATCATCACAGCGTTTGGTGAGTCTTCTGAGACACGAGTGCGGCGTTTATTAAGGGGACAGCCAATTGGAAATGAGAAACCCTCGTTATATCTCCAGCGCCTGAGGAATTTGGCTGGAGGTCAATGCAACAATACTGTCCTGCGTTCGCTGTTCACTGAACAGCTACCTGAGCAAGTACGTGGTATCATAGCCGTCAACGATACTGAAGATCTGAGCGGTTTAGCACTTCAAGCTGATCGGATTGTTGAAGTCATGCAGCCACACGTCTACGCGCTAGAAAGGAAAATGCACGAGGATCCAGATAAGGGATTTAAGCAAACGCCAACGGGACATAGCACAAGAGGTGATAACGCAGGAAGAGGTGACAACGCGAACGACAGCGTCATCAGCGAGCTGAGACTTGCTGTTGAAACTCTGTCGAAGGAGGTGAGGAATCTCCGGTCAAGGTCACGTGGTAGAGACAACGCCATGCACGCACGAGGTAGAGCGAAATCGCCATGGAGAAAACCACAAGAGAATAGTGAAACTTGTTTTTACCACCAAAAGTTTGGAAACAAGGCACGTAAATGTCGACAACCGTGTTCTTGGACGAAGAATTCGGAAAACTAGGAGAACCGACGAGTACCGAGGCGTCCGTCGGTCAGCTATCAAGCTCAAAACGTCTCTTAATGCAAGACCGAAAGACTGGCACGCGATTTTTAATTGATACGAGAGCTGACGTTTCAGTACTAACAAAGAATTTTAGCAAAAATTGTCAATGCGATCCTGATTTTTTTCTTTATGCTGCAAATAATACCAAAATATCGACTTATGGACAAATGAGAATGACTGTTGATTTCGGATTAAGACGCATCTTCACATGGAACTTCATCATTGCTGACGTAGCCCAGCCGATTGTAGGAATCGATTTCTTACACGAGTACCATCTACTTCCAGATCTGAGGAATCGGAAGTTAATAGACGGTATAACGAACCTTACCGCGGTTGGCACGCTGACAGCAAGCAAGACGCCAACAGTTACAACGGTATGCGAGGAGAATGAATTTCTCAAGCTAGTCAAAGAAAATATCGACGTCACACGAAGAGGGAAGTACAGGGAGCCGAAGCACAACGTGAGGCATTACATAATCACGAAAGGTCCACCCTGCTACGAACGCCCCCGACGATTATCACCAGGCAGATGCAAAGCAGCACGAAAGGAAATCAACGAATGGATAGAAGAAGGTATTGTTAGCCCCTCATGCAGCCCTTACGCAAATCCCATGATGATGACAAAGAAGAAGGACGGAACATGGAGATTATGCGGCGATTATAGACGATTAAACAAGATGACCTTACCAGACAAATATCCTGTACCGAACATACAAGATTTTTCACATCGTTTGCATGGATGTACCTACTTTACAACGCTGGATTTGGAAAGAGCGTATTTCCAGATACCAATGGCACCTGAAGACCGAGAGAAGACGGCGTTAATAACACCGTTTGGACTCTTCGAATTTAACGTAATGCCATTTGGACTAACAAATGCCGCGCAATCTTTTCAACGGTTTATTGACACAACGTTACGAGGATTGGAGTTCTGTTTTTGCTATGTGGACGACATTTTAATAGCATCGCGCTCAAGGGATGAACATATTAAACACATAAGAGAAGTCATCCAACGACTAAAGGATTATGGGCTTATAATCAAATTAAGCAAGTGCCATTGGGGACAGGAAAAGGTAGAATACCTCGGATATGAAGTCTCGAAGGACGGGATTAGACCACTCGAACATCGAGTACTTGCGATAAGGAATTTTCCCAAACCAAACACGGTTCAGGAATTAAGGAGATTCTTAGGAATGCTTAATTTCTACAGACGATGCATCAAGGGTGCAGCAAGTATCCAAGCACCTCTGCATTCTCTTACCACGGGAACGAAGAAACGGGATAAAAGACCCATCAACTGGAACACAGAGACAGAGGCGGCATTCGAAAAGTGCAAGGAGGAATTAGCAAAAGCCACGATCATTGCGCATCCAGCAGAGGATACACCACTGAAGCTGACGACTGACGCGTCTGACATCGCGATTGGTGCGGTACTGGAACAAGACATCGAGGGAAAACGACAACCGTTAGGATTTTTCTCAAGAAAGATGTCAGAAACACAAGCGAGATATAGCGCATACGACAGAGAACTTCTTGCCATATTCTCAGCGATCAAATATTTTAGACACTTGGTGGAAGGACGAAATACAACGATATTCACGGACCATAAACCGTTAACGTATGCTTTTAGCCAAAAATCATCGAAAGCATCACCGAGACAGCAAAGACAATTGGATCTAATAGGACAGTTTACTACGGATATTAGACACATCTCGGGAACGGATAATGCAGTAGCCGACACTTTATCGAGAATTAACGATATTGTCTTACCAGTTTGTGTCACTACGGAAGACATAGCGAGTGAACAGGAGAAGGACGAAGAACTGAAGGAACTACTGCAACACCCAGGTGCAATAAAATTTAAGAAGCTACGACTATGTAACACGGAGACTACGGTATACTGCGATGTTTCTACCGATAGGATACGACCATACTTACCCAAACCATTAAGAAAGAGGATCTTTGACAACGTTCACAACACTGCGCATTGCAGCGGCAAAGCTACGAGAAAAGCTATTGCGAGAAAATTTATTTGGCCAGGAATGAACAAAGACATCAACGGATGGTCACGATCTTGTTTACCATGCCAAAGGTCAAAGATTAGTCGACATACTAAACGAATACCACAACACATCGACGTCCCGGATGGTCGATTTCAACATGTGCATATCGACATTGTTGGACCGATGACGGAAGTAAGAGGGTACAAATACTGCTTTACGATGATTGATCGTTTTACACGATGGCCGGAGGCTACGCCAATCAAGGATATAACGGCAACCACGGTGGTCGAAGCGTTTTTTGAAACATGGATCTCGAGATACGGCACACCAGCTATCATAACGACGGATAGAGGCACGCAATTCGACTCGCAGATTTTCGACGCTTTCGCTAAACTGATTGGAAGTCGGACGAATCGCACTACAGCATACCACCCACAGGCGAATGGGTTAATCGAACGATGGCATCGGTCATTCAAAGCCGCGATAAAATGTCATCAAAATGAAGACTGGATACAAGTATTACCAGTAGTTATGTTAGGATTAAGGAACTGTCTCAAAGAAGACATCGGTACCTCCAGCGCCGAGTTGGTATTTGGTACAACCCTACGAATACCTGGCGAATTTTTTATGCAAGACGACTTTCAACCTGATAGAACGATATTTAAGGAAGCGCTGAGGGAACACATGCGAGAGCTACGCCCACGTCAAACCGCACATCATAACAAGCCAAGAATCTTCATACATAAGGATTTAGCTACGTGTACACATGTATTCCTAAGAGTAGATGGAGTGAAGAAACCATTGGACCAGCCATACACCGGACCTCATCCCGTTATCAAGAGAGATAATGACGCATACTATACCATTGAGGTCAACGGAAAACACTCAAACGTCTCAGTAGACCGACTAAAGCCTGCGATTTTACAGGAAACAACTCTCCAAGATGATCTGATAATTAGTCAAACGCCAAGAACATACGACGGACCAGCCGCAAAAAGAAATCTGGTACGTTTCGCAACACCTAACAACTAGTTATACCCAGGGCAGACAGCGCTCTTAAACTATTAATTTACGCTAATCATCGTTAACTGGAATGTGTGTCGCCCTGTGTTGTTAGTTAATTCCCAATTTTTTGATGATTAACATCAAGCCTTAATCATCAAAATATTTTGATGATTAACGAGTTAATCAAGTTCGTTACAGCGGTTCTCTTAGTTTTACATTTTCTCATAGATGGTGCACCATGCACCACGCAGTTATTTTGACGTTAAACGAATTGAGGTTAAACATTCTACGGTGTTATTAATTAAAAAATTATAATAAACTGCGAAAATGGATAAAAAAAATTATAAACGGAGTTAATTGGTCCGTCGAGGATGAAATCCAATTACTAGCAATGTGGGAGGAGTCCAAAACAATTTCTCCTACTGTGGTCCTTCCTACTCCAAATAAATTTCCAACTGTCCTGTATTCACAGGAAGAACCTAATGAATACAAAGAAATTGCTATTCTTTTTTCTACAGATATTGCCTTTCTTTTGTTTGTGTCTAATTTCTTAAGACATTGTAATTTACTTCATAGCTTATGAAAAGATTTGCGTGAGATGCGGAAGTCTTGTTTAAACTTTTCTTCGTTATATTTTGGCACTTCTTTTTCCCAAAAATTACTTTCTCGTTCCTAAAATATTAATAAATATCGTTTTAATTGCTGCATGCAGAAACAAAATTATAATTTTGCCAATTTCCAAATTTGTCTTCTGGTTGTTTTCTTTTTCAAATTGTTTTGTAGTAAGCATATTTTATTGAGGGTTTCAGTACATTCTGTTAAATTAACACAACACTGCATTATTTGCAAACAACTTAATTGTATTCCCATTTGGGAGTCCTTTAATTTTTTTAATAAATATATTTTTTGCCGCCTTAGCGCGGAACATTTTAAAATAAAATGTTTTAAATAAGCTTTCCGTATTTTGTTGTTCATTTTTTAAATTGTCACTGTCAAAAAACATATGTTCATCAAAGAACTCTAATGTCATGCAAATAGTGTCTGTCACCTTATTTTTTAATGTACATTAAGGGTCTAATGTTGATTAAGTAAATGTACATTAAGAGCGCTGTCTGTCCTGGGTATTACGGTGTTACTGGAAGGGGAGTAATGTGGCGACCCAACTGCAAAGGTTGTTCAGCGCCATCTACATGAAAGACGATCATACACAACAACATGTTACAGAAAAACCACTGTACACAAACGAAATTAAAACACTTTACTTTAGACCAAATTAGATTTAATTTTAGGATAAGTAAGCACTGATGTATTGTAACGTTTAATTTATAAATTGTTTTAGAATTAGAAATCAGTTCTCTTTGTACAGCCTTCGGGTTAACAACTTAATAAAAGAATTACAAATAACCTTCCTCTCTAATTTATTCCTATGAGGATAAGATACGGAGTCAAGTCCCCATATAATTACCTTTTGGTGCGACATCTATTGAAAAAATCATTTCTTAAATTATGGGACCATGTACACGACCCATCTACTCCATTTTAATGGTAGCAAAATCCACCAGATGATACCACTAGGTTGTCAAATCCATTTTAAAAATCTTATTGTGAATATTGAAATTGTTTGTGAACTGATTGGGAAAATGGCGTTGCCTTTCGTCTGAGGGGGGTGTCACTTGTCAAGTTTTCATCAATTTACTAGCAATAAAACGCTTTAATATCTATAAAAATGTTTTAATAAGTCTTATTACGTGATTTGTGTTAAAAGTAAAAAAGTAAGAATCCACCATTCATTGAGAATTGCACAAAAAACTAATTTTTATCGAACTGGTGTCTGCTGTTTTTGTTTGCATTCGCGATGCGGGCATAAATCTAGACTCGTCGCGACCAAGTCTATCGTTTTGTCCTTTTTCGGCTCCTGAAGTTCAAACGAGTGCATTTTTCATATTTCCTTGTTTTTTCAGAAAAATCAACTTCGCGTGTGGGTGTTGTGTGAAAATTTGTGAGAAAATCCGACAGAAAAAGATCTCAGTCTCAGGCAATTCGGGGCCTCGAAATTGTGTGCAATCTGTGCATGAGTAATCAGTAACGGAGTGACGAATAGCTGCAGATTTGACAGCCCTAGTGAATACCTGTAAATTGGCTCTCGAAGGACACTTATAAGTATACAGAGAGCTCGCGCCATCCTATAGTCCCCAAGTGCAGAATTAGTGTTATGTAGGAGGGGGATGGACGGGGACAGACATCTACGAAAAGGGCTGACCCCCATCGTTGTCGTCGTCGTCGCCACCGCATAATCTGGAAAACACTCGAGTGTCTTCACTTCCGTTTTGTGTGCACTCGATAGCCGCCGCATTCATAACGTCTACACCACATCAGCCGGTAAGAGAAAAATCGATACAACAAAAAAAATCCCAGTTCACTTCATCCAAAGGCCTGCTCTTTTATGCATTTCAGAGGCCTGCGAAGGTGTCCGGTCTTGGGTGGTTTTCTTTCCGTCTGGCAGACCGTCGACGACAAATATATCGGTCAGTGGCTTGTGTCTGGCTAAATTTCTATGAGAATAAGACAATATAGAAAAGGCAGTGTCTATTCGCACGACACCCGTTTACCCGTGTACCCGTGTCGGGTACCCGTGTCGGGTTTTTACCCGTGTGTACACTCGGGGGGTTCGGTTTTACCCGTGTGCCCGTGTACCCGTGTAAGGGTGGTTTACCCGTGTACCCGTGTAAGGGTGGTTGGGTTTTACCCGTGTGCCCGTGTAAGGGTGGTTTACCCGTGTACCCCTGTAAGGGTGGTTTACCCGTGTACCCGTGTAAGGGTGGTTTACCCGTGTACCAGTGTGAGGGTGTTTTACCGTGTAGGTAAGGCTCGTGTAGGTTATGATAACCGTGTGCCCGTGCAATTTTAATAGCCTGGTGCAAATTGATTTGCTTATGGTTTATTTTCATTGTTTAAAATTTTTTAAATTAAATATAACATTTTTTAAAAATTTAAAATTAAAATTATTTTTCAGTTTTAAATCGGAATGCCCTTACACGGGTACACGGGTAAACCACCCTTACACGGGTACACGGGTAAACCACCCTTACACGGGTACACGGGTAAGCCACCCTTACTCGGGTACACGGGCACACGGGTAAAACCCAACCCCCCGAGTGTACACACGGGTAAAAACCCGACACGGGTACACGGGTACCCGACACGGGTACACGGGTAAACGGGTGTCGTGCGAATAGACACTGCCTATAGAAAATTTCATTCCATAGAAAAGACCGAAAAGGCTACTTGTATATCCACAGTCTCGACACTGCAGCTAGCCCATCAAATAAGCAGAGTGAGGGGAGTCTCTCACATCTCACTCCCATTCGCGCTGCCTATTTACGTCAGTTCGTCGCTTTCGAAGCACCTCGCAGAAAGAAGAAAGTCTTTTTCATTAAGGTTAAATTAGAGCTTTTTTTAGAGGAACATCATCTGCTGGAGCCGGTAGTTATTAATATCTGCTTCATCTCCACGATATTTTCATTTCAGCTGTCTACGGCACTGCAGGATTATTAATTTTTTAATAAGCATCGCTGCGTGTTGTTTCATCGTCTCTTGTTGCTGTTATTAATCCGGAAATCACGCCTTGGAAATAGGCCAAGAAACTTCAAAACTATCTTGGCTGGAATTTTATGATTTGTGACTGCTGCGATTAGCTACAACCTAAACTAGTTGTGGCTATGCTCCCTGCAGCCGATGCCTCTAATTTAGTTTAAGTGCATGTTTGCCATCACAAGTCAAAACAATAACATTTACGAGTTGTTGATTTACTTGAGAACTTTCGAAATTAAGCCATAATCCAACTACAGTCCACTGACGAAACATCAATATCTAAGCCACTGTCGCTTTTTTACACTCCTACAGCGGCGATAAATTAAAAATAGCCGTGAGCATGGGCTTTCATCATTTTCTCGTTTAATTAGTGGAAAACGTTTCGTAAAAGACTGTGCCTCACTTCTGCCGCTAGTTTTTGAGTTTTTCTGTTTCTGCACTAGCAATTAATGATCTCAATAAGTGAGTTCTGGTCGTTATCATTTCAATAGTTGATACTATGAAACACCTCGAATTCTCAGAGCCCCTTCAAGTGAATGTTAAGTACTCTTCTTCGCGGTGGTCGATGGTGTAGTTCCTGAATTTTTGGTTTCTTAATCATGTAAACAATTCGATTGGAAATTTTTGTTTTCTTTAAGATTTTACTGAAAAATTGATCATCAATTTTGAGGTTTAGTGAAATGAAGCAAATTTCCCAGTTTTAAATAAACAAATTGGATAATCAACATACTTAGCTTAATCGATTGATATGCTACTATCTTAGAGGTATATACATACATATGTATACAATATTCAAACACACCTCTTATCCTAGATCAGTGGCCGGCAAACCGCGAGCCTCATATGGCTTTTTGGTCCGCTAATGTGGCTCTATACAAATTATGTTGTTGGTACTCGCAAGGCCCAAGCTGGTGATTGCCCCACTTGGAGTAAGCTGAGATTCCCACCAGAGGGAAAGGTCCGTAGTCCTTGGTCCTAGTCCTTGTACGTTGCTGTGTCGGGGCATCTGTTTGTTTTGGTTTCTTTTCATTATTATTTTGGTTCACGAGTAAAGCCGGAAATTAAGTCCGCCCTGGCAGAGTGTCTTACCAGAGTTAGGCGCTTGTACACACCGACCTTGCCCGGGTATCGGCAGGGACCGTTTGCGACCAGCCTGCTTATACCCACTGGTTGGCCATTTAGCCTTCGACACGGTACCTTTACACCTTGGCTACTGAGAGAAAGTACATGGAGAAGTCCCTCTTTAGCACACACAGAGGCTTCTGTGCATTTTCCACCAGTGTGCCTGGGTGAGTTATCCCCATTCTTGCCAATTCGCCTGCCTTCTAGTTGCTTCCGATTCTCCTTAGACCCGATACCCACTGAAGAGTGACAAACAGAGATCGCGAGACCTCTTGGTGCTATCACGTAATGATATCGCCAGAATCGTTTCAATAATACACTTGCCAAATAGGGAACATGCATCCAAATTGAGAATTCCATATCCAACTTCCCTAGCTGTGGAGAGGAACAGGCCAGTCAGGCAGGTGGAACACTATCTGAGTAACTATGTCAGACACAAATATCAGACACCGTGTACTTGGAAACTACGAAAATAGGAGATTTGATCCGGTACCTAAATATAAACGGTTTCATCTAGAATTTTTCCTGTTTATACTGCCTAATTTCACTAGTGTCGCTACAAAACGGCGCACCTTAGCGCCAATTGCGTACCAGCCAACAGCTTGAATGGGACTACAGCTCCTACCTACCTACATGGTTCAATATAAGGGAATTCAAGATGTTCGAATCCCACAATTTCTGCCGGCAAATTCAAATTACTTATCAATAATCATTCCTTAACATTTTTTCACTGTTTATAAAAGTTTCCTTGGTTGTAGTTGAAATTGTTTTTTTTTCCCAATTTGAAATTGTTTTTTCTCAATTTAAAATGTTTTTTTTTTCCCAATTTGAAATTGTTTAGTTTGTCCCAATTTGAAATTGAAGAGGTAAGGTGCCGCGGTACGCCAGTTGAAAAACACTGCTTTAACCCAAGCTATGGTGGTCAGCCCAGATAAACGAGTTATTTTGATAACGAGGATTGATGTAGGAAAGATGTGCAGTTTCTAGTCCTCTAGCTGACAGAAAGAGGAACTCGCATCTCTGGCTAAAGCCCAGGCATTGTAATGCTGTTTGGCGTTTTGGTAATTGTGATCATTCCACCGCAGATTCTTAGATAAAGTTAGGATCTAGGATGTTAAACGATGAATCAGCCGTTAGATACACATCATCCACTTAGAGAGAAAAAAGGCCGGTGCAACTGTTGTTGTACTTCGTTTGAGAAGCATTAAGTAAATTCGACACAATTCTTGCGGACTCAATCAAGAATGAATTCGATATCTCAGTTGAATTACACATCAGTTCACGATCATGACCAAAAGATTTCACTTCTGCATCATCCTTAAAAATTCCTTAGAGCTTACTTCGATATCGATCTTTGCTTTGGTAGTCATGCAGGTTTCCATTCACATCTTAGCATTAACGGAATTTGTTTTTTTTTTTATTTTCCGTATATTCAGTCTTTATTGTCGAAACGAATACACCGGTCTTTCTCTAGAAAAGTAAGACATTAAATTTATGACTCAAATCGCCGAAATGTTTACAATTAAAATATTGAGAAAATGTAAATCGTATTTTATAAGTTTAGAATGTGTGGTCATCATTGAGGCCACCTCTTAACCTGCAGTAAATTAAAAATGCAAAGAAAACATTACATATATGGTATTTCGTTGAAAAAGTTGCTTTTTACTTTTGTCAGTTGATAATTTTAAAGTCAAATAAAATGAGTAAAATAGACCTGTAGGCAAGTAAAATGTCGAACCAACTGAACAATCAGCACCAAACGGTTCTAAACTATTTACGCAATCATTTTACGAAAGCAAAACAAAATCGAGCCTTTGAGAAGGGCATGTAAAAATGATACTTTTCCCAAAGCTATAAAGAGTTAATCGAGTAACATGCTTTAATAAATTACAATCAAAAAATGACGAAATGATTCTTCAAATACACGCAGAAATTTAATTATCCAACCATCATCGGCCCAACGTTGCATCCATATTAATTACGCTGCTAATTTTATATTGCAATTGTTCCGGCCAGTGTTACTAGAAGAAGAGCTTAGGGGAGCAGTTGCAATATTATTAGTTTATAAATAGAGTATCCGTAATTATCATTCGAAATTGTAGATGTAGATAGAGGGGTGGTATAGTCGTGCCAATGGAATTCGAGGCATATTATAATACGAGTAGAATGTAGGAACTAGTAGGTTTTTGAAAGTGGATAACTTTCAAGATATTGCGTACAACCATCACGAAGTATGTAATAAAGAAAACAATATATATGTACATATGTACAATATCGGGATTGCATTAAAAAGCAATTTCGAAGCCCTCCACATATTTTTCCAGTTTTTTATTGATCTACAAATCCTTGAGACTTCCTCTGATAAGGATTTATGATGGTTTTTAATCAAGTAGAAAGCAAAGACGGGCTTCAAAGTTCAATTCCTAAAATAAAATTGGTTGTTATCCAACAACAAATTTTCAAAATTTTATAAAATTGAATGCACGTGACTTCAATTAATAAATCCTAATTAAAAATGCTCAAAGATCTTGCTTCAATATTAAAAATGTGTGTTACCTCAATCAGACACTATTCATACACAGAATGTCAATAAACACTACCTAGGAAGTGAGCTCATTTCCTGTTGAGGAGAATATTCTTATCACAGCACCAACCCACATAATTAGGCGGAAGAGAGATGGTATTGATTCTACCACAGTTTTGTCCAGTTAATTTGCTTTAAATTTCAACTCGACTCTGCTTTTTCTTCTCTCCGTGTGGGATTAAAGGGGCGCCTGTTTCGTGACCGATACCAAAATATAAAAATTCGATAGCATTTATGGGCACACCACATTGGAGTATATGGGTGGAATATTAAATGAAAATTAAGGAATTAATTTTAGATAACCTTGATGTAAGATCTAATATTTGAATGTATCTAAATCTACAGCTTAAAATTGCATAGTAACACTTGTTTTTATTTGATTAAACTATATAGTGCTAAATTTAATTTTGGAAAGTAACCAGTGGCGCCTTTCGCATTCTTTATAGAGAGACACTATCGACCTACGCTAACAAGCAGATATGTGATGCATAAATAAAAGTAGAACATTAACAGCTAAGCTTGTTTAAATTGGCATATTACATCATTTCTGAAACCTTATAGTTTTTTATGAACAAAGTGTTGATTCATAATAAAATTGTTTAAATGTTTTCTCTCCATATTTCTTTTATTATTATAATGTGGACATTTGATGCAGTCATAAATGACTCACTCCATAGTTGGAGATTATCTTTTTTTAATTATTTTGATAACTTTCCTAACATGATTTATGTAGGTACTTTAAAACCTGCTGTAAAATTTTGAAAGATAAGAAGCAGTTATTAAGGTGAATGTGTAACAAGTAGTTTTGGTAATTGTCGCATCATATGCCATTTCTGTATATTCTGCCAATTGCAATGTAATTTGTGTTTTTAAGTAAATTATTATTTAACAAATTTTAAAAAGGAAATAAAAATATACCATGCTACCTAATCCCCGAAAATTGTGCATAATAGATCAATGGCCTACCAACATTATGAACCCTCTACTTTTTTAACTTTCTATCAAAAATGCACTCATCGAAATTCTGTAACATTAATTTCTGAGATTTAAATATGTAAGGTAAGTACTTATGTATGTGATTTTCGAATATCGGAATACTAAGTTCACCAGTTTTCCACATAAATAACAAGTTAAAATAATTCTGTTTTATGTAATTTTATTGACTACTTACGTTTCACATGTCCTGTAAATTTGGCTACACACAGGCCAAATTTTGCTGGATAAACGCCAATTGCAGGCACACACTGCATCTATCATAGCGTGATGAATAAATTGTGAAAATCGTGAGTGAATACATCGTGAGCTTACAAAGTACTCTGTAGGACCAAAACCAAAATGAAAGTGCCCTAGAAAAAGTCATTCTTTCATATATTGGTTGGTCTAACTACATAAAAGTATGTGAATTGGTCGGTGCAGCGTTATGCATCGTGGCCATTTTGTAAAATCAATTTATATGTTTTTCTCATTACAGAATGGTTATATATTTGCTTGACTAGATAATTCACCTTAAAATATTTGCTACCTATTATTAGAAAGAGTCTGTTCTAAGAATATATTAAACTAGCTGGAGCCTGGTAGGCCTCGCTGCACCCATAAACCAATAGTATGGCGTGCGCCAAAACAATTGGGAATCTCAAAATTACTTTTTCTATGGGTAGTGAGAATCTCAAATCTCACCACGAAAGTACAAATCAACCGCTCATTTATATTACCAATCACAATTCAACGGCCTCACCGCCACTCTTATCGCGATCAAATGCAATGAGGGAGTGTACACGAAATGTTAATGTGTGTAGAATAGTGATTTTTCCGCCTGCGTTTAATCTTTTGGTGCGCACTACAGCTTCCATTTATTTTGCAGTTGATGTGATAAGAATTCTAACAAATGTACAATAAGACCTATTAAAGACATTTTTTTCGTATTTTTGATTCTTAATAATAAAATGTTCTGCTACCGATCGGAATTTTGCCCTTTCTAACGTTCAAAATTTGTTTTGAAAATGTTTGAACAGAGGCATCTTGTAGCAAATGGACACGCATATTCGTTGGAGCGTGATTTTTTTCAAAATTGTTCCATATAAATGATGCTTTCAAGCATGCGTCAAACTCATTTGCAGGCGCTGATCGAGTTATAACAGGCAAAGTTGAGCGAAAACCCTCAGCAAGTAGTGTCAGAGCGCCTCCCATCGGTTACTTTTTCCTTGGAAATTTCGCAACGCCTTGTCAAGCGCTTCGAGCGATTTTTTATGGGCCATGGTGCATTGCTCCAAAATAATAGTTTTGCACGTTTTAAGGACTGTGGCAATACGGGAGTTTTTGCTGATGTTACATGTAGATGTTACTATCTGGTTCAAATTCAATGGGAGCTTGGATGCTGAATACACTGTACGTCCGCCATCAAATAGCGTTGGTGCAATTCCCGATAATGTCACTGCAAGTACAATTTCATTCTGCATTCGAATCGACGCCAAAATCAAATTGATAAGATATGTTTTGCCTGAGTAAAAATAGGAGTCGCACCCATTTAGCACAAAGCAGATACGGTATTCGTAAGTAAAAATAAGAATCGTCCGTTCTTAGCCTGAAACAGTCACGGACAGCATCGAAACGCCTGTATGACACCCGCAACAAGCACTCTACGAGTGAGTAAAAATTCTATATTTCCGAATGCATATATAGGCACGAACGGAATAGTCCAAACGAAGCACTGTACGCTCACACTTTGTTATTCCGAAGGAAGCAAAATTGGGGCTTTACAAAATAAAGGGTTCCATTCACTGACATATAGAAATGGACTGCTGATTGACAATGCTGAATGGCACCATTTTTCTCCAGATATAGAAAACCTTTTTTACGTAAACAAAAAAAAATTCTTCGAATTTAAGAGGAAATAAGTGATAAAATGTCTGTAATAATTAATAGAAATATATTTCCATCGCTCATTTTTATTTACCAGCAGTTTTTCCATTAAATAAATGTATTTATCTCAAAACTGTGACGGTTATTTCCCCTGTTTAACGAAGTTTTCAAAATAGCTCAAGAGTGAGACAGAAGAACGAAAACTATACCTGTCTATTTTTCTCTAATTATGTTTACATAGCTGACATGCGCTGACGATTACAGTTCATTGGAATTTAATGTGGGAGTGAGGCAGCAATAGTTCTTGGTGCCATTTTTTTGTATGGGATTTTGTTCATTTAGCAGTCCATTACTATATGTCAGTGGTTCCATTAGACATACTCAGTTGACCGATTCTCGTTCGATTGTGCAAGTCAAGCAGCATTGGACTTGGTTAGCAGTTAGTTGAGGGACTGTTTTATTTATTTTTTTTTTTTTTTTGTGATAAGATGAAGCTTAGGAGTCACCCTTTGTACTACTAGTCCGTCATGTCGTTCAAGTCTTGGTGCAATGTATAGTAGTGAGCTTGATCTGAAGGAAAGATGAAATAGGATAGGTTAGGGGTCTGGAGGGTGCATGAGTAGATGTCGATGAAGCTTGCGTTTGAACTCTGAAATGTTATATGAGTTCGGAAATACCGACTGTGGAAGACAGTTCCACAATCGAGTTCTATTTATAAACGAACTGCTAAACCGTAATGTGAATGAAGGGGAGGGCTGCAGGCTGAAGGGGTGAGCCGAGTTGGCTAGTCTTGTGTTGCGGGAAAAAAATTGCCGTGTAGGCAGAAGGTTTTTGATTTCAGTGGAGCAGTCGCTATTGTAATAGCTGTAAAACTTGCTGAGCGCTGCTACATTCCTACGGTGGCTCAAAGGATCGATGGAGGAGCAAAGCGTGCTATCGCCAATGAGTTTGATGGCGCGGTTTTACACCTTGTCTAGCCAAGCCAGGTTGGTTTTAGTGGCGCCCGCCCAGATATACGAGTTGTATTCAAGGCGAGGCCGAATGTAGGACATTTGGTATGGTTTAATACGACTACATGCATATCTGTATCAGAGGCGTGCACACCTCTGACGGGTACATTTTTAGATTTCCTGCCTGTAGCTGGAGAGTGTATATTGGTGTGACAGATGCCTTGGTTTATTACTCGGGATGGAATGGAAGCTTAGTATTTGTAATCTATCGTAGCCGAAATCTGGCAATGCATACGCTAAGGCCGTTCGTGTAAATTTCAAAAAAATACTCATTGATTCTCAAGGAATCAAATAGAATGATTCTTTCGATTCTATTCTAGAGTATTTAATCGAGTGCTCTCCACGGATTCCGTATCCCTAGGCCCAATGCTCGTGTGAAGCTCGCTTTGCTTTTTTCCCTGACTAGCGCGAAGTAATGGAACACCTGTACCTTTCCGGAGGATTGGACGGAAGGTATCATAGTCAAAATACCCAAAAAGGGGGATCTAACAATATGCGACAACTGGAGAGGCATCTGTCTATTATCTACTGTGGGTAAAATCTTGTCCCACACTATACTATCAAGAATAAGAGAGGCAGTAGATCAAACGCTTAGAAGGCAGCAGGCCGGATTCAGGAAGGGCCGTTCATGTATAGATCACATCAACACCTTAAGAATAATAGTGGAACAGTCTACTGAATTCCGATCCCCCCTTTACCTTGCTTTCGTAGATTATGAGAAAGCGTTCGACTCGGTTAATAGGAGCTTTATATGGCAGGCATTACGGCGACGTGGACTGCCGGATAAGATAATAGAATTGATAAAAGCCCTATACAACAATTCCAAATGCAGAGTTCTCCATAACGGAAAATTATCCGACAGCTTTGAGGTGAGTTCAGGAGTACGACAAGGATGCTTACTATCCCCATTACTATTTCTTATAGTAATAAATGACATTCTTGTTGGCGCTCTAGATAGTAGAACAGGCGGCATACAGTGGGGTTTGCTAGATCGCCTTAAGGACCTCGACTACGCAGATGATATCTGTTTGCTGGCCCACAGACATCAGGAGCTAAAAAACATGTTAAACAATTTGGCAACAGAAAGTAGCCTAGCAGGCTTAAGGCTGAATCCGAATAAAACCAAAGAAATGCGGATAAATGCAAACACACTTGAACGAACTGCGCTGAATAACCGTGACGTGGAACTGGTAGATAAATTCTGCTACCTCGGTAGTATTATTACCGAAAATGGTGGTGCAGAAGAAGACGTCAGTTCCAGAATAAATAAAGCACGAAGCGCATATGCATGCTTGTTCCGCATATGGAGATCAACGGAGATCTCAACCAACACCAAATTGCGGCTGTTCAACTCCAACGTTAAGGCAGTTCTTTTATACGGTTGCGAAACATGGAAAGTCACCCAATTCATCACAGGGCGCCTACAAGTCTTCATAAACAGATGCCTACGTCGTATCCTAAAAATCCGCTGGCAAGATAGAATTTCAAATGAAGAGCTATGGCGCCGTGCCGGCCAAGAAAGGATAGACGACCAAATCAGGCGAAGGAAATGGAATTGGGTTGGCCACACCTTGCGACGCGATAACGAAAATCTAGCCTAACAGGCCCTTGACTGGAACCCGCAAGGATCCCGTCGAATTGGAAGACCTAGAACAACGTGGAGGAGAACCCTACTAGCAGAGGCCGCAACTACTGGGAGATCCTGGTCAGAGCTAAGAGCTGTCGCGCAAAACAGAGTCCGCTGGAGGGCAACTGTTTCCGCCCTATGTCCCACGAGGGATTAAGGGGCACATAGAATAGATAGATAGCGCGAAGTAATCGTTTATTTTTGAACCGAGTGGATTATGGTCAACGTTTAATTGTAGTCTTTTTTATCCATTCCTCGTCACTTTCACTGTACTTCTATTGTTCAACGAGATGATAAACTTCCTACTTCTCATTACGACTTACTAACATGATGTTATACCCGTGTTTTCTTTGAAAAGCACTATAGCTATCAAGAAATATTTTAATAAAGCATTCACTGCAGCAATGTCATAGTGTACGAGCCTAAAATAAATCCTTAAATCTTTACGTCCTTCCGTTCTTGTTAAGACTGTTAAGGGGATTTATAATCAAAGAAAGACTTAAGTCAAGTAATAAAACTTTTATACTCAAAAATAAATTTCAGGAAAGTTGAAAACTGGTTAACTATTAAATATGAATATAACTTAATTTAAAGACATTTATAAAAATAAAAACATTAAGCAATTATAAAACTGTACTTAAATACTTAAGATCTAATAAGTACTGTTTAGGAATGTTTTCTTTAATTACACAAAAACATTGTTATCATCCTTTACAAATTCTTTGAAAAGTCTTTAAGTGCACTTTACCGTTTTTGAGAGAGTTTTCTTTTAGCACATTTATGTATAAACAAAGAAGTAATTTTTTCCTTTAAAATCTCTGAATAAGGACCTAAGTATATCTTAATTCTTGGAACAAATATAACAAAAGAAAGCATGACGTAAATGTGTATACACAAAATATGTACTTCTTGAAAATACACAGACACATTTTATAATATCCTTATTATCATACCTTTGCCTTAAAAAAATATCTGCCAAGGAAAAATGTGCGGCCTTACAAAGCTTTGATACAGCAGCAGCAGGATCCTCGTTCATCCCAAAACATAAACAAAGATATTTTTGCATCATTAACCATTGAAATCCATTTTCCAGGAATTTTCAAGTTTTTATTTAATACAAAGGAATAATTTCAGAAAATCTAAAATATGGTGGAGGATTTTTTTTTAAAGTGAAACCTTTTATTTGTGATAATGCAAAATTCGTGCCAAAAAGTGGTCTCGACCATTATTGTGGTGTCCATTAAATTCCATCCTTGTTTCACCATCGTCTATACTTGTTTTCAGTTTATAAATAAATCTATTTCAAGAGAGAGAGAAAAAATATTTCTTTTACTATTTGTGCATTAATTATTGTAACAGATAAGTCTTGCTTCAAATTTTAGTAATGGACATTGTTATTATTATTATTATTATTTATTATATAAACCAGGAAGTACACAAGATTTACATCTTTTAGAGTACATTAAAAATAAAAAAGAAAAAGAATAACTACATAATAGATAGACTAACCTAAACTTAAAAAACTATGAGAGAGACAGACAGAAAGGAAAAGAGCAGGAAATAGAAAAAGAAAGAAAGTACTAAAGAGAAGTAGAGGGAGATAGAAAAAGAGATGCTTGCTTTCTGAAAGTCTTGGCTGTGCCTATTCTTTGAATATTGCTAGGAAGGTTATTCCAAAGTCTAATCGAATGCACAAAGAAGGAACGGCTACCCATTAGGGAATAATGTGTAGGAATACGAAATTTAATCGAACGCATGGATTGCAGAGGAAGGAGGAATTCTGAGAGATAAGAAGGACTTTTCGTGTGGAGAACTTTATGCACTAGGACCAATGCAGCGACATCAACAAAACAGAAGAGGTCGCAACCAAGTAGGGAGTTTCGTACACCAGACACATGATCTGATCTGCGCAAGTGAAAAATGAACCTTAAACAATCATTGAATGCGACTGATAGACGTTGACGACAAGATGCATCAAGGGATATATATGCAAGGGAGCCATAGAGGAAGTGTGGAACAATAAGAGCTTTAACTAGCTTGAGCCGAATAGACGATGATAAAAGACTACCATAAAGCCTAAGTCTCCGTAACGCGCCATAAATTTTGGAAATCATGAGTGAGATATGATCGCAGCAGGATAGTTTGGAATTAATGGCAATGCCAAGATTATTAACACAGTCAACAACGGGAAGAGAAACATTATTAAGTGATATGGTTGGAATATTGTCCAGAGAAAGAGAGCGACGACTAAGAATGAGTACTTGGGATTTGTTAGGATTAAGTTTAAGGAAATTGGAAGAGCTCCATTCATTTATCAGGCATAAGACATTATTGAGATGAGAAATACAGGATTCAATCCGACTAGGAGTGCATGAAGTATATAGCTGTAGATCATCAGCATATAAATGAAAGGAGCATCCATGGATAATAGCAGGGAGATCGTTAACGTACAAAGAAAAAAGGAGAGGACCAAGGATTGAGCCTTGTGGAACACCCAAGGATACAGGTAGGAAGGATGATACAATGGAATTATGCCGCACGCATTGGAGTCTATTAGAAAGAAGAGAAGAAAAAAGACGAATTGCAGAAGAGGAAAAGTTATAGAGCTGGCTAAGCTTGGAAATTAGAAGCGAGTGAACCACAGAATCAAACGCCTTAGAAAAATCAAGAAGAACTAATATCGCAATGTCACCTCGGTCAAGCATAGAGCGCAGATCAGTAGTTACTTTTAGTACAGCTGTTTCACAACTGTGAAGTTTACGGAAGCCAGATTGGAATTTAGAGAGGAAATTTTTAGAATCAAGGTAACCAAGAACTTGAATATAGATGACTTTCTCAAAAACTTTGGCTAGGAAGGGTAGAATACTGATAGGGCGAAAATCGGATATATCAGAGGGGGAGGATTTTTTAGGTAATGGAATTACTATGGCTTTTTTCCATAGCAAGGGAACTTGGGAAGTTGTTAGGCAGTAATTAAAAATGTGGGTTAAAGTTTCCACAATTAGGGGGGAAAGAAGCTTGATAAATCGAGGAGAAATTCCATCAAATCCAACACTGTTGGAGGAGATAGACAACAATATTTTAAGAACTTCAGATGAGTCCACACAGCGGAAGCTAAAGCCATCAGAACTAAGAGAACCAAAGGAGACAGAATTAGAAGAAGTGGAGGGAACAGGATCAGGAGGACGTTGGATGAAAGATGCATTAAGATGGTTAACATCAGTATCAAAGGGTATAGGCACCGAAGCATGAATACCCAAAGAACGAAGATTATGCCACAGTTTTTTAGATTTTAAAGCAGGATCAAGTTTGCGGGAGTAATACTCACGTTTAGCGGAGATAACCTTACTAGTGATGAGATTTCGAAGCTTTTTGTATTCGCTTAGGTAGCTAGGGATCTTGGTCCTGCGATAACGTTTATACATGGACTCACGCTGCATTATCAAATCACGGATTTCACGCGAAAACCAAGGACAAGGTGAAGACAGATTGCATCTTCTAGTAACCAAGGGAACACACCGATCATAGAGAGATCGAATAAAAGAGGTCAGGAGATTGACTTTAGTGTCAACACAAGTAGTGTTATATATATCGTCCCAAGGCACAGACGTGGCTAGTTCCGAGAGCCGAGTTATTAACATAAAAAATGTCTTAATATTTTGTGAATAAACAAGCGATGTTTCAGTTCATGAATGGGAGGTTTTTACAGACTTGTAAAAACATCATTTAAAAATGCACTCTTTTGTGTATTTTTAAATGTATTGTATATTATTTACGAAGTCTAGTACTTAAGAAACGAATGGTAAGTATTTAGGTTTCCAATAAGTTAAGGGAGAGAAAGATTAATAGATAACTTCAACGTTCATGGATTTCTTACATTAGTTTCATTATTTTATTAAAATAATGCTGTTCACATATTTATCCGCATTTCGATATATTTACTATTAGCTGACCCGGCCCGGTTTTTCGTTTTGCTGTCTTCTGCGTATACGAACAAAGCTGATGGTTTACCAAAGCCAGAGCAGGCGACACAAAATTGGCCGTGTGAGAAGCACAAATACACTAAAACATATTCGCCTTTGGTACTTTCCCTTGATAATGTTATCTTCTATACCATTGTTCATTAGCTTTTGCAAAAACAATCTGGTGCCATTGAAAAGTCTTGGTTGATTGATGTTTCGTACCATGATAATTACCGAACCGACTATAAAATATTACGCTGTGACGAACCGAAGGATTTAAAAATTTAGTTGGATAATTGACCACTTCGTCTTAATGCAAGACTGTATCCACCGATTTAAACGAAATCAACTGACCAGGAATTGAATTTTGAATGGTCGTATTGAGATCATCTTTAAGGTCTTTGTTTTTGGCAGCCAATAGAACGTTCGTTCAGTCAATGGTGGTTCTTGTAGTTTTGCATAAAGTTTGGGAAATCCTTCCTCTTTTGGTGTGGATAAATTGCAAAAATCTGTATCTACTTCGATTTCCCCGTTTCCAATATCCAACAATTGCTTCGAACAACACACCACTGTGGTTTGGTCATTTTACAACTGAAATCGCATGTTTGAAGTCAGTATAAATATTTTAACGTGGTACTCTGACATCGGGGCATCGCGAAACAACTCCCTTGAGTGTATGCCTAATGAAACGGGTAGAAGAACCTCATCAACCACCCGATGACATGCGCTTGGCGGAGCGGAGAAGGGCAAGGGAAGGCTATGACAGGAGGAATCAGGAATGTAAAGAGTGTAAAGAAGGAAAATTATGTAGGTGAGGAAAGTGGGAAAGGCGAAGGATCGTGGTGCTGTCGGGATTCGAATCCAGGACCCCTGGAATGGTAGCCAGGCGCCTCGCTCCCTAGACTACCGAGACTCCCACCTTGTCGTACTTCGAACTATTCTGTTACTGCATTTTGGATCTTTACTTTTGCCGATGAGTTATTCGTTGCGGATTGGATCAAGCTTTGAGAGGACTCCTGACCCCGATAAGATTTTGTTTTAGGCTTTGAAATTTAAATGAGAAAACAAATACATATGTACGTTTTTAGCCCGCTTTAAAAGATCCTTCCTTTTGTAATTGCAAAGAACATGCAATGCCAATAATGATGTATAATTATTACTCCTTCAATGATTCATTATCGTAGTGATGCTGTTCTTTCAACAAGCCCGTCGATTTGTTAATAGTAATCTTTACTTTATAGCTTAAATAACGCCAAACCAATTAACTGTATAGAATACATAGTGCCTCTAGCTAGGATTATCTGTAATGTTCATATCACATATATAGATTGGATTTATTTGGAGCAATGGTGAACCTACACATCTACCCAATATGTTAAACAAACATAAAACGACAAGCATAAAAAGACACCAAAATATAGAATGAATGAAAATGGAATGAAATTTTATGTAGTATAAGTATACAGATATCTTTTTAATTGACGATTCCTAAGAAGTCCTAAACATAACTAATAAATATGTATTTTCTATCTTTCAGATTTAAGAAAACTCTGCAATAATGCTCCAACCAGAGTGAATACAGCGAAAAAAAAAACAAAAAATATCATAAAACAGGAACGAAAGCAATAAAAACACCATGTCACGATTACCTGAAAACGAAAACATTCGTAATGATATTTACGAAAATCTGCCATGCCAGGCAATGTACAATGAATCAGTAAGAAAAATCAAATCAAATGAGCCTTTAATGCTCAATAATTGTAATCAAAATACCGATAAAAAACAAAATGTACCAAAAGAACTTTTATACGCGACACCACTAAGAAAATCAGATCGATACAAAAGTGGAGAAAGAAGCCGCTTTAAAATGATTAATGACCCTGTTGTTGGTGAAAAGTGTGAAAAATTATATAATGTTGAGTATAAATTAATCAACAAGGATAACGTTTTACTAAAAAATGGTAATACAAGGGAACCATCAGCAATAACAACTACTACAAATTCTGCTGTTGGTGCTGGTGTTATAACAGGTTTAATGAAAAGTTGTACACCAGAAAATAATCTTGAGGATAGACGAATATTAAGTTTTTTGAAAGATACAACGCAAATTCAAAAGAAATTAGAAATGGGTAAAGATTGCCCAAATGCTAGTTTCTCATGTTTGGCACGAGAGGAGCATTTCGCTAATTTAGTTCAGCAAAATTTTACGGTTGATACGACTTCTATTAATAGCTGCTCCTTAAATTCTACTGAAACGGTAGATTCTGGAAAACCTTCCGATGATAATTTACCCCCTGCAGAGGAATCGGCTGAAAATTTAGAAGTGTTTATGGGAAAGAAGCAATCCCCTGATAAAGAAGTTAATGGATTCGTTAATACGCCCGTTTTATATCACATACGAACAAGTAATGTTTATATAAACAGGGAGTGGGTGTTGAAGAAAATTGCACTCTGTCTGGAACAGCGTACATCAAGTAAAAAGCCAGTCCCTTCAATTCCAAGTGGTAATAAGCCAGAAGGATTATTAAAGGATCCTTCTAGTGGTGGTCCGTTCTTACCACGCCCTGGTCAACCACCTACAGCTGTTAGCTCGTCATACCATGGATGTCTTATTCTTGGTTCGAATGGATCTGGCAAAACTTCAATTTGTCAAGCGATTATGAACGGAAATTCAGGCACTAAAGGTATTCTAAATCGCAAGCTTCTAGCTTGCTATTTCGTTAACTCGCAAAATCCAGATTGTCACAGCTTAAGTCTTTTCATAAGAAGCATGGTACTGCAAATTCTCAGTCATTCAAGTTCGATAGCCAAAGAAGAAGTAATACAGCAAGTTGATAATGCTGCAAAAGTTAATAATTCAAAGGAAGAATCAAAAGAGTTTCAGACATCGCTTGATGATAACGCTGAAGAATTGTTAATTGAAGAGTTAAAACTAAGCGGAGAAGAAGCTGAATTTGAAGCACGTAAAACATCGACAAATAAAAAAATAATAACCCGTCAGAAATCGGCCCCATCTCCAGAGAAAAAAGCCAACGATGATGATGCGGTCGGTAAGGGAAGTTATTCGACTCATCCTCCAGCCTCATCTAAATCTTCAGAACGTACAAAATTACGACAAGAAGTTACATCACCCAGCAAAGAAAGTGGCGACAACAAACCAAAATCTAGTCCTGGTAAAAAATCGAAAATTCCTATAGCAATCACAGCACGAGTAGCATCTAAAAATAGCAACGCAATTCAACAGGGCGGTGGAGAAGACATAGCAGATGTTGGCTGTGACGAAATGAAAGATGAAATTGAAGCTGAAATTAATGATGACAACGAAGATACTCATGCAATTAAATGTGTAAAAGTCGATGTTAAGCAAAGTACTGATGAAACATGTGCTGTTGGTAGTAAACAACCCGAACAAGAAGTTCCACTACCGCTACCCAAACCGAAAAGTTGCCGAACTATTATAGCTGATGGATACTATGAAATGCTTGTTAGTAATCCAGAAATTTTCGAATGTCTTAATGTTGATAATATTGAAAAGAATCCAGATGAATGTTTTAAGAAAGCTTTATTATTTCCATTACTGGAACTAACTCCGCCCCGAAACGCTTTACTATTGTTGATTGATTCTATTGATGAAAATTACATAAACGAGGGTAATCTTATATCAACCCTAAAGGGTCGAATGCCTGTACAAAAAAGTCGAAACATTGCCGAATTATTATCAAATCACATTCATCTATTTCCTAAATGGCTATTTTTGGTTTGTACAACGAAGAAACAAACAAAACATATAACAAAGATGTTTACTGGATTCAAAAAGATCACTTTAGATGATTTAAGAAAAAGTCATGTTGTTAAGGATGTACAAGAATACATCATTAATAGATTAAATTCCGATTTCAAAGGCACTATTAATTTATCGAAAGAAATAATTGAAAGCCTTCATCAGTTATATATAAAATCGAACGGTTGCATTCTTTATCTAGAAAAAGTGCTCGATGGTATCAAAGAGAATTTCTTCTCATTTCGGGAAATTAAATTGATTCCGTGCACCCTCAATGGTCTTTACTTGTATATTTGCCAGAAGTCCTTCAATAAAAAGCAATATCTAAAAATTCGACCAATATTGAATATTTTACTAGCATCAACTGGATTCGTCGAGAAACTGTTTCTATTTAATTGCATCCGTACACACAATTACACAATTGACGTTGATGAATTCGAGAAACGACTAGATTTAATGAAAAACATTTTAGTTTATGATTGCAATAGCACGAAAATCAAAATATTTCATAATTCCTTTGCTGACTGGTTAGTCGATGTTAAATTTGCAACGAAGAAATTCATTTGTGATGTTAATGAAGGACACGTAATGATTTCAATGTATTACACCTTAATTAGTGAAACACTATGCGCTAATAGTGTTCGCAGATTTGTTTATCACTTAATTAAATCTGGAGAATATCTAACCAACAAGAACATAAATCTTGATCTTATACTGATGCTACTTGAATCGAGAATAAATTTGAATGATTGCTTCTACACAAATTATCTTAATTGTTGTTCGATATGTGAGAATGAATATAAGAATGATCCTAATTTTTTGCCAAAAACTCGTGATATGATTGAAAAGTTCTTAATGAATGACCTTAATGAGGAGTTCGCGACATTTCTATGCGATTTCTTTAAGCCAAGTTTGCCAACAGATGCTAAAATCTTGAAGCTGCTAATTGAAACTGGTATTAACAATGCCGAATCCCAAGTAAGTTGGATTTATTTTCTTTTATATTGTATTCACATGAAAAACTAAAGATGATCTGACTGCAAAGCAATGGTGAAGTACTAATACCTCAGAATAGGCTGATAATTTCAAAGAGAAATAATTAAATGTGCCATTCCATACACTTCTTATCGTTAAATTTTTTAAATAATAATGAAATTATATAAATTATTGTTGGGTACGAGGTATTACTCTTATGTTTTATTTATAAATATCTTTGAAAATGATTAACAGAACAGAATATAAATTTTTGCGGCTTACCGGCATTTCTAGAATGAAGAAGAATGGGGTATTTTTCTATTTCTTGCCTTGGCGGGCACTGCAACCTATTTTATTTGGTCTATTGTGTCATCCCCGTCTTTAAAAGTCATCTAAGTTGAGGCTTCTAAAATAGCCTACAACTGAGTCTCCCTGGGAGTAGGGAAGTCGCGATGGAGGATGCTCAATGTCTTCCTCGCTGTAGCCTCACAGTCGCACAGCAAGTTTTCTGCATTTTCTGGAGCAGTTGTAGGACTTGTAGATTGTAGCCAATTGTAGCCAGGAGAGTTGGTTGAAGGAGGAACTTGCATCTCTTGAGGAATCCCAGGCATTGGTAAGCTTGTTTGCCGAATTGGAATATGCGATTATTCCATCGCAGATCTGAAGTTAAGATTACGCCTAGGATGTTAAGAAATGGGTCAACCATTACATTCTTTTTACCCACTGAGATAGAGGACGGGCGGTGCAGGTTTTTGTAGAGATAAGGCAGTACTTTATTTTGGTTTCGTTGAATTCGACGCGATTCTTGAAGCCCCAAGCAAGAATGAGTTCAATGTCCCCGTTAATAGAATTGGACATAAGTTCACGATCAACGAGACAAGATCTGGTACGTGATTGTCTTATCTTATAGAAGGTGTGGAAGTAACGCAGAGAACCGTCATCATCGAAACTGTGAAGTGGGTTGGAGGGGATTGAGAGGAAATCATTAATGAATATAAGAAATAGGGCAGGTGAGATCGAGCCGAGATATCATGAAGGTTGGATACGACGCCATCCAATACTACCTTGATTGAACGCCTGGAAAGAAAACTCTCAATCCAATTCCTTAGAACTGAGTCGATACCAATAGCTTGGAGTTTAGACAACAGAGCGGGATGCCTTACCCTGTTGAAAGCATTGGAAATATCTAGAGCAACCAAACCAAATTCACCGAAGCGGTAATGTTTTGGTTGAGAGCCCCAGTCAGATACACAAGAAGGTCGCCAGTAGATCTTTTCGGTCTAAAGTCGTTCTGCCTGTCGTGTAAAATGTTGTTAAATTCTTGATATTTCATCAGACTTCTATTAATTATTGCCTCCATGATTTTGGAGAGAACAAAAGTAATTTCTATTGGGCGGTAGTTTAAAGAGTCAAGAGGCTTCACCTTTCTTCACACATTCCTGCCCGTATAATTTTAGTAATACAGGGAGTGGCATAGTTCGCACTGGCACCGCGGAAACATAAATTCCAGTCAGTGGAAAAAGCGAAAAAGTCCAGTTGGCTTTCCCATAGTGCCAGACAGTTCTTTTGGGGACTGTGCCGATTGGGGTAGAGGATGGATATGAGAAATTAGCACTGACTAATTTGTGGTCCGTGTTGCCAAGGGGTGCGCTAACCTAGACGAAGTATCGAGTTGATGCGTAGTAAGAAATAGGTCAAGGACATGAGCTCCATGACCTTCAACATCCGGAACTCGTGTCGGACAATTCACGATTTGGTGCAAAATATTTAAGTCTGCAAAAGTCTTTGCCAGCGGTCGAGGTCTTTGCCAGAAACACTGGTGCCATTTAAGTAATTTAACCATGAACATTAATATCACCCGCAACAATGATTTCACACTCCGGGTGGGTTACGAGGTATTAGTACTTCAACGTCGAAAGATCAACTATCAGTTTTATTATCATTTCAATGAAATATTGTTTGTTCTTTTATTATTTCACAGGCATCTTGTGATTCATCTCTTATATCACCAGAACTATCAGAAAAATCCCAAAATATCGATTTCGAATTAGCTGATCTGCTCCTTTCTAGTGAAAGGAGCTGTTATCAAGAATCTCAACGACCAAAAAGTCCATCCGAAAAGAGCGAAACACGTCAAATTGAGAGCAGTCAAGATGAAAATGCCAGTACACTTCATCAACTTTCAGACTCTCATCGCATCGAAATGCATAAAGGAAAAGCCCTTATTCATATTCTTGCAAATGAAGGTAACCATCACTTGCTAGAAAGAGCTCTAAATGCCTGTAAGGGGCCTATTGACTTAGAAATTGAAGATTACAACGGCCAGACAGCACTAAACATTGCAGCACGAAACGGCCATTTAGATGTTGTAAAACTTTTACTCAGTTTTACACAAATTTTAAACGATGGAACAGGTCGAATGAAAAGAGTAGATGTCAATCACGCCGATCGAGATGGTTGGACACCATTAAGATCAGCTTCTTGGGGAGGACACACCGAAGTTGTTAAGATGCTTATAGCACATCCTGGCTGTCTGATTGACTTAGCTGATAAGGAAGGTCGAACAGCACTTAGGGCAGCTGCGTGGAGCGGTCATGAGGATATTTTAAAAATACTAATAGAAGCTGGCGCTGATGTAAATTCTGTAGACAGACAAGGACGAACATCTCTTATAGCCGCTTCGTACATGGGACATTACGATATTGTTGAAATTCTTCTTGAGAATGGAGCAAATGTAAACCATTTGGATCTTGATGGCCGCAGTGCACTTTGCGTAGCTGCTCTTTGCGGATCTTCAGGCTATAGCAAAGTTATTTCTACGCTTCTAGAGCATGGAGCTAACACTGATCAACTCGATAATGACGGAATGTCACCTTTACTGGTTAGTTCATTCGAAGGGAACGCAGAAGTTTGTGAATTACTCTTAGAAAATGGGGCTGATCCCGATTTGGCAGATTTTATGGGACGAACGCCACTTTGGGCAGCATGCACCGCAGGTCATGCAAATGTAGTTAAACTTTTACTCTTCTGGGGTTGCGGAATTGACTGCATGGACTCAGAGGGTAGAACTGTTTTGAGTATAGCGTCCGCACAAGGTAATAATAAAACATGTAAATCCGAATATTCTTATTCTATTATGTCTATGTAGGAAACGTAGAGACTGTACGACAGCTTCTTGATAGAGGCTTAGATGAAACACACAGGGATAATGCAGGCTGGACTCCGCTACACTATGCAGCGTTCGAAGGCTTTCATGAAGTTTGCGTCCAATTATTAGATTCAGGAGCAAAAATTGATGAATGCGACAACGAAGGAAAGACTGCTTTACATTTAGCTGCACAAGAGGGACGTCAAAAATGTGTACAGTCGCTTCTAGAAATTCATAGCACTTTCGTTGACCAAAAGGCACATGATGGAAAAACTGCTTTTAGACTTGCTTGTCTTGAAAGTATTACAAATATTCCTTTAGTATATTTTAAAGAGGGTTTAACATTTGAATAACCTTTAGGTCATATCGATTGTATTCAAACACTTTTAAAATTTGGCTGTGATGTTAATTGTAAGGATGCGGACTCTAGGACAACTCTTTACATTCTAGCTTTAGAAAACAAGTTAGATGTTGTCAAGTACCTGCTCGATGTGACTGATGTAGATGTTAACATTCCTGATAGCGAAGGCCGAACAGCGCTTCATGTTGCCGCATGGCAAGGGCACACAGATATGGTTAAACTTTTAATAACAATGGGTATTTCAATTCTAATTAAATATATTTACAAAATTTTTTCAAAATACTCATAAATATTTAATATAGGTAATGCTGACGTAAATGCTATGGATTTAGAATGCCGGAGTCCATTACATTCTTGTGCATGGCAAGGAAATCATGAAGTTATGAGTATCCTGTTATATTTTGGAGCAGTTCCCGATCATGCATGTAAACAAGGCGCTACAGCTTTAGGGATATCCGCCCAAGAAGGACATGAAAAATGCGTTTCTATATTATTGAAATATGGAGCAAATCCTTATAAATCCGATCACTGTGGTAGAACACCAATAAAACTTGCTGCAAAATCAAATAGAAATAATATTCTTAAAATATTCGAATCATATGCTAAAAGTAAGCGATTGATTTTTTTTATAAATTTCAATTATTTTGCTAACTATTCATATTTGTTAGCAGATGAATCAAATAATGAACCGAAATTGCATCCTAATTTGCTAAGATCACCTGATAACCCACCGCAAGGATTTTTGTTATCGGGACAGATTCCTTCAAATCAATCAAATCACTCAGTACCTAATAACAATAACATGCCACCTAGTGTTTTAAATGCTTCCAGTTCAACGCATAGCAGTAATTTTTATGAAAATACAATGCAATCCGATACCAGCAGCCTTCAGAAACGTAAAAGTGTTATATCTAGTCAGTCTACAGGTAGCAGTAACGAGGTAAATAAAATTAACATGAAAATTATTCTATTTGTTTTTTAAAGCTATATAGTGCATGTTTTTTTATATGATATCGCCTATTATAGAGAAGTAAAACGAAGTAATAATCAAACATAATTTAGGAAACCTTTAAAAATTTATGCAAACAATGAACAAGCCTGCAAAATGTTGCCTAATACAAAAAAAGCGTTAAAAAATCATTAATCGTAAATGCCATTGTTGGTTTGCGACATGTTTTATAGCCAAATGATACACTCCATGAGATTCGTTCGCTAATACTACTGCTTTATATAGAAAATAGTATAAGCAGGTCGTGGAAATATTGCTTTTAATAAGGGTACGCCTGGATTGACCCTTGTGTATGTTAACAATTTATAGGTAACACGTATTATAGTGCTATAAAATTAATGTGCCAAAATTAGGATGCTGATGATAAATTACTTTAAAAGGAAAGGATGTGGGTTAAGGGTCGTATATAAAGTCCACAGAGGTAGTTGGAAACAAGTAGAATTTTCACCTTCTAGTATGAATTGGTGAAATGAGGTCTAGCCATTTACACAAGAACTTGGTGGATCATTGCCATAAAAAGTGTCGATGAGCTTTTTATCGATAGATATCGGTTGGAATGTGATAACGCTGCTCGCCCGTCGATCGTCCATAAACCGTTTCTCACCACCGGAATGGTAAAGCGCCATCGTCGATTGTTTGCCGGAGTGATTTATTAAAATCTTTTGGCAATATGAAACATTTTGAATAATAAATTTTCAAATTTAATTAAATTATCAATTTTATATTTTATTTTCAGGCTCCTCTCTCATTTACACAACAACTTCAACGTCACACAAAATTAAATTCACGTAATAATCCGTTCGTTCAGAATTCTCCAATTATAAGCACAAAACATCTAAAAGGCCAGCATCATAAGCATTCACAGATTCTTCCCGATCTAAATGAGTATCAAGTAAATATTGGTAAGTACATTATGCTCTTTATTAAAAAACTTACTAATAATATTTTAATAATTCGTGCAGCATCCAATGTTACTTCTAATGAAGCAGATATGTTTGACATGGAATGTATGTCTCCTTTATATGCAACTCCACCACATTCTCCCAGCAGTGAACTTAGCTCACCCGGTCAACTACCACCAAACCATCCATTTGAAGAGATTGGCGGTGGTCTTCAAACAAAATCGTCAACATCTACTGATCATCACTTTGCCAGGGATACACACATGAGAATAATTCTGGGCAATTGTAAAGAAACAAGTCACTCCTCGAGGTACTAAATTTTTTTGTAGTAATAATAATTGAAACTAACGGTAAAATTTATAATTTAGTAAATCAAAAAGAAGTGGAATAGCCACTAATCCAGCTATGCGAATGATACGCAGCCGCTTTGATTCAGCTGCACAATTAATACGAAGAACAAATAATATTCTTAATATAACATCGAATAGTAATCAGGGATCATCAAGTATTGGTGTAAAATCAGGCACATTTCAATGGAGAAAAGAAAGTCAAATGTAAATGATGACCAAAAAAAAAACAAAAAAAAACATCTATGAAATATATTGTAGAAGAACCATATAGATATAATTATAGATGGTTTAGATGTAACATAGGTTTGTTCTTTTTGAAGTGTTAAAAAAAAAGTTTGGTTTTCTATGAAAAAAAATGTTTGTTTGTGATAGTTAAATTTCTTGAATCTGATTGATTGGTTGAACGCTGATTAATTTAGAATTTAATTAATATAAATTATGTAAGTTAACTTATTTTTCATTTTTTTATTATTATCATTATTATTTATTATGTATACATTTTTCTAAGCAATAAAGTGCATATTTTTTATAGCAACAAAATTTTCATTTTACTTATGGATTCTGTTTGTAGCACAATATTTACTTTATCACGTCTTTTTGATAATAACAGTCTGAGGTCACACATAGAATTATTAAAACGCATTCACCTTTTTTATATTTCTTATTATGTTTATCCTCCACTTATCGAGTAATGTTACATTATCTTTTTTTAGTAATCGTATACAACTTTTAAACAAATCACACGATAATGAGCTTTTTTAAATAAGACCCCTATTATCAATAGTACTAATAAATATAAATTAAACCCGTTTTTTTTTACAACAATTTCAAACTTATATATTCGTAATTTTAATTGGTCTAAAATTTTTCTTTATAATCGATTATAATTACAAATAATCTATAGAATAATTTTATAATTTCATCAATCAGCTTAAGCCAATCAATGAAATAGGCCTATTAATGAAAGAAATTTCAAAAAGTAAAAAAGAAGAATTCAAAATACGTAAAATAATCTTAAAAAATCTCCAAATAAAAAATTTAATAAGCATCATAGCTTTAATTTTGAAATCATTTTAAATGTAATAAAGGCCTATTGCAAAACTCATGATTCATGTTAGTTTTCAATAATAAAAGAAATACCTCATCTAATTTGCAATAATATTAAATTAAATTATAATAATTTATTAATAATTCAAATGCTAAATTAGTTAAGTAAGTATTAGGAAAAAATCAGAAATCGTTTGAAGAAAAATTTAGATTTAAAATAAACAACTGAAATTAATTAAGTATACAATTACAAAAAAGAAAAAAAATGGATAATACAAGGTATACAACAAAAAGAAGGGAAATACTATTCTTTAGGAAGCACTCTAAAAATAATGGTAAGAGACAAGTTAAAATACCTCATTTCAGATAGAAAATTTTGCGATAATTTATAAAAACTTTGAATTTTTTTTTATTTAAAACGTCTTGAAACTTTTAGGTACTTTTTAATTTGTTTAACAGTAACTCGAAATTACAAGCTTTAGATTGTAGCGTTTATTTTGAAAATAGTTGTTGTGCCAATTTTACGCTGACATTTTTTTGATAAGTTAAAATTTTCACGCCTTTTTATTCTTTAAACTTAATTTAATCCATCCTGCACTTACATTAATATACAATCATAGCCGGCGGATAATGTGGGTATGGTGGGTAGCAGTACCCAGCCCCGGTGTTTGGCTTTTTTGCGCCCGGTGTAGTATGCCACATTGAACCCCCAGCTGCTGTTCACTTGCATTAAAGGACAATTGGCAAGTGGAGTTCCTTTAATATATGTGCATAAATGAGCGCACACATTTTCATTTTTTTTCTGAAATTGCGCCCGGTGCAAATGCAACAATTTCATCTATTGTCCAATCAAGATTTGCCTTGCGATCTTTCTTTTGTGCTAAGATTACTAGCGCTTTAACTTCACAAAACACTCCTGCTAATGCCGTTTAATTCTCATGTTTTTCGGTACTAGCTGCGCTTCCCTACCTATTTCCAGCACAATCCTGGAAGACGTGCTCCTGATCCTGGATACCCCATTGTGCCTGAAATGATGGAGGTACTTACTATATCCTCCAAGTCCCTATTTTCATTCAAGAATTGCTTGGGAACGGAACTCACTTCAAAACGCTCCCTCGTAACCGTACCTACCAACGTTTTGGGCAAGTTTGTGGGTCCACCGACCCTTAACAGACTCGCCTCACTTCCCTTTCCATTCCGTTACAGACTCACATCGCTACCGCACCGTATTTGGTAACAAATTCGGGATAATAGAGAAGCATTCCTTCTCTCGCCAGTATCCCTATGGGGATCATTCCTGCTATAATCTGTACCAAAACAATTGGGAACCTCAAAATCGCTTTTTCCATGCGCAGTAGGGTGTCAAATCCCCACCGCGAAAGTAGGTTCATGTCACTCCATTCGTTTAAAAACCCGATCATTTATATTCTCAATCACAATTCAATCACTCTCACTGCGACTCTTGTTGTGGCTAGATGCAGTGGTGGAGTGTCGTTGCTCGTAAACAAATTTCGAAGATGAAATAACAATGCACGAGCGCTTGCATTTTATTCAAACATGAAATGTTAATGTGTATGGAATTGTCATTTCTACGCCTGCGGGTAAAATTCTCAATTGTTTTGGCGCATCCTATATCACTCACGCCGTATCGTTAGATATGGTCCTGTACGCGCAGGACTCACGGAGGGAACTTTGTCTGTATGTGGTCATCCATTTTCTGCTGTTAGCCGTCCTATTAAACACTGCTGCCCACACTGGCGCCGTCTAAAGCAAGACTGAGCTAAACCCACTCGCCCGCTTTAGGGCCTCGCCTTGGAAAGCATTGTTGGAAATGCTGCACAAATAGCGGAAGTCTTATCCGACCGATCATCACTTCCTGGTAACTGATCTGTTCCCATACCTTGCACCTTAGGGACACTTGTTTTTTTAGTTTGCTGGTCAGCAAAGTTTCAGTTTTCTGCTCTCCAATCTTAAGAACATCAGTTGACATCCTGGGAACATTTTGATCGCTTTCGGGACACGTTTTAATTTCTTAAGCCGGCTCTACACGATGCAGTGAACGTTTTATTCGAATGTTGCCTTCCAACGATTTAGCCAGCATCAACAAAAGCCCGCACGCGTCCAAATACTAACATTGGACACTAGTAGTTTGAACATCGGCCATACGATGCCTCCTACCATCACGCGTGCAACGTTCTCTGCGAAACTCCACATGTTGCTCTGCACACCGCGGGCCCATTTTCCGACTCACAAAGAAGTGATCTACCATCTAAAAAAGGTTGTTGCCAAATAACAATGTCGAAGGGGTCCGTTTGTCAGACTACCCACCCGAACCCAACACGATCCGCCAGCACTGTATACAATACCAAACCTTCATCAATAAACTACTATATACTTCATGAAATTAATTTTTGTTTAAATTTTCATTTCTGATTTAAACATTTTTTAAATATCTGTTTTATAATAAGCATCTATAATCAAATTCATAGAATATGATACATGAAAATTCAAAATTCAATCATATTCCAAAAAAGCGACTATTTAATTTCACTTCGGTTTTTTAGACTTATGTTTACACATTTAATAAAATGAAAATAATATTTACTCAAAATGCTTCATTATTTATATTTAATATAATTAAAATCACAATGAGTTAATATCTAGTCTTTTTTATTCCAAATATTATAATTAATTTATATAACCACCTCATCCTTTGTATATTACTTCATTTTTTTATATATAATCAGTTAGCGATTTTAGAAATGCATTTATATTTTATTTGTTTGTAAGATTTATTTAATCAGTTTTTAGTATTTTTCTAATAACCCCCAATAATGTTTTGCCTACCTTTGTAAAAGAAAAGAAATAAAAAAAACACAAAATATACATTTAAAAAAAACACTTAACACTATATTATTTTTGAAATTGACAAAAATATATTATTTGTATGTCAATAGAAAGTACACTCCATTTAAATATAAAATAAATATATATAAAGAGAAATATTTATTTCAATAAATTTAAATCTATTCATAAAGTGTTTTACTTACATTATGTTTACAAGAATGCAAATTAGGACAGTCGCCCTCCCTACCTTACGTCACTCTTCTTGTTTTCAATCCTTGCTACCCATCCCCAATCCTTTGGGTAGGATCATCAGCTTGGCTGGGATCCAAACTGAAAAATAGCTCAGTCGTGAACGGTGTGCCGTGTGCTCCGAATACTTGGCGATCTCCGGTTCTAACTAGCCTTACCCGGGTACTGCGGATCTCTGCCCAAGGGACCGCGTTTATCCACTATAACAGGGAAAAAAATAATCCCTTCGAAAAAAGACCCCTAAGAGACCACTAGCAAACTTGCTCCTCCTTGCGGACACGGGCGCTGCGAGGAATCAGGGGAACGAATGGTCGGCGGAAAGGCCAAGGACCTGAAAAGACCGCACCCGGCAAAGGCAGGTCATCAAGAACTCCGCTTTGCCAGCAGAATCCTTCGCCACTTGGCCACCAACCCAATCAGGGAAGACCAAGAATCTAAATAGGACTACATTAAATCCAGGATGACAATCATGTCATCCCAAACTTATCACTAGAGCGGTCTAGAGGTGCACCAGCCTCTAAACGCCAACGATCCGTGGAGGAACCAAGTGCCCAAAGTCCAGCTCAGAAAAAGAACCAAAGCGATATACTTCGCAGAAGTAGCGAAGGATCGCAAAATATCGGCGCCCTGGACGAGAACGGTGAAAATTGGAAGATCTCGAAACCCTAATGGCGGTAGGTGCAAGTCTCCCTCGCTAAGGTGGCTGTGGAGGTCCTGAAGGACAACCAGGGACCCCCCCCTTCATGCCTTGATGCCAGATGGTATCAAGGCAGCATAACACTTATGGCCTGCGACGACACTAGATCCGCAGAGTTATATTAAGCAAAGTTTACCCCGGTGCCAGGCTCAAAGCAGTTAACGCTAGTGAGATAACATCACGTCAGAGTGCCAGAGCATAGTTTCCTGTGGCTCCATCGGCAGCCGAGGAAATTCTCACTATGCTGAAGGTCTTCAACCCTAACATCAAAACCGATAACTGTAAGGTTATCAAAACGAAGCAGACTAACATGTAAGTTATTCTACTCCTAAATGAAGACTGCCTGGATCAGTTGGCTGCCTGGAAAATACTGGGTGAACCACCGCTTCCAAAAAAGATCGTACTGAAGGTTTATAAAACATATGGAAACCAGTGGTGAAAGCGCGGGTCAGTTCGAAGTTGACGCATCCCTAGACTTCGAGCAGGTAACGGTAACATGTGCACGGAGCTCCTCCAGCGAGAAAGAAGCCGAAATGACTGTCGTCGACGCAAAACACCGGGAAAATGGTGCAGATGATACAGATAAACCTGCTCCAGTTTTATACTCAGATGCAAACAGCACACAAAACAACAAGCATTGGGGGGATCTTAATAAATGCACCTTGGCCAAATTAACCTGACCCTCTTATGATCTCAGGCGGATTACTTCACTACTGAGCCTCGGGAGACAAGGCTAGTCAGTTACAGTGGGAGTATTAACCGAACACTGTCAGACCTACGATTTCTGCAGAAGCTGTAAGAATCTGGGGCCAGTTTGTGTATGTCGAAAACGAAAATTTGTTTTCGTCTCGGGTTCGCGTAGGTCGAAAAATTGAAATTGAACGGACGAGGACGAACGTGACGCTTCCCCTTTTTGAAACAGCAGATCCAATCTTTTAGCGACATCAATATTCGGCCACCATTGGACTACATCGTTTACATCTATTTCTCTCTGTCATTTTCAATGCCTTAAATTCGCCTCGCGAATTGTTGTTTCCGTCTTGACCAATGGTTCAATCATTGATGCAATAGAATTCCTCCGTGCTTTAACGTCAAGATATAGTTCTATCTCGTGACCGAATTCGTCTTTTATTTCAGTCCGAAAGACATTATTGCGAACTGTTGTAATTTTTGAAAAATCTAACGAGTTTTTTTAACTTCTCTCGACTGAAACATCACTTTCATCAACTCAAACGACACGTCACGAAACACGACTCGACTTTCAGCAAAGGGGCCTTCTACTAGAGTATTGTAATACTCGTAGATTCGTAGCAATGGTGTTTTTATAGAAGCGGGTTGCTAATCCTCAGCTCCCCCGAGCTCCGCCGTCGTCTGGTCGCAAGTCCAGGGTGTGAAAGGAGGAGGGTGGTCGACATGCCGAATGGAGCATAATCGGAAAACCGAAGAAACTAGGCAAGAAACCGCATTGTTTAAAGCGGCACTTACAGCAACGTATCCATTGCGGGGACGTCGCGCTTGGACCACCAGCTAACGAATCAAATAAGAAAGAAGAAGAATAAGCCGACTTAAGTAAGTGAATACTCACAACCGACTTAAGTAAGTGAATACTCGTAGAAAATAAGGCCGCACCCAGGATCGTTTCCAGTTGTAGAGCCAAATAGGTAAGTATGAAGAAATGGTAGTTAAGAACGGCAAAGGTGTTCGATCAGCACAACGTATAGCGGTATTAACTATACGAATGACTATATTGCTTTTTATTTTATCAAAACGAACTAATACGGATTGAAAAATACAAAACAGGATGGTAAACTAAGATTTAGTAGCAGTTATAAATAAAACAAAGTTTTTGTTCTAAGTATTCAAAAATTTTATTAATAAAAGTTCTTAAACTTTCAACTTATTTTCTTTTTTCAAAATGCTGAATTTTAGGAATGCAAAAGGACATTTCTTTAAATTTAGGCTAAATAAATAAAATAAATATTTTGAGATTAAATATTTTGATTTTCTAAAATTTGAATCATTTCTCTGTATTTACCCAACATTGGGGTATATATTTGGCTACTGTCTTTGCTTGGATCACAGACCCTTTGGAAGTGATTTGGAATACATTTCTTTATATATTCACAATATGTTTCAGCGGGTGATTGTTGATTTAAAGTACTTAAATATAAGCTATATTTAGCTCGATATGCTGCTCCTAAAAGTGCTGCTTCTGTTGTTTTCTGAATTGTATTAAAATTTAATAACATATATTTTTAATATTATTATGAAAATAAAATAAAAACCTGAATATAAACAGGAGCATTAAAAACGTCTGCCATAACTTGTAAGATTGATTTATTAACGGAAGCACCACCAGTTGCAAGAATTTTTGTATTTTCGCCTGAATATTAAAGATATTAATTAAGATGATTATGTGTAAAATAAAATTAGCATACCAAAAGTATATCCAATTTCAGCTGCAATAGCTTTCCTGTGAAGCATTTGTCCCTCAATTAATGCACGAATTTCCGTTTGTGATGAATTAAATCTATAATATTTAGAAGTTACTTCAACTTCAAGTGATTTGAATCAAAAACAAACATACTTTGTAATTCCTTTGGCAGCATCCGGATGAGTGGCTGAAAAGTTTTTGCTCCAACGCAATGTACCTTTTACTTTCGGAATGATTTCAGTAGAATGGAAATGAAGCGCCAAATTTCCAAAATTACCGCGTGGGGTCGATTCTAGTAATTCGTTAAAATTATCCCAGTTATTATTGGCTTCAGCGCGTTTAAAAACATCTCGTACTAGTGATCCATTCCTGAAGCTAAAAGTATACGTTAAATATTGTTGAATGATAATTCCTTTTAACTTACCACAAAAGTTCCATAAACCCGTCCTCAGATGGATGATACAGAACGTGACCTTCCTCAAGTTTCGGCGGTTGATCAAGACTCATCATTAACGTATCACTTGTTCCCAATGAAATCGCCAACCACTCTCGATTTACAATCATTCCAGTTAGCGCAGAAGGATTATCTCCTGTAAATGCAGCAATTTTGCAATTTGATTGGAAATTATAGCGTTGCACAAAAAATTGATTAATATTTCCAATTATGGAACATGTCTCTACTGGATCGCCTAAGCGTTCTTCTAAATCGGGCGCGCAAGCATTTACGCAAGCCTTAGACCAAGTTTTTTTATTTATATCAAAGAGATTCATTCCTGATGCATCTGAGTAATCTATTGGTGCAATTTCACCAACAAATATTGAAGCTAAGAAACTACTAACTAGTGATATTCGTTGAGTATTATTATAGGCATCGGTTTTTGTTTGATAAATTTTTCGTATTTGAGGTCCTGTAAATCGCGGGTAACATTTGGAGCCTGTGATTAAAACCATTTCATCGCGCCCGCCAATTGCTTCTTCCATTTCTATGCATTGCCTCTCGGTTGTACCATCCATCCATATTGGAGTTCTGGTTATTGTAAAAGCCGAGTCATCAATTTGCACATGCAAAAATTTATCGGGATCTAAATTATTTAAGAGATCTACACCGTATCGCGACCAGTAAAGAGATCCATGTTGCTGAAAATTTGAAATATATACATATATTTAAAATATATATTTTTAAACAAAATATACCTGTGCTGAACCACCAATGGCTACTACAGTTGATAAGTTAGCTCCCTGAACTACTAATCTATCAAGAACCATATCTAAAGCCTTCACCCACATCACCGGTTGAACATAGTATCTTTAAAGAGTGCCTGGTTTATTAAAAATATTTATGTTTACTTTATTGGATTATTTACTCATTTTTCTTAGGTCCGGCGTTTACGCCGCCGGTAGTTCGAAATTCAGGCAAATCCGAATCAAACTTAACCTCGGCTTGAACCAGAATATTTAAGTTTACATCGAGCTGCACAGCTTTTAACTGAAATAAGAAAATATAATATACGTTTTTAATTTATTAAAATATCAGCAAGAATTTGGGAAAATTTTTGGCAAAATTTAATAAGAGTTCATCAATGGGTGAAATGTCAACCGGAAATGACTTAAAAAAAAGTGTTGAAAATACAATTATTGGCCTATGGGTTACTTACCTTTTACGATGGTCAACCAGTCACCACCAATTCGTTCATTACTATAACAACTCGACTTTGAAACAACCTCCTAAATAGTACATTTCGCACACATGGTCCCAGCAATATGCCGCCACACCTCAAGCAACGAGACCCACCCTGGCCCTCTTCCGTAAAACAATTCCCCAGAAGCTGATAAGTCGATTAGGTCACCCAGATCGCCGGATCTCCTCCCTCTGGACCCTTTTCTATGGAAGTATCTTAAGGGCCGGTTTATACGACCGAACAACGAACAGACAATGAACAGCCAAATGGATCGAACGAACTGGGTTTGTCGGGAAGAGGGTGAGAGAGAGATCGATGGGGAGGGCGGACAATTTTAATGTATATTTTAATGTCCTGGCCTCTCGAAATTGTTCTCTCCAACGGTCCCAATTCTGAACCAATATCATCCAGTTTGGCATCCTTAAGCTCTGACCGTCTTAGTCTACGGCATCCTTCCAACGGAGGTTGGCCCTCCCGCGCTGTCACACCATATAGATCTTAGCGCAGAGAACATTCCGAGCAGGTTCATCTTCACTCATACGAGCTAGATGCGCTACGCACCAGAGCCTACCGAGCTTTATTATCTTCATAACACCTGTGTCGCACTCGTCGATCTAGTGATTGGTTGATTAGAGTTTCCGGAATCGTTCTTCCATAAGGGAGGCTTTGTTGACTTTTAGCAGCCTTGCGGGTATCTCTGATTCCATAGGCGGCTGCGACTATTGACCCAAGGTAGATTAATGATTTTACCACTTCGAACTCGTGTTCCTCTAAGCAGGCTCGCCATAAAGGAGGGCAACTAGGTCGAATTGCCCATATCCCAAAACAGACAGGGTCCACAGACAGATTGAAAACCAAAAAGGTAAAACCCCCAGATCCTTGCTTTCTATCGTCAAGCAGGCAAGGTCTGAAACCCAAGTATGCAACGCTCTAAAATAAAATGAATGGACTTATTCTTAGCACAGAGTCCAAGAACAACTATTACAGTTTTGTCGCCAGATGAACCGACAACTCTTCTCAGTTGTAGTCCAAATGTTCGCCACTCTATTTACCTATGTAAACGGGAGAGGTGAGCGTCTCGTAGAATTTTTGTTATGAAAACATAGATTTTGAAAATAGGGGATAAAAACCCACCTTTGCCCCTAGCAGTCTACTCTCTGACAGTATCCAAAACTGGTATGTTCTGGATGATCACTATCAGACCATTTGCACATCAAGTTTAACATTGTCGACCTCCCACATATAAGTGCCTCTTCTTGGTTCCTTAAAAAACGATTTGGTCTAACTTTCAGGGACGTGGGACCTCGAAATCAGACCTGATCGCCGCCTCTATCAGCTCAATGTATAAACCAACAATGGCTGCAACGCAGCTCACGGAGGTGCTGATATCCTCCTACCATGACAGCAACACTGTTTCTTCCTCCCACCTGTCGCGTAAAGTGCCCTTGTGGAACGACAGACTGGCTATAATTCGCAGGAAAGTTAGGAGATTGTTCAATAGAACACAACATGCTCAGCACAGGGAAGAATACAGGTTCACCCTAACAGTATACAATAAGGACTTGAGACGTCCCAAAAGGACTGCCTGGATGTGTTGTGACAGCCTGCAGGCTTTACCACAGGCGACTAGACTCCAAAAGCTCCTCTCCAAGGACTCCTTCAGCGGAGTGGGCCATTTAAAAAATGAGGGTGATTCATACACCTCTAACCCCTCAACCACTAACCTTAAGGTGCCTGCCGTTAAGGTTCCAGACCGTTATTCCCGGAGCCTTTTTGGGAACATCTTCGACCGGGACAAAGTTAAATGAGCATTTCAGAAGTTCCTCAGTCTGATTCTCTGTCTTGTCTGTCTCTTAGACCCAGCTTCAATGATCTGCCTTAGAAGAAGAACGTTTATCGGAGAGATTATGAGCCCCCCGTAATAAAACCCATGTGTTTAATGTTTGATTTGATAAGGAATACATACTAATTTTCGACATATAATATTAATTTGTTTCATTTACAAATCCTACATCCTCCACCGGGCGCCCTGTATCATAAAAAGTTTCATGTATGTTCCATCTTCCGATATAATTTCATTTGTCTTTAAAAAAATCGGGTGTCTGTATCACGGATACGGACAAATGACGTGAATACAGAAATTCCAACTGCAGGGATTTAACAAATAAAAATATTTTTTAATATGTTTTTCCTCAAAAATTGGTTCACTTGAGGAGAAAAGCAATAAAACTCTGAAAGGCCCAGAATGGAAGCGAATTTCTTCTGAAAAGCAACAATAAAAAAAACAATAAAACAGTGGAATAACAGTGGAATTTATCCTTCAAATAGTACGTATATTGTATATAGCATGTGGTACCTGAGCTTCGCTCGGGAAAAAGTTAGACGTTTGGGGACGATATAGCGGTAGGAATACACTGTGCTGGCAGGCGAGCCATTAATTGTTATTTTAATCTTTTATTTTATTTATATTAAATAACTTCTCGTTGTCGTATTGAAGTCACATAGCTAATTTATTCTACTTGTCATACAGTTTTATTTGATACCCATGTCGGAGTTCGGGGAGCACAATTGCAAAATTCGACCGCCATCTTGATTTTTTTTACAAAATGGTCATATTGCATTGCCACGCGAACTATATATACATACATATGTGCAAAATTTAAAGTTGATCCATTATATTGAAGTGAGTCAACATCAAGTTGCGTATAAAAGCTTTATTGACATTGATGTCGGGGAAGTTAAAAGTAAACCATAAAATGTATGTATATTTCTTTTTCCGATATAAACAATACTTTTTGCAGCTCAAACTGTATGCCATAATTTCGTTATCATCGGCTTTTTGCTATTGAAAGCAAATTTACAGACGTATTCACGTAAAAAATCAATACTATTGCACAAAAAAACATTAATTCAATATACTATTGTAATCACGCCACAATATAAATGAACCAGATTATTACAAAAAATATTTTTAAATAAGTATAAATAAATCCAATGTCAGGACAAATATATAATTTCATTATCAAATTAGAGATCTAATTAATAATTTCTTACTATAAATTAAATTTATTGATAGCGATAAAAGTATTCTTAATATTTCATGCACAGGGACGTGATGATCGAGTGTTAGATAATAAGAATTAAGAATTACTTTTTTTTATATTATTTTATAGCATCCATATATACATAAATACATCCCACAATCTTACTTAATTTTATTTTTATTTTTGTAAAAATAGCTGCGTAAGACATGACGTGATAAGACAATGTAAAATTCATGGCCTGACTGATAACTGACGGTTAATACACATATCGTTCGACTTCTTAAAAAAACAGGATTTGTAAAGAAAATACCAGATATTAGATTAAAATTCAAGAAAGAATATTTTTCGCTCCTAGTTTTCGATTAAAAGATAGTGTTGTATTTTGTTGAAACGCCAAGCTCAGGGGTCACCCTATACACTACTGATCCGTCAGGTCGTTGCTCGTATTATGATGAAAGTGTCTAGTTGAAGGTTAGGTTAGGAAGTAGATAGGGGATACAGTAGGCTAACTGAGGTAATTCTATATAATCTTTATATTACATTTTTGATTGTGGTCGAACACATGCCTCATATTTATATAATTGTAATACTAGCTTTTGGCTAGATATGATTAGCTTTTGGCTAATTCTGTATTAAGAGCAAAAATTCCTTCATTTCACCGTACACAGTCGAGTTCAACATCATCAAGAGCTTCACAGACTATTGTTGTCCTTGGCCTCCTCTAGCGTTCACCTCCATGATTCTCGATCTCTGCCCCGATTTTTCCGGTTTCTTATTCCTAACTGTCAGCCTCGACGTCATCTATATATCTTTTCTTAGGCCGACTTGGTCTCCGTTTTTCTGGAGGTAGTTTCCCCAGCACCAGCTTTGTAAGGTTCCGTTCCGCACTTCGCTAGACATGACGGATCCATCGTAGTCTGTTTATTTTGATCACTTTGACAATGTTCGGAATCTTACTGATTTCATGCAACTCTGAGTTGTATGTTCTCCTCCAAATGCCATCAACCTGTATTCCTTTGTAGATCGAACGAAGGATTTTCCTTTCAAATCTTCCTGTCAATGCTGGGTTTTTCAATGCTCTCAAATGATCTTCAATAATAATATTCGCAAGATACACCCTTGTGTGTTAATCGATGCATCTCTTACTGCTTTTTCTAGGGCAACGTTTAAGGGGTTATATACCTTTTTGAGCGGAAAAATTGAGGAAAATTTGGAGTTTTTATAAGGTGTGTAGCAATCATTTTATTTTACTAAAGTTATTATTTATTGATTGTTCATGTTTTTATGAAAAAAACAAGCACTTTTTCTTAAAAAAATATATAAAATTAACGGAGTTATGGCAATTCTCTCAAAACCCCTTTTTTTAAAGCGGCTTGCGGTGACCACGATTGCACAAGAACTATTTGACCGATCATCTTCAATTTTTTTTTAAATTGTCCGTAATGATTGTGCTCAGTTCGTGAACGATTCGGTTTTTATGCACAAATTTTTAGTTTGCAGATCAGAATTTTAAAATAAAATTAGTAGAGCTCGAAAAATCAACTTTTTGAAAAAATCGTTACTGTATGCAGAAAAAACCAAATATTCTTTAAAATAATCGTTCACGAACTGAGCACAATCATTACGGACAATTTAAAAAAAATTGAAGATGATCGGTCAAATAGTTCTTGTGCAATCGTGGTCACCGCAAGCCGCTTTAAAAAAAGGGGTTTTGAGAGAATTGCCATAACTCCGTTAATTTTATATATTTTTTTAAGAAAAAGTGCTTGTTTTTTTCATAAAAACATGAACAATCAATAAATAATAACTTTAGTAAAATAAAATGATTGCTACACACCTTATAAAAACTCCAAATTTTCCTCAATTTTTCCGCTCAAAAAGGTATATAACCCCTTAATAACAAGCAGGAGAGCGCGACAACTTGCCTTAATCCTCTATTGGTTCCGAGGGGTGGGGATAATTCACCATCTATTCAGCATCGTTTATCGAAATTTTCGTCAGTTCTACTAGGTGTTTAGGTATTCCGAGCTGTCGAGTTCAAACTTGCGGAATCCAATTCCAGGTACAAATGTTGCAGTCTACAAAAAAGGTGCATTGATGAACTGCAACAAATACAGACTTATCACTTTGTATAAAGAAAGGAAAGAAAGCATTGGATATGCATCAGGTTTTGATCGACTACAGAAATGCTTATAACATGCTTTATAAAAGGGAGCTATGGAACAACATGAGAGAAATGGGTTTCCCGAAAAAGTGAATAGAACTGTGCAAAAGGACAACAGAAGAGTATAGAACACAAAAGAGAATACGAGGTTTAAATTCGATGAACTTTTCTCACGAATCAGGTCTGTGACAAGGAGATGAGATTTCACCAATACTTTTGAACATTTCGTTACAAGCAATAATGAGATTTCAACACATTCTTCAGTACTCAGTTGCTCTTTTAATGTCGATGACCGTGATTAGACTGTTCGTTCCCACGTACGTGCCCACGTTCTTCTTTGCCCCTTTCGTGATTACATTACCAAAATTGAAAAGCCGGCGTACTTTTGACAGGAACGTTTGGAAACGGAGAAATTATATTTTGACAGTGGTTTAAATTAGTTAGGTGTGAAATTTAAAATAAAATGGAAGAGGACTATCTAATTGCTGCTTCCTTGATATATTCGGCTTGTGCTGGTATATTATATACAAAAATGAAAAAAAACAAAAACCTAAAGAAACGTGAATGGGTTAAATCTTGGAGATTGAGGCGCGAAACGAAAGGCTCCTTCTATTTTTTGAAGCAAGAACTTCGCCTAGAAGACAAAATTTCTTACAGGAGCTACATTAGAATGAACGAGGAATGCTTTGAGGAAATTTTGTCACTAATTAGAAATGACGCTACCAGAAAGGATACAGTGCTAAGAAATGCAATATCACCGGAAGAGAAATTAACTGCCACACTTAGATTTTTAGCGACTGGGGAGAGCTATAGGAGTTTAGATTTCCAAACCAGGCTTTCTCAGTCGTTTCTGTCAGACTGCATCCCCGAAATTTGCCGTCTCCTCTACGAGAAGCTTAAAGACAGATATTTAAAGGTAAAATTTTACTATTTATTATATTTACTCATAAAATTTATGGCACTATTACAGTTTCCCTCATCTCCTGATGAATGGCGGAATATTGCAGAAAATTTTGGTCAACGGTGGCAATTCCCACACTGCATTGGTGCCATCGACGGTAAACACATTGCTTTCCGCGCCTCTAAGAAAGACGGGGCGTTATATTTCAACTATAAAGGTTTCAACAGCATTGTTTTGTTGGCGATGTGTGACGCGGAATATAAATTAACGTTCATCTCTGTAGGGTGCAATGGTCGCATCAGTGATGGTGGTGTTTTCAACAGATGCGATTTGAGAAAAGTAATTTCGCAGTCGGCAAAATATTTTCCCCCGGAAGAAATAATAGGGAATGAGAGAATGCTTCCTTATGTAATAATAGGTGATGATGCATTTCCACTGGAATATCATGTTATGAAACCCTTCCCATACAAAAGCAAAGAGCTTTCGAAACAAATATTTAATTATAGGTTGAGCCATGCACGCCAAACAATCGAACATAGTTTTGGCATTTTATGTAATAGATTCCGAGTTCTACAAACAACAATTTCTTTGCGACCAGAAAAAGTTAAAGACATTGTTAAAGCATGCTGTGTGCTACATAACTTTTTAATTGTTAAATCTGCTAACTATATGGAACCAATACATTTTAATCAATATTGTGTCGCTGAGAATGAGGAACAAAGTGGGTCTGAGAACCAAAGAAATTTTTCACGGCTCGCAGGAGACATCCGATTGCAGTTCGCCGAATATTTCACTGAGGAAGGAAAAACTCCGTGGCAAGATAGCTATGTTTAGGGAAATAGATACGTCACTAAAATATGTATAAAACCAACCTTTTTAGAATGTATAAAATAAAGAATGTATAAAACCAACCTTTTTAGAATTAAATTTGATGATTTAATGTAACATAATATTAAAATTATAATAAATATTTAATTTAATACATTAAAAATTGGTATATTCATCATCAAATATCCTATCTATTTCTAATTGCAGAGTGTTCGAATCTGGAACAATTTCTTCTCCAAGTTCGATGTCTTCCTGTTGAACTGAAGAAGTCTGCGTACACGTAGGTTTCTTCAAAACCTCTACCCGCAAGATCTGCGGCTTCCCCATTTGCGGTTTTAGGCTGTTACTTTCCGAAATGCTAGTAAACATTTTAAAATTAGATGGAGAAGCACTTCTTGGGGATGGTGACGGCAGAATCCTTCTAGGCACTAAGTGTCTTGGCAAATTTAATTTAAATTCGCTGGAGCTGTTGTCCTCAATATTTGTATAAGTGGACGCTGTTGGAAATGGTGCAAAACTTACAGGACCTTTCCTCCTTGGCGTACTTGATGCCGCTGGCGAAAGATTTTCCTTTCCAACGTATCCAACGGTGCTCGATGAGCTAAGTTGTGCCGCACAATGACAAATACTGCTTACACCTTTCTTCCTGTCTTTTTCTTTTGTTTGCGCATCGTGGATAAGCTCCATTATTTTCCACTTTGTTTCGAAAAATATGTCGTCTGACAACCCCTGCAATTCCATCTCGACAATTTTCGCAAAGTTCCCTTCTCGGGTATTTTCCAAGGGATTTGGCCTCGTGGACTTCACATTTTTTATTAAATCGCTAGCACACTCTAACGATTTTAAAATCTTTTGTTCCAGCTTATTTTTTTTTTGCCCTCGGCGGTTGCTAAAATTACAGTATTAAGGAAATGAACCAATTATGTGGCATTAATAAAAGTACCTCATCAGTGGACTCTTTTTCAGGAAGGCTCAGAACGTCTTCCGTATGCGTACCCTCAATAGTCTCGTCGGTACTTGATTCCTGTTAAATAAGATTAATATTATAACTATCTTTAAATGTGTAAATACTCCACACCTTCGGAAAACTTATGTTTGAATCCATTTCAAGCTCGCTTTCGGCGCAATCCAAAAATTTTAAATGCTCGAAACACCACAATCGAGGCGAATAAACATCATCAGCACCGGCCCCGCTTCGTTTTGATTGCAGCACAGAAGCCTTCTCTTTCAGATATTGCGACCGCAAGGTTTTTATTTTTGCCTTTAAGTCCCCGACTTTGATGCCAGGCTTTTTCTCTTGCAGCCGCTGTACAATACCTTCCAAGCACCTCTCCCTTTTGACTCGATTCATGTAGTCTCGGTGCTTCACGTTGTACAGCATGGGAAACTGCTCTAGCTGTTCCATAAAATATATGGTCTGCTCTCGAGTCCACGTTGCCATTGTACCTTATTAGATTACTAATGAAAAATAAATATTAATTTTTAAAAAATACAGAGAATGTAAGTGTGTCAAGATCTGTGGTCAAAAGACAAAACATGTTAAGTCGAAAAGAGTCATTTTTCTGGATAGCAATTTAAAGATAACGGTTGTTTTTCCAGAAAACCAATATCTTAGGTGAATAAAGTTTCAGAATGATGCAAAAGCATCAAGTATTATTGCCAGCGCATTGAACAAAACGATAGCAGAATTTGTTTTAACCTGTAATCATGTAGGAGAAATATGTGATAGGCTATGTGGTCCTTTTGAACGCAGTAGGACACAACGTTTGAATAGGCTTATGGAATCATTCTTTCAAGCTAAACGAGATGAGAAAGAAGATATGTTTTATCTTTTTACCACAGGTATAATTTAATTTACTTTTACTATAAATAATCCAGCATTTTGGTTGTTATTTATTTAGTGAACGGCTGTTGATAGCACTCACCTTGCAGTTGAAGAAAAACCAGCAAAAATAAGAAAAACTGAACACAAAAATATTTTCGCTAATAAAGTTTATATAAATTGACCGTTATTGTTACTGTTTCAGAGTCTTTCCGCTCAATAAAAATCACTATGCTTTCGCTTCACTATAAAAATCAATTTCACACACTTTATAAAAATAAACAGTCTTTTAAACATCAAACTACAAATTTTTTCTTCATAAAAATTTATAAAAATCACTTCACAAACAAACAAAATACGTTACGCTGAAAATACTACTTCCGTAATAAATAAACAATCGTGTTTAACCTCAAATTGTTGATTGTTTTGATATTTATGAAACGGTTGGAAAAAGAAATATACCACGTGACTTCCAATGACCAATAAAAATTTGTGTCTCGTTCCGTCACGAACGAAAATTTTAAATTGACGTTCGTCATTTCCCCTCATCATCTCCACTTCCCCGTTTGTCTAAAAGCTCGTGAGGAACGTACGTAGGAACGAACAGTCTAATCACGGTCGATGGTTTACTTACACCCGTATCTTGATCCGAAACTTCTTATTTCTTCGGAATCGTAGGTTGCAACTTATTATGTTCCTCGTTGTGTTTATTTTTGAAATAATTTATCATTACTGATGTAGTCGCCTTCATTCCAACGTCACCACGAGAAGTTTTTAATTCGTACAATTTACACACGACACTTTTAGAATCATTTTTATGTTCATCGAAGTTAGAGGCCTTCGTCGATTATTCCATATTATTAGTTACACAATTTCAATTTTAAACAGACAAGTTTCCCGCCACGAGGGAACCAAATACCTTTGCCTAATATTCGGCTATTCGGCCAGAAAGTACACAGAATATTCGGTATTCGGCGTATGGCCGAATGTCCAATTCGTTGCAAGTCTAATAGTGGTATCAAAAAAAGAACAACGATTAGGGCGAAGTGTTAGTATTATAAAACATAGAACCAAGAAATCTCAAGACAATGCAAAGTAAAAATCCTATTTTACGGGTCTGAGGCTTGGACATTGCCCAAACAAACAGAAAATCAGCTCAAAAACTTCAATAGGAAAATTAAGAATATGTGGTCCTGTACCGTTTAACCAAAACGAATGACGCACTAGAACGAACGAAGAGCTTGAACAAATGTATGACGAAATAAATTAGAGCTACGAACATAGAAATGAGTAGACTACGATAACTCGAAAATGTTATACGAGCTTCGGAGAAAAGAATGCAGGCCCAGATTTTAAATGAGAGGCCATCAGTAAAAAAGCGTAGGACGATCAAAAAATAGGTGAATGAATGAAGAAACTTCGTATAACAAACTGTAAAGAACCAGCAAGGCGTAGACACAAATGAAAGAAGAGACATCAAAAGTTCCGAGTCCTACAAGGACTGTAGCGCAGTAAAAAATAAATTATTCCATATAAGTACTAAACAATTAATAGTGAAAATTAGATGCACTTTGTAATTTAAGAAAATATTTTTAATCCATTGTTAAAACTAAAATAAACATAAAAATATACAGTATGCAGCAAAGTGTTAATTAAAAAAAAGTGTATAAAACAAGTAAATTCCCAGGCCAACTTTAATCATCAAATAACTGATGTGGAACAAACTAAACAAAGTTTAAAAATAAAAATTTAATAGTTATAAAAAGTGGAAGCAGCTTGAGATAACAATGAACGAATATAACATTTTTATATAGCACGTAATTTAATTTTACGTAACCTGGAGATAGTTTGCAAAATTCATTAAAGATAGTGTTGTACCCAAGGGATGCAAATGTGCACTGTTATGCTAATTTTAATCCTCTTTAGTATCAGTGAAATTCTACCTTTCTAGCAGTTACCAATGATTACATCATTTTCAACGATTTTTCACCAGCAGGTAATCTTAAATTATTTTATGTTTTCTCAAATGATAACCTCTGATGGGAACATATTAAACTTCACCTGTTCTGTGCTTATGGCTGGATAAAATAAGTAAACAAATAGAAAGTACAGTTAACTATCTTGAGATCCCTGCTCTTCTCAGCACTGACAGATTGTTAACTGCGTATCTTTTAAAACGTTTTTACTAAGAAGGTGATATTTTAAATATTTCACACAATTTCCAATAAAAGAAAGTCCATGGGAAAATTGTAGTCCTATTCATACTTGCAAATCAAGTAATCTCTATGAAGTTCATATTATAAAATGTACTTACTTTCTGTGTGCTCAAATCAAATCCTAAGTATGTATCTTCCTTCTTAGGGACCATTTTCCTTTCTAGTAAATTACTTTATCTTGAAAACTTCTGCATAGATTTAAAACTTATTATTTAAAAATTTCTAAACGCTAGCAATCTATAATACCGGGCTATACACACTTTGCAATATATTTATCCCCAACAGTAGAAACTACCTCGCTGGAGAACTAACAACTCGCAACTGACGATTATAAATTCCAAACATTGAATTACTCTCCTTTAAAGGCTCTAGAAACTAGAACTTTGCAAATCAACAGCGAGAACAGTGAGACTCCGCCACGCGCCACAATTGGGGACAGAAGAGCGAAGATCCACTACTGACAGACTGACACTTTGCCCAACAAGTAGAAACGTCAAAACTGTTATAGACTGAGCGAACGCATTGAAGTGCAGTAGAGAAATTGCTTTCGTTATTTGCACCTGAATAAATTTGAAGATAGTGTGGTTTCTACACTGTTTGTTTATTTTATTTAGTTGGCTGATAGGATGGACCACTGACATATAGATTATTATATGTCAGTGGGATGGACACAATATAATTATAAGACTTGATATGAATGTTCAGGATCTCTTGTGATTCAGTACAAGAATATAGAAAGGGATAAACGAGATGCTTCCAATGCTAGCACTTGGTTCTGGTGGAGGAGGACGAGTAATTGTTGCGTATTCGCCCTAAAAACTCTAGACATAGGTTAGTTTAGTTTAAAATTTAGATTTATGAATAACTTAGGGCTTAAATAGGATCTAGTTCTAGTTTTTACCTAGTAATACATTTAGATTTAAGTAAGCTTAGAGTAAGGGTGCGAAAGGAGGAGGCTAGTTGACCTGCCGAATTGACCAGAATTGGGAAACCGAAGAAACTAGGCAAGAAACCGCTTTTTTTAAAGCGGCACCAACAGCAGCGTATCCGTTGCGGGGGCATCCCGTTCGGCCCGCCAGCTAACGGATCCAAGAAGAAGATCACTGCGTCCAGCCCAGATAGTAAGTAATATTAACTAGATTAATGTAGTTTTAAGATTCTTTTTATATAAAATAAATATATCTTCGATACGATTTTTTTCTATAAAATAAAATTAAAAAACAGATGTCTTAGCCGAAAGACGGAAGTTAAGTTTACGATAAAGCTTAATTTAGAGTGCCAGTAAGTTAGATAGATTAGAATAGGCTAGAATAATTATTTTTAAGCATTAGTTAAATTAATAGATATATGGTAAGGTAATAAATAAAAAATTAACAGCTAAGGGGTCGTGAGAAAATTCAAATTTTAAAAAGTCTCTAGTATCTCTACTATCTATAGCATTCACGGGCGTGAACACAGCAAATCGGGCCTTTCCGTGGGTCGCACCCACCTGGCGCGAACACTGCAGGTTAGCCGGTGGCGGCTAAATAATCCAGAGCTACTTCGCTACTTGTGGCGTTCGCATAACCGCGATAAATGTTTTTGTCTGCCGTGAATTCACGGGGGGAATTTACACCGTATCCACTCAGAACGGAAAACAAAGAGCAAACTAGACGAGAAAACCATCCACACTCGCGTTCACGGGTGCTCGCGGTTGTTCACCGCGTGACTCTGGGGCTGGCTTAACCATGACCCAAACTGGTAGGATAGCATAAAGGGTGACTCCTAAGCTTGGTTTTCTTCATATAAATTTTTTTACTTTCTTGAAGAAAAAAATTACGTAATATTTACCGAGACCACCTTTCATCCACGTGAGATTTGGTGAGATTCGGGTCGACCCCCTCCCCCGCTAATTACCTCGCGTAATTTATGAAAATACTACAAATTCCTACTACGTTATAAATTGAGTTTTTTCGCAGTCTCAAGTTGTGTTAAAGTATCAACTTACAACAATTAAAGTATTGTTTATTAAAATTGATGAGATACTTATTATAATATAGAATAAAAACAAAAATTGTCAAAATAAGAAAAACTATATTTTAAAATAAGGGAAAAATCCATAAATATGAATATATTACTTAAAAATCAACAAAAAGTGATGCCCCCAAAATTGAAAAAATCTGACCACTCATGCAACGAATTCAGTAGGTTTAGAGCTCTCCACTACTAAATTATACTGGTCAACTTCTTCACACATTGAATTAAATTGCTCAACAAATTTATTTAGTTCCTTCTAAAAAGCAAAAAAAAACAATTATGAAATTAAAAAAGAGATATGATTTTAATAAAACATTACATGTGTTTTTCTATCAGCAGCTTTTGTTCTTTTCTTTCGCGGGGACACGGGTTTTTCCTCCTCTGATTCACTGTCACTGTCACTGAGGAACATTGTAAAGTTATGTCTTAATTTTTTACGCCTTCTCGGATATCTTGTGTATGTTCTTAAATCTCCCTATAAAATAAATTAAGATTTGTTTAGCTAATAATTGGATAAGAAAAGTAAACATTGTATTACAGTTTTATTGAAACTGCTTTGAATATCATCAACAGGATCATCAAAAAGTTTCACAGAATCATTCTTGTTGGACTGTTCTTCATTAATAATTGTTAAATCTAATGAATTATCCAAATTTGTACTTTCAAACATTTTTTCAGAAACATTGGTTTCAGATCGTTTATCAATCATTGTGGAACAAAGCATTTCTCGAATATCTTTTTGCTTAGGTTCATCATCAAAAACTGGACGGATTTTGGAAAACCTCAAACGAGTTGGCTTTGCAGGAAGGAGTCTTTTTAGTCTTTTTAATTTCAATTTCAAGTTACTTTTGATAGGTTTTGTTGTTTCATTTCTTTCTTTGTAATCTTCCTGATCATTTATATATTCTTCAAATCCGAAACAATCTCCTGTGATATTTGAGGTACCAGACTGGTTTTCTTTATTTTCACTTTCATTATTGCATGCATTTATGTTAATGTTATCAATCTGAAAATATAATTTGATAATATAAGAATATATGTATGTAATAATTCAATTTCAATTCAATAAAAAATTTATTAGCTTCATTTTTTTATAATAGTTCTTATAACTTTAGGTAGTTGCTGATTTAAAGAATTATGTCTGAGGTTACATATTTTCTCTTGGTAGTTCTTGTGAACGGATATCTGTAGAGACCTAGACTTTTAGCAGACCCGGATAGAATAAAGGAATGATGGAGACAATATTTTCAAAACTTATTGAATTCAACCCAAAGAATAAACGAAGACTCACAGGCGGAGGCAATGGTAATCCGTCAAGATAGTATTCCAATTGAACCACCAACACTGGATGAGGTACGGGAAGCTGTGAAAAGCTGACCGTAAAACAAATTCTGGAGAAAACTTGGGGAAGGAATGTACATGCATGATATTTTTCGACTTTCAACAGGCATATGACTCGATAAACAGAGAGAGGCTGTACAGGATCCTATTGGAATTAGGAGTCCCCTCCAAGCTGGTACGACTGATAAAATGTGCAACGAGTAGCTCCCTGGCGAAAGTAAGGATCCAAAATGCAGTAACAGAAGAGTTCGAAGTGCGACAAGGTCATAGACGACGAAATGGACTAGACCCTATGCTTTTCAACCTGGCCCTAGAATGGGTCATAAGAAAAACGTCAGTACAAAGAAGTGCGTCCATAACAACGCAGTCTGTATAACTACTTGGATATGTGGATGACGTGAACATCGTGGGAAGGTCCCTCTTGGAAGCAAAAGAAGTCTATGTCGAACTAAGAGAGGCGGTCAAGGACATAGGGCTGAACATCAACGAATAGAAAACAACGGTGATGCAACAATCCAGCGCAGGTTTAGAATGGGAAGAAATATAACCATCGTCGAGCCCAATCTAGAAGTAGTCGATAAAACAATGTACCTTGGGTCTACAATCACAAAAGTAAACGAAGAAAAAGAAGAAATAACCAGACGAATACTACTGGCTAATAGAGCCTTTTATGCCTAAAAAAAATCCTGAACTCAAGATTTGTGCACAGGAAAACGCTACAAAACAGTAATACGACCAGTACTGTGTTATGATAGCGAGACTTGGACTATGACCTAGGACATAGAGGAACGAGTCAACAGGTTTGAGAGGGAAATTTTCAGATGCATAATACGCCAAACGAGAGAGGATAAAATATGGCGAAGGAAATACAACGAGTTGTATGAAATTTTTGACGACCCACAACTCTCAACTTTAATAAAAATTAACAGATTTAGACTAGCCGGCCACGTAATAAGGATGAAGGGCAATCGTATCCCAACCCGGCTTATGGCATTAGAAATTTCGGGAAATAGGCCAGTAGGTAGACCCAGGAGGAGATGGATAGACTCTGTGATGGCTGACGCAGAGACAATGATGGAACATTCGGAACTGGAGAAATGCTGCAATTAACCGTCAAACTTGGAGAAATACCCTAGACGAGGCCAAAGCTCGATTTGGGCTGTAGCGCCATTGGATGGATGGATGGAAGAACGAGTTTCGTTTCAGTAGCTCCCAATTCACCAGGCTGGCTAATCCTAAGAGCCACCCCTTAGAGGTCCGAAAGATATGCAAAAGTAATCACACTCATAATTATTATTATTACCCGTAAGAGAGGTCGAGACTCAAAAGAAATCCCAAAAGAAATCTACATATGAGGATCCCCTTGGAAACGTGGGCAGAATATACATTTGTAAAATTATTGGAAATATCAACTTTATACTTACATTTTGATTCGAATTTTGATTTAATTTATTCGGTGATTGTTCCTTTTTGTTACTTAAAGTTGTCCTCCAGTTTGGAAGATTTAAAACATCTACAACATTTATCGTTTTTAACGGACTTCTAGATCCAAGAGTTTTACGCGGACTTAAAACTTTTGCTTTTGATTTATCATTTAATCCATCGGCATCCGATGGTGGCACATTTTCTGCATTCGATGAATTTAAATCTGAATTATCTTGGCTTGCCGGGAAAAAATCGCTCGAGTACGATGGTAGATCATCATTATCTCGTGAAAAATAAAATAAACGCGGTACAATTGTCTCATTTTGAACCCTCCAGGGGCTTGGCGGAGCTCTTATTGGAGAGATATTATTATTAATTATGGATTTTGTTTTAGTTGGAAGTGGTGTGGATTGTGAAACAAATTGCTTAGCAATTTCCAAAAGTTTATTTTTATCAGTAATCATTTTTCTTCCGCTTGATTTTGTAATATTTTGAGCATTATTCATAATAGCTTGTCGAGCTATTTTATTTACTGGGGTTCTGTTCGGAGTTACCGTATCATTTTCCTTTTGATTTATGTGATTATCACCGTCTTGGTAGCTGTCCTGGAAATGATTAAATTCATTTTCACCTAAATCTACCTGTACAATTTTGCGAGTATCATTGGGTTTAGTCAGTTTCTTTACTATTTCTGGTTTCAAGTTGCATTCTTTCAACAAGTTCTTTTTTACTTTATTCATAATAATTTTAGGTTTCGTAATCTTTTTCTTTTTTGCCAAATTGTTTATATTTTGAGGTTTGGGCTTAGCCATTGATGCTATACCCTCCTTTATTAGTTTCTGAATAACACCATCAGTTGCACCTTCACCTTCTGATAAACTCGACTGTGATGAGAAGAACTCGTATACGTCTTTATCATTATTATCTATCTTGCTTTGAGGAATGTCTTTACTATTTTCTTTAGTAACATTTACCTTCTTGGAGCGGTGCCTTTTTGGGGTTGAATATATGGAACTACCGGCAATATTACCAGCTTTTGTTTGTACTTTCTTATGAGAGTCGATTTTGGATTGTATATTTGAAATATCTTTACTACTTAGGCGTTTTATTTTCACTTTGCATTTTTTTACTTTGAAATTATTTGGATCCTCTTTCCACCTGACCTGTTTACACATTTTTACTTCCTCACTCGACTTTTCTTTATTATTTTTTGATGAATTTGAAATATTTTTCTTTTCCAATTCTGGTCCGGCCTTATCTCTATGTAAAGATAATCGGCTACCTACATTTTTCGTGATCTGAACATTTTCAATTTCATATATGTCGCAATAGTTAACACTTTTTTGTGCGTCTTGTGAATTACCCTCTGTTTTCCCACTTTTTTCTGGCAATTCGTCTTTCACTAATTTTTTATCTTTATTTTCCCCAAAAGCTTGAATATTGGGATTAATTTCAGTTTTGTTGGTTCTATTTCTCTTAACTTTAACCATATTTTTTTTACTAAATTCACATTCACGGAACTACACTTTTAGAAAATAAACAATTCCAAAATAAAATCAGATTATCCATTAATTTATAATTGCGATAAAAACTATGCGTATTGTATTTTTACAAATAAAACAATAAAAACATGAAGCAAAACGCAATTTTTCAACAAAACGTAAACTTTGATTAAATAAATGGCGGTTTCTTTTGTCAAACGCGTCAGTGTTTACATACATGTTCAACCTAACCTAAAGCTGTATAAAAGTTTTTGAATATAAAACTTTACAAAATACAGTCAGAGACAAAAATTGTATGAAATGCCCAAATTTTTTGCAGAAAAATTTCATTTATTTATAAATAAACGCTGCCAGTTTTACATTAAAATCAATTAAGATCAAAGCAAATAAATATAGGTACTTAATAAAGTAACTATGATTAAATTTGTATGAAAAAACAATAAAATTAACTAAATAACATCCTATTATAACAGTTCAGGATTTTTAGTTCTTCTTCGTTGGCATACCACTGTGGTATACCGAAAATTTTTTTTAAATGTCATAACACTATACAGCTGACTGTCCACCTTTGTTTGTGATTACTTTAAAATCCGATAAGCAATGGATAATTCAAAAGAAGTGGAATTTGTTTATGAATATCAAGTGTATGATGGAACTAGGGAAACAATATCAATGCCTATACAAATACCGTATAAGGATAATATAGAGGAACTTGTTACAAAATTAATTAATCAAATGGAGCCCATGATGAAGTATTTAGATGCCGACATAGGTAAACACATTTTCCTACCTTCCGCCCACTTTCTTAAGCAAATATACTCTTTTTAAGAACTGAAAAAAGCGTTACAAGATTTTATCGTTGAAACAAATCAAGAATATTATGATGAACGGGATGAAAGTCTGATGGTAAAGGCTAAAAATGGAGAAGTGGACATTGAAGCCCTTATCAAGGAGAGTGAAAAGTGGTATAAGGATGAACTGATTAAGTTTGCTGATCGAATTGGACCGTCTGATGAAGATATTTTTGCGCAATCTTTTCACAGGTAAGTAATATATGAGAAGGTTTAAAGAGAGTCGCGATTTCCATTTCGTAATGATCATATATCCCAAAACGCCAAACAATCGTTTAATCCCTGAGACGCCTTAACGGAACCAAATTCCCCCTTCAGCCAGTATATAAAACACACTTTGCTTCGCACACCGTAGCATTATACGCTGCTCGACCAAAAGTTGCCATGCTCCAGCTTGGCTCCAGCCGGCTACATGGCTGCAAAATTTAAATATTACAGATACATGGCTACAAGTGCCCAGAATAGGGTGCGCAACACATGATGCTTTTCGTGATTGCACTACCCACAAGCATACCACAGCGAACTGTATGCCGCTGTATTCCGCTCAAATTTGTAAATATTCGAATTTCAAATCGTGTGTACTCGTATATATAATTTGGGGTACATTTTATGATTATTTCCGTCATAAGGGTGGGTACGCAGTCAAAAAATCTATCTAGTACGGATAATGCTCTGTGTCCTGAACGACTTAACAGACTGATACTTCGAAGTGTGACTCCTAAGCTTGGGGTTTCTACATAAAACAATACTTACACCTGTTCTACTGTATTCATAAATTTTCCTTTTAAGATTGATCCACTCTTCATCTTTACCCGATATTCTTGTAAAAGAAAAAGGCTATGCAAAAATAGTTTCCGATATGATTAAACATATGGATGCGGAGGTTGAAGATTTAAACTCAAAGCAGCAGAAGGAAATGGATTCTAAAATAGATCAGCTAGATATATCCACTACATCCGAGGTTTGTCGTTCCAGTTAGCAAATTTTAATTACACACTGATTTTTTTAAGGATATCAACAATTTGCTAGCTCAACAATACTCAACGCAAAATTACTTACGTAAAAAATTCGAATCTGAAATTGAAGCTAAGAGGGGTCACCAAAAGAACGAATATCGCGAATGGATTACAAGTCAAGTTAGTAAAACATTTCAATCATCGCCAGTTGCTACACCATTGGGCAATCGATCTTCAATGTTTGTTTCTCAAATGCCTTCTATGGAGGAAAGCTTTACTATACATTTGGGATCACAGTTGAAACATATGCATAATATAAGAATTTTAAGTGCTGATGTGACAGATTTATGTAGTCCTTTACATGCAGAGGAAAGGTAACATCTTCTTTTAATTATAATGACAATAATTCAAAAATCAAATATTTAGTTTAAACGGACTAAATATGGCTTTGGGACTTTATTCAAGCTCACTTTGTGGAGTTGTTGTTTTAACGCCAGCAGGTCAAATACAAGCAAATCCGAAAATAGTTAAAAATGCTAATATGTCTACAGAATTTCATTTTGAACAGGTATGTATAAGTTTTAATTTTGGGTGCTTTAGATAAATTACATATTATTTTCAGATCGATGATCAGCTAGAAAAAATCCAAGAAGATATTAAAAATTTAAATGATAATCTCGATAGCCCTAGTGGAGAAAAGAGTACTCCCAAATTAAAAACAGGCGATTTTTTTATTACAAGGCATTCCAATCTCTCACAGACCCATGTTATATTTCATCTCATATCCGATGAACCATTAAATAGTCCAAGTGAAATAAATTCTAGACATCCAGTTATTCTTGGACTAAGAAATATTTTGAAAGCTGCAAGCCGTCATGATATAACTATGTTAACAATACCAGCACTTTTACGGCATGAAATGTCAGAGGTAATATTAAATTAAGGTGATTATTATTGATATTATTAAGTATGTTATAGGATATGACTGTGCCATGGTGTGTACGCAGAGCTGAATTAGTATTTAAATGCGCAAAAGGATTTATGATTGAATCAGCAACTTGGGGCGGAGCTGAATTAAGGTTAATTAATATGAAATTATAAAATATTCAAAAGTATTTTCATTGTGATAATATTTTAGCACTTTACAACTTTTATTGCCGCATGATATATCGGAGGAGTTGTTTATAACATTAGCTGGAATGGTTCCTAATGTTTTTAGAGTGGCGAATCCAAAAATATTAGTTGATAATAGTAAATAGAAAGGTTTAGAATTATAATGTTATCTTTAATACAATTTTATGCAGTAAAAGTTAATAATTAAAATCTATATATATAGAAATGAATCCCTGTTTCCCTTGGTCAGGCCATAACTTGAGAACCACTTTACCGATTTCATTCATCAAGTTTTCTAATACTTTGTAGAAGGTTTTTTTTACTAATGTGTATATGTCCGAATGTTCGCAATAGGCACCTACACCGTGCAACCGATCTTAATGAAATTTTAACCATGTGCTATTTACATTAACAGAAAGAATGTAGGCGCTGCTATGGGAAGCTTCGTTGAAAATCATTGTAGAGCTTCGAAATTTTGCTCAAAGGTCCGTGGGGGTTTCGCATGGTGCACCTCCAAGCCCAGTTTTGAAAAATTTAAAATGTCTGCTGAAATATGACCGAAATTTAAAAGGCCGCGGAAATATGATTGAATTTGCCAATTTTCTTCCGATTCCAATGAAAGGTCGCAAATAACGAATTTGTACCCAAAACTTATAATTTCAACATGGCCGCGGACGAATTCTGCTAATTTTGTTCCGATTCGCTATGACAGGAGGAATCTGGAATGTAAAGAGGCAACGAGAAAGAAGGAAAGTTATGTAGCTGTGAAAGTAGGAAAGGCGAAGGACTGTGGTGCTGCCGGCATTCGAACCCGGGACCTCTGGGATGGTAGCCAGGCGCCTTACCCCTGACTGCCGAGGCCCCCTTGGCTATCTATAAAAACTCCCATACTGCATCCTTGCTAAGGGTCGAGGTTTATTGTGTGGCAGGCCTTCAGAATGGCCAGCCCTTCCAGTTGAAAGATACAAAGTGACAAAATGATGTCAATTCTTGGATTTAGGGTACGTATCCCAAATCTACCTGGGGCTTCACAGCAAGTGCCACGTAGTTTAGGGGGCTGGCCCGAAGAACCGATAGCTACAATCAACTACCAGCCCTATTCTGCTTAGATGATAAATAAAACGAAAGCTCGTCAGGAGTTCCAGCCTCCTAAAATTTAAATTTTATGTCCGCTTTATCTTTGTCTATTTGGATGAATCTTCTAGCTTGACAAGTACTTTGGGTCCTTTTTCAGCTATTACTGGGGTTAGCAAGCAATAACGCTTTTAATTGTAATTTTACGTATAATTTTATACACAACAAATGTTAAATGGCTTAATATTTAATCAAAGAAACTTTCACCAAAAATTTACGTTTTTCAAAATCAAATATATTTCCCGCCAAAACATTTAACAGTTTTTAAAAAACTAACCGAAATAGTTACATTTGCACGAAAAAGAATTAATTCATTTTAATTTTCGCGCAGTTTAATACGAAATAGAAGTGTGGATTTACACATTTCATGCTGGTAATTCTGTATTGTCAAATTTGTTTATATTGGATGTCAAAAATTTTGTGTCCGAGAAGAATTTTGTAAAACTTGTAGATTTAAGAAAAAAATGAAAGACACTTTACTAATAATAACTTAAAGACTTCCCACATAATTTAAAAGGAAATGAAAAAAACGAAGGAACATAATTTGTAGCACAATATGTTGTCAAATTGACCGCACAGCCATTTAAGCTGAGATTCGCATTTTCTTCAATGGTTTGCTATTATGAATTGGTATTACAAATTTTTGGTTCGTCGCCCTTACCTAGTGGTTTTGGCTATTGGAGTCTTATCACTAGCCTGTATAATAGTTTCATTAACAACAAAAGATTTTCCAGATTTTAGTGATCCCACATTGGTAAGTTACTTGATTTATTTTGTTTTTGTTATTGTGCTCCGGTGTTAATTGTTTTAAAACCAAGGGATTTGAGGCTCGTGGAACAGATATTGGGCAAAAGTTGACTGCTTGGAAAAACCTGCTTCGTGAGACTGGACCATCGGGAAAACTTGTTGCTGATCCTAATGACTTGCAGACAGAAGAAACTCTATCAAGTATTAAAGATCATTTGCAAAGGAAAAAAGAAAAGAAAAAGAAAAAAAATAAGAAGAAAGGAAATAATAGTTTAAGAACTAAAGTTAAGGAATTAAAAGATTATTCCAACAATAAAGTTATGACAATTGAAACAATTCAATTTAAAGACTATGATTTAAATGACACAATCATTAATAGACAAAAACATTGGGAATATGGAAAAAATACTTCTTTTGTAGATGATGAAGACAATAAAGAAATAATTCAATCTAAAAAGAATAAATGGATGAGTCTTAGAAATTTTTACCCGCCAGAACAGAAACATGGAATCCATGTAGTTAACGATGGATTTTTTTGTGAATCCCCTAGTAAATTCTTGCAATTTTCTTAATATTTCTCGTTTAATTTATTTCTTTTTCCAGCAAAAGACTATTCCCACTTTGTTATTCAGAGAATTGGACCCAATTCTACAGATACTCTATTTGAAATAAATTCTCTATTAGCAATGTGCCAACTTGATCATCAAATACAGGAGATCAACGGATATTCAGATTATTGCCAAAAAGAGTTGCTCTCGAATAATTGCTGTCGTCCTTGGTCATTACCAAATTATGTTGCACTTTTAACCAATAAATCATCCTGTTTTGATATTGATGTAAGTTTATTCAATTTTACTTATCTTAAACAATACCAACAACAAATCCAATTTCAGGCGGAAGGTGTTGCTTCTCTGCAAAATTTATTATTCAACTGTTTCGAATATTTCCACAGTTTGAAATTAAGTTACGACTGTACACAATCGAAATGCAGAGCTCCCATCGAATGTACACGATACAATGCAATTTTCAATATTTTGCATTACTTAACGGATATTAACTTTATGAAAATAAATGTTAGATTATGTCCCTTATAACTATATATTGTAGATTTCATTGTTTATGTTTTTTAGGATTCTAACATATATTTAAAACATGCTATGATTTTTGTGCCAATTGCCAGAAGTACACAGATTTTAGACTTCTTCCATGAAATTGAGAAAAGGTATGTGCATTTTGTTATATTATTTTTCAAATTAGATTAAAAAAAAACCATAAAATAATGGATAATTTTGATTGAGGATGATCTTTTTCGACATTTCTGCTGTGTAAAAAGCAATTGATCTATTTGAGTTATAGCTTTGTATCCATTTTTTTATACAAAATATTCATATTTATCCTTAAAAAACATTTCAGACTGATTGTATTTTTAGTTAAAAGTTCTCACTTTATTTGCTTCGGTTTGAAGTATTTTGAACTCTTTGATTATCCTACAGTTACTAATGATAACAATGTTTCCATGAAACTTACAATTGCATAGTGTAGGCCTGGAAAATCGAACCACTTAATTTGTAGGACAATGTGGACATCATGAAAGACTTTTTTTCAAAAATAAAAAATTGACCTACGAACAAGCTTGTAATGTACATACATCTACAAACTGCAATCAGCCTAATTAAAAATAATTTAGTGGTTTATTTTCTTATAGTACGGAAGCGAAAGCGAAAAAAAGGCATGTCACAAAATTATGCACGCTCCCGCCACAGGTAATAAAATCTAGAACAGGCAAGAAAATCTAAAAATTACCGCGACAGGTATGAGCTTTTATAAATGCATCCACATCGGCATAGATCATTCCAAAGGCGAGTGTTGTTTTAGCAGGGAGGGGAGGAGCTAGCAGTCGTTCTACTGAGTATGAGTATGATAATTGCCCGTTTTCTTCGTCCTACACAATTTTTTAAAGTCCCAAATTTGCTTTAGTGCAGAAAAAGTGCATACCTGTGGCGGGGGAGTATGCATGCTAGGAGCGGGCGAGTTTTATTCTCGAGTAAAAATAAAACCAGGGTACACACACTCTAGCCCGAACGGCGCCTGCAGGTATCATGCACGCATAATTAAAAATACGCCGTGTCAATTGACACTTTTCGTGCGGTCCAGCATAGGGGCGGGCGAGTCTTATTTTTACTCAAGCTTGCACGCTAGCTGCGGGCACTAGTGTGTACCTGCTGCATGCTAGCTTCGGGGGAGTTCATTTTTACTCGGGAATGCGTCGCAAAGTCCTTTAAAAAAAATTTAAAATTTCGATAAATTGCAGAACCACGCAATAGTTGGCTTTTTCAGGTTTTTCAGTTTCAGGTTTTATTTTGCTACATGGGCCCCTTCTACTTGGGAGATTGAGTGAGCGAGGTATAGAAACATCTTATCTTTATTCTTCAAACTGAAAAGAAGAAAAGAGAGAACAATAGAGCGTCCTATGCTCCTAGCTCTGGAACTTCCGCTGGAAGGGTGTGTTTCAAGTTCCATCAATGATTGCAATCACTCCATCTTGTCAACATCACATATGTCCTATATTCCATCATTTTTTGTCGGATTTGAACAATTGTCCATCAATGATTAGGGTTAATTTCCATCACTGATTTCTGATTACTGATTGTGGTGGAACTTGAAACATACCCGAACTGTTGTTATACAATACGTCAAATGAAAATGGAGAAGCTTATTAAAATCACAAAAATGGGATTCAAATTTATAAATCTTGTTATGGTCCGTAAGACTTATGGCTTCTAATCATATCATTCAGCGAAAATGTACCTTCTAGCGTAATTTAGTTTTTACTAATTCTGCATTTATACACACTGAAAAAATGAAATCCACAAGTTTATAAAAAATATCTTTATTATAAGAAAACAATATGCTAAAAAATAAGATTAAAAGCAATATAATAAGTGAGTATTCTAAAGCTTCCTACACGTATATCGATCAATAAATCCTTCTTTATATATTCCTTGATTTTTCCATTCATTTACCTGATATAAAGCGGGTACAATATATTGTGAGTAATATTCTGGCTTTCCCACTTTCGCTTTTACTAGTTCTCTACAAAGTCTTGGAACTTCTATTTTCGATAGTCTTCTCTTATCTTCAGGTATATCTAACGGTAAATTAAATGAATTTGCATATGTTGTTGGATAAACTTTGACGCCCTTTAAAAATGTATCCGCTATCTTTTTTAGCGGCTTAACTGGTTTTTTCAAAGGTTTGTAGGTAGATGGTGAATAAGACCATGAATAAATTGATTTTTTATTTAATATATTATATAGTAACTCTGGATTTATTCCGTCACTAAAAAATCTATTAAATATAAATTCATCATTTTCAGCAATTTTCTTTATATAATCTTCATAATTTTCGTGTGTATCGCCCCCAAGTGAATAATTACAAAGCTCTAAAGGTAGTGGCTTTCCATCGACATGCAAATTATTTTTATATTCTCCATTAATTAGCAATCTGTCGCTGTGTTCTTCATCCGGTTTATAGATTTCTTGTCTATTTCGAACATCTAATGCTTTATAATCGTGGTCATATGTTGATTCGTAGAGATGCCTGCAGTTTGGATTTACACAGGACATGGTATGCTATTTTCTGTGTTTTAAAAAAAAAACAATTATAAATCAAGTATTTAATAAATATTATCTTATAAAAGGTAATGAAAATTCTATTGAGAAAAATTCGCATAGATACTTACGAAGACAATTATTTCTAGAGCACTAGATTTTATTTCAATTAGATTTTAACAAAGTGCAATTCAAATAGTTGTGGAATTAAATTTTTCAGCACTTTTAAAGCAAATTCTTCTGGTCACACAAATATTTCCTCAGCAATTAGTAATTAATTACTGTCGTACAACATTAATCTTACAAATTCCCGAATGCTCCCGTTTTAGACGTGGATGATCTGAGATCTTGAATGTTTTCAATGCCTCGTTATTATTTTTTTATCTATCAGAGTGCAATTAGCTGTAATGCCCACATCGACACCTCCTTTCCGTTGTAAAGTTGACTAATTAAACTAGCAAAATTTACATTCCGGACCCAGTCGTATAGAAATGTTGTTTTTTAGACTTTACTAGATAAATGCTAGTGTACTACAAGGGGTCTCTTACTGGTCTGAGCTTTTCAGCAATATTGACCATGAGTCAATGATATAAACAACTTTCTTCTTCTTCTTTACGCTCCTTTAATCCCTCATGGGCATAGGGCGGAAACAGTTGCCCTCCAGCGGACTCTGTTTTGCGCGACAGCTCTCAGCTCCGACTAGGATCTCCCAGTTGTTTCGGCTTCTGCTAGTAGGGTTCTCCTCCACGTTGTTCTAAGTCTTCCTACTCGACGGGATCCTTGCGGATCTTGACTGGCCTGTTTGGCTAGATTTTCGTCTTGGCGTTGCAAGGTGTGGCTAACCAAATTCGCCTGATTTGGTGAGCTATGATTTCTTGGCCGGCACGGCGCCATAGTTTTTCGTTTGAAATTCTATGTTGCCAGCGGACCTATGAGGCTTGAATCGGCCTTCAACAACTCTGGCGAGATGATATTTTTTCCAGCTGCTTAACCATTGGCCGTTGCATGTATGCAACGCCACTCCTACGGCTTTCAGTTTCATTTCTCCCACCGTTTGGGATGGATATGTTCGCCCGCATCGGGCCATCTGGCCTCGCTAAGTCCCGATTCATCTCCTTGAGGACTTCATCCAGCTGTCCATCAGCAAGCAGTGTTCTCACATTCCATGATCCGATTCGTGTCCTTGTTCGAAAAGCAAAGGTCGTCGTCGTGTTGCTCAGCCGGCTCCGAGGCATTGTTTGCCGATTCGTAGCAATGGTGTATGGGAGCGGGTTGCTAATCCTCAGCCCAACCGACGAAAAAGTGACAAATCGGGTGTCAGAACCTTTCGAGTTCTTATCTTGTACTGAAACTATCTAGAACTGTTTGTTTGTTGTTTCCAGTTTACTAGCCGATTGCCAGCTAGTGTTCCCAAAGGGTTCTTTATTGATCTCGACCAAATTCAGCCATATCAGACCACGAATCTTTGATGTGAATCTAGAACTGTATTATTGCTAATGTATTTCACTGTCTTCTTCTGGTTCTACCGACTTAATTATTACTTATATTACTTTCATGAATTGTTTGTATATACTGCATCAATTTACTTACGTTCAAACAAATTCAAATCTAGTTCACTAATTAGTTGATTAGAAATATTAAACACTTGAAGGCATTTTTTTTATAAAATTCCGAAATTTTTCATAATTTTATCAACTAATTTTAAACTGTTTTTTAACTAATTTTTAACTAATAAAACCTTTATTCATTTATAATCATGGGTTGTATAAGTCCACTATGCAAACATTTATATGTATCAACATACAGGCACGATTTTCTAAATTTTGGTGCAGTAAAAAGGCAAGAAATCTATCACCCAGAGCAAAGCGAAGATACAGATAGATTACTTATTAATGGGCAATTGAAAAATAATCTACATATTGATGGTAAGCCGTTACCATATGAACTTTGCAATTACCCATATGGCGGTGACGGTAAAAATGATGAAAATTATGAAGATTACGTTAAAAAAATTGCTGAAAAGGATGAATTTATGTTTAAAAGGTGGTTTGCTAATGGGCTTCACACAAATTTATTAGATCATATTTTAAATGAAAAATCAACTTACGCAAGTGCTTATTCTCCCGACTTTTATAAACCCCGGAAAAAGCGTACAATACCATTAAAGCATATTGCAGATCATCAATTCAAAAATATTAAACTGTATCCCACAACGTATGCACAAGGCTACGTTTTACCACATGATATACCTCCTGAGAAGAAAAAGTTGTCGAAAATAGAAATACGGATGCCTTGTAGTGAACAGGTGACTGTAAAATTGGGGACGCCTCTGTATCACACAGAATATGTAGTTCCTTCTTTAATTAAAATAAACGAATGGAAAAGCAAAGGAACTTATAGAGAGGGATTTATTGATAAACATACTTGTAGAAAAATTTAAATATTTCTTTCTGTTGAAGGAATAAAGGATTTAATATGCAAATTATTTACTGAACTAAAATTGTGGTTTTAATAATTAGTAAAACATATTAAACTGACTATGGTATGGCTGACTATGGTATGGTTTTGTAGTACGTCGATTTCTGGTTTATTCTACGCTTCTTTAAAAATCCAGGTTAGCATTCATTCGTTCGAAGCTCGGTAAAACGTGTCCGAGCCATCGTAGTCTACTTAATTTTATATGTGTGACTATATGTATTTCTTTATACATTTCTTTAAGCTCTTCGTTTGTTCTAAAGCAACATTTGCTTTGGTTAATCCTTTTTTGTAGTTATGTAGTAATCCAAAAGTACCGCGGCCACTCGCTTGGCTACTGTACTACACCCCTATACTTCACATTTTTAGACCATACCGCCTGCCTAGTGGCTTGTCGGGTGAATTCAAAACTGCCGCAACACGACAGATACAGCTACAGACTTCTAATTGCTGAATTCTGCAGTGTTGCGACAGTATTGAATTTTTGAATTCACCCGTTATTATACTTGACTGTTCAAGCTTTCCGGGGGTTCCCAGTCGCAGTACTGCCTTCGTTCTGTTCGAAAGGAGCTCCACACGGAGTCCTCCTTGCCTTGGCCCGCTCTACAGCGAAGAAAACGGCACCACCATTAGACCATCGGGCGAGAGCTTCAAATGGTATTATACAACAAATTTGCGGAATGGCATTATATAACAAATACCGGACGATACCGGATAAAGTTGTGTCCATCTATCCGTAATCAGACGCAGCCATGGATCTCGGACGGCTGTCTAGACCTAGCTCCCGAGCTGTCTAGATCTCGAGCAGCGGAAACTACTGAAACAAGTTGATTTCGAGCAATGTCGACAATTGAACAAAGAAGTTCAACAGAAAATGAAATCGGAACGAGAAGCGTACTGGAATATCGTTGCGGCCGGCCAATATGCAAGAAGACGTGACTTTTCCCCATGGTCGGTGGAGAGAATTCTTCCACCAGCTGTACAACCACGATCCGCCACAAGGTTCAGCACCCGAACTGCCGATTATTAAACAGTTTCTCGATACCACACCGACAATTATCGAGGTGAAGACGGCAATAAAATCGCTGAAAAATGGAAAAGCGGCAGGAATAGATCAATCAATGCGGAAAAGACCAAAGTTCTCACAACGGACGAATCGAAAGCCAGTTAATCGAGCAGGTTCTGATGTTCAAATATTTAGGATCATTGGCTGAGTAAAAGAAAGTTGCATCGACGTCGGACGTTCACAGCCGCATCGGCCAGGCAACAGCAATATTCGCCTCGCTCATGTGGTGCATATGGAAACGAACAAATATTTCCATCAAAACAAAAGTACGCCTTTACCGAACGTTGATCCTTCCGATTCTTCTTTATGGATTGGAAACGTGGACACTGCTCAAGCCGGACGTCAACAAGCTCGAGGTCTTCCAAATGCGATACTTGAGGCAGATTCTCGGTGTCTCTCTTCACGATCGCCTTCGAAACGAGTCAGTTAGACAAAGATGCGATCAACAGACATTGATCGAAGAAGAAATACAAAAACGTCCACTAAGGTGGTTTGGACATGTTTGCCGAGTGAATGATAACCGCTTGCCACGTTAATTTCTCTGGTGAGAACGTCTGGCAGACTGGAGAATTCACCAATGGACTTCTTGTGAACTAAAATTCCTTATTCAATCAACTACTTAGTTGTGATTTTGGCTTTATATACTAGTGACATTTTGTGTTGTGCTTTCTCGTGTGTTGTGACTTGTGTGTTGTGACTTCTCTTCAATGTTGTGATCGACGCGATTATGCGTGAAGCATTCGATGGACGACTCGGAGTTCGATACGACGACAACAACTTCGTAACCGACTTAATGTTCGTCGACGATAGCGCCGTCTTCGCCGACACGGATGCCGAAACAATGGACTTGTTATACGACATTTCCCACCTCGCCCAGTCATACAGTTAAAAATCAATGCAGAGAAGACCAAAGTGCTCATAACGGACGGATCGAGGGCCAGTGTTCACCTCGATGGAACCCAAATCGAACAGGTTTCGAGGTTCAAATATTTGGGATCATTGGTTGAGGAAACGAAAGTAGCATCGACGTCTGACGTTCACAGCTGCATCGCCCAGGCAACAGCAAAATTCGCCTCGCTCAAGTGGTGCATATGGAAACGAACAAATATTTCCATCAAAATATAAGTACACCTTTACCGAACGTTGATCCTTCCGATTCTTCTTTATGGATTGGAAACGTGGACACTGCTCAAGCCCGGACGTCAACAAGCTCGAGGTCTTCCAAATGCGATACTTGAGGCAGATTCTCGGTGTCTCTCTTCACGATCGCCTTCGAAACGAGTCAGTTAGACAAAGATGCGATCAACAGACATTGATCGAAGAAGAAATACAAAAACGTCGACTAAGGTGGTTTGGACATGTTTGCCGAGTGAATGATAACCGCTTGCCACGTTAATTTCTCTGGTGAGAACGTCTGGCAGACTGGAGAATTCACCAATGGACTTCTTGTGAACTAAAATTCCTTATTCAATCAACTACTTAGTTGTGATTTTGGCTTTATATACTAGTGACATTTTGTGTTGTGCCTTTTGCCGTCCTCTTAAGTAGCCTACAGACGACAAACTTGGTTGCCGACAAAGTTGGCAACATTTGGTGTTTGTGTCAAAATTGAAAGTGTGTAGGTTGGTTAACAACTTAAAATCTAAGTTTGTCGACGGTTGGAATGAAATCAAAAAATTTTGATTTTTAGTAGAAGTTGGCAACCATGTTGTATGTCTGTAGCGGAGTTGAGAACTTAGCCAGCGAACATCATTTGAAAAAGGTAATTTGAACGGTGCATTTCGTTGATGTTTGCACGTATGTTGACAATCAAGTTGGAGGGTCTGTATAATTCATGATGCCAACTTTGTTGTCAACCAAGTTTATCGTCTGTAGGCCGCTTTATATTAGGGTTTGTTACACTCGTGTAAAAAGGCGGCAAAAAACTGACTTCGTCCGTGATTTTAAGAAGTCTGGCTGAGGCTTGGTGCAATAGGTTAATGGAGGAGATATACGTTTGCTCCAAAACGAAATGGGCTCCGTTGGTTGCTATCTTGTTCTTTATTAGGGGATTTGGGTGTGACGTAGGCCTGACTAGTCTAATCAGCATGAGTTCCAAGAGATAGCTTAAGATCTTTACCTGTGCGTTAGCCCTATTTGGGTTCCACTTATTTATTTGAGACATATACATCGAATGCAGTGCCTGAGCACTTTTCGTTAAAGCAGTTCAGTTTCTTTCGCCACTGTCGGGGAGCGTGTGCACCATATCGGGGACGCGTATGCAAGGACCAGTCTAATTATGGTTTTACACATTAGGACTTTTGTCTTTGTGAAAAGTTACTTAGAATTTATGAGATGCCTACGACTGACCATGACTATTCGAACATTTTTTATTTTAAGTTGATCATGTGGGTTCAATTTTAGCCTATTGTGAAAGTTTGCTCCGAGGTATTTAATACTTCCCTTTGCTGATATTACTTGACCATTTATAGTTTCCCTTATGCTTTTGGCCTCTTTAGGGGTGTTTCTATCCCGGGGAACACCTGAGTTAATTTTGTCAGGTTCCGAATCTACCCCGCCAAGCTGATTTATGCCCTCTCGGCCTGCCAGAAAGCTTCTAATTATTTTTGTCAATGGATTTGGGCAGTCCAGACTGATAAGTTTGTACATTAGTCCTCGATGCCAAACCACGTCAAATGCTTTACGGAGATCCAGGGTGCACGCTACCGGGCATCTCTTACGCTTTAGGCTCTTCGTTATCGAGTCAGTTAATGGAGGGCGTGTTCTGTGGAGTGTTTTCTTTCAAAACCGAATTGGTATTTGCAGTGCGATTGGTCTGAAGTCTTTCACATTTGAAGACCCTCGGGGAAAAACCAACTTAGTCCACTTTTTCAAAAATCAGAGAATTCAGCTCCATCTATTAGCTGCTAAGGTGTACTACAATTCAAGGTATTAACTATGGGGAAAAACCAACGTAGTCCTGACAAAATGAACGGGCAATAATAAAAGGTTCGGGGAAGAACCAACTGAGTCCATGGGAATGAGGGAAAAAACAAACATGTCCACCCTTGTTATTTTTTGGACTAAGTTGGTTTTTCCCCGAGGGTCTTCATTTGTAGATGTACTGTGTTGTACTATTGTAGACCCAAGGTCGACTGTTTTATCGACTATTTCTAGGTTATGTTCGTCCATAGTTATATTTATTCCCATTCTAAGGGCCTGTGTGAATTCAATGACTAAAATTTAGTGTCGGTAATACAGTATTTAGTCTTTTGGCGAGGAGACTAAATTTTTTGACAGTTGACTAAATTGATTCTGAATTTGTTTCAAAATAGCTCAATACAACTGAAAATAAAGTGGAGAAATAATAGATTGTTGTCAATAATGATATCTTCTACATCCATATATTCAGCTGCTTACTGTATAAAATGCATTTACTATCAATTATAAAAGTAAAAAATATTGTCAATTGAATTTAGTCATCTAGTGAATTCACACAGCAATTTCCTACATTAACGACAAAAACTGCAAAATTTAGTTTAGTCATCAATTTAGTCACAATTCACACAGGCCCTAAATCTTCCTGCTCTGGATTGTTGCATCACCTTCGTTTTTTCTTCGTTTATCTTCAGCCCTATTTCGATAATATTATATTGTGAAAATTACTCAGTAAATAATTATTAAAAAAAATTAACTATTTTTTCCCCCAGCGATCTTAGCAATGAATTAGTTAAGGTAGTAGCAATGGATTTAGGATTAAAAAATGCACTTTTCGACGAGCTTCTACTATCAGATGGATGGCTTGTTGGATTAGGTGCAGTTTTTGTTATGATGTGTATGTGGCTATATACGTCCTCAATATTTGTTACTGCAATGACGGTTATCGCAGTGATATTTTCTGTAGGAAATGCGTATTTTATCTACATTTTAATATTTGAAATGCCTTTCTTCCCTTTTATGAATCTTCTTGCGGTTGTTGTAATTATAGGTAAGATATTATTTATAGTTTTTTTAAATAGGATAAAATCTTTTCATATTTACATTTTAGGCATTGGAGCCGATGATGCATTTATTTTTGTCAAAATATGGCATTGTACATTAGCGGAACGTCTTAAAAGTGGTCCCACATTAGGAGCCCCATCGACATCCTTTGCTGAGCCAACTTACACCGAAACTTTAAATAACTTAATGGCGGCGACGTTAAAGCATACTGCACTCTCTATGTTTGTTACTTCATTAACAACAACTGGGGCATTCTATGCTTCTTTTATTAGTTCGATTACGTCTGTTAAGTGTTTCGGGTAAATTCTATTATTTAAAAATACTTTTTTATTTTCAAAATTTATAATCATATTTTATTTAGCGTTTTTGCTGGTACTGCAATTATATCAAATTATCTTCTTATGGTAACTTGGTTACCTGCCTCAATATCAATCATGGAAAGAATTCCTTGTAACTTTAAAAGTTTTATTTCACAAAGTTTATCACAGAAGTTACATAAGTCAATTAATCAATTAGGATCATCAGTTGAAAGTTTTATTATTGGTGCTGTAATAAATATGCCCTTGCTATGGATTATTATTTTAGGTATAATTAATTTTTTTTTAATTATTTTAACAATTACTAAATAAATATTTTTCAGGTTTCATTGGAACTATAAGCTCGGTTTTAGTATTTTATTGGCCACGACTTCAATTGCCCGAATCTCCAGATTTTCAACTCTTTGTTAGTTATCATCCTTTTGAATTATATGAAACAAAATATAAAGATGATTTCTGGTTTGAGAAGACTGTACCCGTGAGTTTAGACACCTATTTACTAGTCTGGATTAATATTAATGCATTGACTTTTCACTTTTTTAGTCAATTGATAATTTGAAGCTACCATTAAGATTTGTATGGGGAGTTCTTCCAATTGACGATGGTGATTATTCAAATCCATATTCAAGAGGAGAATTGTATTTTGACAATAATTTTAATATATCCTCGACCGAGTCTCAAGAATGGCTACTCGGTTTTTGTAAAAGACTAAAACAACAGCCATTTTATCAAATAACTTTTGCTATGCTGCTACCAAATTGTTTTATTGAAAATTTTATATCATACATGAATCGAGTGTAAGTATAATTAATTTTTTTTTTTGGCCTGTTTTAATATTTTATGTATATTAATATCATTTTTACAGGTGCATTGACAGTATGGATGATGTTGATAGATCGCCCTGTTGTGAAATTTCAAAATTTCCATTTGAGCCTCATATTTTTGATTTATGTCTACCACAAAGCATATCGTCTTTGTATGCAACCCCTAGAGAATTTTTTATACCAGGTGTTGCTGGGCCAAAATTTGTTTCTGTACAAGAAGATAATTCTACATTTCCGAAAGTTAAAGCATTAGTGGTAGAATATGAAAGTAATATATCATTTACAATGTCCTATCTAGAGGTTAAACAATTTGTAAATACTGTGCAAGCATGGTTCGATGAGGAAATGTTATCGGCACCATCTGGTATGGATGGTGGGTGGTTTATTAGTGAATTAGATTTCTTTGATTTACAAGATACATTATCAAAAGGAACTGTTATATCAATTGGAATGGCTATGGCCGCATCTTTATTAGTCTTGCTATTTGTTACATTAAACATTTTAATAAGTCTTTACGCGGTTGTGACTGTATCATTTACAATTTTTACAACAATAGCTATTTTGATACTTTTGGGATGGAAATTAAATATACTTGAGAGCGTATCTGTTAGTACAGCAATTGGATTAGCTGTCGATTTTAGTCTGCATTATGGAATTCATTATCGATTATCTTCAAATACGGATAGAGCATCTTCAACAACATTTGCATTGTCACGGATAATTGGCCCGACAGCAATGGCAGCTATAACAACTGGTGCTGCTGGAGCATTAATGTTGTTCTCCAATGTTTTACCATATATTCAAATAGGAATATTTTTGGTTGTTGTTATGAGTATGAGCTGGATTTATTCAACATTTTTTTTAATGAGCCTGCTACGGCTTATTGGTCCACAATATGGATTTATGCAATTTAGTTATCCGAAATTTACTAAAAGGTCTAAAAATGCAAATGGAAAGGATTTTAGTGAGAGGTAATACATAATAATAAAATAATTACATTTTGTTAACTGTAAAATTAATAATATAATTTTTTTAGGTTACAAAGTCAAGCAATAGCATCAGAACAATTATTAACACCATCTAGTTCAGCTGTTGGTGATTTAATTAATTCCGAATCACATGAATTAGATTCTCTAACATCTAATTCATTAACAAAACCAATAAGTATTTTAGAATGCTCAAGACCTACAGACTTTGATATGCCATTTAATAAAAAACCAAAAGATTATAGAAGTCCATCTGCGGGCAGCGCTATTACTGTTGTTATGCCAGATGATGCAGATGGTAAAATTTAGTTTATCTAAATATATTAGGAAATTTGGAATTTAAATTGACCGATGCCTAAAGATAAAGTATACCATCACGAAAAAACGATGTACCTAAGTGATTTACTTAAAAACAATGAAAATAACAGATGGCAGATTATTAATTTAATTTGGAATATGTCCAAGAAAGACTATTATGTATATTTAAACGGAACTTAACCACAGACAACATAATTCTATTACTTATGATTAAAAATAACGAATTATGGAGTGAAGAAGCTTTAAAAAAAAAAAAAAAACATGGAAAAAAATTTAAAAAACTTTAACAAAATGAACTAAAAATTATGAAAAATCTACAGATCTACTGTTTCAATCATAAAGTAGTCAAAAATTGTGACATTAAAAAAAGGTTAGAGCCCCAATGACTTAACATAGTCCAAAATCGTGCATCTATCTCGTTTCGAATGAATTCCAATCGTTACCAAATCTTCATCAGTCAAATCCAAAAATTTGTTGTAATCCACCCCCTTGCTGTAGAACACCTCAATGTATTTGTCCAAACCCATGTATGTAAGTGAGAAGGGAGTCAATGCACATTTTTTGCTCCAAAACCTCGTCCAATCTTGGACTCCAACTGGTGTGGTTAGCCGTATATACAAACCCAGGTGGCATAAGTGTATTCGACTCCTAATCGGGGTTGTATGTAAAGGTGGCGACACCTGGGGGGAGAACTTTGGAGGGTGGCATGGGGAAAAACTCCTTCGGTTACGGGCATGATATCTGTATGTATCCAGGGCAGCACTTTGATGAAAAATGAATCTGCTCTCATTGACTCAGCAAATGGAGAAGGTGAAAGGCAATCTAGTTCCATTTTGATATTCCAAACTGCCAACAAATTGTCGTAAAATAAACACTAAATTAAAATATTTTAAAATTTGACCAACACAAGCGACTACTACAACGTCTAGATGATCTTTACTCTTTTACTTTTTTGCTTTGAATTATGTTTTGAAAATAAAATAAGTTTCGATATTTTAAATGCGCAGCTAAAATCCCAACGAAAAATCAAACTAATTAGATGCTTATTATTTTATTACTACATAGTTTTATTTGACATATTTGTATATAATCTAATTCTTAAGTAATATTATCTATTTTTTGAGACATTGTTAATTTTTGCACAGGCGAAGAGTAACAAAATTTGATTTTTTTATCTTTTCACTGCCATTTGTTGCTTGTGCAAAAAAAAAAATTATTTTATATATATTTAAGAAGACCCTTTTAATTTCTCCTTAATTGCAAGAAATTAAGTATTACTTTTTTTAGTATTTGCCCCACAGTTATTTTTTTTTGTAAAATAGAATGGGGACAAATATACTTAGGGCCTGTGTGAATTCGATGACTAAAATTTAGTGTCGACAATATAGTATTTAGTCTTCTGGCGAGGAGACTAAATTGTTTGACAGTTGACTAAATTGAGGATGAATTTATTTCAAAATAGTTCAATACAACAGAAAATAAAGTGAAGAACTAATAGCCTGTTGTCAATAGTGATATTTTCTACATCCATTTATTTAGGTGCTTGCTGCATAAAAAGCATAGGCTATAAAATTATAAAAGTAAAAATTATTGTCAATTGAATTTAGTCATCAAACGAATTCACACAGCAATTTCCTACATTAACGACGAAAACTGCAAAATTTAGTTTAGTCATCAATTTAGTCCCAATTCACACAGGCCCTTAATATATATTCATTTACATTTTATATTGTTATCGGTGCCATTATTTAACTTGTTTATTTTTCAATTGATTTTCTGTTAATGCCTCTGTATTTTCTGTTTAGTACCGAAAACTTTACTTTCATACAAACATGCAATCATCCAATCTTATATACTCATTGAAATTTATATCCAATGAACAAAAAATGGCCCGTTTGAAATGCTATTCGTGCTATTTTTCTGCTATTATTCTTCTTCTTCCCCGCTGGTTCTCGAACTCTATTTACGATTCGTTTCTATTCTTTCCGGTTTTTGGCGACGTCTCGATCCTCGGTAACTGATAATCGTTGATTCTTTAAGTCGTCCTTTATGTTCTTTAGCCAGACGGCGGACCTTTCCGTCAAAGAAGTTTACGTGACAAGTGGTTATCATCCATTCGGCAAATATGTCCAAACCACCGTAGTCGACGTTTTTGTATTTCTTCTGCGATCAGTGCATGTTGGTCGCATCTTTGTCTAAAGCCGTCTCGTTTCGAAGGCGATCGCGAGAGAGACATCGAGAATCTGCCTCAAGCATCGCATCTCTTGTCTTTTCCGCATTGATTTCCGTATGACGGGGCGATGCGGGAAATGTCGTATAATGTCCGTTGCTTCGGCATCCATGTCGGTTACGAAGTTGTTATCGTCGTATCGAACTCCCAGTCGTCCATTGAATGCTTCAAGCATAATCGCGTGGATCACAACGTTCAAGAGAAGGGGCGAAGCGACGTGTCCCTGTCGGACACCTGTTATAATCGGGAACTCCTCGAATAAGTCTCTTCGGATACGAACGCTGTTGGTTGAGCCATCGTATGACGCTTGATGATGATGATTTTGAATGGCACGTGTTCGATATCCAAGACTCTCCACAAGCTGTTCCAATCAATGCAAAGCGGATTTGAAATTGATGAAATCGACGACAGTTCGATTGCCGCAACAAATTCTTTCTTCCATTAGTTGACGGAGTGCGAATATTTGATCAATACATCCTCGATGTAGTCTAAACCCCGCTTGTTATTTTCGGCTCGTTTGCTCTCGATATTTCCGTAGCCTCAATTGTATGATTTTCGTAAATTCTTTGCCGACGATCGAAAGAAGGCTAATCCCGCCATAATTCATGCATTCCTGACTGTCGCCTTTTTTCTTCGCGTTTCTCATCACCGGAATAGTAAGTAAAGCGTCATTGTTTCGTCGATTACCTGGGGGACGATCGATCCGATAAATCGTAGTTCCGATAGCACAGCAACTGATATTTTGCATTTCAACAATTCCTTTGCTTTTGACCGATGTGATGTCTTCCACGCGGCGAATCGAATTTCCATTTTCGGTGTGAATAATTTGGGTGCTCTGCCAGTAACCCACTTCTCACGGTGGGGACGGTCCTCACGCTGCCTCGGATGCAGTAGCATTATTTCGTGAATAGTTAGTTCGTGAATCCAAGGGGCTTCCTCCCTAGTTTCTTCGGTTTCCCGATTCTGGCTAATTCGGAATTTCGACCCACCTTCCCCTTTCACACTCTGCACTTCGGATTAGATCAAAAGGACACTTTTCCCATCAGCATAATTTCTTTGAACGAATTTTAGGCAGAGTTATTTTTTCATAGAATTCTCATATTTACTCAAATATTTTTATGTGTAATAAACCCTATTTTTAATTTTTATTTAAATTGAAGCAGTTTACAATTGGAATGAATTGTGGTATTATGTTGTGTGCGATATAAGCTAAAAAAAGATGTAATAAATAGGGAAAATTTGTTGCATCGACAGATATGTACTTAAAAAGAACTTTTTTCGAAAATTATATTATCTGTGATTATTTTATATAACAAGAAAAACACAAAAAAGTATATTATATATACAATTAAGTAATTTAAAAGTTGTGAAAAATAATTTTTTTCTGTCAGATAGTTCTTAAGATGTGTAAGCAAAATACATATATAAATGAAACGTTTTAATGTTGAAAAAAAATGAAAGATATCCTGTAAGTTTAATGTTCTTAAAGATTGGATTTATCATAAGAGAAAAAATGTGTGTGGAATTATTGAGAAGATTTTAAATAAAATTCACTAAGTGATGAGCTTTCAAGAAAATAAAAAGGTGTTATTTATTTTTATTTTATTTTGATTTATAATCTATTTTTATGTTTTTTTTTTGTAGATTGTAATTGCCATTCTTTCAAAGAGTATTTTGCAGTATGTTGAATGGATTATGAAATGTTTTAATCGTTGTAGGAGAAAAGGTATGTAACTCTATATTTTTATGAGTAAATATAAAAGATTTAAAAAATCAATCAAAAATTTAATCTAAAAGTGATTTTTAATTGGGCTAATTAATATCTACTAGTAACGCCCTGTGGTCAAAATTTGACCACAAAATCTTCTTCTTCTTTAAACTCCGTTAGTCCCTCATGGGACATAGGGCGGAAACAGTTGCCCTCCAGCGGACTCTGCTTTGCGCGACAGCTCTTAACTTCGACCAGGATCTCCCAGTTGTTGCGGCTTCTTCTAGTAGGGTTCTCCTCCACGTTGTTCTAGATCTTCCTACTCGACGGGAACCTTGCGGATTCCAGTCAAGGGCCTGTTTGGCTAGATTTTCGTTTTCGCGTCGCAAGGTGTAGCCTACCCAATTCCATTTCCTTCGCCTGATTTGGTCGTCTATCCTTTCTTGGCCGGCACGGCGCCATAGTTCTTCGTTTGAAATTCTATTTTGCCAGCGGATTTTTAGGATACGACGAAGGCATCTGTTGATGAAGACTTGTAGGCGCCCTGTGATGAATTGGGTGACTTTCCATGTTTCGCAACCGTACAAAAGAACTGCCTTAACATTGGAGTTGAACAGCCGCAATTTGGTGTTAGTAGAGATCACCGTTGATCTCCATATGCGGAACAGGCATGCTTTATTTAGAAAGAGAATAATACAGTTTTTAGTCATTTAAAATTATAAAATTTGTAAATGCATTAATAGGCGTGTCGAATGATCTGTCGACTACGTGCAAAACATTAAAAGTTTCTTTTTTTTATTAAATTAAAATCAAAATATGTATGTACATTTCAAAATACATGGCCTTCACCCATTATTTTCAAAAGGAGTTCAAACTCAAGTGGATGTACATATGTTTCCAAATATGTTTGTTTGAACTCTGCAATTGTTGCCCGAGTTTCCTTAAACCAGCCTAATAGCCTTTAAACCAACCTATTGTGTTTCTCTTTTTCTTGTATTTTCTGTTCTTCCCATAAGTGTCCTTTGACGGGGCATTTTATTCAACTAACATATTTGATGTACTGAATTTGTTAAAAAATTATCAATGGGCAAATAATCATGAAAAACACAATTCATGTATTTCAAAATTCACTACATTCATTCGTTATGTTAAAAACAAATACAAACAAATTACATGCCTTTCGTTGAAACACTGCAGAATGCTGTTAGAGTTCTCAGCAATAATGCAAATGAACTTCAACAAAAAGGTATACGAAAAAACACAATCACTTTCAGCAAAATTATTGAAAAAAGTCACTTTACTGATAACACATTCAATTAACTTGTATTCACAAACAGAATGTCTCCTACTCATGCACTTGTCGCTTTCCCACATTGCTGACGTAATTAACATGTCACTTCTATCTAATTTTTACCCGTTTTAAACACAACATAATGTATAAACATGAAACTTATATTCTGCACACCTTTACGACTCCGTCTTCCATATAATCTTGGTTCCTCGCATTATAAGTTCGGGCTTCAAATTAGTTTGCTGCAGTATATAATTCAATATAAATTGATGGTCGAACGCCTGTCCATTATGTGCTATAACTACTACTCTTTTGAACTTCTTTCTAATTTCCAACAAACTTTTTAAAAAGCTGCTTATTACATCCAATTTGAGCAAGATCTGTTTAGAGAAAGTTGGTTAATAAATCTGTACAAAAATAGTGCTTGCGTATTAATATATAATAAATTTTATATGCGCCTGTTTATATGCTAACCGTAATTTCTACCTTATTGTTATTTATATTGGGAAATGTAATACTCATTTCCGAGCGACAGAAATGAGATAAATGACTAATTCTTGTTTTGTGCACACCTTTACGACTAAGACTTCCATATAAAACCAGTTTGAGCAAAATCGGTTTAGTAGAAGTCGAATAAAGTGCTGTACAAAAAAAGTGCTTGCGTATTAATATATAGATAAGTTTGTACCTGGAAATTTACCTACATAATTTTTATTTCATATTTCTTACGGAAAAATTACTTTTTATCATGCTGTTAATTTTTTAAAAGTTCGCTCAATGTTGCCAAACGTTGCATATTATAATGAATTATACGCATACGCAACTGTGATTATTCTGACAAAAATTTTCAATGAAGCTTTAATACTGAGGACTTATGAATATCAATCAACAACAAAGTTCAAAATTGACATGAGGCCGAAATTGCAAAACAGAGCGAGTGAATTCAAAAACTCAAGACTGCCGCAACACTGCAGAATTCAGTTACAGATTTCTAATTGCTGAATTCTGCAGTGTTGAATTTTTGGATTCAGAGAATCTGAGATCTGGGTTGACGTTGAGTTTCGATACGTACTCAGATGGATTCGAGTACTTCCACATTCAGGCCTCTTCTGAACTTGATTGGAATTTGCATCTGTGGAATCAGTTCCAGTGAAGTTCAGAATAGGCCTGAAATAGTTGTTAAGGCTAAATATCCTAATAAAACTCTCAAAATCAATATTAAAAGACTAAGTATTAATTTGACTATTTTATTTGTGAGAATAAACAATATGTTTATAAACAAGTAATGCATAAACTGATACGTTGAAGTATTTCACTAGGTATACATCAAATTTATTTAAAATAAATTAGTTTTTTTGTGCTTAGTCCTAAAAATAATGAAACAAATTATTGTACACATCGCTATCAATAATAATAATTTATTTACTACCATGAAAATCCGACTTTAGGTTATTTTTTTATGTTTTTATTTTTAAAAGTTCCTTCAAAATAAAAATAGAAATTAAAAACATTAAAAGTGGGTACATGAAACAATTATATGTACAGGAAGACGTCAAATTACCGGTTTTCTTTTCTGTTGTTACAAAACTAAATTTTATAATAGTTTTTAGTTTTGATATTTATGTTTGTATATTGCAGGGTAGTCATACTAAGTGCTGAGCAATATTTTTCGTTATATTTGTTTAGTTTTTCTTTCTTTCTGAAGAAATACAGCGCTTTTAACAAACAATGGGTGGTGTGAATAAAAACTTAGTGTACACTTAAAGCGAACACTCCTGAGTGGAGTGATTTGTTAAAAGCGAACACTCAATTTGGTGTGAATTAAAATTTCCTCATTTAAGTACAATTCACTTATGGGAAATTTTTGGATTCAAGTGTTGAAGTGTCAATGTTCTACACACATTCCTAAACTACCCTACTCTTTTACGAGCGTTCACTCACAAACCAAACGTAAAAACTGAATTTTATTCACACCAAAATGAAGTGTTAACTTTATATGGAAAAATGATGTACTTAAAAAAACCTAACGATGTTTATTTTTATTCACGCCAAACTAAGTGTTCACTCTAAAACATGAAGTAAACACTTGCACTCAGTTTTTATTCACCCCACTCAATGTGTATGAATGTTTTATTCATGAATATATGAATGTTAATTTCTACATTGTGCTACACTAGTGGATTGCCTTATATCTAATGTTTTTGTTTTTTTTTTTGATTCAAAATCAATATATTTTTTGAAATGCTTTAGTACTGTTAAAAATCCTATTTGAAACTTAAATTGGGTCTTATAGATTTTGTGAATGCTTAAAGCATAAATGTATTTTTATATATAATCTGATTTTAAATAATGAATATTATTCTAATAATGTATCACTAGTTCTTTTATTATGTCTGAGTTTAATAATAACTAAATATAATTGATTTATGCAACAACACTTGATTTTCGATGCACTGAGTTTTGAATTGTTGTTGCGGAAATAGAAATTAAAGATATAGTTAATTATCCTCAAATGCAGCAACTTAGGTACATATGGACTTTCAGCAAGTTTACCCCATGCAGAGTTTAAAGCAGTCGGGCATCATTCATTATAATGTGAATCTACAATGGCAAAAACTTTAGATTTATTGGTATTATTTATTATATATCAAACTAATTACCAATTCTCGAAAATGAGCTGTATATCGAGACAAATTTTTACAAGTACTCGACAATATCACATTTTATGGATATATTAGGACAGCTCTGACCGACAACATTATTTCTCCCACGGTACCTTGGCTGTTTTTCAGTTAACAGCTTTCGAAATATTGGTAAAATTGCAGTATCGCCATCGAGTAGCTCTGATTCAGAGCTAGCTCCATATATAGATGATTCGGTTTTAGTTCGATGCTTTCGTTTTTCTGGTGCTACATTTGGTGATGAATGATGATGAGCATGCTGTTGTATAGATTTACCTATTTTTCTAACTTGTGCACATTGCGGTGTCGGTTCGTTTTCTCGTTCATTATCTGTTTCACTTTGACATACAGGAGGACTTTTGTTGGGCTTATGACGATGCTTTGCTCGATTCTTTTCTGATACGGATCTTTGTATTGGCGATGTTGTATTTGATTCATATGGAATAATATGACTATGCTCTGTGCAACGTTGTGGATTTGGATGATTTCTTGGAGATTGCCGGGAGTGTTGCTTTGCATGGGATAATGTATGTGTATCCCATAAATCACTTTGAGATACTACAAAATTACTCTTCATAGCTCCCATTTGAACGCTGACTCTTCGAGCATCAACAGGTGCTGTAATTGAAAAAGAAATTCAATGTTTAAACCGTTCACTCTTTTTTAATTAATAGAAAATTTTTTACCCTTAGTATTATTATTATTTTTGGCATGAGGGCAGCTAATGTTATTTAGTTCACTGTTCGATGAATAATGTAAAGCTGTTGTTGAGTTGCGATGTAAACTGCTTGGTTTACTTTTTGGTGTAGATGTTTGGCTTCCATTCTCCTGCAAAATAATTTTTCGTAAAAGAAGTTCGTCCAGGTAAAATTTTATTAGAAAATTGAGCACAGATATTGCTTTCTTGGTTAAACACACTTGAGCATACATATGTTTTAGGGGAGTTGCCTTCATAGTAGAAAAGTAAATGAAATCACTGATTCTGGACTTCAAGCCAGTAAATAATCGAATATGTACGCTTTGGATTAAAACAAGACTACATAACATTAGTCTCATAAACGTCCATGCGCCCACCGAAGACAAGACGGATGAGGAGAAAGAGGAATTCTACCAGGAGCTAACAAACGCCATCAGATTAATACCGTCAAACGATATAAAAATGGTATTTGGAAATATGAACGCCAAAGTAAGAAAAGAAGAGCAATTCCTAGGAGTCATAGGAAAGCACAGCCTACATAACGCTACCAATGACAACGGTAGTAGATTGATAGATCTCGTTAGCTCGAACTCAATGGTAGTAAGCTCAACAATGTTCCCGCCCAAAAATATTCATAAGATGATGTGTCAGTCCCCAGATGGGGTAACAAATAATCAAATAGACCACATCCTAATTGATAGAAGAGGGGCCACGAGTATACTGGACGTGAGAACTATGTATGTGAGGAGCGTGCTGTGGTTCGGACCACTATCTCGTCAAAGTGAAATTTAGAAACAGGATAACGACCAAAACTCTCAGATGGGAAAAACACCGAGAGTACGATATGGACAAGCTAAAACTAGAAGAAATAAGAGATGCCTACCAGAATGCTATCGTATAAAATCTGAGAGAAGGAGTAGGAGAAGAGCCCGACATCAACAAGAAATGGGAAAAACTGATAAACAGCGTAACGGAGGCAGCAAAAGAGACCCTAGGCTAGGCCCCAGGCAGACTAGAATTGACAGGTTTGATCAGGATTGTAGAGCCGCAATTGAAGAACGAAACCAGTGCCATCTCCCGACATCTCAAGGCCCACAAGAGCAAGGATGAAAGTCTTTAAGCTAAAAAGAAGAACTACCGACAAGCTGTGCAGAAAGAAGAAGAGAGTATCTAAACAGGAGGATCCTACAGATACAGGAAGACTTCAACGAAGGAAGAATTAGGCAAGCATACAAAGGAACGCGCCAGATCTGCAATAAGTTTCAGCCAAGAACGGATATCTGCAGGGACATAGATGGGAACCTATTAGCAGACTCGGATATGATAAAAAAAATTTGGAGACAATATTTTCAAAACTTATGGAATCCAACTCCAAGAATAAACGAAGTCCAATAGAAAAGGCAAAAAAGCAACAAATCCCCAAGCATCGATGGAATCGCGGTTGAGCTTCTAAAGAAAGGAGACCCTCAAATCTTAAGAAACTTACACGAACTCATATGAAGAAGTTATACCAGATGACTGGAAGAAAGCGATTATATGCCCAATCTACAAGAAAGGAGGTAAATTAACTTGTAAAAACTACATAGGCATCTCTCTCCTGAGCACTACCTACAAAATCTTCCAAATCCTTGTGAAACAAAAACTAGAACCTATAGCGCAAGGTCCTATAGGAGAATATCAAGCTGGTTTTAGGACAAACAAGTCAACATCGGACCAGCTGCTGACCTTAAAGCAAATTCTGGAGAAAACTTGGGAAAAGAATGTAGATATATACCAGATATTTGTCGACTTTCAACAGGCATATGACTTGATAAACAGAGAGAGGCTGTACAGGATCCTATTGGAATTAGACGTCCCCACAAAACTAGTACAACTGATCAAATGCGCAACGAATAACTTCCTGGCGAGAGTAAAGATCCAAAATACAGTAACAGAAGGGTTCGAAGTGCGACAAGGTCTTAGAGAAGGATATGGACTAGCCCCTATGCTTTTCAACCTGGCCCTAGGATGGGTGATAAGAAAAACGTCAGTACAGAGAAGTGCATCCATAGCAATCCAAAGTCTGTACAACTACTTGGATATGCGAATGACATGAACATCGTGGGAAGGTCCTTCTTGGCAGCAAAGGAAGTCTATGTCGAAATAAGAGTGTCGACTGAACAACCACGAAGAGAAAACAAAGATGATGCAACAATCCAGAGCTGGAAGGTTTAGAATAGGAAGAAATATAACTATCGACGAACATAATCTAGAAGTAGTCGATAGAAAAGTCTACCTTGGGTCTACAATTACAAAAAGATGAAAAGTAAAAAATAACTAGACGAATACTGTTGGCTAATTGAGCCTTTTATAGCCAAAAACAAATACTGGACCCAGGATTTGTGCACCGAAAAACAAAACTTTTACTTTACATAGCAGTACTGTGCTACGGCAGCGAGATTTGGACTATGATGACCCAGGACATAGAGGAACGAGTCAACAGGTTTCATGGGAAAGTTCACAAATGTATAATAGGCCCAACGAGAGAGGATGGAATATGACAAAGGAGATACAATCACGGGTGGTATTTTTGACGACCCACAACTCTCAACGTTTATAACAGACTACGACTACCCGGCCACGTAATCAGTATGGACGATAACCGTATTCCAAAACGGCTTATGGTGGCAGAACTTTTAGGAAATAGCCCAATAGGTAGACCCAGGAGGACAGGATCGACTCTGTGAGACAATGCTCAACATTAGGAACTGGAGAACTGCTGCAAGGACCCGTCAAACTTGGAGAAATGACCTTGAGGAGGCCAAGGCTCGATTTGGGCTATAGCGCTATTGGATGAATGGAAACACACCTTTATTTCTCGATTTCCTGCTGAAGGTGATCTCTTTCTTTCCCTTAATGTTTCTTGTTCATGTTTAACATTATTACAATCTTGCATTTTTCCTACAACCACTTCTGTTTGCGCAGATACTGAATTTCTTTTTTCAGTGGACATAGCAATCGGTGTTGGAGTTGGTTGTGGCGGATGTGGAGCATGTTCTACAGGTTTTTGAACCGATGGTGTTGGTTTTGCTTCTTGAAGTGGAGTCACTGCTTGTATTTTTTTCTTTCTAAAATTAAATATATTTTATGTTATCTTTATTAAATATATATTTGTTTACGTTTGCGCAGACGATGGCGTTACTGAATTGGTGGTATCCATTTCGGCATGCGTTGAAGTAACACTGTCTACAGACGTAAGCTCTGTAACTTCTGAAAATATGTGAATATTAAGAATAATATTAAATCTCTATAATAAATTCTATTGTTTAATAACAAAATGTGTTTGTTATTGTTGTGCTTAATTTATTTTAAACGCTACGGGGTCTTGTTTCTTAACTGTTTAATATACATTAGTCTTATCATGTTCGTACAAAAGTAAATCTATTAAAAAATTAATTCACATTTTCGAGGTTGGGATTTTTAAATTATAATTCTTTTTTATAAATGCCCAGTTAAAGGAAAGAATTTCTAATCATGTAATCCAGTAGTAGAAATATAGTAAACTACTTTTAATATCCTGTGACCAGCATACCATAGCTTTACTTCTTGGATTACTCTGATAGTATTCCCTAACACATTGTTTCTCAACCTGGGGGTCGCAATCACTCCAAAAAAAATTTAATAAAGATTGTATTTTAAGTTATAATCAAGTGTTACATACAGAGTGTATTTGCTAAGTTTACAAGGCGGCCGGCTGTTGTTTTGGTTCGACTAACAAAAAATCGTATAGGTTACAAAAATAGCTGATACGTAAATCTCTAACAAAAAAATTTAACCGGCTCAACCGGCTAAACTGCTACGACTTGCCCGCGCTTCCACCCATTCGATTCTTTGTTCGTCTAACCAAAACCAATCACTAGTCGGCCGATTTGTAAACTTGGCAAATACACCATGTATCACCATGTTAAAACAACCGTCAAAATCCCAAAAAAATTAGTCACGATTTTCCGGTAAAGGTTGATCCACACATATCCGTGTCCTGACGGCGACTTCGGTGCAATACCGGCAATATTTATGGATACATCGATCGCAGCCTAACTACAGGAACGGCTCTCACCTATAAAATCCGTGTACGGGAGCGTAGTGAAATTTGAGGTCAGTGACTGAGGGTCTGCCTCTGTCAAATTAGTCAGATTTTGTTTTACATTAACTGAACTAGTAAGTGGTGTAAATTCATATTTACCCATTATTATTTAAGCTAAAACATAACTTTACGATGATTATGGCAATTCAATGTAAATAAGGCAATAAAATGAATACAATTTATCAAATTCGGGTTAGTTACACCATTAATTAATTCAAGAACGGCTGGACCGATTTTTATGATTTTTGGTTTGTCAGATTTGTCTCCGTATTTCACGAAAAAAAATGTTATGAAGAAAATTCATTTTCTCAAAAAAAAAAACCGTTCTATACGTTGATGATATCACGATATCTTAGTTGCAATGAGGCTATTTCCCATTCATGAGAGCGTCATCCCACAGATGTAATATCTTGAGAATGGTCAACGAGTTTATTTCAACGCATCAAATGGTTTCTCTGCGTGCTGAAACACCTCCAGCGGCAACTTTGACCAGTTTCTTTTCGATTTTCACGAACGATATCATTTAGATCACTTCAAACTGTCAATGGTGAGATGTTCTCTACAGTTCGTTTCGCAATAGATCAGTTTGCTTGAAAACGATACCCATTGGGACATAATAATCGTTGAAGAAGTGTTTTCTGCATGTCAGATCGCATATTATTTGCTATCATTATTTTGGCATGCTTTCCATCGAATGAACGACATTTTCCATCGAAAATGGGAACGTGAACATGATCGAGATGCATTGAACCAATCGGGTCGAGCGATCACCCAACAGAAGGAAGTGTACGATACCTTAATACCTTAATAAAGGCAATTGATTATAGAAATGGTGACCTTTTTTTCACGATGCGCCCTGTGGAACTGGGAAGACAATCTTCATAGCAATTGCTCCGTCTAGGATAGCGGCCGCGTTGCTAGAAGGATGCTCATGTTGAAATTGCCGTTAAACCTTCAAACGACTGAAAAACCGACATGTAAGAGTGCGAAACAGTCAGCAATGGCCAAAGTTCTGGTAGCAAGTAAAATCATCATCTGGGATTCAGTTGCATGTAGCATGTTCACGTGTCGGCAAACCATGTGGTTTGCTCGTTCTCGCACCTGACAACAAAATGAAAAATGCATACGGCAATGTGCTTCAATAAAACGAATCTACCCGAGTGCAACCCATCCAGCAAATAGTTTATCAGAAAGTAGTGCAACAATGTTACGCCAATTATTTCCATTCATTCCAATAAAGCAAATAAATTCCTGCCACAATTACATTCATTTCAATCTAATTACAATAAATTTTGATTTTTGTACATTTATTGAACTTAATTTATTTTGAGTATTCATTTTATCATAATAAAAATCTGAATTTAATTCAGCTAATAAGTAAACAGAACATTTACTGATTCTGAGATGGTATGAAGTTCTCCGAGTCAGTTAGTGATAAAATATATGCGTAAATTTTAAAATTAATTTAAAAACAAACATATTTGCTACCTCACTGCTCATCACTGAATGCGATTGAGCTCATGCTAAAATATTCGTAGAATTTAGTTTCACTTTCCGAAGAGTCCACTCTCTTTTTTATTCTTTTCCTCCTCGCCTAAAAGCAATGCCATTGCAGCAAGATGTTAAAAGCTATTTCAAAATTTAAAAGTAATTACAGATGCTATTGATCATTGAGCATTGATACGGATAAGGCGGCGCTGTGTGAATGTCATTGAAACATTCATCACGGAACACGCCACTGACACGGAAAGCGTCGGTAGTGTGCCGTCGCGGATATGTGTATGATCGATCTTACTAACTCAATTTTACCACCGATTCGACGGAAGAAGACGGAATCCGATCAAATATGTTTATTTTTTCTGTCGTCTCCATCAAATTCAATTTTTGGTTTCTTACCGAGACAATCGCTCCAAATGGTTGGATTTTTTATCTTTCAACCATTATTAAGGTGAGGGGTCACAGGATTTTTACTTTAAAAGTTTGAGAAACAATGCGGCCTAACATAATTATTTTTCATGCAGAGCTACATAGGATCATGCTACTTTAAAAAATAATTTTACGGGAATATTGACAATTAATAATAGTATGTACAAAAGTCTCTTACAATATAATACATATTACATGCTTATATAGAATTATTGATGGATCAAGATCAAAATAAAATTTATAAATCAATTTGATATCACTTGTAGTCATTAATTTAGTGATTTGAATTAATTTGTAACAATATTACTAACTGAGGAAGGATTCAGACTAATTAAAAATCGTTAAAAAGAGTTAAAAATATTTGATTTTAGAATAACAAAATGTCGTTGAGGTTCTTTTTTTGGAATTTAAATATTCAAAAGAGGCAGAAATTAGTTAAGTTTAAAAAACCGAAATTTATGAAAATATACAATAAAATTTAAAACTTCAACCGACATCGGTAAATGTAAAAACTACGACCGATAACCTCTAAATTATTTGTATTTTCATTCTAATCAATTTTTATAATATTGAACAGAAACTAAAACAATTTTACTTACAAGAATTTGTTAAATCGGGTACGTTGACACAAACAGTACAAAAATTCACCATATATATTGTATAAATGACACAGAATATACCATAAAGAATATACAAATTTATAAAACATAATGCCTACCTGTTGTACTTGGAATCTCTCGTTTAACAGGTGGAGCAGACAGTCGAGATGAATCGCTGACAAGTGGTTCAGTGTCACAAGATGCACCATCCAACCACTTTCTTGCTTCTGGGCCGAGCTTTCTTATAAGAGCTTGTAATTCTGCCTCCTTTTCCATTAACGCCTTTCTAAAGCGGCAGTTAGTCGACTTTACATCTCGTAGTCTTTGCTCCAACTCACAAACAGATGAATCTCGACGATTTTTCGACATAGGCCTTAAGGTAGCTCGGATACGCTTATCGACATTACCTGATGGATTCCTTTTCAATTCTACAAGCTAAATTGAAGAGAAAAAACATATAAGACTATACAGTTTGATTCTTTTATGTTTAAGTATAATATTTAATCTAAACTACAAAGTTTTACTACCAGTCTTACTTTCGGTACGAACACCAAACACAAAGTGGCTGTCGTACAAAAAATTATAAAAAAGGACAATAAAACAAAAACCAAATCCTTGCGATCAGCAAGCACAAGGGAAATAGCTGCCCCAGCTAGACAAGTCATGAAAACATTGTATACTGAAAAACCTATGTGTTTGGAGTCGTTTAGTGCTGGAATTGATACATGACGAGTTTCCCAGGCTAGGAAAGCACCAAATACCTAAAAATATAATTTATTATAATAATTGCAAAAAAATATATAGGTATAAAGCTTATTTACTAATAACAATCCCTTATAGGCATATATAATACCAATAAAAATGGTTATACGTTCTGATTGACAGTATTCGTTTTCTGGAACTACTAGAACATCTTCCAGAGATTCATGTTGCTAAAAAAAATTATGGAATATTAACATATATTCCAGTAAAACGGTGCAAAAAAAAGAGCCGTCTGTGCATTTTATGAAAACAGCAATTTTGTTTTTTTCATTGTGTAGAGGGGTTGGTTGAGAGTTGATTGGATTCCCATACCGCATCAAAATCTGAATCCCGCAAGGTTGCGGGATCGAGCTCAACAATCCCGCGCATTCGGCCAATTCTGAACTACGCTGGAATTGATTGCGCTAGCATTTTCTTACAAAGCAGCATACATTTGTTTTTCGAAATTGCTCTCCCTTACAGCAGAGTTTATGCTACCGATGTAAGAAATCGGAATCAATTCCAGCGTAGTTTAGAATATCCCTGAATACTTTGTTTGACTGATTCAGTAGTTCGTGTGGCATACTATACAATTAGACGCGAGAGTAACCCCCTAACGCTCATAGGTGTCCTAGTCGTAGGGTAACCTAACATTTACTGTGTTTCCATGAACCGGGGTAGAGTATTCGTTGAGTTTACAGAAAGCTTTTTTCCTCAATTCAACTTGGTATGGTTCTGGGTTGGAGTGACAGATAAGTAATTTTAAGTCGTGTCTCCGTTGGTACATATGTGTGCAGTAAACGAACTTAAACAAATCCATACGCAAAACCCGGCCTAATCTAACGTGTTTCGTGGAGTTTTCTTGGATTTAACGAACTTTACTCAACCCGCGTTTCTTACTCTGGCGCTTACTCTAAGTAAGGCGATTTTGTGTTATTGCTGTATTGCTTAGTAGGCAGATGTCTTCAACTAACGAATTTAAATATTTTGTGGAACATAAACTCAGTTGACAATTTACCAAAGTTCCACTTTTTTTATAAAACAAACTCTGCCAATTTTGTTGACACTTTACAGCACTTGACGGAACTTTATCTGTGAACTAATGGAACGCTAAGCTAAGACTAGGTTGTGATAAGTCATGCTCAGCTAAGCTACGCAACGCAACGCTGCTATGTAACTGAGCCTTTATACTGGACGCAACGGAACGGAGCGCAATGTAATTTTGCTGGTTATACTACCGGAATCGAACATTTGTACTTCCTAATTTTTTGGCAATGTTTTGCCAAATTTTGGACTTATGCTTAAAATTTTTAGTTCCAAATTTCTGAAATTTTAATCGGGGCCGTTCCGTTTTTGGCGTCCAGTACAACTACTTCATTATAATTTCTCTGTATTGAAACTCATTTTAACATTTCAATCCGGTCCGTTGAGTCCCATTGCGTCCAGTATAATTGAAGCTTAAGGCCCTCCGTTGAGTGAAGTACAGCCACGAAACTGATGCTTCTGACCGGCAAGAAATGTCGTGCGCGAGCAGTTCAACTTAGTTTTAAATTGGTATCGCTTCTGCCGACCCGTGTATGGATTTCCACTTCCGTAAACGGGCAAGATCACGAAACAGTTGCGTGTGCAACTGGAATTGCAAATCATTCGGAAGGCCTAAATCTATCCTACTTTGCCACATATATGTATCTATTAAGTCCCGGTTCTTGTAAGAGGTGATTCTACTGCCTAAATTCGCGAATTACTGATCCCGCATTACTGATCCCGCAAAAATAGTGCATGTGCGGCATTGGATTCCCTAGTTGAGAGTATAAAACCGAGTTTTCGGGATCCGGGGGTGTCCTTCGGCCGCCATCTTGTTTTGAGTGTGAAAAATGGTTTGTCTTCTATCTCGGAAACCGTGGGCCCTACAGAACTTTTGTTAAAATATTTTTTTAAGGAAACCAAATTATGTACAACTTTCGTAAATCATGTTTTGCCGTAATATTAATAATAAAAAAAATATGGACTAAAAATGATAAATTTTTTTTGGAGTTATGAGCTTTAAAGCGCTACAACTCTTTAATTACTGATTTGAATTGCTGTTTTCATAAAATGCACATCGAAAGTACCATTTGAATGGTCTAATATATTTATTTTATTTATTCATACCCTCGGCTCTAGGCGTTTTGTATCTCTGTAAAATGGATCTGCAATTTGCCAAGTTGTTATTATGGCAATATCTATAGCAAGTAGAATGCCAACAACCATAAATAATTGATAATCTTTAATAACTTTCTTGTTTAGCTTCAAATCAGTAAATATAGAATGGACACGCCACGTTTTTGAAAACATAGCTCCAAAAGCTAAACTAAATCCTGCCATTAATAGCCATGCCCTTGCTGTACATATATAGGGAAATGCCGCTTCGCTGCTTAATGTTGTATCCAATCCAAGGAAGATAACACTGAGATAGGTTAGCATACAACCTACTATAATTAAGTTGTTCAAGTGAGGACTGGACATTTTTATGTATCTATTTAAAAAAAATTATAGTATATTTTATTTGAAATATATTTTTATTTATTAATATTCACCTTTGATTTCGATACTTTATATTAAAAAGAAGGAAAACAAAGGCAATTACTATGCCAACGACTGAACAGCTTGCAGAGACCACATATATAGTGATATTAACTTGACTGTGCTCAATTATATGAAGTGTTCGATCTTTCGGTGGTGATCTTCCGACCTAGGAAGATTTTGATAAATTTTTTACATAATGACAGGATTATAAATAAATTACCCATTTTACTGGTTTGCCTAGGGAGAGGTCTAAGCGACCGTGTAAGGAATTGTATTCTCCAATCTTCACTTCTTCACCAGTTTGAAATTGTTTTAATAGAATATTTGCTTTTCGTTCATTGTTGTAAAATCGAACAGGACCCTGTACAGAAAGTATATAAAAAACTTATTGAATATTTTTATCATTATTAAATTTAATTTTGTTATAACTCGCTCCGTTGGCTTAGGAGGAATTTGTTATATTTAATTATTGAATTTGTTGTAATGTAAGATACATATATTCACCTAGGCAGGCCCACCCTAACCACAGGGCTAAATGGGCTATAGCCTATAGCCCCGTGGCGCAAGGGCGACAATTTATGTTGGTGTTATATTTGTTTGTTATTATTAATTTTTTTTATTTAAAATCTTGTCATCACAAAGATAACCAAGTTACTAGTTCTTATGAATTAGAAAACATTATATTGGATGTGGAGATCTGCTTTGATGAACTGATCCAAAGTTATTTTAAGATTTGGGCTTCTAGGGCTTGAATGATTGCATGCAATCAAACAGAACTCCACTTGTTTACAAACCTTTATTTAACACAAAAATGATTCTCGACAAAATACGTCTTTCTAATGACTGGGCCTCTTTCTAGGACTCACATTTTAGTTTACTTTAATAGAATGGAGATTATTCAGAAAACTCTCAGTTTGAATGTAAAACGAGTACAGATACCGGTCATTCTGACGTATTATTCGCCCCGAATAATTAACCCCATTCTTTAAAGACATCCGTCGCGGCTGCAGATATCCTGAACCCCTCGTGGTCATCTATCTTATCCAATTCATAACGGTCGTGTTTTTCTGTTTCACTACACGGTAAGATCTCAAAGGCTTAGGTTTTAATTTCAACCCTAGGCTAAATTGTGTTCTCTTTGCTGCAACCAAGGCGCCTCCTTATAGACACTTGCAGCTTTACTCTTTTATATTGCTTTACCGGCCTCAGTTCAATAAAGTTTCACCGTCTAGCATGTTCAATTCGTCCTTCAAATGGTTTTTGCTTTTTCGCCAAAAGTTAGAAATGCAAAAGCTCACTGGAATAACATTCCATTATTCCAGTTGATTACTCTCTTTTGAGCGAGCTTTTACTTTCAACCTCAATTTCATGTATGTTTGACGAATTCAGGCTTGATTCTTCCTGAGTTCAATACGTGAAAATGTATGGGAACTGAGGTTAAAATCAGTTCAGCACACCAATTTGTTCGGTCGGTGAAGCCGGGGCATTAGTAATATTTTGTTTGGCTTCTTTCTTCCTGGCCGGCTGCATTTGGGCTGTTGCGCTCGCTATTGGATGGATGTAATTTTCACTTCAGGAATAAAGTAGTTTCGGTAGGTAGGCTTCGGTCTTAGAAGCCGAAAAATGTCTGACTATGAACTCTTTCCCCTGGATTCATAAATAAAAAGTCATGTTTAAGGTAAAATCTTCATGAGAGGACGCTTTTAATATCTCTCTTATAGGCCTTAAATATTGGTCTTCCATCTGCCCTTGTTTAATTCGGTTTTGTGCTTTTGCCAATATTTCATTTAAAGTTTTAAATGCATTTTGCTGTTCGGTTGCTAATTTAAATATGCCGTTCTTTTTGAGTAATTCCCTGAACGGCTATGATTGTGTAGTCTGCTATAACTCTTCTGAAGTAGGATGTTAGTCCCAGAAATCTTTGTACAGTTTTCATTTCATATAGAAAACTCAGTTATTACTTTTGTCCTCTCGTCTGTTGGTCGTCGTTCTCGCTAGACATTCCGTGTATTTACTTATGAAAAGGGGCGCATTATTTTAATAGGGTGTCGAATATCTTAGGGCGGCCCTGCGACTAGGCTAATAGACTAATTTTTTATAAGGTTTCCATTTGTAAAGGTTTTTACTATTAAAGAAATATTTCTGAAAAAAAACATAATTGACTTACCGTAACACCCTCAAAACTTGTGTTTTTTAGAGCTTCCAGAAATATATTCTCCCAATCTTTAACTCGATATTCAAATTGAGATAAAAATTGCTCCTTACGTTGAGCAACATACTGAATAGCCAAGGCGGCTGCCCATATGCCATCGTATGTGTAACCATGAAATCTAGAATACTCTGCTCCACGTCTACTATCATACTCCGATAAGTATTCATCAGCAGTCTAAAAAAATATTTTTGTTTTGAAAAGATTAGTCGAAGATAACTATTCAACAACTTACAATTCCAGAAATAGTTATATCTCCACTTGTTGACAATGGCAACAAATCTGTCATAATTGTGGCCTCGAGCGCAGTTGTTAGCTCCTCCACAGTACATTCGGTGTCAACAGTTGTATTCCACCATTCCGTAGAGTATGTCCCCATAATAACCCATTGATAAGATCTCCCGAACATTTCTAACCTGCGTTTAATAAATTATACCCTCAACATGCTACATATGAATGCACTTTATGCCTGAATTACATACATACATGCAAAATTTAGAATTGTTTTATTTTCATACCTGTAGGCCTCACAGAACACCCTTCGTGCCCAATACTCGTTAAAGTTGCCCAGAATGATGCGAACGTCCTTTTCACGCAATTTCTTCAGTGACTCACTGACGTCATTTACAAAACTCTGTGTCTCGACAACTTCTAGTTCCATTGCATCCAGGTCAGCCACCATATGATTGTGGGGCAGAGAATACCTAGGCTCATTCTGGTATATTGTTCCAACTCGAGTCCAGTTGAATTCTTTCAGTAGCGACAATCTGGGGGCATTGAACGCGTTCTCTGATGGGACTACTCGAAAAAAATTCGGGAACGCATCCTTAGTAAACATAGGATGAGTATCGGCGTATGATAATTGTGTCAAGTGCCAATGTTTACTAGCCTTCGCGATGGGGTCCGTGACGTGCGTGCAGGCAGCTCCAAAAAGCATTAGCTTATGGGGGCCGGAATGCATCATGTCAAAAAATGATTTAACACCCACCGCTGCATTGCACTTTGACATGAAATACAAAGGATATGTGAAATTACATTATAGATTGTTTATTTAGTTTTACCTCTGTGTCATTCCACCACATATGCAGCCTGTAGTTTCGCAGGATACTTGAGTGTTCATTTACATGATCCAATGCTAGCTTGACGCTAGGCATCACGCCGCGTCCTTGTTTATGAGATTGTTAAATTAGTTTTTAATGGGTTTATTTATGATTACCATTTATTTTACCAGTATCGGAGTTCTCTACCCCATCTCCATAAGGGAAGAAACCAGCAATGTAAACATCGGAGCGTTTACCTCCTGATCTTTGGCAGATTGTTGAGGAAAATAGGGCAAGAAGGATTACGAGAAAGCTGTTTGTTCGGTGGCATTCATTTTTCATTTTTGCCAATCCCTGAAAACTGCTGCAAATAAATTAGAGATAAATATAATAATATTTATGCATGCATAATATTAATGAGAGTGTTTAATATTAAAATATCTTTTTAACAGTGATTATATTTGGTTTCTATAGTTTCAATGATTTTTTAATGTTTCCCAATTTTTAGTTTATTTGATAATTTCTTTTTATAAGGTCTAAATGAATTGAAATAAGAGAAATGAAGTTAAGTTGTGAGGAAGGAACCTGGAGAATCATATCACAGCGAGTTATATCAAATCTATGACGACATAGACTTAGGGACGTTCATAAAACTCAATAGACTTCGCTGAGCTGGACACTTCGAGCGCATACCGGAAGTAAAGAAGGTCTTCACTGGCATCATCGAAGAAGAACGACCAGTAGGCAGGCCGGCGAAAAGATGGAAGGATGCGGTTGCAACAGATGCGGAGACATTAGTCCACACATCGAACTGGAGAACTTCGACCAGAAATTGAGAAGACTGGGGGAAACAATTAGAAGAGGCCAAGGCTCGAGTTGGGCTGTATCGCCATTGGAAGAAGAACAAGAGATCTACGCTTGGATCAACCTTAAGGAAGCATTAGAATTTTTTCGGACATTCAAGTTCCCATCAAAGCCTGGCCAGGAAAAATAGGGTCTACCTGCGGACACTAAGGTATAAAAAGCAATGAGGCTGTGAACAAACTCGCGAGAGAGGGGCCTGAGACGCTGGTGGCATCTCTTGGTCCTTCTCTAAGTCCCTAATAAAGGACTGGGTTATGGAACCATAAATCCGTAAGCCTCGCAACTATAAGTCGGAAGTTCTTTTTTTTTTTTCATTGGTGATTGCCTAAGAGTACGGACGTGTTTTAATTTTCTTTCTATATTTTTAAAAAAAAAAACCATGGTTGCTACGTGTTTTGCATGTAAAGAACAATTCACTGATCCGCGAGATGTAATTATGTGCTCAAATTGCAAGAATTATTATCATTCCAAGTGCTGTAATCTTAAAACTATTGATAACATTAGAAAACTTGGCCAAAAACGCGATTCGTGGAAATGTGATATGTGCAAACTTCCAAAATCAAATATGGAAAACACTAGAGACCTAGAAGAACTTGTGAATAAATTATTTTTAAAATTCAAAAACGAACTTGAAGTCTCTATAAAGGATCCGAAACGTGAAATTAATAAAATAAAAAAATCAGTGCAGTTCATGTCGGATAAATTCGATGAGTATAGTATTAAGTTTACCGAAATACTTACCGAGATCCAGCAGCTTAGGACAGAAAACACTGCTCTAAAAAAAGAGGTAAGCAATCTGACTGTTAAGGTCAATGCACTCCAACAGGATCAACGCAAGCGAAATATCACCATTATCGGAGTCAAGGAGACAAAAAATGAAAATACAAACTCAATCGTGCACGCAGTTGCAAAGGCTATTGACTTTCAACTAGCAGAGCCAGATCTGAATCAGTCATATCGTCAAAGGAAAAGGTCAACGGCCCCAAGTCCAGTAATTGTTTGTTTTGCCAGACAAAAAACTCGGAATGATTTCATGCAAGCGTATAGAGTTGCAGTGAAAAATCAGAACAATGGCCCTGGAATATTTGCGAATAAAGTGAATCGTGAATTGGGTGAAGGAAAAATTTTTTTGGGTGATCATCTAACTGCGTTAAATGCTAATCTTTTAAAAGAAGCCAAAAATAAATTGAAAGGTAATGGCTTTAAATATGTCTGGGCTAGAGACGGCGCGATTTATGCTAGAAAATTAGAAGGCGAACGCGTCATTAGAATTAAGAGAGCAGAAGACATTGATAACTTAATTTAAATTTGTTGTTTATATTAAATCTATTTGTTATAATCCTGAGAATAATGGCTGAATTATTGAAAGAATTTGATAGAATTTCGGTTAATCATACTGAAATACTTACAACCGATACCGAATTAAGATATTTTTTTGGAAATAATGATAATTTTAATTTTAAGATATTTTGCATGAATGTAAGGAGCTTACCAAAACACTACGATGAATTACTAATATTGTTAAATGAATTAAAACTCGAATTCGACGTTATAATTTTAACGGAAACATGGCTTGGCATTACAGACTCTTTTAATATGGAAGGATTTATATCGTTTGTTAGCCCAAACATATTAAACAAGTGCGACGGTGTTATAGCATACGTGAGAGATAGTCTTATTGTTAACATGTTGGATTGCAATTTTACTGAGGCGAATGTATTTGAACTACTCATTGTTTTACCATGGAATGGCAAAGTTACTATCACTTGTGTGTATAGATCCCCGAGCCAAAATCCTATTAACTTCATAAATTCCCTCGACAATTACCTCGAAGGGAGGAAAAATGTAAACAATCACGTAATTGTAGGAGATATGAACATTAATATCCTGGATGTTGGATCTCCTGTAACGAACGAATATTTGGATGTTATGACGAAACATGGGTTTAATGAGTACTTAATGGGAAAAACAAGAATAGGGAATAACAAAGGCACCTGTATTGACCATATATTCCTCAAGAAAACTACAGAAATTCTTTTCACTCCTGCTATCTATGAAACTTACATAACTGACCATTTCACTGTCATAGCAAAATTAGCACCAACAACGGCACAAGTAAGAAATGAAAACAAAAATAAAAATAGAGTATGCATCAATCATGTTAACTTACAGAAACTTAAAGATAATTTACAAAATGAAAGTTGGGGACAGATATATTCGCCACAAGATGTAAATATTTGCATGAATAATTTTTATGAAATCCTAGATAAAGCAATAGCAGAGAGCACTGTCACGAAATTTATAACAAAGACCAAATATAAACCAATAAAGCAGTGGGCTACTCCTGGTATTCTAAACTCTATAAAACATAGAAATAAACTTGCTAGAGAGCTTAGAAGGCAGCCTTTCTGCGAGTCTCTCAAGAATACATACAAAAGCAGTGGGCTACTCCTGGTATTCTAAACTCTATAAAACATAGAAATAAACTTGCTAGAGAGCTTAGAAGGCAGCCTTTCTGCGAGTCTCTCAAGAATACATACAAACAATATCGTAATAAACTGAATAATTTGATAAGAGCCGCTAAAAAGTATTATTATCAGAACGAAATCACTAAAGCTAGAAATAATCCCAAAAAGCTCTGGAATACAATCAATGAAATTACTTACAAAATCAAAGCAAATACAACAGTAACGCAAATTCGGAAGAAAAATGGTCAAGTTACAAGCGCCCCGTTTGAAATAGCAGAAGAACTAAACAATTTTTTTACGAATATAGGAGAAAGCATTTCCAGAAGTGTAGTTTGCAGAGACAATATCCAAGAGCCAAGTCACCCTATGCCAACAATTTCTAGTCATGTTACTGCGCTATCCCCCATAACTGTAAACGAATTACATCATTACATTGCCAATCTTGACACTAGTAAAACTGCTGGGATAGACAACTATACACCCAAAATTATCCGGGCTATATCATGCCACATATTGAAACCTCTGCTTTTTATTTTTAACAAGTCGCTTACCGAAGGTATTTTTCCTCAAAGATTGAAACTATCAGTAATAACACCCATACCGAAAGGGACTGATAAAGTTGATCCAAACAACTATAGACCGATATCTTTAACTTCGATAGTAAGCAAAATACTAGAAAAGTGCATTAAAGCAAGATTAATGAAACATTTAAGTGACAATAATATTCTTGCGCCGAATCAATATGGCTTCAAACCAAGAAATAGCACAGGAGATGCACTATATGATGTGTCTGGGTATATAAATCGTGCAATCGACAACAATGAAAATGTGATTGGTATTTTTCTGGACCTGAAAAAGGCATTTGACACTGTGAATCATCAAAAATTACTACATAAACTTGAAAAAGTTGGTTTTCGAGGTAAGGCACTTCTCCTGTTAATGTCGTATCTAAATGACAGGACACAATGCGTAAAGATAAGGGATGTTGTTAGTAGACCTCTTGTAGTTACATGTGGTGTGCCGCAGGGCACCGTATTGGGTCCTCTACTTTATTTGATATATGTTAATGATCTCTGCAATAAGAATCAAACTGGAATACGAGGTCATATAGTCGCTTTTGCTGACGATACAGTTCTTTTATTTAAAGCAAAAAGCTGGACTGAGGTCACCTCTCTGGCAAACGATGGCCTAAAAACCGTTCATGATTGGCTTTGCCTAAATAAACTAGCCCTAAATTTAGATAAAACCCAGTTTATTACGTTCGGACAAAACAAGAGCTTCAACCCAAATGATAACCACCTAAGCATAAAGAACTTTAAACTAAAGCATACAAATGAGGTAAAATACCTGGGAGTTACTATAGACAGTGAACTTAAATGGAAACAACATATATTTAACACTGCCGGCAGACTGAGGCAAACCACGTATAAATTTAGAATTCTCAGGAACTATGTCGATATTCAAATTTTAAAAAACGTTTATTTTGCGATTGCCCAATCGATCCTGCAATATGGAATAATAGTATGGGGTGCTTCTTATAGTAGAACTATAGATACATTACATAATGTTCAAAGTAAATTAATAAAAATATGCTTAGGTAAATCTAAATATTATTCAACAACGCAGGCGTTTGCCGAATTTAATGTAATGGGCATCAGACAGCTATACTTGGTAACACTTTTGAAATTTGTGTACCAAAATTTGGCAAAATTTTCTATCAGAAGCATTAGCCATGATACCCGTTTGCAACGAAATCGACAAATAAATATTGCAAGATGCAAGAAATCCCTCATGCAACGTCACGCAAGCATATTAGGACCCAAATTGTACAACAGTTTGCCAGTGGATATAAGAAATATTATAACTGATCTAAATTTTAAAGCAAAAAATATATATTAAGCCATAGAGAGTTATTCAATGAATTATTAGTATAAAATGTTAAATATTTGCTCTAAAAGTCAATTTATGAATGTTTTAATTTTATATAATACAGCACGTATCTTACTACTGAAAATTATTTAAAGTAAATTTTTGATTTTATTTGTTTTTTCAAAGTAATTATATATTTTAGGCAGTCACAGCCCCCACGCACAAGCTACTGTTTATGTGATGGGCTTAGCTTAGAATTTTTTATATTTATATGTAAATAAATAAAATTTTGATGTAAATTTATTTTAAGCTGCAATAAAGAATAATAATAATAAGAAGTTAATCTGACTAACGTTTTGGTTATTATATCGAAACTAAGCAAGAATAAAATTATAATAAAAAGCCACGTTAAAAGCAGGGCCGTGCCTGGCCAACGTTCATTGCGTGCGCAGCAGGCAGCCAGCCAAAATAAAGCACGGCTAAATCGCCAAGGAAAGTACATCGAATATGGATAAAATTCGATCCACACATATCCGTAACGGCAAGGCGTCGATGCTTTCGTGTCAGTGGCTTCCGTGATGAATTTTTCACTGTCATTCACAGCACCGTCTTTACCGTGATCAATGTTCAATGACATCCGACAGTGAACTCTAAGTAAACTAAATTGTATTAAATTCAGAAATTAGTAATATCCCAATAGCCCCTTGGGGAGGTTTTTGGAGGTTAAGGAGAGCTGATGGGGCTTTGTGCCCGTTAAAACTTTTGAAATAGATGTTGAGAACAACAAACCTGCAATATTTCAAGAAAATTAGCCAAAAGACATTTTCCATAGAAAAAGTGCGGGGTCCCCTTTAAAAAAGGTATAATATTTTCTGTCACTGGAGGGGGGACTTTTAGGGGTTGAAACCACCCCTACATGTATATGAATCTCCGATTCATGATCAGCGACCCCGAAAACCCCCAAGAAACGATTTCCGAGGCAAAATAATGCAATTTAACTATTTTCTCACACCGAGAGGCTTTTAGGGGTTGAAACCACCCCTACATGAAAATGGACCTTGGATTCGTGATCAGCGACCCCGAAAAACCCCGAGAGGCGATTTCTAAGATGAAATATATAAATTTTACAAACATTTTCAGTACTGCAATTCTTGGTGGTGCTTTGGAGGCGTAAAACCACCCTAATTTATTCTTGTTTCGATGTAATGCAAGGGTTAGTAGTGATGAATGCTCCTGAAGGTCTACAGAATACGGGAAAAAGGAAATTTTTGAAATCGGCGCTGTTCCACCACTTCTCCACATTTTACAGTGTTTTCAGGCTTATTCGCTTATTTGCTTTGCCCAATTGTCATTATTAGCTGGATTCACCGGCCAAACTGCGCAAGTTCGAGAAAACTGGTAATTGACTGAACTTTAAAATGACCTCACTTCGCATATAATTTCTACATATTTAACTAAGGGTTAAACAGACCTCAGTTCGCCCAACTGGACTCGGACCGAAGTTAAACGTAAAAACTCGTTCAAAATAGAGTAATCAACTGGAATAATAGAATGCCATTCCAGTGAGCTTTTGCATTTCTAGCGAAAAAGCAACATCCATTTCAAGTACGAACTGAACATTAACTGGGCTTTAGCAGGTGAACCCACTTATATGGATTGAACTGAACATTATTGAAGTGAGGTAGGTGAAGCTGGGGTATTAGCCGGCTTTCTAAGGGTATGCACAGCTCCAATAAGGCATTTTGTCGGCTTAACTGGTTAATTGCGGTACCAAAGTTCCACTAAGGTTGGGTCTTTATCTAGCGGACGACATACGACCTCCTTGTTACGCCTGGCAGTTTGGCAAAAGCCAAAAGGTCAAAGGTCTCTAAATATTTACAAAAAAAACCATCGATTTTTTTTTTAAACGGAAGCATTGTGATATTTTGTCATATCACATATCAGCAGGCCATAGTACATGGTCGTTTATATGATCTTTTATTTACTTAAATATATTTGAATCCAATCCAAATGGGTATATTACAAATATATGCTTTATCAATTTCTCATTGTAAATAAAGCAAAATCTAATCTTATTGTGGGAAAATTTTTGTAAACATAGTGATAAAACTATTTTTTGAAACAGTCCCCGAATTGCAAAGGGATAATGAACAGCAAATGGAGATAAAAAATTAGCATCTCACCTAATAATACTGTGTATATTAAATCCAAAAAGCAAAGCAACGATATTGCGAATCAATCCCGGTGAAAGTTTTATTACATCCAGGTAATTCCTTAAATCCTTGTATTAAAATTTTTCCATAGAAATTATAAATCTATTTATATAGCTATGAGCCAAATAAGTAAATCCGTTTTTGCTGAATCAATTACAATAAACAGTTTTGCACTGATTAACTTTAATTCTTTTAAAAAATGTATCATTCCGAGAAATATTGAATATTGATTAACTGAGGCAGCTTCAAGTTCATGATTTTAAAGTGTTATTGTAAGGCGCTCATTAGACGATAGGTTTCGCAATCAGTTATGCCAAAGTCACTGCTTTGACTGATGGAATTGATTGGCGCTTGCATGAACGTGTAATGGGTGGCGCCTAAAGAATAACAAAAAGTAAATCTGGCAGCAGATTTAATCTTCGTTTCAAGTTAAACTCACTCGATAGAATTTTATTTTTAATTATTTATTCAGTTATGGAAATCATTTGGATTGAAATTAATTTTTGAAGTGGATCTTTTTTTATTGTCGCGGTAGAGTTAACTTTCTGCGTTTTGATATAGGATCATCACGAAAATTTAAGGAATTTAGGAAAAGTGACAGAGGCGGCAGACTGAGGAGAAGTACGCACTGTACTGTATTTTCTTGTGTATAATAATTTTAAATACAACTACTTATATGGGATTTTAGTTTGATCAAATCCAATTTGGATTTTTCGTTAGGGCAAAAGCTGGTTCTGTAGGGAAAATTTGCCTTCAGCGGTTATAGTTTGGGCAAAAGTTGGTTTTGTTCCCGTGTCCACGTTTGGGGGTTTAGTTAGCGGCGAGCAACGATGCCAACTTATTGGGTTTACTACTAGAACTGGTGGTTTAGACCTGCCTTTAGTGGGGAAAAATCGTAACTAGTCGCTAATGTGTTTTTCTGGTGGTAAAAGGAAAGCATACAAGTATACAAAATTAGTGTGGGCTATGCACTAAACCACAATAATTCATCAATTACTACTGACCTAATGATTCACTCAAATAAAACCCAAGAGTTTATTGCCAAAGGTTCCAACAAATTTGCGTATGAATCTCTGCAGTATAAAGAAGCACCAGGAGTAACTCGATTTTAATAATTGTACGGCCACTTTTGCGATTTTATTACTAGCATTCGAGCATCGATGTTGAAAGGCTTTAGCAGCATGAACATTGTCAAGAATAAGTGAAAGTCGAAGTGTCACCCTTTATATTAACGTCGTTCATGTCATGGTGCAATGCTTAGTAGGAAGCTTAGTTCAAAAAATAGAAAAAGGATAGGATTAAAAGAAGTGTAAGGATGCATGAAAGATGGCGGTGAACCTTAAGTTTGAACTCTTGATGTTGTATGAATTCAAAGGCAACCGTCGGGGTTAAATATTCTCCTTGTAATCTTACGCCAGTTTCTCCTCCAACCTTCTCGTTTAGATGGAGAATCGGTAGTAAACACAGTAGATCGGGCCTTTCCGCGAGTCGCACCCACCCGGCTCGAACGCTGTAGGCTAGTCGGTTGGCGGCTAAATAACCCAGGAGCTACTTCGCATGTGGCGTTCGTAAAACCGCGATAAATGTCTTTGTGTAGGACTTAGCCATATCTTAGTGGAGAGACATGATTTACTTAATTTAACCCAGCTTACTCGATAACATCGATATACCTCTTATCTCCGTGAGAGAAAACAATGTAAGGGCGACTCCGCACTCACGCCGTGAATTGACGGCGAGAATTTACACCGTATCTACTCAGAACGGAAAACAAGGAACGAACTAGACGAGAAAACCATCCACACTAGCTTTAACGGGTGCTCGGGGTTGTTCACGGCGTGAGTCTGGAGCTGGCTTAACGGCTGACTCAACTCTTAAAACATCCTAGAGGTAACGTCCATTACATATTCATGCAAGCGTCAATCAATTCCATCAGTCGTGGTTTTATATTCAGATAGTTACATCAATCATCACCTTAGAGGGTAGATTTTCAGCGAGATTGTCTTTCGGCGCCCTTTGGTCGAAGCTTTCACTTCACATAAATTGTATTTCCACCTGACCTAGATAAAACTTTTTTCGAGCACTGCCTGCCATTTCCTTAGGGGATTATATCTCCCCTATTGCAAGCCTTTATGGGCTGCGGCCCCCATAAGGAAATCGATGGTGGTTTTAGGGTCACAGGCCGGCAAAGGAATAAGCATGTCTTCTCAGAGTTTCTTCATCGACGTTTGGCCAACCGCACCACCTTCTTTGGAGGCTATTTGGTTGTTTGTATTGCATGGTTGGGCCTTAGGACTTGCCTAGCCAGTAAAGTTGAGATGGTGGAGAGAGTACCCTTCTCGTTAAAAGAGGCTTCTCCTACCATCAGCCCAAAATTGCAGTGTTCACCATCCTGACAACGTCATCTCTGTGAATTTTATGCGGTGCACTTTGTGGAGTATTCTCCACTCCTACACCCTTAGGGTCTTCTTTTCGACCCCTATCCTTTTCAACATAATGCCACTGGAGTCTTTTGTTGCTGCCGGGAAGTACCCGATTACAAAAGGGCTGCGCGGCTGCTTGTTCCCGTCTACAGCAACAAGGCTTGCTCCTTCCAGGGCTTATGGCGGCCTATCATAGAGGGCGCACCGACCTCTAGGGACCTGGGCTGCTCTGACCAATGAGCCAATTCGGCTATCGACTCCAGAAGAGTTCCTTGCACGGTAACTAGTTGTTTCGTGGTCAAGAGAGTCTCCGAATTGTTAGTAGCAAGCACGCTAATTTTGACACTTTCTGCTATTTGACAGAAGGCTTCAACGGTTTGTTCTTGACTTCATTATGGGTGCGTCCGCTTTTCAAAACGTATGCTCAAAGCCTTCGCTCTTTTCGAGGATCTAAACCTCTTCTTATTAAGAAAATCGGTAGCCCTTACTTCCACAGGAGTTCTATGACGATCTCCCAACGAAGGAGTGATCTCAACGTACTCCATCCCTGGGTTTACGGGCTCAGACTGCCCTCCCTGAACTAGAATCCCGAAAACCCTCCTTCACTGGGACCCCATATTCGACACCTTGATTCATGGCTCCAAAAATATCTAATTGGCTTTGTAGGTTGTCCTTTTTGGAGCTGTAGAAACCCCAGAAATGTTTGGAGCGTTAAGAAGTGCTTTTTAAGGTATTTCTATACTGATACCACGAGCTCGGCGAGAAAGGACGGTCGCCCGAGGCAGAGCTCCGTATCGCAATTAGAAGGCTAATTCAAACCGAAGTTCGCCTGGTATCCAAAGTCCATCGTTAGTAGTGCATTCACGCAGTTCCATTCATTCACGCAGTACCATTCAACAACTTCATTGTTTACACATTATGATTGCGGTTTTTATCGAGTTTAGATCCGCGCGTATTGAGTCCGCTCCACGGATCTCGAGCAGGATGTTTCCTAAGGCCATGCCCGACCGGTTTTGGAGTCAGTGCTCCCTGCTGGTGCCATGTTCGAATCATATTGATGAGTACATAGACTTGGCTAGCTACAAACAACGCCCTCAAAATGTTATTTTTTGTTCGAATTTTTTTCTCACATTCATTTTGGCGCCCCTTACCACCTGGCGCCTAGAGCGACCGCTACCCTAGGGCCGGCGCTGGCTCGCGTCAATGGGGTTCAATCAAAATTTCTATCAATACTCTTCAATAAATTGACAATGCGTTTGAACCGCTGGCAAAATCCAAAAATTCAAATTCCTACATATTCTATAGGTTTTGTGTGCTGCAGACCTTTCATATTTTTTCTAATATTTATATATTTTCTACCTGCTTCTGACCAAATAACAGGATGTTGAGGTAATAACTCAAGGCTCCATTATGGCACCAGTCCATCGGTCCGACTTCAAAATTAGCACCTTGCATCCTTCCATGTGGATGATTGTACATTCATAAATCCCATAGCACTAGGCCTTTCTGTCTAAACCTACTTTCCCCATAAGCAAGTTGAATGCTAAAGTAAAAATAATTAATTTATTTGCTGATTTTCTTAATATTAAATTCAACTCAAGAAATACCCTACTACGTTATCTTGTAACCCCTCGTGTAAGTGTCATTTTTATTTAATGGTTACGCACAATCGTCTTTACAACCTGAATTCACCTCAAGCAATTTGTTAGAAATATTAATATTGACGAATATTTTTATTTCAATTCTAATATGGCAAGTATAAATTATGTAAAGGACTAACATGTTGTATATACATATGTATATTATTACGTACTAAAGTACTAAAAATTACTAAATAGTAGTTCAATTATAATATTATGCACAGTAATTATTCGTTTACCAATCTCTTATATAGAAGTAGAATAAATGATCGAGTTTGAATGAACATTAACAGAGTACTATTAATTAATATTTAATCCTTTTTTTGGCTGCAATCAATTCTCCATGCCATGTCAATCAATGATTCCTGTTATCGTCCTTGCAGAGTTTTACTTTTATTTGTTATGCCCACGGCGCACATCCGTGAAGTAACATTTACTCAAAAGAAAACTAAAGCCAATTTTTCTAAAGAATTCAATAAAGTCGTGTAGCTGCTCCTGCCTCCTAATGGGTTCAGCGCTTCGAATAAGTCTAAGGACGATGTCAAAGCTTCATTTATATTTGGGCGGATTAGGAGGAGGGAGTGGACAGAATGTTTTTTTTCTATGGCATAGAATAAAAGAAGATTGGCATACAACAATGAGATACGTAAACACCATGGATTTCTAATAATTGAATTCTTTCTAACTTTTACAGAAATCTCTCCTAAAGGCGCAGAGAACAAAACAATTTCTCGGTGTTGCTCTTGATTAAAGGTGGGCGAGGAAAGGTATGTATAGATATGTATGTATCAAAGAAAGGAAAAAAGGTCGATAACTGCGAACTGAATGAACACTTACCTTAAGTAGTTCGTCTAATGGTTCTAAAATATATATTCCCCTCTTTTTATAAACTTAACTTTTCCTTAGATTTTGTTAAAGTGCGCACTTTTATACCTTTTTTGTGTATAAATTTTCCTTTACCTCACTAAAATTATTAATTCATTTTGTACAGGATTCCCGACCATTTTCACTGCCTGGCACCTAATATAAAATCATATTATCTTAAACCATACTCCTTCACTTTTGCACAAATCGTCATTAATCTATCAGGATAGCACTTTAATCTAGTCGTTAGGCCGTCGTAGTTTTTAGTCCTTTTCTTATTTCAAAAAGGCTGATGAAAAGAAAATTACAATATAATAGCAGAAAACTATATTTAGCGCGAGTTGCCTTTTTTCAACTTGTTAATCCTTCCGAATTCCGAAACGAACTAGCCCAGGACTAACTTCCTTACTCTTTACAGACTCTTTGTTCTGGAAGCTCGGGTGGTTTTTTGTATAAAGCTTGCGCACAATTTTAAGCTTTTTTTATTCGAAAACGTTTACGAAATTGAGAAATCATGATTTCGTGATCCTTTTAGTTTGAATATATCTTTAACCGAATTAGAACCTGCTACAGCTGAACTCATGAGAACAACCACGTGTTTTTGCATTGTATACAAGTAAGGGAAAGTTGTATAGTACAAATTTCAGTGGGTTAGTACGCTGATAGAAACCTAATATCCATGTTAGTTTAGCCATGAATGATGTCATTGTCGGTCAACAACAAGAAGGACACAGAAATGGATACCTTGACATAGCAGATAATTTTAAAGAGTTAAATATAGTAGACAATTAAATTTTTCAATTGTATACAAAAATAGTCGAGTAGCTTCATTGTAATCTATGTATGTATTTGCAGTTCGTGTTTGCCACCTCGCATACCACGTATAGTTTCTGTAGAGTATTATAGGAAAAAATTCAATTTCAGTCAGCAAGAAATTTATGTTGATGGTCTTCCTTTATATGGGCCATTCAATTATACAATGAATGGAAAAAGAGTACAGACGCATAAACAATGTCAAAAGAACCCCCCAAGGACCTTATATTTTCTATATACAGGGTGTTGAACTCTAAGATCATGGAGACTATACAAGGAGTATAAACTCTTATGATGGGGAAAATGACAGGAAATGGATGGGTAGAAGAAACCAAATTACTAGTTCACCAAATTAGATGTCACCTTTGTCCAATGTGCCCCACATGAAATTAGCTGAATTTCAATCATTTCGATGGTTTGATCAAAATTAATTAATTAATACCTCGTTTATGACTTCTTTCAAAAGTTGAGTCGAGGTTGAGTTGAAATTTCGACCACCATATATGATATCGAGTTGAGTTCTCTTTGGGTTGAACTGAAATCAAAACATATCCTCCAATTTTTGTGTGATAATGATGAATAATGTGTAATTAATTTTCATTAATAGATTCGTAAAAATTCAGAACGAAATAACTTTTTATTCCTGTGCAAGCAAAAACAACGAATTTTAAACTAACGCCGAAGGCGGACTTCATGGTTACCATCGAAAAAACAAAACAAATGTCACTTAAAGCCAATTAGAACTCAACCCGCGTATATGAGGCGAATTATCAACTCGACGCAAGTAGGAGAGCTGAGATGAGTTGAGTGTACCCAGTTTCAACTCGACCCCCGTTTGTGATTGGGCTGAACCTCGGTTAAACCTGGTTTGAACCTAATCAAAAACGGAATATAAAAGACGAAATGAGGAAATGCAATTCATTGAAAATTAAAACTACTAAATAATTTTTTTACAGCAACATCCAAAAATTGATTAAATACAAATAATCGCGTTGTTATGAATCGAATTTAGAAGCTGATTTTTTAAATTAAACGTAAAGTAAAATATCTTAGAAGTATACCTTGGCCGTGAATCGGATGAATACAATCGGCTATTTTTTGGGGTACATTTGACTGTAGCGCCCTCATTAATCAAAGGAAAATTTACAACACGGAGTTTGTACTCCTTGAATAGTCTACATGTCTAAAATGTTGTACCTGGTAAATTATACGATATAGTTCACTCTTGTGCATGTAACTATTTTAGGTTTTCTGAGAAAATTGCTAAACAACGAAGAATATTGCGAGGTTCAGATGCAAAATATTGATTTTAAACCTATATATCTCCTAAAAGGAGTCACCCAAGTTTCCGTTCTTTATACAAAATAAAAGAACACACAATTACCTAAAAATACCGACCCACACAGCATAAAAGCCCGTCAATTCACTTTATAAAGTATCAATGCAAGACTCTAGTTATTCTAGTAGCCCTAATGCCGTCCATACACGACGAGACATGTTGATCAACTTGATTGACTACTTGTCACAGACTTACTCAACAAGTTTATCAATTTCATTGGTGCACAGTTCTCAGTCCAATAGTATTGTATTACTATTATTGCTTTTGTACTACCCTGACACTTAAAATTGTAATGTCATGACAACTACCTGCTGATTGGTCCTTTTCATAATCTCGTTTTATTGGGCTGGGTTAGATATCTCTAGCTGAGCTGGGCTCAGTGACATATGTTTTATGAGCGATTTGTGTTTCATGAGCTTTCTGTAAGTTGAACCGGAGCGATTTAAATTACGCATTTCTTATCCACCCTTTTAGGTAGAACAACTTCAGTCAAGATTTCTTGCGCTTCCTTTTCCGCTGCTCTACAATGAGTTGCCTTGAGATTTTTCTCGGTTTTATTAAACAACGCTATTGTATGCTCGAATAAAAATAAAAAATTGCCTTACAACGGGCGAAAACCGCCCGCTTGACTTTTTAAGGGCCGTGTAATGGCCGTCGAGATTTTAACCATTTTTACCCAAAAGAATTAAACGACCAAGAGCTGAGCTGTATACACGGGCATACGACGGCAAATTTGTGCCAAAAAAAGATCTGAAACAAATATATTTTTGAATGTGCTTTATGGGAACTTGATCATTTTCGTTATATACAATGGTCCTTTCAATTTTTCCTACGTAAAGATTACCAATGCACAAAAGAAAGGAGCTCGCCAGTGGTCAGCTTGTTGTACGTGACGTGTGGGGTGAATGTCGATTTACATAATATGATTAATAACCACTCGTAGAACAAAAAACAATCGTATAAAACTTCTAATTGCAATCATGCAAGCAGCCATACAATTATGAAGAAGTCAATTTTCTTTGAATATGGTTGATCAACTTCACTCCACACAGCGTAACAAGTTTTTCAACCACTAGCTCCGCCTACGTAAAATCAAAACGTTTCGAGTTTTGCTCAACCGGGTATATAACCTTCAATTTGGATGAGCAACCTCCACACACGACAAAACTTTTTGTTAGACGCAACCAAGTTGATCAACATGTCTCGTCGTGTATGGGCAGCATAATAAAGTATTTCGCAGGTTAATAATAGGGATTCAACTTTCCGTTTAGCTGGGGTGTTCACCTAGCAGACTGTACTCATCCATGTTCATCTGGTAGTGTGTTACTCTATCGGTGTCACAGCCTTTGATTGGTGGTTATCAGGATTCACTTGTTTCAGAAAGCATAGCATCCCGTCGATGCTGTCTCCCGCTAACTCCGACTGTTTCACTGGGCTTCGCGCAGTTTAAACACAAAGTCTATCGACTGCTCCTTTAGAACCTTGCGAACTCATATAAATGTATCCTGTCCTCTATTCTTTCCTTCGAACCAAACGGAAGCTTGACAAGTACGACATGATGAACGTAGTACAACCGGTGACTCCTAAACTTGGACTTTCACATTAAAAATATTAAGATTGAGCTTTATCTTATATATTGTTTTGAATGAATTATTGTTCTTTTATTTTGTCAAATCGATGCTATTCCAAATACAAACCGCCAGCAATAAACTACTATTTTTACCTTCGATTTGTTGTGATGCCATAAAGTAAAACTACAAAGACTGAACGTCTTTAAAGGTTCAAACAAAGCAGCCAAAAAGACCCACAATTGTAACCCTAGTGCTCACATTATTTTACATTGAGGTGAATTTAGGAAATTGGATTTAGAAAGTTCATAGTAATCAACATAACGTAAGACCATAAATCGTGTAGGTTCTCACCAATTCACCAAATGATACCGTAATTTAACCTAAGATAACTCCAAATTTTTAAATTGCCATCCCTTAAACTATTGTGCATTGCCTTTGAATAAATCACTTTGCCTCTAGCTAACAAAAAGTTGAAAGCTTTACGACAAACAAATAAACATCCCTTGTGCTCCTTGTTGTTGATCCTGCGCAATGTATAAATTATGCTGGTTCAATTTCGAAGAGAATTTCTATAAGAACAAACAGTCTCTTTTTCTCTTAGATTTATCTTTTAACTATAGATAAATAGATATAGAAAATAATTAACCTGTCTACCATTTTTTCACTTTAACTTCTCACATACTTACAGTATACACAACATAAAGGCTTTCATTTACCTTTCTCGCAATTTTTGCTTACATCTAGTAATATCATAAAATAGCTTCGCAATCGTATTCCAGGTGAAATGACAACCTTTTGCTGGACATCCTTGGTATTTTCATTCCTTGTTTACCTAAAAGGCACATGTCAAGCGGTGCCAAACACAAAACCATATTTTTTATACATCCCCTAATGGAAATCCCAGGCGTACGTGCTCGGTCATTCATGTAGTTTTTGGTGGTTTTGGGGGTGGGAATGGTCATTATTGCATAGGAGTATCTAGGTCTATATAATGGTGTCCTGGCGCCCAATATTATTTTGGATGTTTTTGTACGTGGGAAAAGACAAAATGATAATATATTTTTCTTCATTCCTATCGTAAAAATTTATTTTTATTTTCATAAGAAAAAATTGCGATGCTGCGAAGTTATGTTGCCAATAAATAAATACGAGACATTTTACACGCCATGAAAATAAATCCTGAGCATAAATTCTTTTCTCTTATAAGAAGTACTCGTGCTGGAGTGCCTGGAAAGTAGTAAAAATTATTAAGATGGATAAAAATATTACGAATCATAACTGAAAAAGATATTTAATTTTATTCTCAAGAAAAGAGTCCGTTTTTGGTGTCTGTACTATTTGTATTAAATTCAATGTAATAACTTCATCATGCTTGTTCTGTGTTTAAAACTTAGGAGACAACGTTCAGTTAGTCTCAGAAAATTTTCTATAAAAATGCCAAACGAAGTAAAAGAAAATTCGTAAAAAAATGTATACGATAAAATTCTTTTTCTTTAGTTAAAAGAAGTATTTGCCTTCTGTAAACAACTCCCTTAACTTGGAATTTAGCTCCTTAGGTTGAGCCATAGAAACGGAAATAAATAGTCCGATTAGCACCATCTTGTCTCGAAACCGCTACGATGCCTTAACGATCTTCGTTAGAAAACGCTCACTCTAAAGCTTTTTCTCGTTAGATCTTATCCCAAAAGTTTGTAAATTTGCTTCTTCAACGAAGTATTCCATTTTCGTTCATACGAACACCGTCACAGTCCTCTTCCCCATATTGACGGAATTCTTGGTTGTCTACAGGACGATTACCAGCCTAGATCTAAAGGATGCATTCTAGTAGATACCTTTAGAATTTAAAACACGCGATAAGACGGCGTTTACTGTTTCTGTCGTCCGCTATAACAGCTTACTGTAACTAGGGCTGCCATCCGTCCGGGTTTCGCGGATTTGTCTTAGTTGGGGGGAGGCACTTTTTGTGCCAGGGGTGACGCGATCAATTGAATGATAAGCAATAAATTAAAACAAATCTTAGACTCGTAATCCGCATACAAGCAAACTTCGGCGTGACAAAACTGCTCTCGCTTATTTGAAAGATCCAATTCAATAATAAAACCAGTGGAAGATACAACGGAGGGAAATGAGGGACATCCCCCAAGAGCTCTACGATTTATTTAGTACTTTGGTTCTGAAAAAAAAAAACATTAATTGAACTAGGAAATTTACTTGTATATATGATCCTAAAAACTTCTGGCTTTCTTTTCAACGAAAAAAAAATCAAAAAAGGCAACCAAATTTTCAAATTGTAGCTGTTGTCTAATCAAAATAGGTCTGCAGCTGAAATTGTTAAATTTTTAAAATCGTGGTTCTCGTGAAAACTGTAGCGGCCTCGGTAGTCTAGAGGTAAGGCGCCTGACTATCATCCCAGAGGTCCCGGGTTCGAATTCCAGCCAGCCCCACGGTTCTACGCCTTTTCCACTTTCCCACCTACATAACTTTCCTTCTTTCCTCTTCCCTCTTTACATTTCTGATTCCTTCATTCCTTAGCCTTCCTTAGCCCTTACCCGCTCCACCAAAAAGCGCATGTCATCGATAGTAATGGTTGGGAGTAGGTGGACTAAGAATATCGCGAGTAGGTTGTGGCAGTTCCTTCCTCCCCGACTAGAGAGCTGCTGTTCGACATTGCACTCTATACGAAGAAAATAGATTGCCAACAGTATAAAGGGCCTTTTCTGAGACTAGTCTTTCACATAAAAAAAACTCATTTTGAAAGCTACATCTAAGTACAATAACTCTTTAAGCTACTTGGTTAACACATTCCCTAAGGTTAAAGGTTGAGCAGGACCTATGCGAGACAGTACATTTGTCCCTTACACGACGGTAAATTGTACTGAGGCCCGAATTAAAATGTCCTACGACTCTTGGTATGAGCATATAATCTGCACCATTAACCGCTCAAACCCACAAATCTCAAAGACACATTTATTTTAACTCTTTCAGTGCCTTTGTTGCATTGATGCAACAATTCCCGTATATGTAATTGATACCGACAAGATTAAATAGATCACATCGTCTTATAGTCAGACCTAAACATGTACATAGTTTTTCTTATACCCAGTCCAAATAGACACTGAACTGCAGCATAAATCGAGAATAGCTAAAAATTGGAACAGCCCTTAATAACACCTTTATAAATGAAATGTCGAATTTTTTCAAAGATAGGTGGGAGCGAACAAAATTTATTCAAAAGGTCAAAAAATCAGTTTGCAAATATGTATCCCTTAAACGCCCATAAAATAGTTTTTATAAATTTTGTAGGATGTGGGACTATTCCCATACATGAGATGTCGCAGTTTTGAAGATTAAAAATATTCATAGATGTATTCGCGTACTCGCCTGCGCGTTCCATCGGGCGCCAGAAAGCGCCCGAAACCGCCAGATTTCTGTTCTGTTCCGTAGGACGCCCGATGGAACCCGCAGGCGAGTACACGAACACACCACATATATGTCCTCAGAGGTAGCCCTAATAAGGCATCCCGCCAGCTTAACCTGTTAATAATAGGGTGCCAAAGTTCCGCTTAGGTCTGATCTTCACCTTGTTCTCTTGCTATTTTGGTACCGCCTCGTCGCAGCCTTTTTAGCGGGATTAGTTGTTTTAGGAGGCATAACCAGGCCCACCACATCACCTTGCGTGGCCTGGGGTCTTTGAACCTAAAGTTACTTAGTGTAACCAAGAATGGAACAGGTGTTGTGTAGACACGCCCTTGTGCTTAGTTCTATGCTCAGTACTCATCTTTCTTTTGCCAGAATTATTCCAGAAGCTATGCCAGGGGGAAAAATCGAAGCGCTACTAAGAGGAAAAAATTTGAAGCTGCTAATAAGTTGAGGGACTGCTCGGTAAAATTGCTGTCGACACTCGCGTTTATTGTGTACTCCGTTTTGACCACATTTCACCCTACTCTAACTCCGTTTTGGGTTGCTCGCTAAAGACTCGATTACATTAAGCGAGTTTACAAGCTACTAGCCAGCGACTAGTGTATTCGCTAACAAATTAGCCCAGCGTCATCATGTTCACTAGCTAACTAGCAGATTACAAAAAACTGCCAAGAAAGTTGCAAGTCGAGTTACTTAACTCGCTACTCTCTAGCGGGTGGGCTTGTTGGCTAGTAAATTAGCCGTGAGTCATCATAGTTGCTAATGAACTAGATACGAGTGTTGAACTACGTGCGTATTGACTACAAAATGACGGAATTAGTTGGCGCTAAACTGGAACTCTCTCGAAATTATAATAAATTAAATTTGAATCACCCCAGCCCGGATCATAATGCGGCCCGCGATACCATTTGGTTGCCCACCCATGTTTTAGATGCAGGTTTTACATTATACATATATCATTATAAGATATATAACTTATCTTTTAATATAAAATACTTCTTGCCTACTTGAAATACTTAAATAACGCAATTTACCTCTATAGATGTCCAACGTCCTTTTGGATTATAAACAACTAAATTAGAAACTAAATCAATTTCTGCATTACCAGTGCAACTAGGAAACAAATTCTCCCATTTCTCTCCTTCTGAGTAAGGAAATCTGTAAAAAAAATTACCAGTAATTAATAAAATTTAAATTTACGAAGCTTTCAATCTTTAACGACCTAATTTTATTATAATCCGGAAGTGTTTTTAACTGTGGCCAATCTGAATCCTTTGGGCTTCCAAGTGTTCTTATGACTAATGCTAATTGCTCTATGTCCGTTGTACCCTGTTAATAAATAAACTTTACTAAATAAAAAATTATAAATTGTCTTTTATTTATATTAAAACCGCAAATAATGGAACTCCTCTAAGCATTTCAGCTAAAACACATCCAGCTGCCCACATATCAATTGGCGGACCATATTTTTGACTACCCCACAGTATCTCAGGAGCTCGATACCAACGTGTTGCTACTTGCGGTGAATATAATTTGTCCTCCTCTTTAGATGAATAGAGTCTTGCCAAACCGAAATCAGCAATTTTTAAAATTCCATCTTCACTAATTAGAAGATTTGCAGGTTTTATATCCTTAAATAAAAAATCCAATTACTCCTTGTCACAAATATTTGCACATCATTCTTACACGATGCATAATACCCAAACTATGCAAATATTCAATTCCTTTGAACATCATGAACGTGTACTGCCTCACTTCCTGCAAGGACATTGGATTCATTTCATTCTTTAGCTTCCCATATAAGGTATGAGGCATGTAGTCAAAAACCAACGACAATCCTGTCAAATCTGGAAAAATATCATTCAAGGATAAAATCTGTAAAAATCCACATTAATATTTTTTTCGTCCTGTTTGTAAATCATAATCAATTCACATATTCACTTTCACAATTTTGAAGGACTTTAATTTCACGAATTGTATTCAAGGATATATTTCCATATTTATTTTTCAATGATACTTTCTTAATTGCGACTTCCTTGTTGGTATTCAAATCCAGAGCCTTGACCACAATTCCGTGGACACCTTCACCAATTTTTGCAATTAATTTATATCTGCTGGTAGTGTATTCTTCCATTATTATTAATTTACATTACACTGCAATTATTATTAGAGCAAAATATTTATAGAGAACAACAACCGACAGCCATGAGGTAATGGCTAGAAATGTATTTTAGTGACGAAGTAGCCACAAATGTTCCCATAACAACGGAAAGTTTAACATGCAGTTCTAATTCCGGTGTGGTGAAATCAATAAAAGCTGGGCAAGTCCTTCATTAGGGTAATACAATTAATTAATCACAAGAAATTGTATTTTTGTTCTATTAGAAGTTTTCATTTTTGCACCTACGAAGTAAGATTTCAAGCTGAGGTAAAAGTGAAAATATTAAAAGTACATAGGCAGATTAATTTGGTAATGATAGAAGGGAGCTCCCTGGGACTTGGAGAATTTTTAAAGGGAAATGCGTGTACCTATTTAAAGTAGACATTTATTGTAGCACAGAAGTAAAGCAGTTCTATGCGTTAGAAAATATGCAATAATGGGCAGATCCTAGATTACTCAGCAAGTAGAATCTTCCTATTTTAGAGAGAGGAATTACCTTTATGATAAACGCCGGAAAATTGTCTTTACATAGTTTAATAGTGTATGTCATCTGGTTTTAATCTACATAGCTTAATTTATTTTTGAATTTACCAAAATTGTATTATTGCAATATAGAATTAGCTTCTCATTTCTATAATTTCTATTATGTGGAAAAACTGGTTAGGAATCACTTTTTGTCATATGCCAGCCTGTCATATCGTACAGGTCATGTTGTAACGTCTAGTAGTAAATGGATACGCTGTTGTCAGTGCTGCTTGGTCTCGAACTCGATTCACGATTCATTTTCATTCTTGAAGATTGTTAGGAACGTCTCGAGCCTCGATAACTGATAATCGTTGATTCTTTAAGTCGCCCTCGATATCCTTTAAGGCTCGGGCACACAGAAAGCGGTCTGTCGCGGCGGGCAGCGATCTACGACCGAGGCGGTCTGGCGGTCTAGTTGTATTGCACAACTTAGCATCAGCTCGGTCAAACAGCAGGCGGTCTGTCGCCGCCTGCTAGACTTTGTAGCGACGACAAGCGATCCGGTTGTACAAAATTACAAATTTTAGCATGACCGCCTTGCCGCTTTCAGACAAGATGAGTGGAAAAATCGAAATATGTATTAATAGAAAATATCCGCAAATACAGATTTTTGTTTTATACTTCCCACGAAAATTATAGCTTCCCTTAAACATATGGCTAGTCTTTGCCTTGTTTCAATTGGTTTTCTCCAGTTCGTAGTACACTTTTCAATCCTGCATTTTATCAAATCATGCAATTCCTCGAAACATTCTCAAGACATACGAAAATACTTGAAAAATCTATCTTCATGTGACTCCAATTCTATACATAAGCGGTGGTTTCCCCTAATTGTTCTCTCTTCTTATTAATTTCATGGACCCAACATCGTCTTTTCTTCTTTTTGCCTTGCAAAGCTACTAACAGAAGGAGGAGTTCTTCGTCCGAGGTCATACTCAATATATGTAAATAAATAAGAAAATTCACTACTATTTCCCTAGAAGAACGCGACCAGACTGGACCGCTCCCACAAAAATATCGCGTTCTATGTGTAGCCCCATATCGCAGACCGCCGCGATGACCGTTGGATCGCTGTCCGCCGCGACAGACCGCTTTCTGTGTGCCCGAGCCTTTAGCCAGCTTTTCTTCGGCTGAATTCTGGTGGCAAGCGGTTATCCATTCGGCAAACATGTCCAAACTAGCGTAGTCGACGTTTTTGCATTTCTTCTTCGATCAGTGTCTGTTGATCGCATCTTTGTCTATCTGTTTCGTTTCGAATGTGATCTCGGAGTGAGACACCGAGAATCTGCCTCAAGCATCATATTTGGAAGACCTCGAGCTTGTTGACGGCTTGAGCAGTGTCCATTTTTGCCATCCATAAAGAAGAACAGGAAGAATCAACGTTTGCTAAAGGCGTACTTTCGTTTTGATGGTAATATTTGTTCGTTTCCATATGCACCACTTGAGCGAGGCGAGTGTTGCTGCAACCTGGCCGATGCGGCTGTGAACGTCTGCCGTCTATGCCACTTTCTTTTCCTCAACCGGTGATTCCAAATATTTGAACATCGGAATCTGTTCGATTTGGGTTCCATCGAGGTGAGCACTGGCTTTCGATCCGTCCGTTCTGAACACCTCGGTCTTTCCCGCATTGATTTTTAACCCGTATGGCCGGACGATGGGGGAAATGTCTTATAAGACGTCCGTTGCTTCGGCATCCGTGTCGCCGAAGACGCTGCTATCGTCGGCGAACATCAAGTCGGTTACGAATTTGTTGTCGTCGTGGTCGTATCGAACTCCGCGTCGTCGCCGAATGCTTCACGCATATGTATATATATATATAGATTTGCGAGGGATATCGAATCAGACCACTATTTGCGGGTCCCTTTTCGTCCCTCTGCCTAGAGTCATCTTATTGGGGTTGCAGTGGGTTGTCCCATTGCTCCCTTGCTTCGACTCCCCTAGTTATCGCAAGCAGCTGATTGAAGGGAGTCTGCCTCATGTCCTCCATCCAATGGAGTCCAGTTATGGCAGCCCTTTTTCTCGCCACCGCCGGACAGTGACACACTATGTGTGTGGCCGACTCAGGTTCCTCCAGGCACATCCGACAGGTGTCATCCTCCAGAATTCCCATTCTTTTTAGGTGATACCTGAAACATCCGTGTCCTGTAATCAGTGCCACCAACCATCTGAGGGTTCTCCTTTGCATATGCAGGATCCTTCTTCTGGCTGCGGTAATCGGCAACGTAAGCACCATCTTAGCCTGCCTACACGTGGTCATAGCGTCCCACCGTCTCCGGTGTTCTTCAGCGACCCATTTCTCGATGCAGTTCCTTACCAACCCTCTGCCAATGGCAGAGTATGGCTCCGGTCCCCAGAATTCCGAGGTTGACCCCTGTTTTGCCAGGTTGTCAGCCTTTTCGTTCCCATCGATGCCTGTATGTCCTCTAACCCAAGCTAGCGTCACGTTGTTTTGTTTCGCACACCTGTTCAGTTTTTGGACACATTCCAACGCCAGAGACGCATTAATCTCTGTCTGATTCATGCGCTTAATCACAGCCTGATTGTCCAGTGCTATAAGGATACTTCTTCCCTGCACCTGACCATCATTTATGTGATCCAGCGCGTGCAGCAGAGCAAGCATTTCCGCCTGGTAGACTGAGGTGTAATTCCCCAAAGCCAGAGAGCAGGTCAGATTTAAGTCCTCTGAGAAGACTCCCACACCTGCTCTGCCGTCAATCATGGATCCGTCCGTGAAGATATATATGTCTTCCGGCCTCCCTTCCGGGAGCGTTCCGTTCCCTATGAGGGTTTTATGATACCTTTCGGTCACCCTCATTTTTGTGATCCCTTCCATGGGCATCATGAGCTCCCTAATCCCTTTGATGCGATCCAGAATATTCATGTGCCCATATAAGGCTCCTGACGCCTGCCATGCGGCATCCCGTCTCATCCGAATCGCTGAGGCTGCCGCAGTCTTCATCACCTGGAGATCTAACGGCAGCAGACCTAACAGCGCCTCCAATGCCGCGGCGGGTGTGGTGCGGAAAGCACCGCTCACACCTACGCTGGCCATTCTTTGCACCTTGTCCAAATGCCTCTTGACGGTTTTCTGTGTGACTTTAGTCCACCAGATCACCGAGGCATAAGTTATGATGGGTCTCACCATCATGGTATATGTCCAGTATGCTAACCTTGGTGAGATACCCCACCCTAGTCCACATACTCTTCTGCACTGGTGAAGCACCCTTGTCGCCTTCTTAATCTTCTCTTCAACGTGGTATTTCCAGGTTAGTCGCGAGTCCAAGTATACACCCAGATACTTGACCATCCCAGACACCTTGATCCTCGATCCAAAAAGCATGAGGGGCTGAAAATCCAGATCTTTAATCTTCCTAGTGAAGATTATCGCGTCTGTCTTATTGGCATTTATGGTGAGGCCCTGTTCCGTACACCACTGCTCAACCACTTGGAGTGCATTCCTCATGATATCTGCCGTAGTGCTCATAAACTTGCCACGTGCCACAATCGCTACATCATCTGCATACCCAACGGTATGCACGCCCATTACCTCTAGCCGCCTGAGCAGAGTGTCCACAGTGATGTTCCACAGGAGGGGCGATAGGACCCCGCCCTGTGGGCATCCCTTGCTGACCCTCCCTCGAAGCCGCGAGTCTCCTGTCTGAATCCTTACCGCTCTGTTTTTCAGCATGCTGTCCACCCACCTTACAATCATGGGGCTGACCTCGCGCCTCACCAGAGCGTCTTTGAGTTTGTTGAACTGTATCTTGTCGAAGGCGCCTTCGATGTCCATAATTACGGCCATCGCTATGCCTCCGGTATACAGTTCCCCCTCGGCTACTCGCACCAATTGGTGAAGTGCCGTTTCTGTAGATCTGCCAGCCTGGTAAGCGTGCTGGCTTCTACTTAAAGGGTGCCTCCTAAGGTGCTGTCAGACGTTGCAAGGAAAGTGCTTGCAGCGAGCTATTTGCTCTCTTACTTGCAGAGAGGGATTTTCGGACGCTCGCAGTTGCAGTCACACTTTGCAAATAATTTGCTGCGAGCGAGCGAAAATTCTCTCTCGTGAAAGTACTTTCACTGTACTTGTAACAAAGCACTCGCATGGGGTGTCAGACATAGCAAGTAAAAATTATATGAAATCTCAGAAAGCCAGAGAGCCACTTTCAGTCAGTTTTGTGATTTATTTGTAAATCGCTGTCAATGTCTAATCAAGTGCAAATGAAATTGGCGTTGTTGCGACGCCACCGTGCGTTATTGTATAGGTGCTGTCAGACGTTGCAAGGAAAGTGCTTGCAGCGAGCTATTTGCTCTCTTACTTGCAGAGAGGGATTTTCGGACGCTCGCAGTTGCAGTCACACTTTGCAAATAATTTGCTGCGAGCGAGCGAAAATTCTCTCTCGTGAAAGTACTTTCACTGTACTTGTAACAAAGCACTCGCATGGGGTGTCAGACATAGCAAGTAAAAATTATATGAAATCTCAGAAAGCCAGAGAGCCACTTTCAGTCAGTTTTGTGATTTATTTGTAAATCGCTGTCAATGTCTAATCAAGTGCAAATGAAATTGGCGTTGTTGCGACGCCACCGTGCGTTATTGTATGCAGCAGCGGATTTACTTGAAGAGGAAGAGGAAGAAATGCGACCAAAAACAGAGCGAACAGTTTGGGTGCGTTTTAAGTTTTATGAGCGTGGAAGAATTAACGAGCATTATACAATGCTCATGAAAGATTTGAGTTTCGAAGGCAAAGCTTTTTACAAAACTTTTGCTCATGTATCTATGGACCAATTTAATTATATTTGCAATAAAGTGAGACCGATAGTGAGCAAAAAAGACACTCACTTGCATCAACAATTCTCAGCTTACTGCTGAAAGTGAAAATACTTGCTAGTCCAGCAAATGCAAATGAAAGTGCTCGCATGCAAGCATTTCGCTCTGAGAGAGTTCGCTAAAGTTCACTAAGCCTACAAGTCACACAAACCGAGCACTTCAAGTGATAGTGCTCGCATGAAAGTTTAAAAATGCTTTCATAAAGTACTTGCAAGCTGGTCAGACGTAGCGAGCATAAGTTTTAGCAAGTAAAATGCTCGCTGCAAGCGCTTTACTTGCAACGTCTGACAGCACCTTTAGCATAGTACTCTCCAGGTGGTCTGCCACCACTCTTTCCATTGTTTTCAACAGAAAGGATGTTAGGCTGACCGGCCTGGAGGACTTCGCCTCGGTGTAGTCCTTCTTGCCTGGCTTAGGGAGAAATACCACTTTGGTTTCCCTCCACACCGCCGGAATGTATCCTGTTGCTAGACAGGTAACGAATATTCCCCTAAGCCTGGGTGCAATGATTTCTTTGCCCCATTGGAGCAGCGCAGGGAATATTCCGTCACGCCCCGATGTCTTGAAGGGAGAGAATGTGCGTTATGCTTCACGCATAATTGTGTCGATCACAAGATTGAAGAGAAATGGTGAAGCGACGTCTCCTTGTCGGACATCTGTTTGAATCGGGAATTCCTCGGATAATTCGCTTTGAATACGAACGCTGCTGGTTGAGCCATCGTACGACGTTTGGAGAAGTTGGATGATTTTCAATGGCATGTGTTCGGTTTCCAAGGCTCTCTGCAAGCTGTTCCAATCGATGCAATCGAAAGCGGATTTGAAAAGAATTCACAAAGAATTCTTTCTTCCATTAGCTGATCGATGTTTCTGTAGCTTCGATTGTATGATTTTCGTAAATACTTTGCCGACGATCGATAGAACACTAGTACCGCGATAATACTTGCATTCCCGACTGTCGTCTTTCTTCAAAATTGGCACAATATTCGTTTTCCATCCGATTTTTTCTGCTGTCATTTGTTGATGTTGTTTTGCCACCTAACAGCCAGATTGTCTTACTCGTGCCTCGACGCCGCTTCTTCCATTATTTTATTATTATTCCAATACGCTTCTCGTTCCCATTTTATTTTCTGTCGAACTTCTTTGTTCAATCGTCGGTATTGCTCGAAATCGACAGGTTTCATTAATTTCCTCTGATTGATAATGAAGTGTGTTGGAGGGGTTTGGGAGCAGATTACGTATAAAGCTTAGGACAAGTGCGGGTGATAGTATTGACACCCGGTGGGGTTTAGATGCCTTACAAAACCTCTTTGTTTAAATCGCCACAAAAAAATCTCTCCATGCAGTTCACCCATGTTGTAATATGATGTTCAGGAATCACCCTTTGTATTATCAGTCAGTAATGTCGTGCTACCACCCCAAGGTAGTTATCGAAGCACCGCCCCAATTTAGAGAGTTGTGTTTGAGAAGAGACCGAGTGAAGGATTAATATACTACAGTATGGGCCGATGGCTCAAAGAGGAACCTGCACCTTTTAAGAATTCCTAAGCACTAGGATGCTCATTTGGCGATTTGGAATATGTGGACATTGCATCGCAAATCTTTACTTATAATGTCATGCCTAATATGTAAAGGGATAGGTCGACCATTAGTTAAACATATCCCACCAACAAGGATGGATAGGTGTTGCCTTTTTATTGAAAATAGGACAGTACTTAGTTTTGGTGGGGCTGAATTCGATTTTTGCTCCCCCAACCTATAATGAGTTTAATATCTTTATTTATAGAGTTGGACATTAGTTCACGGTCATCAACACAGGATCACGTGGCTAGTTTGCATTGTCGAAGCTGTAAGGCCATTCATACACGAGGGACCATGATTCCGGAGCAAAATCTTATTTTGGGCAAGGGAGGCGAGCGGGGATGTAATAAGTGGAGAGTTTCGTGCTTCGGTGGAGACTTTTGTGCTCCTGTTTTTGAGCTGTGAACACGGAAAGCACGCACTCACACAAATAAGAATTAATACGTTGCCATGGAGTTACAATCATTGCGTAGCAACACAAAAGCTGCTTCCTTTGCTATTGCTCCGTGTATTTTCAGGAAACTTGCAGCAAAGCTTTTGGTTCCAGAACCATGATCCCTCGTGTATGAATGGCTTAAGAGTAACGCGAGTACTGTCGCCATCGAAGCTGAGAAGTGGGTTGGTTGGATTGAATGTTGGTCCTTTATAAAGATAAGAAATAGAGCAGGTGATAAAATTGACCCCTGGGGGAAAATCAGATTTGACGCCATCCTATACTGCCTTGATTGAACGGTCGGGAAGCAAAAACTCTCAATCCACTTTTATAGAAGTGAGTCCACTCCAATAGCTTTGAGTTTAGTTAACAGGGCTAACTGCCAAACTCTATCGCACGTCTTGGAAATATCCAGAGCAACCAGACTAGATTCACCAAATCCATACAAATTGGTTGAGGTGTTCTGTAAGGCAAACTAAAAGATCGCCAGTGGACCTTTTTGTCGGAAGCCATACTGTCTGTCGCTTTGTCGGCATCGATCCTGTACACCACGCCAGTCCTGAAGAATATCCTGTCCCTTGAATGGGCATTATGCTCGAGAGCCGGGGGTAGCATATCAGTTTCGGGTAAAAAAAGTTTTGAAGCGATCAGCGATGCTAAGAAATCGGCCTTGAATTTGCTGTCTGTAATCACCTTCTTATTGTGGCTGTTGAATTCACCTTTTTCGGATTGCGAGACGCCAATAAATCGGTCTTGGATTTGCTTTCTGTTATCACCTCCCTCTTATAAATGAAAAAAGATCCTTCTTGATGGAAGTTACTAAGGACCAGATGTAGTGCTATTGAGAATCTTCTCAACCTATCACTGAAAGAATGGTGATTGGACTTCCTTGATGATGGAATTATCTGCATATTTTCTATAATACACACTTGTTGTGATTAATCATTTCCTCGTTTGTAACCTTTTATCTAAAAATAGAAAGATATTTTATCGCTCAAACAAAAAAGGGAAAAATTTGAGTCATCGATGATATAGCACTTAGACCAAAAATAATCTAATCAAATTGCACTGTGTAGGGATTCATTTTATCAGTTGTCACCTAAGCTTATAATACTTGCTATCTCGCTAATTTCTTCAAATTTAATACCATCGAATATCTTTTGCTTCTATCATAATTTGTTCAATGTTAAAACATTAAATGACATTTTAAACATCAAGCAAAAAGTGTTATTATGCATTCCTTTTTATTAGCAATTTACACAATTTTCAAAGAGATTCAACAAAAAAATGTCATTTATATCACTTTAACAGACACTGTTGCTTTAATCATCTATGAGCGACCTTAACAGCATAAAGACGCGACTACACATGATTTACAACTTCTAAGCCTACACGGAAAATTATATTTGCTTAGCCGGAATTTCTCTGTTGGTGTCTAAACAGAAGATAAGTGGGTTACCCATGGCAGAAGGACAATTGAGTAATTATTATATAATATGTGCTTGAATATTTCATTTATTCCCATGCCACAATATTAGATAATGTGATCGTATTGAGTATTAAAATAATTATAAAGCCATCAATTGTTTTATGAAGTGCATTGAATAGTCAGTGGACTAAAGCGAACAGAGTTGGATTTATGTCTGCCAAAAGAAATTTAAATATTCGTTATTAACATTGACATTGTTGTCAATAGAATCAAAGGTGATTTTACTTTTAAAAATAGAATATAGTTATTAACTAATCGATATTCAATGTATAGAGATTATATTATGTTTTTGCCTCTTCCTCCTCATACAGCTCACCCAAGATTCACCTATTTCACCATTCGAGCCAAACTTACTACTAGACATTGCACCACGACGTGAACGATATGCCAGAGCATTTTATGGACAGTGGAGGCCCATGACAAATTTATTAGCAACATCCTTCTCTCAGCCGTTCCATAATTAAACTTTGCCGGAAATTGTATGGCTTTAGGATGGATAAGGTGTACATCGTTCCTTTCAAAATCAATTTGAACAGATGGTATATGTGTTCATACATTTGCGTTCGGCGAAACTGAGGCCATATAATCTCCGTGATGTAGGCGACCGCGCCGTTCACCAACCCTTTCGAGACGTCAACGTTAGCACTTAACATAACTTTGGCTCCTACGAATAATTCAAATTCTTCTGGTAAACCACCTGTCTTGTTAATATCTGCTATCGGTATATCGGTTATATTAACGCTGTCAATATTTCGTGAGACATCTACCAGCGGGTCCTGGGCTGTGATTTTGTATATACGGGCACTTTTGTTTTGGAACGAACTAAGAACCGCACTTTTGTGATTGTTACCCTGTTGGTTGGTTGGGTATACTCTTAACGCCTTATCGTTAGCGACCTCACCAATTGCATCTTGAAGAACTCTTCCCATAAGTACACTAAAATGCTCAAAAGTCAGTTCGCCAATTCGTAGTGCATTTAGCACATCAATGAAGGCATTGTCTCCTTGTTGACGCATGTTCCCAGTAAGCTCACAAAGCGGGAATAAATACCAGAGATGCGTGGCTGGCCGAAGGTGCTCGGGCTGTTCAAATATAGGTGTCCCAGAGCGTTTAATTGGAGGCAGTTCAAAAGATGTCCAAACAATAATACATCGACTCCTCCAAAGAACTCGTCATCGCTGTTTTTGTGTTGTCTAAGACGGAAATCAATCATACTGTGCATCTAGTATGATAGCATAGAAATTTAGTCGATTATCAGAAACTCCACCTGCCTCCATTGCTGTCTCATTCTCCGCAAGAAATTTCCTGTTAGTGGAGGCATTCCTATCGTACAGGCAACTTTAACTTCTGTACGGGCTGATGAGCCGTGCTGCTACTCCCGTTAATGCAAATACTTTTCCTTCTTCCTTTACATAGTATATATTGATTTGATTTCGCATTAAAATCAATAGGAACGTTTTTCCTACACCGGATCCACCAGTAAAGAATATTCTCAATCTTTCGTCACCACCAGATATCTGAGTTTGAATTGATTTGGCTACCATCGTAAATATTTCTCTTTGACCTCTTTGAAAGTGGTTTTCGTTCATGGACAAGTGTGGTACTTCTTCTAACTCAATAGGCTCAACTTGTTCTAATATTTGGAACGCGTGCACTTGATTAAATGCTCAGGATAGTCTCATATGGGCACTTCTTTCTCTAAGCTGTTGTTCCCTCGCAAGGAATGCTTCTCTAGCACTTTTGTATTCTTCAATCAGCTTAACCTCGTTACGGTAAGGTATATACTGCAATAACAAACTATAATAGTAAAGTTCTGGATCGGACACTGCTATGAAGTTTAGTACGCGTACAACGGCTGGTGAATTTCTTATTTGTCCGCCATCGTGAAAGCGTCAAATTGAAGTCTGTAGCTGAATTCTGCAGTGATGCGGCGGTGATGAGTTTTTGAATTTACCCGTCATCTTGATTTTTTACAAATGTCAGATGACATCGACACGGGAACTCAATGTGTGTGCAAAGTTTCATAAGAATCGGTTAAGTAGAAGTAGTTGAAAAAGCTGTCGCAAGATTTGAACCAAAGAAACAAACAAACAAATATACGAGGTCATGATAAATAAAATCATTAAAAATAGAGGGAATTTCGGGAAGGCAATAAAGATAGATAGATAACAGATAGCCTGGGTATAATCTACCCATCTTCCTTTTGCAGCCTCTCCGTTTTATAGGTTCCAAACGCGACAATATCGGGCAAACAGTGGCAATCGAGAGACAATCATTTCCTCACTACTGTATTATTAATATAAAATTTAAATCCCAAAAGATAAATCAACGAAAATGGAAAGTATCTCGAAAATAAAATTACATATTTAATAAATATTTTACATTTTATTTTTGCATAATGAAAAAAAAATAGTAATTTGCACATTTTATATAAAGAATATAAATTTCTCCTTAGACCATCTTGATATAGAAATATTCATTCAATTCAAAATCCAACTTAATTTTTAAATACAAAATATATTTTATTGCACAAAATAATGATTATATTTGCGAAATAATACATATTTGTATCCTGTTCTTTACCAGCCGTTTACAAAATAAACCATAACGCAACCAGTCCAAAAATATTTAAAGAGGCAAGATAGGGTGAATTCAAAAACTCAACGCTGCAGAATTCAGCTACAGACTCCTAATTGCTGAATTCTGCAGTGTTGCGGCAGTATTTAGATTTTGAATTAACCCATAATTATGTTTTATTGTAATAAATCATGTTTTTTTATAAAGAATAATAAAAATTGTTCATAATTTTAAAGCATTTTATTTTAAATTGTGCTTTCAAACACTAGATATTTTTAGAAAAATATAAACATATTTATCCTAAAAACATACAAATCTATTCAAATATTTGTTTTTGTATATTATAAACCCTATCTGAATCACAAAACAGTGATATTAAATTACATAATAATGCAGCAAAGCTAAATATAGGTGGTCTTTTATGATATTTTTTCTTTTTCTAAACTAAAAGGGCGATCAATAGAAAAACAAAAAAAAAACATTTCTATGAAATATGAGTTTTTTAATTAAATTTACCAAATATTCTAAAACAAACAAAAAAGCACAATGCAACCTATGATTATTTAAATATAATTCATTCTTTAACAAGGCAACAAAGTAAAAAAAATGATTTCACCCTTTTTTATAACAAATATTCAGAGGACCGACACAATCACATGTAGAAGAATTGATTCATTTAAATAGTATTTTTTTTATTATTTTTTATAATGATTCGTTTTGTAATAAATACTATTGTTAACATCTTTTCGAAGGCGGAATTAAATGATCTGGCAGTGATGTTGGTATCTCGTTACCGTCTAATTTAACATTTATTAAGTGCATCGCTAGGGCAAATTCGTCAGAATCTAAGAATCCATCAGCATCAACATCAGACAATTTCCAAATTTTGCTTAGAACCGAATTTGGTAATTTTGATTTAATCAGTTCAGATTTTGCGGCTATAAAAAACAAATAAGTAATAATGTAAATGTAAATAATGTAAATAAATGTTATTATATTCGTTTATTAAGATTTTTTACTCACCAGCTCCTGAAATCTTTCCGTCTATTGGTCTAAGATCATCAAATATTTTATCAGTTCGTTCCCTGTCCCTATTGCATATCCAATCCAATTCACCATACCCAGCATCAATTCCTTCGCCTTTTCTATAGCCAAACGGTGAGACAGTATCGTCAACGATACCTTCAAAAGCACCACCTGAAAATTTGAATAATTACAAATCAATTACATATGTTATAGTGAAATATTTTGTAATTATAATTAACTCGAACGTATTTACAGAAATACACTTTTGTTTCAGAAATTAATAAATATACTTTTTGTTCAAGTAGTCGATCTTATATTCGAAGCATATAACAAATATATTGTCGAATTAACTCATTAACTACTATTCATGGCGCGATGTCTAGCAGAAATCTTAGCTCGAACGATAGAACGAGTCCTATATGTTACGGGGAGTCATAAGAGGGAAGCGATGAACCTTGCGTTTGAACTCTTGGACGTTGCATCAGTTCAGGAAAACTGACTGTGGGAGGTTGTTCCACAGTCAAGTTTTTTTATGTGAAAGACTAGAGGCTCGGGAAAGCCTCTTTGTATACAATGCATGCAATTGGTGGAGCGAGGAAGGGCTGGGGAAGACTATGACAGAAGGAATCAGAAATGTAAAGAGGGAAGAAGAAAGAAGGAAAGCTATGTAGGTGGGGAAAGTGGGAAAGGCGAAGGACCGTGGTGCTGCCGGGATTCGAACCCGGGTCCTCTGGGTTGGTAGCCAGGCGTCTTACATTGTTCTTTTTTTATGTGACATGTCAAGCTGAGGAGTCACCCTTTGTACTACTAGTCATATCTTTCAAGTCATGGTGAAATGTCTAGTAGTAAGTTTGATCTGAAGGATAGAAAAGTAGGGATAGGTTAGGAGTTTTGCGTTTGAACTCTCAAATGTTACATGAGTTCGAAAACACCGATTGCGGAAGACAGTTCCACAATCGAGTTGTTCTATTTATAAACGAACTACTAAACCGTAATGTGCGCGAAGAGGAGGGCTGTAGTGTTTGGGGGTAAGCCGAGTTGGCTTGTCTAATGTTGCGGGAAAAATGTTGCCGTGTGGAACACTCGCTATGGTAATATCGGTAAAACTTGCTGAGCGCAACTACATTCCTTCGGTGGCTTAAAGGGTCGATGGAGGAGCAAAGTCTGCTATCGTCAATGTGTTTGATGGCGCGGTTATGGACCTTGTCTAGCCAAGCCAATGTGGTTTTAGGGGCGCCCGCCCAGATATACGAGTTGTATTCAAGATGGGGTCGAATGTAGGACTTGTAGACTGTAGCTAGGGCAGCTGGCTGAAGGAGGAACTTACATCTCTTAAGGAATCCGAGGCATTGAAACGCTTGGTTGGCGATTTGGAATATGTGACATCATTGGATAGAGTCATGCCCAGGATGTTAAGAGATGGGTCAGCTGTTAGATTATCCTCGCCCACTGAAATTCCTAGTTTTCCGTTCTGAGTGGATACGGTGTAAATTGTCGAAAAATCGCAAAATTCACCTCACGTAATTAATGGACGACCTCTAAGGAAAAGATCAAGAAGGTGGGGTCCTTGGTGTGCAGCGTCCGGGAATCTCCATTGTCATAATTATCGGGATTAGGGAAAAGCGCCTAAATAATCCCGTCAATTGACCAAAGTTTGAAGGTGCCCCGTGGCAAATGACATGTACTCGATGAAGCCAATCCAAATAACATAAAAAAAGGCGTCGAGGGTTAAGACATCTCAGGTCATCCCCCAGGACCTGAACTAGAACAACTAGACCCTCACATATTTAGCAAGAGGCAACTAACGCAAAATAAATAACAATATATGTAACTACAAGGCTATAAATTTGATGACTAATGGTATTTTTACCCCAATTTACCTCTTCTTGCAACATTATTTCTTCTCTAGCTTTATTATCGTATAAGAATCAATTTCATTTCCATTGGCCACGATTAATAAATTATTTTGTTCGTCTGTGTGCATCAAGTCGCATAACATAACTTTTTGCAAATTGTAGATCTCTTCGATTATTCAGATTTTAATTGTCAGCTAGAAAATTTCTCGTCGATTCAATTACTCATAATATTTTATTAAACAATATATTTATAGCTTCAAAAATGTTTGAAAGCGAATTGTCAAGTATAAGTACAAAAAAATACATCTCACTTCACTAATTGACAACGAAGCAAATCATTCTACTTTATAAAATTTTCCTGTAAACACACTAAAGGAGCTGTACCCATACAGATATTTATAAAGCATTACATTATCCGTCATTGAAATTTATCTTATCAAAAACAACTTTCTACAGGCATAAAATGTGCAATAAAAAAGCATTATAGTATATATAAGAGCATTATGGCAAAGTTGCAACGAAATACATCAAGATGCAAATTATCATATTCATATCTCATCACTCCTCAACTATGATAAAAGCAAAGAGTTTAACAAATCTTGCGGACGGATATAATTTTCATCACTCCAGTAAAGAATCAAGAAGTGTAGATGCAGAGATCTCGTGCCTCTAGCTAAAAAGCTTGCATAACATCCGGACTGGAAGAATTTCATTGTCTGATTCATTAACACTACTAGAGACTACATCTCAAGTGATGAATGGCTCACTTCGTTTCACTCAGGAAATTTCAGTATGCATGCTCATCTAGTACAGAATAATCCAACGACGACTACTACCACAAAAAAAGTGAACTTGATAACCTCGCAACTGCACACTTTAGACATTGTAAATTTAAATGTATGTATATAAAAAAAATTGAGAGATTATTTATCTTTAACATTAAGTAGAGAAGTAGTTGAAGTCTTAAACGCCCAAGTGACCTTGGCTAGGACGATCCTGCAGATCATTTCGATATTTTTTATTGCACTGTGGCGATCTAGCAACATGTTGATATGTAATTGAAAAAGTAGAAACAAAATCGATTGGAAGAACAATGGTGCTGCAGGTCTTAATGAAAATAGAAGATTCGCGTGCGAATTTTATTTTTAGAAAATCAAGTTCATTGCTCACTATTTGATCTTGTAGTTTGCTTTTTTGTACTATGGACATTTTCCACTAGACATATGGGAATTCTTTTTTGTGCGTTTTAGTTGCTAGGTAATAAATGGAATAAAGAAGTCATTTATATTTGAAGCTTTAATATGTATATTAGGAGCAAAATTATACTCTTGGAATAATTAATAAACTGGAAAATGTATTTTTAAGTGTTTTATGATAAAATTGAATTATAACCCATAAACAATTATGTTGTGCATTTTATTATCTTTTATTTCAACTTGCACCTTTTTTTAAATAGAGATTATCGTTATTTTTAGCATTATTTATTTAGCGAGAATGTCGAAACCCCTGGCTATGGATAGGTCTTGGATAGACGAACAAAAAATCGTATGGGTGGGTGTCAGGAAGGCTATGGAAAATGTCTAGAGTTTCAAAACTCAATTCAACAGCTCTTCATAGACTTTACAGCCGCATAGCCAAAGTAGAACTCTACAAAGCCATGACAGAATTAGGCATCCTCAACAAACTGACAAGATTATGTAGGTTGGCCATGACCAATGTGGCAAGCCAAGTAAAGGTATCGGAACACTTACCAGACCAATCAACTCTATAATACACTAAGACAAGGGGAGAGTCTGGATTGCCTGCTTTTCAACCTGGCGTTGGAGAAAGTGATCCGAGATTCGGGTGTGACATCAAGGGGTGCAAGTCCACCCAATAACTGTCTTATGTAGACGACATTAACGTCTTTGGAAGAACAACAACAGCTGTACAAGAAGCGTTCACTCAGATTGAACAGCAAAAAATGGAGATTTTGCCAACTTTGAGCGAGTAGCGGCACGGTTTAACGTGCTCCAATCTTGCTAAAACTTGGGATATCTAAAAATCTGCAAAGGCTGATCATTTTGTCGGGTTCCCGTTGTCAAAATTCGATAAAAAAAGTTCTCCCTTATCACTACGGTCAGCCTAGTGCATATAGAAACAAGTGAAAACATAAACAATAATTTTACTCAAAAGAGATTATTGCACTACCATTAATATATATATTTGAAAGATCATGATGGAAAAATATTTTAGTCGAAAATCCGATTATTTCCCTTCATATATAAAGGAGTTCCTTCGATGCAACTTTATTCACGTTTTTAAATGTTACTATGGACACAGAGCGAACACTACCAACAGTAGAAATAAAATAGGGCCTCGGTAGTCTAGGGGTAAGGCGCCTGACTACTATCCCCAGAGGTCCCGGGTTCGATTCCCGGCGGTGCCACGGTCCTAGCCTTTCCCAATTTCCCCCCTACATAACTTTCCTTCTTTCTTCTTCCCTCTTTGAATTCCTGATTCCTTCTGTCATAGCCTTCCTTAGCCCTTCCCCGCTCCCCCAGAAGCGCATGTCATCGGTTGGTTGAAGAGATTCAACTCGTTTCAGGAGGCATAACACTCCAGCGAGTTGTTTCTCGATGCCCCGATGTCAGAGTCGCGATAGTAATGGTTGGGAGTAGGTGGACTGAAAATATCGCGGGAAGGTTGTGGCGGTTCCTTCCTCCCCGACTAGAGCTGCTGTTCGACATTGCACTCTATACGAAGAAAATAGATTGTCAACAGTATAAAGGGCTTTTCCTGAGACTCTAGTCTTTCACATAAAAAAAAAAAAAAAAAAGATAAAAAAAATAGCAACATGCAACCATAAAGCACACACGTAACTTCCAACAACAACTTGAGGTGTGTTATTTCCTTATCTTCTGAATTCTTTACGCATGTCGGGCTTAGTCATTATTTGCAAAGCTGATAACGAACAAATTAAAATTACACCTCGTAGTCGCTATTACTTTTAAACAAATAATAATAATTTTCTGCTAATTTTTCTTAAGTAATGAAAATTAATCCATAAAATCTAATTTCCACTATAACCTTTACCCTCAAAATTGCACAACTAATTTATTCATCAACATGATAAAAGGTAATCGAAAAGCGTAACACTGATAAGAATAAAAAAAAAACGCTTAATTGTTGATCGACCTCAATAATATAGACTATAAAGTGATCTCCTATGACTGGTCACAATCTATTCAATTGCTTGCGCTAGACTAGTGTATGACGTGTGCTGCGCATCGGGTATTATAAAACCATTACTATATAGTACAACTGGTCTGGACGGAAAACTGCACAAACAATAATGAAAAGATCTGAACATGACTAAAACAAATTTCTTATTTGCAAATTTTTTTTACATGTAATTTGGACGCACTTTTTTATCTCGGGTATCTCTATGAGAAGCACATGTTTACAAGAATGAATTGATTAAACGGATTTATTTACATTTTTTTAGGCAAGTGGTTGAAAAAATAAAAATATCAAGTTCAAGATGAAATGAAAGAAAATCTGTTTTATTTAGTTTTGCACTTCCTCTGTGTTAGCTTTCATAATTTCCAGGCTGGCAGCCTCGCACATGCTAAATGCTTATATCATGAGTGACGTTAATTGTTTAATCACGTACGGAATAAACAACATAAATAGGAAGTAGCGGCGCTTTAAAATGAATTGAAATTTGGCCAGTTGTTAGGCACAGAATGAAATTTTGGCTTGATTGAGTAACATCTATCATTCATACTTTCATACATTCCTCATACAAGTCATACAAAGATGTTAGATGGATATATAAGGTTCATCTAAAAGAAAAACCGGTTAATAAAGCGATTCCTGAGATTATTCTGATTAAATAAAAAATGTTAATGCATTATGACTTACACTTTGCTTAAGACATATGTAGAAGTATGGCAAAAATAAGTTTTAAATACAATCGCGCTAATTGTATGACTCAAAGTGGCGCTAATTTTTCAATGATTGCTAATGATTCAAACTGAATTTTGTTATGAGAAGAAGACGGCAAAACAAATCATATTTTTATACTAAATGTATTACTGATATTAAATGTAATAATATTTGTGTATATCAAATATTTGTAAAAGCATTTCGACGAGAATGAAGTTCAAAAGAATTATAAGGAAAAACAATGCAATACAATACCATAGTGTTCAAGGGTTTATTATTTAATTATATTGTAGATTCTATGCGTCATCAATTGAATAAAACACCACGTCATTTACAAGTGACCTTTATATCTTAGCGTGGTTTCTCATAGACGTAAAATTGTCATTATGATGTATAAGGTAACAAGGCTGAATTACACAATCTAATTGCTAATTTGTATCTACGAACGCGGTCTTCTTTGATATATGTAATGTAAATTATTTTACACCTGACTGGTTTTTGTAATTATGTGGATCTAGCTCATTTATTGCTATATTAAAACTAAAAGGTGCCTGTAAATGGGCAACAAAAAATGCACATTGCCGGTAAGATGTCTGATGGCCCGGCTACATTTTTGAATATGTGTGGCCGATACTATTGCTGAGCAACTTGTACTTAGTCAGACATATTTTCGCAATGTTTTGGCTACCGTATTGTCCGAGAATTTCACGCGTACACGTATGACAATGACTGAAAGGGAAGTAGTTGTAAGTGCAGTATACATTGTTTGCTTATTAAAAAAAAGATAAGAATGTGGTTTCGACCTTACCTAAATAAAACAGAGGCACATAATAATATAAGCGACGAGTTAATTCTAGATATGTAGTTACTTGTTCAGAAATTTTACTAGAATGACGAAGGGTGATTTTAAATATTTCATCCACAACCATAAGCCTTACCAGCAGTGAGAGGACAAAATCCTGCGATATGCAGAGGAACCTGTGTTTACCATTATCATCAATTACGTACGCCTAACTTAACTAAATCTCCCACAACGGAGTCCATGTATCGCTTCTTGGCCGACCTGAAAATCGCTTTCCATCAGGCATTTGATTTATTACTATTTTAGCAGGGTCACTACCGTCTTTGAGTACGGGTCTGTAGCCACTCGCCAGCGTCCCATTCGACGGCGTCCGCGCTACACTCCAATGAAGTTGTTGAAGCGGTAATAGAAAGTATTACCGATAATCCAAATGTGTCGTATCGCTGCTGATCTCAGAAGTTAAACTTGAGCGGTCATCTCTCCCCAAGCAAAGTGCAACTTACTCAATGATTGTTGCCAACGCGCCGCGTCGCGTCGTTTATAATATGGAAATGATGTCGCAAAATGATCATGCCTCATGCCCATTTTACACCCTGTTAGCAACGTTTGTTTTGCTTCTGATCTCCGCTGTCTCGCCACTGTTAGCTTGCAACACTGTCCCAAGATAAGTAAATTCTTTAAAAGTTTCTATGTTATACGAATCTATTGTAATGTTTTGCCTTGGGGTTGTGCATCTTTTTGAAGTATAAAGGTACTTTTAGCTTCATTGATGAGTAATCCCATTCTTCTCGCAGCTGTTTTCAGTTTGACGAAGGCTTCTTTCACACTTGCCAAAGACCAACCTATTAGAGCGACATAATCAGCGTAAGCCATTGTCTGTGTTGAGGAGGCAAAACTCCAAAATGGCTGAATATTTGGCCACAGCACCCTTGTGACTTTCTAAAAAAACCATTTCGGAATCCAAAAAAACATGGCCGCCGGAGATATTGCGGTTTTCCCAAGTTTTCCATGTATCTCAGTTTCTATAGGTCATACAACCCCGTCCAAAATGTTGACAACGAAATTATCTGCAACTTTAGTTCTTACAAAAATATTGACCCGACTAACCCTTTGAAAGGTATTTGAGGTCAAAGTTTTCGAAAATCACTCTTTGGCCAAAATTTCTCCCAAAAACTGAAATTTTCGAATTTTTTTTATCAGTCAATACAAACCGTTATCGCCTACAAAAATTCCTCTTTTAATTTTTTCGAAAACTTAACCCTTTCGAAGTTATTCAAGGCCAAATCATGTTTTGACCAAAAAATCACCCAAAAAATGTTTTTTCACAAATTGTATATTTTAAGCAAGACATTTTTTTCGTCTACTTATACCAAACATGATTGCCTAAAAAATTCAATACCAAGCAGTGAAAGGAGGAGGGTGGTCGACCTGCCGAATTAACCAGAATCGGGAAACCGAAGAAACTAGGCAAGAAACCGCATTTTTCCAAGCCGCACCGACAGCAGCGTATCCGTTGCGGGGACGTCCCGCGTGGACCGCCAGCTAACGGGTCAAGGAAGAAGACCACTCTACTCTTATCTAAGCTGTTGTTGAACATCAGAGTTCTAAGAATGCGGAAGATCCACTAACTTAAACCATTGTAGATCCCATGCTGACATTGTTGAAAGCGCTACTTCATCTGGCACGGTGTCAATCCATTTTCCTTCGCAATATGCGTGTACTGATATAGAATTTAGAGGGTACATAACTAACATGTGTTCTAGGGTCTTTAGGATAAAAGATGGTGAGCTTATCAGCATACTCATTTACCATGTCGAACTGTAATTATTGCGCAATTATAAATTGAAGAAAAAATGCATCCTATTGCTGGGAGACGACATGGCCTCAGTCGAGGGGATCTCTTCGAACTCTGCACGTATTTGGGTGCAACTTGTTTCGCCGGACGCCGTGGGTTAATGCATACCGAGCCCCGACAAAGTACACTCCTACAGCCCACAACTAAGCCATCTTCAGGGCATACTACATACTCCTAGTCCAAAATGTTGAAATATTTTCGGTCTATGATCGATATCAAAAGCAGCATGCCGGCCAGTAGTTGCAATATGTTCAGTATCGTCGGGCTATATGGATATATTGCCGGCAAATTTGAACATATTGATGGAAATAACGCTGAATTTTGAGCAATGTTGTTCAGCCATCATTGCCGGCCACACATTGCCGAAATGTTGCTCGTTTAAAGGCACCTTTGAATCGAGATTCCCTTTCAATATCAACCCTTTATTGTGATTAGCGGATCTCGGCTTTAAATAATGTAAATAAATAAAATATAATATATTTATGTCCTGCTTGACTAAGAACTGCCGTTATGTTTAATGAATAGAAACATAAAACGGCGAGGCATAGTTCACATAGTTCAATAAGAGGCAAAACTGGTTTGTTGAATGATTATATTTTGTAGAACAAAAAACGGTAAAAACGATTTGTAAATAGAGGCACAGCTGGAATGATAGTCATGGTGCAAGCAAAAACTAAACGATCCTAGGATACATTTTTTGCCATACTTTCACTATTCAGTACACGACGTTTTAAGCAATTTATTACTAAGAACTAATTATGCAGTTTGCTTAATTAAGCACTTACTGAAGAAATCTTGTAGCAAATCACAGAAGGTAACAAATGTTAGGTGCTGATAAATATTCTAAACATGGTGCTTACGTCATCCAAATACTTATAGTATAATATTAATTTTAACTTATTAAGATTTTTTTTATCAATTTTAGCTATTTGCTATCCAGATTTTTGCAGGTCTAATTTAATGTTAAATCATCAGAGGATTCAATTCTTAATTTAAGAATAATATATGAATATTGTGCAAAGCATAAGAACGGCTTTTTAAAAATTACTGCTATCAAGTACGTTAACTAAGTTTCAGCGGGCGCATTTAATTATAGATAAATAATAATGATATTTTCTTAACATTCATAAAAACAAAAACGAGTTTTACGGAACATGAACACAGAAAATCGACGGTAAATTATCAAAAAGCTTAAATAACGATTAGATGTTTCCATACCGCTGCGAGCGGTGTAGTATTATATTAATAGATTGCTTTTATTTGCTTTAATTCTATTTTCAAATGAACCGTAAAATACATAGTTTCAAATTCAAACATATTATTTAAAATAATCAAATTTTCGCTTTGCTATAATTTATTCACTGGACAGATCAGATCAATACTTTTATTACGCTAAGTTTGATTCTTATTCTAGTGTAATCATTTAATATTGTACTAGCAGAAGGTCACCGTAATTATTTCACCTTCGAAAAATTTCCGGAAATACTCAATTTTTGTTAATGATTAAACTGCAAGAACTTGTTTAAAAAACTAGCAAGTAATCTCTACCTTTTTATTTGTGTTTAAAATGATATCAAAAACGCAGCATAGAAGTAGGAATTGTCAAGGTTCTTTCCAAGAGAACATTTTCTAATTTAGAGTGATTTTATAAACTAAGTAGTCTATGACCTACATTTATGTTATCAGTATGTAATATAATGTAGTTAAATAGATTAGACATACTAAAATTATGTTAGTCAGTCTTATTATCTTAATTTAATCTAATTCTATATCGTAAGGGGTCGTCCATTATAATTACGTGAGGCGTTTAGGGGAGGGAGGGGTCTACCGAGGAGAAGTAGGAGGAACTTGCATCTCTTAAGAAAAACAAGGTATTGGAAGGCTTTTTCGGCGATTTGGAATATGTGATCATTCCATCGCAGTTCCGTTGTTAGCGTCCATAATGCGATAGATTTTGCAGTCAGTTTTGCAGTCAGTCCATTTTGCAGTCAGATTCCCAACAAAACGATCACTACCGGAACTTACGGAATCGACACTCGCAGGCAGAACCATAGGCATTTCACTGGAGCTCAACTGGAGCCAGCATGTGGACACTCTGATGAGCAGAACGTGCCGCAACGCTTGTGGTTCCTCATGGGGGTTGCAACCGAACATCATGTACTGGATATACACTACCATCATTAGGCGTATGGTAACTTATGGAGCTTTAGTTTGGTGGCAACCTGAATTACTACTTATGGAGCATAGAAAGGGCGGAAGACCCTACCTGCAGGCTTTGCCTGTTCTACCTACAGCAGTACCTTTGGACCCAATACCACACAGCAAAAAAAATCGAATAATCGCAAAAATCTACTCACATAATTTATGGACGACCCCTAATTATTTATTAATTTACAATCTGCAGATTCATACTCATGTTCCAAAACATATTTCAGTTCAAATACCATAAGTCTTAAATAAAATACTTTTGTACTAATAATAAAAATAAATTTTATATTGGGTGAGGCCTACATTTTTCAAATGGTTTACTTTTTCGATGAAATTTCAATGATAACAAAAGTAAATGTTCTTTTATCAGTTGTTATCTTTAAACAGTGTTGATTATGTAACAAAATACTTATCGTTGCTTTAAAAGTTATAACAAAATTTCGTAAGAATTTCGTTATCAAATATTTTATAAATAGTGCACCTACCTTTGACCACCTGTTCTGAGACTAATGAGGATTGTTCTTCCTGGGGAATCATTTCCATTAGACGAGCGATATCTTTAGCTAACATTGTATCCACAACTTCCAATAAATTAGGCTTTAATGAATGAAATTTATTAAAGTCTTGATGCTGTAAATGTTCTTGCATTTTCTTCATATCTGGAAAATCTCCAGGCGATATTTGATGTTCTCTTTGGATTTTGTCATATATTTGTCCTAGATTCTTAATAAGGTCTTTCTTCTTGCTATCTTTTCCGAATACTGATGGCATTTCCTTTCGAAGTTCCGATATGATGTAAGCATGAACTTTAGCCAATCTAGCCCTCTTGATTAAATCATTAAGTTTACGCAATGCTGCATTTCTAGGTAGCGATTGAAGATCTCTAAACAAATCCTGTTCCTCATCCTCGAATAAACGTCGATTCATGTCGTATCGTAAAGGTTCATCCCAAAATGATCCAATATAAACTCGTGCGACTTCAGGTGTTTGCAAAACTTTCCCTAAAGACCACATTAATGCACCGTAAACTCTCATAAGCTGTTGATGGTCGATCATATCAGCCTTGTTTAAAATTATTCTTATTTTATCATCGTGCCCCTTAAGTGCTTCAATAGATCTTCGAAATTCATCCGAAATATCCAATTTATGTGCATCAAAAAGTAAAATAATTCGATCGACTCTCTCTGCAAACCACTCAAGGACTCCAGTGAAATCGTAGCCTCTGTCTATTCTTTGCTTTTCACCCGATAAAATTCCAGGTGTATCTACAATGGATATGGCCTGTAGAACTGGCGAATTTACAGTTGAACATTGAAAACGATTAAGGAAGGCGTTTCCATATTTTCCTAGCGGACGAAATTGTCTTTTTGGATCCACAACCAATGCATTGCCTGGAATTACGCCCTCCTTATCATCAAACATAACTGCGATAAATCTGTCAGTTGTTGGTTCTGGTCCAATGCGAATACCAGGAAAATCACGTTCTAATAGATATCGAATAAAAGTTGTTTTGCCTGTAGAATATTGCCCGACTAATAGGATCATTGGTTTCGCATCAAAGTCTGGATCCTCCAATTTTGGTGAGTGAAAGTCATGGTACTGATAGTGCTCCTCAAGGGGCAATAATTTACTTCGATAAATTTTCTTTAATTCACCGATCACGTTTTCAACCACTTCTTGATGGGTTTTTTCACGTTTTAACCAACTAAACATGATTAAAATATAATTATTTCACCCCGATACACCAGTGACGAATATTGCACTTCCACGAATATATTCAAGAGAACTCCCTCGGACGAACACTTCAAAACGACACCTCTCTGTCACCAATTCGCCCACTGAACTTCATGCGAGATAGTAAACGTCTTGTTGTGTAGTGTCGGTATGTGTCGGCGGAAATTGAGCTGGCGTTTACACATTTGTAAAATTTTAATTGAAGTTATCATTTTTGTTTGCTAAATATAATTATACGAGATTACTTGCAACAATTCATAATGTTTAGTTAATTGGCACATTATAATAAAAATGGAAACATAACTGTACTATTTCTAAAGAATTATAATAATAAGGAATAATTCTCATATGGCATTACTATTTAAAATGATAAATAAACGATATTTTTTGTAAAACGGTTATGTCACGATTTTTATCGGTCATGCATTGTTAAATTTTGAAACTTTAATTTAAAAATTTATTTTTTAATTCTATTTAAAACTAAATGAAAGTCGCCAGCAAATTATTTAGACCAAAAGCATCTGAAGTTCTAACTGCTTACTTAAAACAATGTAATGAACCAGAGTGGACTTCGTATTTTGTTAAAGTAGTCTGAAAATTGTATTTATTTATTATATATTAATGGCATGATAAAATTTTATTTTCAGCATATACATGTCTCCAACGATCAATGGGGTAAATCACATTTTAATTGGACTTTGGATACTGGTACAAACTATCATATTTTACGAACTGGTTGTTTCCCTTATATAAAATATCATTGTACTAAACGAAAATATGAAGATCTTACCGCAGAGGATCTATTATTCGGGCTTTTTAAGCTTGTAAATTTAGGTATAATTTATATTACTTATTAACTCAGTTCAATAATATATGTATGCGCTTTAGGTGTGCCTCTATTTCTTTATGGTTTTGCTGCAATTTGTTTAATTTCACACACGGAGTTTGTAGATGTTAAAGGAAAAACGATTCCAATTTATTTTCTTTACAAGGAAAATAAACGTTCAAAATATTAAATGCAAAAAAATCGCGAATTTACATCGTCTTTTTTAAATCTGGAGATTTACACTAGACAACCCTAAGCAATGGGAATTATTTTACTTGACAGCTTTGGAAATATTTCCTTTTGTTTGACACTCAATTAACCTCCAAGGTAAATTATTAAAATTAGCTAACAATTTACTATTTGGTTTCTTCTTTAACTTGAATAACAACGAGTTAAATGCGAATTTCCCAGTTATTATTAAAGCCAAAAGCTTCCGAAGTTCTAACTGCTTACTTAAAACAATGTAATGAACCACCATGGACATCTTACTTTGTTAAAGTAACATTTTCGTAGAAAAATTTTGATTTTTTTTAACAGCAATAAACATTTTTCAGCAAAAAGATGTTGAAAACGATCAATTTGGAAAATCACATTTCAATTGGACATTAGATACGGGTACTAATTATCACATTTTACGAACTGGTTGCTATCCTTATTTAAAATATCACTGTACAAAAAGAATGCTCGCCGATCTCACACTTGAAGATAACTTTTTTAAACTATTAAAAATACTTAATTTAGGTAGTGTAATCAGTATTACCCAGTTGATGGTACATTAATATCGAGTTTCACAGGTATACCTTTGATATTTTATGGGCTAGCAGCAGTTTACTTGATATCTCATACAGAGATGGTAGATCTTAAAGATGAAAAAGTTCCCATTTACTTTCTTTATGAAGAAGATAAAGGGTCGCAATATTAAGTATTATTAACTGGGTATTGCTTAATATTCCGAGGTAGTGTGTGTCGTGGTTTAAACTTTTAGAAAACAGCTCGAGTTAAGTAACATGTTATGTTTCCAAGAAGCTAAATATTTCAATAAATTTCGACTTGAACTAGGAGATCAAGAAATCTCAAAATACATCGTAAGGTCTAATGTATATATTATTGTAAAATATTTAAGGGAAGTATTTTGAGATGGTTTATGTTCTTAGGACTATCTCTCCATCTCTTCTATTTCCACTTCTTCCCCATTGTTATATTCATCAACACTCGACCCAGAAGGAAATAACGAAATGTGGTCGACGTCATCATCGTCCAGCTCAGGTCCAATGGTTGTATCCTCGGACTTCGAATAGAAAAACGGCTGGCCTCTACAAGAGCCATACGAAAAGAAACATGGTAATCCTACTATTCGGCATTCTGCAATTTATACATATGTACATAAACTTCTAAAAAAATGCAACTGGAAATTTTCTAGCGGAATTCTCTTTACTTTGGTATCACAAACAATTTCCCAAAAGTCCATAAAGCTAGCTGGCCGGCTACAAAAGTTATGGTGGGTAAGAGATCAATTTTTCAGAAATATTCATACTTTAGTTATGCAAAATGCGCTAAAATTGATTTTCGTGACCATTGCCCCTCCATAACTTGAGTAACCGGCCAGCTAGCTTTATGGACTTTTGGGAAATTATTTGTGAGCCCAAAATAAAGAGAATCCCGCTGGGAAATTTCCTGGGCTAAATCTAAAGTTTCTCCAATTTAATGTTTGAAAGGCACTGTTTAAGTGGAAATAACCAGCGGCTAAGTGCTGAGCTCGTTGGATGGCTAGCGGCTGGCAAATTTCTCAACGTAAAAATTTTATTCTAAGTTCGCGGTACTGAATTGACGTTATTTAAAATAGAAAAAAAATGTAGTTAAAATAAATTTTAACTCAGCTATCCCATCCAGCCGACACACATCGCTGAGTTACTATTTACGCTGTGCTGTTCAGCTAAGCGGCTTTTCCGTTGAGTGCGCTGGATGCGCCCGACTCCACTAAATGCTATAAAATATCAATATTTTAATAATAGAATCAGCAACTGAGGATAAAACAGACCTCAGTTCGCCCAACTGGACTCGAACTGAAGTTGAACATAAAAGCAAGACTGGAAGAATGGAATGCAATTCCAGTAAGCTTCGCATTTCTAACTTCTGAAAAAGCCACAACCATTTCAAGTACGAACTGAACAAGAACTGGGCTTAAGTCGGTAAAGCCACTTATGTGGATTGAACTGAACATTATTGAACTGAGGTACATAGGTGAAGCCAGAGGCATTAGCAGCCGCTCTAAGGGTATACAAGGCGCTAATAAGGCATCTTGTCGGTTTAGCTGGATAATCGAAGTATCCAAGTTCCACAGCCCTTTTCAGCTGGTTTGCGGGACCGCCATTGCGCCTTGCGTTTGGACTCTTGGATATTGTAGGAGTTCGGATATATCGACGAGAGATTATTCCACAGTCGAGTTGTTCTATTGATAAACGAATTGCTGTCTTGTTGAGTGCGCGAACTTTACCTTCGCCAATGAGCTGTTCGTTGCACGTTCGATTAGTCGCATAAGCTTTGAAGGGACTTCTAGTTCCTATAAGATCTTGAATAGCCTCTCTCTCTTTTTATAGAGTCATATGCCTGTTAAAAATCGACAAATATCTGGTATATATCTACATTCCTTTCCAGGTTTTATCCAGAATTTGCTTTAAGCTCAGCAGCTGGTCCCATTTTGACCTGTTTGTCCTAAAACCAGCTTGATATTCTCCTACAAGGCCTTCCGCTATAGGTTCTAGCTTTTGCTTCACAAGGATTGTGAAGGTTTTTAGCTAGTGCTGAGGAAAGAAATGCTTCTGTAATTCTTACAGGTTAATTTATCTCCTTTCTTGTATATTGGGCATCGCTTTCCTCCAGTCATCTGGTATGACTTCTTCCTCCTAGATCCTGGATATAAATTGGCGTAAGGTAGATAGGAGTTGCGGTCCTATGTAAGTCCAATGGTCCTAAAATACACACTCTAAAGAACAGATTGTTTAAATATCTTAATATTTCCATAATACAGTACATATATAACATTTTCTAAGTGGTACATGTTGTGTTGGGTTTTGGTATACTTTCACATAATTTATCAAAATCATCATCAAGTAGTAAGTACTTCACAGCTTCGTTAAATTGCGTTAAGGAGCAAGGATAAGGACAATTTGGTATATTAATTTCCTTAGGGAATTTATCTTCAGCATTGTAATAATACACAAGCTGAAACAATATAATTTCAAGTTCAAATAATTTTCACAAAATTTTGAAGAAAAAAAAATTACCTTAACTTCAAAATCATCATCATAGGTAAAACTATGATGAACTTCAAAGACTAATGCCGAGGCATAGTCTGGTTTTCTTGAAGTTTGATTAAGTATATTTAAAGAATTCATTACATTAACCAAACTAACATCATGCCCGGCATATAAAAATATTTTCCTATCAGGTTTTAATGAATTTCTTCTCTTGTTGATCATATTATTTAAAATTTCTGTTACAAAAGCACCGCCTTTAATTTTCTTCATATATGGTGTATCTGTAAATAGTGTATAACTTCTTTCTGTAAATGGTCGCATTTTATCAGGAAATATATCTTCTGTCCAATCTGGTAGTTCTAAACCAGTGTTTTTTTCTATTTCTAAAGTATTATATAAAAGTTCTACATGTAGTATTGTCGATATATTCTGAAAATGGAATAATTACATGTATTGAAGTAATAAACTAACATTTTAATAAAATATACCTTTCCAGTTCGTTTTGTTAGCATTTCATATAAATCACGATTTTCATCGTTCATTTTTTTAACATCTAAAGGAGGATTTATATACAGCTTTTGGAGTATAGCATCGTATTTTGGACAAGTTTTGGTTTGCGCTATTAACTGTTATAAAAAATTTTAAAAGTACTTCCAGAGATAAAATATTAGACTTCATACGGTATCTCTATCTCTCGGTATTACGTTTACAGGTATAGGTTGCCAGGATATGGGAAGTGCGTTTCGATTTTCTAAAGGTGGAACAAAGCCAGCTAGTAAACTTTGAGCGCTCATAATGCAACGTTCTGCATAGCTACTAAGTACAGTCATTTCTTCCTGTGAGTACAAACCGTTTTGAGGTAGTAACCTATAGTATCTCATTCTCAGATTCTTCCCCAAATTATAAAGTTGTAGAGCGCCTTTCTATGAATTATAATATTAAGAAAGAAAATAAAGAAATAATATTATACCTCTGATAGTGCTCCTTTACCACCAGGCCATTCATAATTTAAGTACGGATCTTTTGGGTATGTATCTGTTGGTGATCTAGCACCATGTCTGAAAAGCTACAAAAATTGATTTTATATAATTATATACAAAATGTTTCATAAAAATATACAATGAATATCATACGAAGATTTCTTAAGCCTCTTTCATCATTGTTGTCTCCGAAAGCCATATAAGCTAACATTACAGCGCATAATATTCCTCCAAGCATGATAACAGATATTGCTGTCTGTCGTCGGCCAGTTTCCTTACAGCCCAGACCCATGTCTCTACTAAATTGAATCACGCAATTAATTATTTACATGCACTTCACTTTACTTAGAGCCTATAAATAAATTTGCACTGGGTGAAACGCGCACGTACAAATTTTATTGTTTTTTTCACTAGGCAACTCATCAAATTTTCGGTATGTGGCATTCATTTCCTGAGTTAGTTAGTATTATCTTAAAAAATTATTCTTTATCTCGAGGAAATTATAATTTTTAATACTTTTGTTCATCTTAATATCAACTTAATAACTCATGTCAACTTATCAACAATTACGAAATTCGAATGCGTAACTCTCTAGCACTCGCAGAGCTATCCCTGCGATGCGATGCTAGTTGAAGTAGAATAGCTACTAATTCATTGCCAATTGCCAAGCGCAGGCGAATAGTTTGTTTACATGAGTTTATTTCTCCTCTACATTGTTTAAATAAAGAGATGAAGCTCGAAGCTAACTTGTCTTGACAACCCTTTCATGCATGGGAGAATGGTAGTGCTTTGCACTGTCGGTTTTGTCTCTGGTCTTATAATTTCTGAACGATGGGACCGGTTTTTGTGCAGTTTGGCTTAAAATGGAGATATGTTCACGTAAATATTATAGATTTTAAAAGTTTTTCTGTATTTTAGTTTTGATGGACATAGTATAATGGCAGATATCTACCTACCTTATTCTCTATCAATCTATCTCGTTCAAAAGATGTATGAATGTGTAAATAGTAATAATTGATTATTTGCTACTAATGCTCTTAAAATACAAAGGTGCTGCGGAAAGAGCATTGGTAAAATTAACTTTAAACATAAATAAAAAGAAATCAACTGTGTAGAAAATAAATTCGCTTGCTGATCCTAAGTGAAAGTTGTTGTGATCTCTGCTCAAAGCTCCAATGCAGCGTGAGAAAAAATAATCAAATATATGTACATATGTATATTATTCATTAAATAAAGGTGATTATTTTTTTGAATTGTGATAAGAAATTGTGTAAATACTACATATATGCTCTTACGCAATTTATTTCAATTAAAATAAATTGATAACTCGTCGGAAATGCAGGTTGTAGCTGAGATTTTTTCTATAATTTATCATTATCTGCACGTTACACTCATGGCTTTCTTCTACAACACATACTTCGATTACTTTTGCGAATAAGTTGAAATGTGTGGCAGCATTTCGAGTTAAAAATATTAATATATTATTTGTTTATTTGCCTTTATTTCCAAATGAATACTATATACATAGGTTTACATACATGATAGGCATGGGCGTAGCAATCAATGCTGGGGTGGGCCACATTTTAAAGCATCGTTACCGACTGACTACAGACAGATGTTAAACAACAAAACTAATTTTTGACATTTTTAAGTATGTAGACTACCTAGGTAATTAAAATTAAACGTAATTAAAAGTTAGAATTCTAACTAAATATTATATTCATTAATCGAAATTTACTCTTCTACTTTTCTTTAAAAATTCCTGCAAGACTTGATCTGCGCTTATGTTCTGCACAAATAAATTTTCAATGTTAATTAACGCTAAATTAGAGAATCTGTCTTGCTTCATCGACGCCCGTATTCAATTTTTTATCCTTTTCATCGCCGAAAACTAATGTCGTGGTGTCGACTATGAAATCATTCAGCTTAATTGACATAACTTGCGTTGCAAACATATCCTTAAAAGATTAGTTGTTCGATTGATTAAAGTAATTGCAACCGATATAATTCTTATTACCGATTATTAAATCTTGTATGGGAAAAATATATAGTTCAGCAAACAAACGAGCACGAGTACACTTTTTGGCCATCAAGATTAACCCGATTCAGCGAAATGAGCTTCATTTACCTCCCTACCGCTGGTAACAAAATGGAAATTACGCTACTTCTCCAGCGACAAAATATAGAGCAAACTCTGTTCAGCTATCTCCTTTTAAATGGCCTGCCACCTTGATACGGAATCGGGCTAGGAATACGGAATCGGTGGAAAGTACTCGAGTAAATACTCATGAGTAGAATCGAATTAAAAGTACTTAATGAGTACTTTTTACTTGTTCAAAAGAATTCGATTCTTTGAGAATCGATGAGTACTTTTTAACATTTTGATTTTGAATTCATGGAGGCATGTCAATTCGGAATAGCTTTTGTAGTCGATAAATCTCTGAAGCCCCGAATTGTGGACTTTCCAGCCAATTAGTGAAAGAGAACATCTCCATAATCAATGACAACCCTCGAATGATATAAAAATGATGTTGGGTGACTTCAACGCTAAGATCGGGTAGGGCTTTCAGTATATGGGCGATAATAGACAGCCATAGCCTTCATGAAACCACCCACGATAATGGTGGCAGGCTTATCGACCTCAGAATAGTAGGAAGCTCAAGCTTCCCGCATAAAAACATCCATAAAATGACTTGGCAGTCACCAGATGGAAGGGCTAAAAACCAAATCGATCATGTACTCATTGAAACAAACAAGTGTAGCTAGACATGCTAGAAGAAATCAGCAGTATCTTCGAGCTAAGCTTACTACCAGACATTGCACCATGAAGTAAACAACATGGCGGACTGGTAGTATAACGGGTGACAACTAAGTTTAGACTCTTCCACATAAAAAAATCCCCACAATCGCCTCACGTAATTAATGGACGATCCCATAATTCATCATCAACATCTCCTTTTTTGATTTTTATTATAAAAATATACTATTGTATACTTTATTTAACACAATCTATCAAAATCATCATCAAGTAGAATATATTTCACAGATTTAACGAATTGTGTTAGCGAGCATGGGTATGGGCAGTTTGGTATATCAATTTGTTTTGGAGTCTTTGCATCAGAGTTATAATAATAAAACACCTAAAATGAGACATGTTAAATATGATAGTAAAATAATTTATGTTATAGAAAACTTTTAAAAATGATAATACGAAAGTTTTACCTTCACTTCAAAATCATTTTCGTAGATAAAACTATGATGAAGTTCAAGAACTAATGCTGAGGCAAAATCTGGTTTTCTTGATGCTTGATCGAGTATCCCTAAAGAATTCATTACATTTACAAGAGTAACATCGTGTCCAGCATATAAAAATATTTTTCTGTCCGGTTTTAACGTGTTATTTCTTCTCTGAATCATATTGTTTACAATTTCTGTTAGAAAAGCCCCACCCTTCATTTTTTTCATGTAGGGTGTATCAGTGAAAAGTGTGTAACTTCTTTCAGCAAATGGTAACATTCTTTCAGGAAATACATCTTTTGTCCACTTTGGTAGTGTAAAGCCATAATTTTGTTCTATTTCTAAAGTATTGTATAAAAGTTCTATATCAAGAATTGATGATATGTTCTAGAACAAACGAAGATTTTTATTAAATTAAAACTAAGATTACTTGAATATTTACCATTCCTGTTCGTTTTGTTAATAAATAGTATAAATCTTTATTCTCATCGTTCATTTTTTTAACATCCGCGGGTGGATTCACGTATAAATTTTGAAGTATTTCGTCATATTTTTGACAAGGTTTTGATTGTCCTATTAACTAAAAAATAAAATTTTAATGAAATTGTTTAAATATTCAATTTTTTTTTATTTACTATATCGGTATTTCCGGGTAAAACATTTACAGGTGCAGGCTGCCAAAGAATTGGAAGAACATGATCGACTTCTAAAGGTGGAAGTAATCCAGCAAGTAAACTTTGGGCACTCATAATACAACGTTCGGCAAAGCTGCTTAGTATAGTCATTTCCTCTTGAGAATACAAGCCATTTTGTGGTAGTAAGTAAAAGTATCTCTGCCTCAAGTTTTTCCCCAAGTTATATAATTGCAAGACACCTGTCTATAAATTATAAAAACCATTTATAAATATACTAAAATATTAGTAATCAAGTAAGATACCTGTGACAGTGCTCCTTTACCGCCAGGCCATTTATAATTTAAATACGGATCATTTGGGTAATGAGTTGTTGGTGATCTATTACCATGTCTAAAAAGCTAATATGTAAATATATTTATTATATTGTCCCTAAAATATGCAACAAAAAAACGTACACCGAACATAATTGCAATAGTTTTCGAATTAGATTCTTCATTTTTATAACCATTGACCATACAATTGATCATTAAAGCACACAATATTATTTTGAGCATACTTGCACTTTTTAAATTTAAGTGTAGATTGAATCACAACTCCAAGCTTCAAGCATAATCCAACTAATAAAAAACTTGCTGACCATTCGTATTATCTGCATGGGACAATTATCTATTATCTTGGATCTTCTATTAATACCTCTTTTTATCTATCCACCTGAAAAAGATTTTTGAAATCGGATTGATTAGTTTTTTTTGCGTTAGCTACTTGTATACATACATAATTATATGTCGCCAAGGGAAAATAAACAAGAGTAGCCTTTATTACTCAGTTTTAAAGCAGATAAATAGAAATAGTAATATTATTAATTTAGTTAATCTATGTTAGAGCAACAAAGAAAATTACAACTTAACAAACCATCAGCTCTAGCTGTAATATACGAATCCTACATTCGGCCTCTACTCGAAAACAATTCGTTTTATTTAGCGCAGGGATTCGAAAACTACCTTAATTTGAGATTAAGGACAAAAAGGGCTCTCAAACTAGTAGATGATATACCATTTTCTCCACCACCGAACCTTTGAGCCACCACACCATGCTGTACCCACGATTTTTATCGCTATTGCCATAGCGACTGTTTTATTTTGAAAAAAAAAAAAACGCTCTACTGCCTTCACATCAATCATATCCCAGCAACTCCAGATTAGCCCCTACACACTAGGAATTTGTTTCTAAATATAATAATTCGACTGTGAAATAATCGTTAAGTATTTGCGACTAGATGCTCCGGAAAAGCCCTTTGTACTGTCGGAAATCTATTTTCCTCGTATAGAGTTCAATGTCAAATAGCAGCTCTAGTCGGGAAGAAAGGAACTGCCACAACCTAACCGCGATATTTTTATTTCACCTACTCGCAACCATTACTGCCGCGACTCTGGCATCGAGAAACAACTCGCTGGGGTGTTATGCCTCCTGAAACGAGTTGAGTCTCATCAACCAACCGATGACATGCGCTTTGGTGGAGCGGGAAAGGACTAAGCAAGGCTATGACAAGAGGAATGTAAAGAGGGAAGGAGAAAGAAAGAAAGTTATGTTGGTGGGAAAGTGGAAAAGCCGAAGGACTGTGGCGCTGCCGGGATTCGAACCCGAGACCTCTAGGATGATAGCCAGACGCTTTACTCGCTAGGCACCGAGGCCCCACTTGGCACTTGCCTTGCATTACGTTCGTCATCTGCCGCCACACTGACTTTGTCTCCCCTCTAACATATTCTGGATCAGTATCTCTATGGGTATAACTCCCGTTATCACGCACGCCGCATAGTAGGATATGGTCTTGCAGCAATACGAGCGAAGGATGCTTAAGCTGAAGACAGATACATGCGTACGTTGGTGCGTGCGGTGATTGATATAATAGAAGTGCTTAAAGTCAAGTGCAAACTGAGATATATGTAGTTATGTAAGTGGAACGTACGCAACGCAAAAGTTGATCTACTTCCAACTTTTCCTTTCCACCCTCGCCAACAGCAGGCGACGGATTGGTTTGGGCCCCCACGTTGGGCAGCATTCTCGCATGTACCGCAACAAATAGCTGCCGCTTTATCCACCAAACCCTCCAATTGTGCTTTAAAATTAAGCCTGTGATTGATAACCCCTCCCAGGTATCTTAGGCGAACTGTGAGTGATTGATCTGTTCCCATATCTTGATTCTTACGGACGCTTGTTTTCCCAGATTTCTGATCAGCGCAGGCACTGGTCGCTTACACTTGAATGTTCGAGCTATCACGCGCCACTCACAGAGAACATGAAGGGCAAGCTGAATCTCATTAAAACAAAGTCTGCAGGTGGAGCCTCCCCCTATATACCCTACATAAGGTAAATCAGGGCGCAGTGCCGGGCAATCAACCCAACAAGTGTCCCGGCATCCTTTCTACTGCGCCCCAACATGGTAAGAACCACAGGAAGGAACCGCTCAGAGTTGGTAAAAAGGCTGATTCAGAACCTATGCAACGCTGCAATCACTAGTGCTTCTATTGGCTAAGGTTGGTAAAATGCACCAGACCAGGGGCCGTCGTTCGTCGTCGACTGAAAGCGACACGGAGCGCGTTCAAAAACTTTACAACCTTTTAGATCTGACGTTCAAGTGTCGCTTCTTCGCTAAACCATCTCGAGGAAGTAATGAATCTTCTAAGTTGCGGGGTCCCAATCTACGAGATTTCCGCAAGTGTGCTTAGAAAGGGCTCACCAAATGTGGTTAGTCTCCTTCTGCTTAAGGTTGGGCAGTGACAGAGGAGATGTAGTACACTTTCCCCTCGTCCGGGTTCTTACAGCTTGTGCAAAGCGGGTCGCCTGCTCCCTATAAGGCAGTGTCCGGTCAGCACTCCCACTATTCCCGAGGCTCGGTAGTGAGGTGGTCCGCCTGAGATCATAAGAGGGCCAGGTTAATTTGGCCACCGTTCATTAATTAAGATCCCTCCAATGCTTCTTCGCTTGTTGCTTTGAATGCTGTTTGCAACAGAGTTTGAAAGTAGCCCAAGGCATACCAACCCTTTCCTTTCTTGGAAGGAGAGCGGCGGTCATACCTCTCCTAGTCAGTTCGTCAGCTATACAATTTCCTTCTATATTTCGGTGACCAGGCATCCATACGAGGAGGGTCCTGAACTGTTAGCCATCTCGTTAAGAGATTTGCGACATTCAGATATAATTTTAAAGCTGCAGGGCTTTCAGAGCCGCTTGGCTATCTGAGAGGATGTAGATAGTCCGATTCCTGTCTCCTTTGCCGGTTGATAAAATTATTAAGTTAAATTAGTAAAGTTTTTGAACGTGCTCCGTGTCATTTTCAGTCGACGTCGAATTGCTTGAACTGTCCTCAGGCGTACTGCATGTTCATTTCCTATCGTAATTTAGCTGAACGCTGCTAATTTTCGGGTTCTGTTCTGATACGGCCTGTGTAGTATGAAAGGGCAATCCTTAAGATTAGAACTGCCACATAAAAGTTACCTGGGTCTTTCTATCAATAATGGCAACGGCATTCGTGGTCATTGCTGGGAAAGAAGCCGGAATAATTATTCATTATTAAATAAAGGCGGAAAATTAAAATAAACAATAGAAACTTCCGTTATCACTGTTAAAGCAGATAAATAATAATATTGAAATAGCTAAAAACTGTAGAACGGGCCTAACCAAATTGACTTGAACTTGTAACTAACTTCAGGACTATTCCGTAACGGAATTCTAGTGTATCTGCCATTTCAATTCGGCCTAGTGAGATTTGTTCCACCTTCCACTAAAGAAAATTCTTCTAGTTGTCAGTTCGTAGAGCAAATTATAAATTTCATAATAAAATGGCATCTCGGGTATTGACTCTTTCGACCCGTTTAAGGGGATTACAACAGGACACAAGAATCATAAAGGTAATTACCTGTAATATAATAAAAAAATTAAATTATTTTGTTGGTTCAACTCGATTGTTAGAATTTGTCATTACGTAATTTCAATTATAAAATTACTTGTGATTATGTATTTTGAGCAGAAAAGTTTCTTCTCCTGTTAATTGCTATTTAATAATAACTCAAGTAAAATAAAATGTATCAAACAATATTATAAATAAAATATTAGATGAGGTTATGTTGAACTTAACTTGATCTCTGTTTTGAAGCGCTGGGCTCACGCTGCAGGACTTCATAAAAGACTATTGAACCTGCCAGCAACAAATGTAACAACTTTGGATAACTGTTTACGGGTAGCTAGTGAAGACTCCGGTGCTCCTACTGCCACGGTTGGGCTTTGGATTGATGCCGGTTCCAGATACGAAAATAGCCATAATAATGGTGTGGCACACTTCCTCGAACATATGGCATTTAAGGTAAGATTAATTGCAGCATTTTATACAATTTTTATTAAATTTACTTGATAAAACAGGGAACAGCAAAACGCTCCCAAACTGACTTGGAACTAGAAGTCGAGAACTTGGGTGCCCACCTCAATGCCTACACGTCTAGGGAACAAACTGTTTTTTATGCTAAATGTTTGTCGAAAGATGTTGGAAAGGCAGTAGAAATTTTAGCTGATATTATTCAAAATTCCAAATTGGGCGAATCAGAAATTGAACGCGAACGTGGTGTTATCTTGCGCGAGATGCAAGAAGTCGAAAGTAATTTACAGGAAGTTGTTTTTGATCATTTGCATGCAACAGCCTTCCAAGGAACACCTCTAGGTCAAACGATTTTGGGACCTACAAAGAACATTAAGTATGAAACATTTACTTATTGTTGAAACATGTTAATTTTTCTTTTATTTTAGGTGTATGGGAAGGGGTGAGCTTGTTGATTATATTAGAACCCACTATAAAGGCTCTCGTATTGTTCTCGCTGGAGGCGGCGGAGTAAATCACGAAGAACTTGTCAAGTTAGCCGAACAACACTTGGGAAAGATTGAGAACACCTACGATGGCCAGCCACCAGCACCTATTCCATGTCGGTTTACAGGCTCTGAAGTCCGAGTACGGGACGATTCGCTGCCTTTAGCACATATCGCAATTGCTGTTGAGGGATGTGGCTGGACCGATCAAGACAACGTTCCCCTTATGGTTGCCAATACTTTAATTGGTGCATGGGACCGATCACAAGGCGGTGGTGTAAATAATGCATCCAATTTGGCACGTGCTAGTGCTGAAAGCGGTATAAACGAATTTTCAATATTAAATATGAATTTGAATTATGCTATATTTTTTGCAGGGCTGTGCCACAGCTTCCAGTCATTTAATACCTGCTACAAAGATACTGGATTGTGGGGTATTTATTACGTGTGCGATCCAATGCAGTGCGAGGTAAAGTATATTTAAAGAATATCTGAAAATGTAATCCTAAAAACCCCCATACCTTTTTCCATAGAATATGTTGTTTAACGTACAAAACGAATGGATGCGTCTTTGCACAATGGTAACTGAGGGAGAAGTTGAACGTGCCAAGAACCTCCTCAAGACAAACATGCTCCTTCAATTAGATGGAACAACTCCAATCTGTGAAGATATTGGACGCCAGATGCTTTGTTACAATCGCCGTATTCCCCTTCATGAACTAGAACACAGAATTGACAGTATATCCGTTCAAAATGTTAGGGAAGTTGCTATGAAATACATTTATGACAGATGTCCAGCAGTTGCTGCTGTTGGTCCCGTTGAGAATCTTCCCGACTATAACAGAATCCGCTCGTCTATGTACTGGTTGAGAATTTAAATTTTAATTCATAAATTATAGGGTATTACGTCAATATGATATTTTCATGTTAAAAACCAAATTTTCGTTGTAAATTTTTGCAATAGACTCTTTAAATTACTCAGCTTGTGTCATCATTATTAAAAAAATTGATTTCTTTATATATATGAATAAGAAGAAGTTAAGGAAATTCTAAAAATATAATTATAAAATTTCAGAAACAAATTAATTCAGAATTTAAGCTGTAAATGAATGAAATATAAACCATTATTCTATTTTATTTTGAATCAACCGACTGAAAGAAAAGCTTTTTTTATCTGTAGCAGATAGACCAAGTTATGTTGTGTCAAACCTACAATTGAAGATCTTCAGGCAAAATCGTTCCGCCACCTCCTCGCTGGTGCCTCCTACATAACATTTATACCTAAGCCAGGGCGTTCGGATTACAGCCTATTGTGGATATCGTCAATTTGACGACTTTGAGTCGATGTTAAAATTTCTTTCTGCGAAAGTCGATTTTTGTCGAAATTAGTCGATAAAAGAATTATTATGAGTCGATTACACAATTGTCAAGTCGACGTCAAAAATGTAATCGACTCATATTTATGTTTTTATCGATAAAAATCGACTTTCTCAGTATGAAAATTTAACATCGACTCAAAGTCGTCAGATCGACTCGTTCCACAATAGGGCCCCGAGACAGCACTGCACAATCAGGCTGGAATGCGCAGCTCTAAACAAAGGAGTTGTGCAGACGACCTTCCTCGATATCGACGGAGCCTTCGACAATACATCCTTTGGCTCTAAGTAGACGCAGTCTAAGTAGCTCTTTCTGCAACTGGATTGACTCTATGCTGAGAACTCGCAAACTAATGGTCTCTCATGTTGAGGGGCCTCTGCGGGGCACTACAGCAAAAGGTTGTCCACAGGGAGGAGTTTTATCTCCACTTCTCTGGTGCCTTGTTGTAGATGAACTCCTAGAGCTGCTCAACGGACGAAACTTCGCCCAAGGTTACGCTGACGATTTTTCAAGCCCAAGAAAAAAAATTGTATGCACCAAAACATTTGCAAAGGAATACTTTATTAAAAATATATATATATATTATAATGACGAAACATAAAAACTTAAAAAAAACTTCACAAATACTTTTTAAGGCAAATTACAATTTATCAATTTCAAATGAGCTATCGTCTACTACGTCGACTCTGTTATGCAGCTTCATTCTTTCAATGGCCTTGGATCTAGAAAGTTGGTGCTCCTTCATGAAAATCCGTATTATCCATTCAGGCAATAATTGTTCCATAAATAAATCGGTATACTGTTGTAAATGTTATATATCTATGATATTTGATATAGTAGCTTAAACAGATTAAACTTACACTTGATGAATTTTTATCATCAGTTGCGTAGACATCCTTTAAATGGTTAACCATGGGTAAAAGTTTGGGGCGTTGTATTATGTTCATTATTAGTACTGGGTCTAGATCCTTTTCCCGTTTTACTAGATGAGACTGAAATGGATGTTTGATATGCAGAATGTTTTATTTTATTTGCTGAAAAATGGAAAAAATATTTCTATTATATAAGCTTGCTCGACTAATAATAGAGTTACCCTTTTAGCACAGAAGGTGCACTTCTCAGCTGGGCTGAGAAACATTTACCACTGCTCAGTGGCTCTAATATAGCTCAGTAGGAGAGGAGGGTGATAATTATCGACAGGGGACAAGACAATTGAGCGGGGCTCAACATTCATGTTGTCTTTGTCGGAAAAGAATACAAGATCTAACCGCCTTCCTAAAATACTATTCACACCGCTCAAACACATGAATTTTGGTATGAAGAGGTCGATTGAAACTACTTACGTGCTACCACCTCTGAACTCCCTAGAATTAAGGTTGTTTTCAGGGAGGTAGTTATCGTCATCATCGCAAGATGCATTGGGAAAGTTAAAATCACCTAGAAGTAGGAGTTCGTCTTTGGAATCCATCATATTCAGGATATTATTTGTGCAAGAGATTAGAATATCGTAGAGGTTTTGACCTCTATCGTCAAGAGTGCTGAACATATCCGGTGGGATGTAACAGCAAATTAAAAATATGTTATTATGGACAAGGCTTTAAAAGCTCAATGTTCAAATAGTTGGAAAAATTAGGAAGCGCTATCAAGCAACAGTTGAGAAAGTCACTACAGGCAAGTAGTACAACAGCTTCCGAGTCAATAAATCTAAAAGTACGAGTCAATATATCACAAAAGACTTTAAAAGGGCACCAGTAGGCCAGAACGAGGGGTCCAAAACTTTTCGGCGGTGCAGTCAGAACCAATGACGCAACCGGTTTGCAAATTATTGCTGATCTTCCTACAGGAGACTGTAGTAGGATTAATACCTTTTCCCCTTAGGTATTTTTTAATTGCCTCGCACGTAGTTTCAGGGGAGAAACAAGAAATGAAAATATTTCGCAATCTGGGTACCGTTATCAAATTGGGGGGGGGAGGGGGGGGGGTGCTTAGTCTATCACTAACGCCTTCAAACTTTAGTGACAGAGAACTCAGAGCATTGTGATTTTGTATCACTGCTATAGACAACGATTAAATATCAGCCCGAGCACGCTTCGTGCTCTTTTTAATATCATCTAATACAGGATGAAGAGGAACTAAGGATTTAACAGTGCAGGAGGGAGTGGCGACAGATTTGAGGATCGGCGAATGTATGTCGTCGATCGAGTCAAAGACCGTTCTAACCCGGCAAGAAATTTCTTAGAATTTATTCATAAGGGAACCCGAGTTGATCCCAACTATTATTTGGTGTATATTTGTGGAAGAATAGAGCTCAGAGATAGAAGCTCTTATCGGGGTGAGAAATGGAGGAATGAAGTACTATTTTTATTTACATTTCTTAGCTCAGATATCATCCTTTATACTAACCAATCAGTCATGTCGTATACGTTTTTGTGCAATGTCTAGTGGTAAACTTAGCTCGAAGGATAGAACAAGGGTCGAATTGGTTAAAGGTAGTAAGGGGACTACCTGAGGAGGAAGCGGTATTATTTTTGAACTCTTGGATTTTCTATGAGTTAATTTTTTTAGCAGCCGCTTGAGCCAAACATGGAATCGTCGGGGGTTGCGGGGCATAGCTTCGTCGGAGTGTTATGCCTTCTGAAAAAAGTGAATCCCGATAACCAACCGGCAAAGGCTGTGATGTCAACAATACCAGACTAAACATGTGAACAAGAAGGGTGAACCATCTGCTAGATGACGACTCGACCAATGCGGAACTTGAGTACACTAGTATGAACCAGTTAAGCTGGAAAGACGCTTTATTAGGGCGACTCTGTAGCGGAAGGCAAGAAGGAGTGTTGTTCAGGTAAAAAATAGAGAGGTGCAGTAATACCTTAAGGTATAAACGGCAAAAAAGATGTCTTAAGTACCATAGAATTTTTTTTTTGCGAATACGAAACCATATAGAGGGATCTAGAAAATAATAAAATATTAAAATGTTAATTTACCTTTTGTTTTTTGTAATTCTCAAAGTATTTGTCTAATTTTGGTTTAAATTCATCAAAAGTCCCCTTTAACTTCTGCTCATCATAATGATCTAAGGTTCTTCAATAAAATTTATTATAGAAAAAAAATTAGACAAAAGATCTTAGATCTGTTCGGTGATCTACTCCAGCTCAACCTGGAGCATAATACACGACTCAATGCATTACTCTATGCCAACGTCATTGATAAGCGGAAAGAGGTATTAGAGTTCAATTTAATACGGGGTAATTGAGACGTGTATCATCGACCTAGGTGCTCCAGGTTGTGGTGGAGCATGTCGTCGAACAGATCTCTTAACTTACAGCAACTCGAATGTAGTTTCTTGAGCACTAGCTTTATGAGCCTCCATTTTCTCGTTAAATTCTTTAAGTTGTTCTATATCTTTTTCAAGTGCTTCACGATCCAAAATTTTTGTCGGCGAACATGAATTTTCTGCTTTAGATGATTTATCTTTCTTCGATAACCTACCATTCCCATTTTCTCTTGACGAATGCTTTGATGATGTAGAGGTAGATTTTGTTTTTTCGTCATTAGTCTTATCGCTACGTTTTTTCAATTTATCATATTTGGAATAGAGTTTGTTTTGATTTTCTGATGATGATGCTTTTTTCTTATGCCTAATATAATCATCTTTATTTCTCATTTTAGGATCTAAGTAATCATTTTTGTTTGTATTGTTTTTTGGTAGTTCAAATTCTCGGAAAATATCGGAGCTAGGACCATCTTCATTTTCCGAGTATGAACCAAACAACTCTACCTCACCTTTAATTTTTTTCTTATCAACTTGTTGCTTTATTTTTTTATATCTTGTTTCTCTCCCCGCAGATTTTTCTGCACTATTCGGTGGTGATGATGTATCTGTTGATTTTTTACGCTTGATCGAGCTTCGGGTTACTGGTGGCATTTTAAGTCTTTTATCTTTATCTTCTTGGGTAAATGCATCTAAAGATTGAGCATCATCACTGACGTAGTCTAAACAATCCGATTTTAAGATCGTTGATGGCTTATAAGTTGGAATAACTTTAGGTTCACGAGTTGATAGCTGCTCTACACTTTCAGTTGGTGTTTCACTACTTATTTCTTCTGTTTTTGCTAAAGGTTTTGGTGAATACCTTTCATTTTCTACATCATCCACCTGGTTATCACTTAGTTTCGTAGACGGTTTATATGGTGCATATGCTACGTCACTTTTTACTCTTGAGCCTACCTTTACAGGATCATATTCAGGAAATAAATCCTTTTTTATCTTCAATTTTCCTCTTTTACTGCACTGGCTGCAACCCCGGGAAATTCGTTGTCTAACTAGTATCGTAAGAAAAGTAGGCACTAATTCTCCTTCATCCAGTGATAAAATTTTCTTGTATGAGCTTTTTAATGAATCACTTGTGATTTTAAGATCTACATTGTTTGATACTTTTAAGTTGCTAGGAATATTCTCAAGATCCGAAGCAGATGTACAATAGGAGAGTTTCTTTTGAATTTGATCGTATATTTGCAGCCAGTCTTCGAATCCTACCCACTTACTAGTTACAATTATTTTATCAAATAATTCCAGGCTTATTTCTTCGATTTTAAAATGAAATATCAATTTCTTATCTAAAAACTATAAATAGAAATTAAAAATAATAAAAAGGTTCGAGTAGTTTGAGATAAAGTGCACATATGCATCAAGATAATGTTTTGTTTACCTCAGTTGTTTCTATGATATTAGATACCATTTTAAGTAATGCTATTTAAAAAGCAACAAAACAAATATTTATCTTTAAAGTTTACTTGTTATTCGATATATGCTGGGACGAGAATTTAAAGGAAAAAAGAGATGAAAACTAGAAGCTAAATTGACATTTATTGAAGCCACGCATAATGTCAACAAATCAAAATTTTTAAGGTTAAATTGTATATTATTAAATGTAATATGAAAGAACATTTTAATTGTTTTTTGTTTTTAAATATTATATCTTTCTTATAATTGAATATAATTATTATATCTTAAACACAATCTCGGGTAAAATATCCTGATAAATTACGTTATTTAAATTGAAAAAAAAAAAAACATAATTGGAAAGCATTATGAATAAAAGTAAATTGCAGTTACCTTAATATAGTTCATCCCCAGAATGTCTTTAGTCAGTTCATTTGTGAAGTCCGTCAAACCCGTCAAGTAAAATAAGTTCTATTTCGTGTTTTTTTTCCTTACGCAAAGTAGATGTGAATTAAGTGAAATTTTCTTATAATTTGTTAATAAACTGTTATTCTAATGTGTTTTGCATTAGAAGAAAATACTTTTGTTATATTATAATGGCCGTGCAATTAGATCCTAGTGTTAAGGATGATCTGAAAACTCAATTTGTGACAAGGGAGGGCACTTACCGTTTAATGACCCTATCCGAGTATTCCCGGCCAAATCGAGTAGGTTACACGAATAGTCAAAGTTCTCCACAGGTGCGTGTATCAATAGTGTCATTGCCAAGTGGTCAACAAAATTCGTCTGGACCTCAAACCAATTTGACGGGTGGGGGTGCATCAACTACATCCATCGAATCCCGACTTGGTGTACCACTGCATATGACCGAACAGAATGGTCTGTCAGGAGCACCTCTAGCTGGTGGTGATCGTTTTTGCTTTAATTTTGGCAAGGAACTATATGTCTACGCATTCCGTGGTGTCAAGAAGGTAAATTTAATTAAAACAATCTGTCCCATCTTGATATATCAGTAATTAATGCATTCCTACACTAAAATCAAATTCTATATAGGCATTGAAAAAACTTTTATCACTTAGCAAATACTATTCAATATTGAATAACTCTGCAACATGTTATTTGCCTAACAAATAAATTAATTTTAAGGTCTAAAGAAACAAAACTTTTCTAGCTACTGCGATAAGACACAAGTGATGTAACCTTATCAGATTGAAACTGTCTGGCTAGAGCGATTGCTGCCGGCAAATCATCTTATGCTGTCTTCTTAATTACCCAATGTTCTAAAGCGGTATTACTTAGAGATTATATTTTTTTCTTCAAATGAAGAGATTGTCTTAAAATATTTCCAAAATTTGCATAAAATTAACTATGAAAACTATTTTCTTTAATATCCATAAACAATACTTTACAAGATTGTCTGTTCTGTGTAACAGAAAGTGTCCTTTTTAAATTCCTTGTTTATATTTTTATATTTTAGTGACCATCAAAGTCTAAATGTAGTTTTTACAATATGTTGGACTCACTTAATATGTTTAAGTGGCGTTCCCTAAGATCTACCATAGAAACTTTCACTTGATAGACCTAGATATTTCTTGCATATTAAAAACGACTTCTCTTAAAATAGATTTAGAAAGAAATTCACTTATACGCTATAGCTAACATTCTATTTCTTCTTGAAGGTCGCCTTGGCAGGCACTGCGACCTATTTTATTTGGTCTATTGTAACATCTCTGTCTTTAAAAACCATCGAGGTTAAGGCTTCTAAAATAGTCTAAAACTTGGTTGGGTTGGGTTCCTGTCCCAAATCTCCCTGGGAGTAGGGAAGTCGGAATGGAGGAGGCTCAATGTCTTCCCCGTTGTAGCCTCACAGTCGCACAGCAAGTGCTCCGGAGTTTCGGGAGCTGTCCCGCAGTACCGACAGCTTCAATCGGCTACCAGTCCTATTTTGTTTAGATGGTAGTTAAGCGAACAGTAGCCCGTCCGAAGCTCTGTTATTATTTTTAGCTTCCACCTCCTGAGATTTTAAAAGTTTTCCCGCTTTAGCTTTATCGATTTGGATGAATCTTTTAGCTTGACAAACACCCTGGGTCCTTGTTCAGTGGTGAAGAAACAGCTGGTCGACCCAATTTTTTATGGGCGTTCTTACTTGGCAGCTTCCTAAGCTACAGAAAGGTTCCGGGCCGACGGGTGATCAGTTTGCCCCTACTCTAGCCAGGCAGACGGCAATTTTATTACCAATGTGACCTTCGTGGCCCGGAATACACATCAGCGTGTCACTGTTGTTTCTGCTGAGGGATTACAGAGATAGGAGACAATCCAGGACAGTCTTTGATGGCACCCTGTGAGATTTAATGGTTAACGATACCGCTTGCTCCACCATCGACCCCCTGAGCCACCTTAGAAATGTAGCAGCACTGACAAACTTTTATTGATACTATAATAGTGACTGTTCCTCCGAGATAAACGCTCTTCTGCCTCTACGGCACAGATTAGCCCACTCGTCTCATTACCTCCACCTCCAACTCCCCCTTTTACGCACTCAACAATATATGAATTCGTTTGTCAATAGAACAACTCGACTGTGGAATAATCTGTCGCAGTCAGTATTTCCGAGCTTCTACAACATCCAAGAGTTCAAACGCAGAGTTCATCACCACCTTTATAACCCTTAACCTATTTCCCCCACCCCTCCTCCGTACTATGCTTACTGCTAGACATTGCACCACGACGTGACAAATGACATGACGAACTGGTAACACTTAGGGTGACTCCTGAGCTTAGCACTGCCACATAAAAAAAATATACTCCCAGCCCTACTCCTTTATCGGGTTTGGAACCGTCCGTTTACCAAAATACCGTGCTTCCTCTAAAGAGAGGCCTGCCATGTTGCCACTCTGACCTACTTTGAATAATAAGAAGAGGGGCAGCAATGGTATCGGACAATGATAACATTGGCTCCAGGTTTAGCTCCTTGAAGATCGATAAATGATCCAGAACAGAAGGTCTCCTGGTTTCTTCTTCTTCTTCTTTGATCCGTTAGCTGGCAGTCCGAGCGAGACGTCCCCGCAACGGATACGGTGCTGTCAGTGCCGCTGGGTCTCGAACTCTTTTCACGATTCGTTTCCATTCTTGCTGGTTTTTGGCGACGTCTCGAGCCTCGGTAACTGATAATCGTTGATTCTTTAGGTCACCCTCGATATTCTTTAGCCAGGTTTTCTTCGGAGCCGATCGCTGGATTCTCCAGCCTGCGGGACTGTCTCGCCAGGCGATTTAGGCTCCATCGAGGTGAACACAGGCCCTGGCCTGGACGTTGTAAGCACTTTGGTCTTTTCCGCATTGATTTTTAACCCATATGACTTGGCGATGTGGGAAATGTCGTAGAAGATGTCCGTTGTTTCGGCATCCGATCAAAAAGTAGCCTTACATCGCGTCATAGTCTTTGCCAGATGGATTTCACCAGGTGAGTTGGTGTTTGAGTGGATGGCGGAAAATGCTGTTGCCAACGATCAAGTTGTTTGACGCTTCGAATGAAAGCAGGCGTAAGTCGTTGCCATTAATTACTCCTGGCGCATTATTTCGTGAATAGTTTGTTCGTGTATCCATACGGTTTCTCGCCTAGTTTCTTAGGTTTCCCGATTCTGGTCAATGCGGCAGATCGATCACCCTTCTACTTTCACGCCCTGGGCTTGGGACGACGGCGGAGCCTATTATGCAGTCTACAATTTTTTACATAAACTCAAAACTAGACCCACATTTAAATATTCGCTTAAGCTATTTTTCTTAGACGACTTACTACAAAAACCTTGTCGAAAGTTGAAAGTCGAAAAATGAATTGGGTAAGAAAAGAATAAAAGACTTGGCTACCTTAATTGGAAACAAATATGATCTTATTTATTACGCTGAATTCAATAGCATTATATGATTGCACGTACTTGGTGATGCAATATATAAAACACAAGATATCAATATCTGTTCTTTTACATTAGCCAGCTCTAAAAAATTAAGTAGTTCCACCACCAAAGAGCAAAAACAATATCAACAATTGCTCTTTAGTAAATATCTTTTGTCCAGTCCTGTTGACTTGGTTATCTTTAAAAAAAATTACACATACAAAAGCGCCTCTCCAACTGAAGAAGATAGTTCAATTGAAATATGGTCACACAATTATCTTATTACATTTCAATTAATAGTTACAATTTTCATTTGTACTAAATTGCTTAATGATTCTTCATTATCCGACTAAAGGTTATTTGAACAGCTTTGCACTTAATCACGAATAAACATAAGCAATAAAAATATAAGAAATTTTTTTACAAGTAGATAAATGCATGGCCGAGATGAGATATAGTATTGCACTGTTCTCACTTGCATAATAAAATTACGGACGGGTGCATTTTCCCCAGCATCCGATGTGTAATTTGTTAGGTCTGTCGGCAACTGTCTGGACAAATAAATGGCACAGGAAACTGAGCTTATATTATGAATGGAAAAATTATTTTGTTGTTAAACATGATATATATCATGAGCTTTTGTTGTGTGAAGATCAAAGCGGCATTTTTAATTAATGAAACTTTGGCAGTTATAAAGCTTCTACTGATCTCATTCATTGATAATTAAGACAATTTTTTATTCAATTGTTTTTGTTTTTAATTTTTCCATTTTTTTGTTATTAAATTGCAAATTGAAATTAATTTTAATTTAGCCCAGATTTGTAATGTTACCGTTAACACCGAACTAAGTTTTGATACCTGATTTACAGATAAAAGTAATACATTCTAATCATCCCAAATATTTGAACCTCGGAACCTGTTCGATTTGGGTTCCATCGAGGTTAACACTGCCCCTCGATCCGTCCGTTGTGAGCACTTTGGTCTTTTCCGCATTGATTTTTAACTCGTATGACTGGGAGATGTGGGAAATGTCGTATAAGATGTCCGTTGCTTCGGCATCCGTGTCGGCGAAGACGCGCTATTGTCGGTTACGAAGTTGTCGTCGTATCGAACTCCGAGCGGTCCATCGAATGCTTCACGCATAATCGCGTCGATCACAACGTTGAAGAGAAGTGGCGAAATCTCCCTGTCGTACACCCGTTTGAATTGGGACCTCCTTGGATAAGTCACTTCGAATTCGAACGCGCTGATTGGATGATTTTCAATGGCACGTGTTCGGTTTCCAAGGCTCTAAACAAGTTGTTCCAATCGGTACAATCAAAAGCGGATTCGAAATCGATGAAAACGACGACAATTCGTTTGCAGCAACGGATTTTTTCTTCCATTACCTGACGGAGTGCGAGTATTTGATGAATACATCCTCAATGTTGTCTAAATCCAGCTTGTTCTTTCCGGCTCGTTTGCTCTCCATGTTTTTGTAGCCTCGATTGTATGATTTCGTAAATATTTTGCCGACGATCGAAAAGAGGCTAAACTCCGATAATTCTTGCATTCCTGACTGTCGCCGTTTTTCAAGATTGACACAACGATCGCTTTTTTCCACGCCGATGGAGCACGATCTGAATGCCATATGTGTGATAGGACATGGAGTCGTTGTGATAAGAAATCACCTCCGTATTTGATCATATCTATGCCCGCCGTTTTTCTATTTTTCAGCGATTTTATTGCCGCTTCCAGCTCGATAATTGTCGGTTCGGTATCGAGAAACTGATTCGTCGGTTGTTCGATACTCGGCGGTTCGATTATTGGACCTTGTAGTGGATCGTGGTTGTACAACTGGTGGAAGAATTCCTTTCACCGCTGCAGGCGTCCATGAGGAGACGATCTTTTGATGTTGTTTTGCCGCTTAACCGCCGGATTGTCTGGTACAGCGTCCGGTACTTGTGCCTCGACGCCGTTTCTTCCATGTCGACCGCAACGTTATTCCAGTACGCTTCCCGTTCCGATTTCATTTTCTGTCGAACTTCTTTGTTCTATCGTCGGTATTGCTCAAAATCGACGTGTTTCATTCGCTTCCGCTGATCGACGAGGTCCAGACAGCTGTCCGAGATCCATGTCTGCGTCTGTTTTGCGGATAGGTGGACACAACTCCATTGCACACCCCACAATAGACTCCTCCAATTGCCTTTCTTCTACATCGATATCCTCCGGTATTGCAAGCGTCGTGAATTTGTTGGATAATGCCATTTGAAACTCTCGCCCGAAGGTCGGGTCCCGTAGGCACGCCAAATTCTTCTTGGCTGGTGGTGGCGCCGTTTTCTTGACTCTTTGCAATCGCATCTGCAATTTGCTCGAACAAGGTAATGGTCCGATCCGCAATCGGGCTCATGCATTGCACGTATTTGAGCGTCGATCGGAATTTTGCTTTGATCAATAAGTAGTCTAACATCGCCGAGTCTTTGCCGGATGGATTTCGCCAGGTGGGTTGGTATTTCAGTGGATGGCGGAAAATGCTGTTGCAAACGATCAAGTTGTTTGACGCTGCGAATGAAAGCAGGCGTAAGCCGCTGTCGTTAATTACTCCGTGTCCGAATTTGCCCATCGTTCCTTGCCAGACGGTTCGATCTGCTGCTGAATATGCATTGAAGTCCCCCGTGAGAATTATTAATTCGGCTCGAGGTATCATTTCCAGTGTTTGTCGAAGCTGATCGTAAAATTCGTCCTTGTTCGCGTCCGTGCTGGTCTCGGTTGGCGCATAAACTGATGCGATATGGGTCTTGATCGTTCCACCGGTGGTTATAACCGCCAAGCGCTCGGTTATTGGTTGGAATGCGATAATGCTGCTGGCAGCCGTCGATCGACTATTGACCCAACGCCGACCTCTCGTCTCACCCCACCGGAATAGTAAAGCGTCATCGATTCGTCGATTGTTGGCGGGACGATCGTCAATGTCCCGGATCCGGTAAGTCGTAGTTCCAATAGGGCAGCAACTGATATTTTGCATTTCAATAATTGCTATGATTTCCTTTTGACGGAAGTGATGTCTTGTTCGTACATTCCATGTAGTGAATTGAATTACCATTTTCGGTGGTACTAATTTGGTTGTTCGGCCAGTAACTTCACTCCAGCATCCCTGGTCCCCAGCGGTGGCGCATCGGCTGCACCGAATGTAGTTGCATTATTTCGTAAACAGTTAGTTCGTGTATCCATGCAGTTTCTTGCCTAGTTTCTTTGGTTTCCCGATTCTGGTCAATTCGGCAAGTTGACCACTCTCCTCCTTTCACACCCTGGACTTGGGACCAGACGACGACGGAAATTGGGGACTGAGTAATTAAGCTCGAGTGCCCATTGGGAGTGGTGAATAGAGTTAGTGAAAAGGTTATCCTCGTCGGAAACGGGTAGAACATTCACCTCCTCGTATAAATTGGTGAATATAAGGTCTAGCCATTTACCACAAGAATTTGGTTGCCCGATAATTTGGTGCAGACCATTGCCGTATTAAGCATTATATTGACGGCAATCCTATCCGAGGCTCTGTTGTAGGTCTCGTGGCAATGTGATGATGCCAGGATGGCTTGCTTTTTTTATTAAGTAATAGCTTTAGTATTCAATAACATCTCTACTCAAGGGCGCTTATCATATGATTATGGTTTCTTAGAATAATAGCTCTGGAAAAATCTAGATATTTACAAATTTCACGTGCGAAGTTAAAATTTATCTTACTATATTCTTAGGACGTCCAGTTTTAGATATTTACTTCGGTACCCATTTTCGTACACAAGTATTCGTCATGTTAATCAGATAATATTCAAATATTTCTTTCCCTGCATTTTAAATGCACTTAAAATTATAAACTCTCATTGTAATTGTAAAAAAGCGTAAATTATAGTTTGCATTTTGCATATCTATCAATAAAAAGAAAGCGGCAGCTAATTTCAATTTAAAAGCTTAGGAGCGAAGCCATACAAAGTATTTGCTAATATAAGTGTTTACATATTCACTGCAAAATAATTGATTTTTTTTTCGTCAAATTAGTTTGTGTCCAACCAAAGAAAAAATAATTTCTTTCATTTTCCCCCATTTGCAATTTACAGTGTTCGGAATTGAGTAAACCGATTGATAAAAAGCTTTATAAGGGGACGAATCCTAGCTGTCACGATTTTAATGCAGCCAATGCAACATCGGAGGGAGCTCCGCTTCTTGTTGGATTCACAACTGGACAAATCCAACTAGTTCAACCTGGACGACGTGAACCTGGGAAACTTTACAATGAGGAGGTAAATATTATTATTTTTGTTTTTAAGTAAATATAAATTATGATAAAAATTTGCTTATCATTACCTCTCTAGCGATTAATCGACAAGACTAAGGTAACTTGTCTTAAATGGTTACCGGGTTCTCCAAATCTATTTCTCGCTTCACATGCGTCTGGTCATTTATATTTGTACAACGAGGAATTACCTTGTACACCAACAGCGCCAAATTACCAACCATTTAAAATGGGCGACGGCTATACTATTTTAACTTGTAAATCGAAATCTACAAGAAATCCATTATATAAATGGGTTTTTGGTACAGAAAATTGTAGTATTAACGAATTTTGCTTTTCTCCATGTGGCTCCAATTTAGCAATAGTATCACAGGATGGATTTTTAAGAGTTTTTCACTATGATACAATGGAACTATTAGGAATAGCAAGATCATATTTTGGTGGTTTTTTATGTGTATGCTGGTCACCTGACGGAAAGTACATTGTAGTAGGCGGTGAAGATGATCTAGTTACAGTATGGTCATTACATGAAAGAAGAGTAGTTGCACGTGGTCAAGGTCATAGATCTTGGGTATCAGTTGTTGCATTTGATCCATATACAACATCATATACAAATTGGGATGGACCTGATTTTTCTGATGATGAAAACCCCATTAATGACTATAAATTTAGCTCGAGTGAGAATAATCATGATAGTTTTGATTGTGATAAAAATTCTACACATCGTCCAAATTCAGCATCATTTCGAGATAGTTTAACCCAAGATAAATTAGCGACTAGCTATCGTTTGGGTTCTGTAAGTCAAGACACTCAATTGTGCCTATGGGATATAACGGAAGATGTTCTTCGCCACCCTTTAACGCTCCGGCAGCGTGTTAACAGTACTAATGAAAGTGGAATACATATAAATGGAGAAGTAATTAATGACATTAAAGTAATAAAACCAGTGGCCACTACAAATTCGAATAATTCGAATAAAGATGATAATACGATTAGTTGTAATAATAGCAGTAAGAATAGCAGTAATAGTAGTTCTAGTAAGTTTTCAACAGCGAATTGTACAATATCATCATCAAATGATAGTGGAGGTTGTAACTCTCTATCTGACTCAACAAATAAATTTACAAATAACAATAGTAATAATAATAAGCAAAATAGTAACTCAGCCAAACAATCAAACTGCATTAATAAAGGTGATCCGAGCCAATTGGCGAATGCAGATGGCAATAATAAATCATATTCAGGAAGCTCTAAGTCATCTGATTCATCTGGTTTATCAGCATTTAATAGCCTTACACAACGTCTAACAAATTTTAGTTTTGGAAGTGATAAAAAATCATCGTCTGACCATCACAGTCATAATCGGCATAATCATCATCGTAAAACATTTAGTTTATCAAAATCAAGTGGTATATATCATTCGTCAGCGCTGCATAATAATTGTGCTGGCCAAAATATCGAAGGTAGCAACAGTTTGGGCTCGCTAAAAAATGCTAAATCATCGCAATCCAGTGCAATCTCTTCCTATGATCCAATGAAATTAATTGGAACGCCCGCATGTCCGCGATTTGATGAGTGTCCACTGTTGGAACCTATTATATGCAAAAAAATAGCTCATGAACGCTTAACGGCCCTTATTTTTCGAGAAGACTGTTTTTTAACTGCTTGCCAAGATGGGTTTATTTATACCTGGGCTAGGCCTGGATATTCTGTAAGTTAATTGATTTTTTAATCCTATAGAAGTGGGAAAATTTATGTTAATTAATTACATTTTTTTGTTACAGAATGTTCCTCAACATATGTCACCAAGTCCCAGTGCGCCTCCTGGAGGAACAGTAGTCTAGTTTTAGTAGGGAAAATACCAATCTATTCTTAAGTAAGTGTTAAAACAGAAATTCTGAAATTAAAAAAAAAAACAAAATTAAATAGGCAGTTTTGAAATGAAAGATAAGTCTAATTAATCAAAGCTAAAAAATAATTAACTAAAACTCAAATTAGAAACACCTTATTCATATAAATGATAACACACTCTTATTTCATATGTCTAACCCCCCGCTGGCATCAACGGCAATGTGTGACAAAATTTTATTTATCATTAGCAAAACAGGGGAAAGATTTCATAACTTATTAAAAATATTTTATTCCGTTAAATATGATTAAAAAATTTTCAAAAGATATCATATCGTGTATTTCACAGTTTTCGCTATATTTAATAGATACATATATTATTAATTGATAATGGTTAAAGCGGACGTGTCTAAATTTTTATTCACATATCAGTTTGAAAAGTAAATAACTTTACATTATTGAATAAATAGCTTAATTATGAAGACAATTCCAGAACTCGCTGTGTTGTCAAAATAGTGATCTGGATTAAGTTTTAATGTGAAGTGTATTTTTATTGTTATGTGATAACACAGATTTTAATGAAGATATTACGTTAATACAGTCATATTAACTTATGACATCAAAAGTTCAAGAGGGAACAAATTGATATATAATTGTGAAAAAGACATGGTTAAAACGAAAACTAAAATTTACAATATTGGTCCTATTAATTCCAATCAAATATATTCTAAGCAATCAATAATTATATCTTCCACGGTCATTATATAAAATCGAAGTCCCACGGATAATGGATATTACTATCTGGAATCTGAATAAGATACAGCAGAACCTCTGTAAGTCGGACTTCAAGGGAGGCGACAAAAAATGTTTTGACTTAATGTGGATTTTGTAAGGAAATAGTCGACTTGTAGAGGTTTTGATTCATTCTAACTAATTTTGAGTTAGAGAGGTTAATTAAATAAATATCCTACTGACAGGGGTAATAAACATTACGTATTTATTCTTAAGTTAAAAGTTACGTAACATATGTACTATAAAAAAAATCAACAACATTTCAAAACATACTCAAAATTACATATTTGTGTTCAGTTCAATTCAATGACACTACAGCCCAAATCGAGCCTTGGCCTCCTCTGCCAATAAGTCCTAGGGTGTTCACACGTCCAGGGTGTGAAGACCGCAAAAACTAGGGAATACCTGCAGCAAAACATAATCACAGCTCTGTCAGCAAAGTCTTATTCACCACGTCCCCTTCGGGATCTCTGGGCAATGCAGGTAACTGTAGTTAAGGTGGGGGGCGCACGCGAGTTTTTAGCGCGGAAAAACTGATCATACTGGTTGGCACTAGGCTGATAATCTAGTTTGGCAAAAAACCGATGTTACGGAACTTTCAGAAAGGCCTCGGACTAGACGGATCACACAGCAACGACTTAGGCAACATATTTGTGTACTATTAAAAAAAATCAGTTTTTTTGCTTTAGATAATTCGAATGTTCAGCAGGAAATTTGTTTTTATCCGAGCTGCTGGTTTGCTCTATAAAATTTCGTTAAGTATTTAATGCTGTTCTTGCCTCTTTGTTGCTCGTTACTCGAGTCTTCTAGGTCATCTAAATCATTAATTTCGGTGTTTTGAGCAACAGAATCACAATTTCGTCATCAGATAATGTTCCAGCAGTGATAACTCTATCATCGCACGTAACAAAGTCCTCAAAACATATTCTTGTTTCAGATAAGACTGCACTCCATTCTGCAGGAGGATAAATAGAAATATCCTCGACTGCAGCTTCTTTTGTTGACGCCAATAGAAAACCAACAGTGTGCATAACAGTTTTTTATAGTAATCGCAGTTACATTTCGTCAAGCTTTGTCAGCCATTCTCATGGCTTGCAATACGTCTATGCGAATTGGTGAACTGAACTTTAATATAACCTCAGTTCGCATAAAATTTCCACATATTCAACTGAGGCTAAAACAGACCTCAGTTCGCCCAACTGAACTCAAACTGAAGTTAAACGCTCGCTCAAAAGGGAGTAATCAACTGGAATAATGCAATGCCATTCCAGTGAGCTTTTGCATTTCTACCTTCTGGCAAAAAAGCAATAACCTTTCGAGTACGAACTGAACATTAACTGGACTTTAGCCGGTGAAACTATGTGGCTCGAAATGAACTGAGGTAGGTGAATCCGAAGCACTTCAGAGTATGCATGGTTCTAATAACGCGTCTTGGACTTTACTGGTTAAACGGGGTACCAAAGTACCACTAAGGTTAAGTCTTTACCTAGCGGACGGAACATCACCTTGTTCCGCCTGGTAGTCTGCCGCTGACTCACACGGCTTCCTCTGAACTCATACAACATCAAGAGTCCAAACTCGAGGTTCAGCGCCACCTCCTCCTGCCTTCGTAGACTTCCTTTAACCTATTCTTTTCCTTTGCAATTCTTCGAACTAGGCATTGCACCATGACATGAATGACGTTAATATAAAGGGTGACTGCCTTTCAACATCGCTGTTCGAATGTGGCAAAATTAGTAAATCGAGTTACTCCTGATGCGTCTGTAAACTGTATAACTTCATTCGAAAATTTGTTGGTATTTTTGGTTTCATTCCACTTCAACAGATGGATTCGACGCCACTATTTATGAACTTTGGCAATAAACTCTTCGGTTTTATTTAAGTAAATCATTAGGTCAGTAGTAATTATGGTTTAGGAGTTATTATGGTTTAGTGCATTAATTTTGTATACATGGACTAGCCACTAGACACGATTTTTTCCCACTAAAGGCAATTCTAAACCATCAGTTCTAGTGATAAAACCACTAAGTTTGGAAGGCTGAAACTAATTCTGATCACTTGTTTCATTAAAGCACAAATGAAATCTAGATCTACTAAAGTTCAAATGCAGTCTAGGTCTGGGTAAATAACGTACACTGTCTTATATGAAACAATAACGATCATTGTCGGAAAATTCTTAAATTCGGTAACTTACTTTGTTTATCTTCGAGCTAGTTTCAAACTATCGAGTTGTGAAATCAAACCTTTCTCTGCTTGAGATAGAGAGGTCCAATTTATTTTTTCGAGTTATGGAGGGAAAATATGTACTGAAATGGCTTGAAGGGACTCACAGATTAGTTCGACATATGGAGTATTTAGATTTCGAGCAATGGAGGTGTTAGGGCTTGAAGGGAAGGAAACAAAGCATTTTTTCGAGATGTTGAGGCATTTTTTCGATTGTTATAGAGGTTCGACTTACAGAGGTTTTACTATCAATTGCTTGAATGAATGAAATCAGTGAGTTCAATTTTACTGATCTATGTTTTTTAATTCTTAGGTTTAAAAATTAAGTTTTAAACCCCACCGATGTATACAAGATTTTTAAAAATCAAAAACTAATTGGTAAAAGTTTTAATTAGATAAACCAAATTAACAAATGGCGGGAAGTTTCGTTTACCACCCACGATTTTATTTCATATACAACTTATTTACAGCTATTGTTAAATTATTAAAAAAAACATATGTGCCTTTAGTTACTAGCCAGTCAAATTTTTAAGTGCAATTGCATAGCTGTTAAATCCATCATTCGATCAAATCAACTATTTTGATCTCTACATTTTGTCTAGATTAAGACACAATCGCACAATCGTTTTAATCACTAAATGCTTTAGTAGCACTGTGGTAAATGTGATTTTTTGCAACTATGTTAGTCGTGTAAGGCTAAAAAATATTGCGTTTAAATTGTTGTTAACCCTCAGTGTTTCTGGAGTTAGGTGATGGACAATTTTCTTTAATCCATTTAATTTTCACGTTTAAAACAAATTCTTCACTATTTTGGGATATTTTGTACGTAATATGAAAATCATGATAAATTTCTTTTGTATCTGTAAGGGGTCGTCTATAAATTACGTGAGGCGATTTTTGCGATTTTTTTACCCCTCTCTCCCCTTGGTAAGATGTCGTGAGATTTGGCTCGACCCCTCCCCCCTAATCTCACGTGATGACGTCTCGGGCTTGTCTGGGGCCAGTAGCGGCTAAACAATCGAGGGGCTACTATGATACTTTCTGGCATCCCCATAAAAATGTTTCCTCCTTTCAGACACAGGTCGACGGCTGGCCGTGGCCTGAAAGTTTTCGCCTTGAAGCCAAGTATCGCCGCACACTTTCCCGGCCGTCAACTGGATGGAGTCTGCAGTCCAATAAAACTGACAAAAAACTTAATGTGTATGGGCATTTATCGTCAGATCGTCAAATTCACGCCGTATCCAGTCGGACCTGAACATAAGGCGGGAAACCCATCCACACTCTGTGAGTCATAACATATTGGCCCGGAGGCAGTGACGGCGGCCGCCTGCAAGTGAATTCCTCATACATTTAATCTCTCCGCGACCATTGTGTCAGTAAATATGGTGGTCGGTGTATTTTAAAGGTTTTCCAGTCAACAATCTGTTTGGGACTTTACAGTTTTCGTTGAGGCCATGAACATTTTTGCACTTGAAATAACAACCTGCTAAGCTAAACTGTCGTCTTCACCTGGGTCTATATGGCAGTGGTTTCCAAAGTTTATTAAACTGCGGCCCTTTTGTTACATAAAAAAAATTAATGGTCTTGGATGTGAAGTATCGTGTCCGTATTTTAACGTGACAACGTCTCTTAATTTGAACGTGACAACGTCTGTTATTACGTTTTGTATTATTTTCTCAATTAATAAATTATATATTTCGAAGCAAATTTTTTTTTGTGTGCGGGACATTTTCACACGCGCGTCCTATCTTAAACCGATTTAATAGACGTTGTCACGTCAATAAGGTGAATGAATGTATTTTTCCCGTGTAGAGGATAAATTAACGAAAATTTTGAGCCATTAACCACCCCCCTAACATGTATGGGGCGGAGATATGATTTTTTTTGTGTGCGGGACATTGTGCGGGACATTTTTACACGCGCGTCCTATCTTAAACCGATTTAATAGACGTTGTCAAGTCAAAAACCCTTGGGGGCCCGCCAATAAAATATGTTTTCGGTATTTCAACATTGAATTACTCCGAAATTTTTTAGCTGATTGTGACAAATGAGCAAGATTTATTTAGGCACAGAGTACTTAATATACAGAGGGAACAACAGGAGTAATGGGTTACGACCTCCAAAATGGGTCACACACAAGTCGTAACCCATCCGAGCTTTTTGTTTTCTTTCTGAGCGAAAAGCTCGTCTCGATTCTCTAAAAGTTCTTCACTGAAAATCCGGCTGTGTGTGCGATGTACACTGTACGTGTGTAATTACTGTGGGGCATGGTAGTAAATCAACTGTAGTCGAATTTTTGGAAAGGAAATTAAAATTGTGCTACCTGAGATTGAGGTAATAAAATGAAATGGATCTTTCTTCGTAAATGAACGATTAGACTTCTAAAAAAATGTTTGTAGATGTTGAATGAGCATATAAAAAATTATGAATGGTAAAATTTTTTATTCTTTTATTATAGTTTTAGAACGTCAAAAAGGATGTAATTTGGATTTTTTGAATTTTTAAAAATTAATATTACAACTATCAACTTTACGAAAAAAAACTTATGCTACATTTCTAGTTGAAAATCGGTTCAAAAATATAAAAAAATAATATTAAATTAAAATTATTTATCGAACTTACGCTACAAACTTTAACAAGGTGAAAGGGTCAAAAACAAATATCTCTTAAATGGTAAGTTTTATAGCAAAGATTATTATAATAAAAATTGTAGATCATGCAGTTTTATTCACAAACGACCCTTTTTTTCTTACGAGTGAGAGTTCTATCGCATAACATGGAAGTAGGTACTCCTTTCCACACCACCTTCGAGGTAGAGTAGTAGGCGCATTTTTTTAACGTGGTTTCCCCCGTAGGCATAATCCACGATTTGTTTTGATGAAGGCAAGAACAAAAAGGATAAGAGAAAAATATAAAGAACCTACAGTACACCAAGCTATTTATTAAATAGTTGTGCCAAGTTCCTTGTCTACTCGTTATTAGTAATATTTTGATATGAACAGAATTAAACTAAACCACTTCTCAAATATTTTGATATGAACTTTACACAAATCAAAAATAAGTTGTGTAGGACAATGTAAGGACCCGAAGTTTGTACTGTTTGTGTAATTTTTATAAAATAAAAGGGACTCATTTTTAAGTATAAGCCTTTCCCCATTTTCTAATAAAATATTTTTGCAATTGGTACAATGCTCTACCTTTGTTTTGAATAGCACGTACCCTATATAATATTTTATGGAAGCCTCGTCTGTGAAATTACTTTCTAAAACAAAGGTATCAAGTGTGTCGCCGAAATAAGCATTACTTTTATTATAAGGCTGCTTACACACCAAACTCGACATCCACACGACATTACAAAATGTCCATCGACAAAAAAGTTTTTGTCGAATCTTCGTACACACCAAATTCGACACCTAATGAACAAGAAGTTCATGTCATGTCATGTTGAATTCAGTGTGTACGGAGATTCGGCAAGAAGATGTCGTCGGATTCAGAAGATTAAATTTTCGTTATGCTTGCGTGTCAAAAATTATTTTTTAAAAATACGGAAAGGCAATTTTGGGTTGATCCTTTTTTAAAAGAAAGGGAAGAAAAAAATGTGATAATTGAAAAAATTCAAAAATATAGGAATTACCCTGCAAAATTTAAAAAATACACTCGGATGTCCATAAACTTATACGATAAATTGTTAAATATGGTGCACGAAAAAATTAAGAAGTGCGATACAAATTACCGGAAAAGTGTAACCCCACATGAAAAACTTTTTGTCATGTCGATGTCGAGTTTGGTGTGTAAGCAGCCTAATTCTCATCCTTCTCATCTCCGTCTTGCAAAGTGAGCAAGTCTTTGACAGGAACACCCACTACGTTTGCTTCACATTGATTATAATTCTCTGCATCTATCAAAGTAAAATCTTCATCTTCATCGCAATTAGAAATGTCATTCGGCTGCAAAAATTTAAATGACATTATTTGCGATAGGATGTCGCTGAATTCGTGAATAGAAGGATTTTTTGCATTACCCCCTTTACTTCTTATTTGAGAAAAAAGATTCTCAATTGGATCCTTATTTAAACGCGATGTTAAAATAAATGTGTTCTGCATTCCTGATTTTTCAAAATCACTTAGTAACATTAGAACAGCTTTGCAGGTTTGTTGAATACCTTGTAAACAAAATATTGTTTTTTAGCTAATGGCTGTACGTTGTTAAAATATGTTATCATTGCAACAATATTTTCTTCAACTTTATTTCCACTTTGGAGGGCGCTTCTGTTTGGGTTTTTATCGAAAAGTAATTTGATATTTAAATTATCAAATAACATATCAATTTTTTCAAAAAACTTGAATGTTGAAACCGCTAAGGTACTGTTTTCAAAAACAGTATAATGAATACCTGTTTTGATAGCGGCGACAACACTTCTGCTGAATATTTGAACTGCGAACTTAACACGCATTTTTTCAAATTCATTTGGATAAATGTGTTGTCTTGTTAATTTTGTGCACATTTTAGTTGGTCGATCAAGTTCATGATCATACAATTTCTCTACAACTAGCCAACTTGCAACACCATCAGGGGTATTTAAATTTCCACCAATCAACGCATTTCTCAATGATTTTATCATGTGAGGAGGATCAAAAATAATATATATCTTGTTACTATTAAATAAGAAATATGGCCTATCTGTGGTAACATTCAATTGTTTGAAACAATTTCTGTTATTTGCGCCCTGGTCACAAATTACGGCACAACGACATCAAAGCCAATTTCTTGAGACTTCTTTAAATTTGATAAGACAAGTTCTTTCAGTTTATCCCCCTTTATCACGCTTTCTGAGCAAAAGTATGAAAGTACATACTTCCACTTGGAAAAAAGGCCTCGCAACATGAAGACACAAACTGCCTTGGCTACACAGTTCGATCTATTTGTCCCATCATCTATTTGTCCCATCAATTTCATCAAATATGTTATTATATCCTAACTCTCTTTTGATGGATACTTCATCAAATATTAAAATAGCATATTTTTCCATTTTCTCCATCTCCTTATTTTTTTCACGCAAATTACTAAAAAGTTGGTCATTAAACCCAGGCCTAAGATTTTTATAGGTCTCCATCTCCTCAAAGAAACTTTAGAGGGAAGAGAAAATTTTAATATTTGTGACATGACATATATCTATAACAAGACGGGGACTTAAAATACAAATTTTGTGCAATAAACCTTTGAGATTTATTCCACTTTGTATTTTTCTTTCTTGGCATTAAGGGCATTTTCGCAAAAATTTTGGAATATTTATTCAGATGCGAAATAGAGTCAATTTGTTTACAAATTGTTTTTGCGGGTATTACCTTTGACATAATGTCTTTTTTTGGTAATAGTAGACGTAAGTTTCAGCCTCCTCATTGCCTTTTTTTGTAAATTTATTTTTAATTTCAGTTTCGAATTTTCAATTGAAGCTTTCAATAATTCGTGTTTGTAATAATCGACTTTCTTTTGAAATGTTTCGCAATTATTACATATATCTGGGGATTCCTCTGAAGCAGAGGCATTACGTTCAGATAATAAAAGGTCAGAGACTTCTTGATTTCCAAGAAAACAGCTAGGAATAGCCCCAGGTTTAAGCCTTTTATTTTTTCCTATTTGTTCTTTTAAAAAATGAATCTCGCAAATTTTCAATCTTTTTTTTTCATAGTCGTCAGGAGTTAAATTACACTCGGCGGCCCATTGATAAACAAGGGTACAGAAACATCCGGGAATTTAAAGAAAGTTCGGTCTTTGAACTTCCTCTTTGTAGCTCTACATGTTTTAACCGCACATGTAATGCCAGACAAGGGCTGTTTTTTCGGTTGCGGAAGGTCAGACATCACTAACTTAAAACGTATTTGAAAAAAAATCTCGAATTTAATTCTAATCAGCACAACAATATATAAATCCAATGACTTAATACTAATTTTAAACAAAAAGTAAAATATTTCTTAGATATTTAATATTTACCAAAAATCGCAGATAAATTATGCCTATGATGGTGATTCCACTAGTCTTTCCAAAAACAAGTACCTAAGCTCCTTCTATGTCTCTTAGGGTGACCAGATTTTGTGTTGCGAAAAAGAGGACCCAAAAGGAATTCAGAAAAAAATGACGAAATATGTACAAAAAAATATCATTTTGGATTATGTATCTTAATTCATGTAATACTATAAATCAAATAAAAAAAATACAGTTCATTAACAAAATAAAAGTAAAAAAATAAAACGAAAAAAATATAAATTATTAATTATAGAATAACTAACGTAACAAAAATATAAAATAAATAAAAAACTTAACAAAAAATAAATTCATAAATTCAATATCAAAATTACGAGTATTTTTCATTTGAAGAAATATTTCTTAAAATATTTGGTTTTGTTAATAGATAATTATAAAATTGCGAACATGAGTATTCTTTAAAATTAAACTTGCATGAAATAATACTTTTAATAGTTTCTACGGACAACCTGTTTCTCTCATCAGTCCATTGGCTTACTATTAAGGAACAAATTCTTTCCACGTTTGCATTGTTTAAGGGAATTTTAAAAAAGAGTTGCACAATGGCCAAAAAGAGGACAAGAACCATTATTTTGAAAAAAGATACCGGACACATTTGTTTTGCTTCAAAAGAGGACATGTCCTCTTAAAAGAGGACGTCTGGTCACACTAATGTCTCTCACCACACTACACATCACCAAAAATCAGAGCACACTGCACTATTTTTATGAAAACCAAATAAATATTATATTTTGATAATACAAAAGTTCAGTAATTGTCTTGATTCCACTGATCTTTCCAAAAAAACCTATCTAAGTTCGTTCTACTATTACTCTCACCTCACTACACATCACTTGATAACAGAGCACACTGCACTACTTTCATGGAAACCAAATATGTAAATATTTTGATAACATAAAATTCCAGCACTTTTCTTTCGTGTAATCACGGCGCAGTCCAGTAAGGAACTAAAGAGGTAGGTTCCTATATTCTTTCTTAACGTATGGATTCCATAATTTTTGTTTGTGCTCCTGCAGCAACTAGTTATACTCCTTCTTCGTTCAGTTCGCGGAACTGCTAATGACCTACCCCTTTCCTACCCAACTTTTATTGCCCTTTTCCCCACTTCTCTCAGATCTTTACGGCTACCGAAAATATCGGGCTAAATTCTACCGAACTTTTTTATGACTAAAAAATAAAAGAATTCAAAAAGCAATCCCGTATCGAAGCTGATGTGGGCGTTACGCTTATTTATTATTATATATTATTATTAAAGGTCTCTACAACCGGGAACCGGTCCTGGCCTCTCGCAACAAATGTGTCGTTCACTGCAAAAGCGGTGCAACTCCACACTTCAACACTAGAGGTTGACCCGCTTTGGGGCCACGTTCCGTCACATCCCCCGCTACAGAAGCAAAACGATTCCAGATAGTGCCTTCTTTAGCCGCTCCCCCTCACAGCGAAAGATATGACAAAGCGCGACTCCAAAGCAAATCAACCTCCAATACTCTAAAATGTTGCTTCGTTCACGCCAACCTTACTTGGAAGGGACTAGTCCGATCATATTAGCCTATACTCTCTCAGATAGTTACCAGTGGCCACCGCTAGGAGGTTATGAACGCACTTCCATCAGTCCGAAATAGTTGCGGCACTTGCATGCTATGCTAATGTTATTCCCCCTATTCCGCTGATGACTGACCACGTGTGCTTATTTTAGCTGACGTTATTTCCATCCTGAAGTTATCGCAGGTTATAAAACCAAACGAAATGAATCTGATGTGTGCAGCCGACCTAAACCTTTGTTCATTCCTTTTACTGCTTCTAATTATTGTTACACTTTGTTAAGAGAAGACAATTGTATTAAAACTATCAAAGTAGGCCTTTACCTGAATTTGTTCATCATACAATCAATCGTGTTTAACCTTCTAAGAAACCCACAATATAACAAATTGACTTTATTAATTTCATTATTTTTCCCTAAACAATGCGACAATTCGATTTCACATACGATTTTCTGCAAGTTCGGGACTCATTGTGTTCCTGTGTTGTAAGAGGCATTCCCGGATTTAGTAGCTACAGGTGCACAAATGTATGAATTTGTGAACTGTTCCAACTAATTCAAATGAGATTACCAACTACAATCTATAAACTGAAGGGGTGATAGGTGTTACGGCGTACATAATAAACTCTTAATAATCAATTTGAATGACGACAATATTTACCTTGATAACCTTTTAAATCTGACTTGACCACCGATATTCAGTGCGTCAAGCTTCAGAGTAGAACAGAAGCTAATGTTATAATGTAATTTTTTTAAATTCAAGGTCAAAGTAGTTTAAAATAGTTATGTTCTCTCCTACAAATTACACTTACTAATAATTTAATTCGTCTTCAGCGAATTAACTTTTAATTGTTTATTAATAAAAACATTGGAGTCTCTTTCAAACTGCTTGAAAGCATAAAAATCGTACCACACGATTTAATATGTGCACTAATCAACTGACCTGCGGTCACAGCAGTGACTAAACCAAAAAGGAGGTTCAAATTTGACGTTATACGAATCAATGTGCAGTATACTCTAGTTTAAGATAATTAAAAATATGAATAATTTGTATGCCCCAGGGGGCGTTCATGTATTACGAAAGGCAAATTTTGAAAATTTTTGTCCCTCCCCCCCCGCCTGTAACACGCCATAACGTTTTTCTATAAACTATACTAACATATTATTTTTAAAAACATAAAAGAAAAATTCAAATTTTCAATTTAAATATACTTTAACTTTAAAATTGAAATTGGGCCTTATTTAAAATCCATGCAAACAACATTAAAAATATTTCCCATATTCGATTATTTCCGATTGTCGGATAAACCCGCATACCACAATACAACAGCGTTGCATTGTGAAGCTGTATAGCCAAGACCCTCTCCATTACAGGCCATGAAGTTCTCTCTTGAACTAATCCAACCATAGCTGAAGTCGGTCCACAAAATCTGACATTTGGTTAGAATAAACATGGCGCGGAATAGGCTCGGGATTGTTTTCGTGATATTTTTGTGGTAAAAAGTGGAAAATCATTTTAAGTTATTACTTTAAACTAAACATGGATTATCAGTGGTTAGTTCTTTAGTGATTTAATAAGAAAAAATAAAAAAAATAGTGATTTAGTGAGTTTTAAGTGTGTTAATTGTTGAGGTGATCAATTTCTTTTACTTTCGCGGTGTTTTTTTCGTCTTTATTAAGGAAAAATATGCTGATTATTTAATTAAAAGTGATTTTAAAGTCATTAAATAATTTCTTATGGAATTATTATTAAACATATAAGTGCAGAAATGTGTGAAAGGAAAAGTGAATAAGAAGTGTTTTTCTACACCTATATTTTTAATACTAATTACATAATATATGTATTAATCACTTTAAAATCACTTGTAATCCCATAACTAAACAAAACATTAAATTTTCCACATTTTTTTCGTAAATAAACATGAAAAAACACCGTGAATGTAAAAACAGTTGTTCGCCTTAACAATTAAAACACTTAAAAGACACTTAATCACTAAATTATTTTTATTTTTTTTTAATTAAATCACTAATAAACTATTCACTGGTAAATCCAAGTGCAGTTAAAAGTGTTAAAATACAATATTTTATCACTTTTTACTGCAAAACTATAACCAAAACGTTCCCGAACTTATTCCGCGCCATGTTTATTCCGCTCTCTCCGGTGAATTTTTGGACCGGGTTGACCACCATGAAAAACTCTCCTTCGGGGCCTGTAGTTGAGAGGGTCTTGGTATAGCCCATTTAATGCACGAGTTATAATAAGAAACCCAGGCAGCTGTATATGTATGTGCGAAAGTTAAGTCCCTCTGCCCGGCGCTTGTTGCTGCGCCAACGAAGTCGTGAGAAAAAGTTAAATTGGACAGAATTTTCTCTCTTCAAATTTGATATTGTCTCTCACAAAAAGCTTGCCAAAAGCTTACTTCAAAATAATTTGATAACACATTTTGTTCTTCGTTGTTCCCTCTGTATATTAAGTACTCTGTGATTTAGGATATTCTCGACCATTTATTTCAAATCAGTTTTTGAATACAATGTCGATTAAATGACCTCAATTCGATGCGCAAAAAGCAACTGTTTGTTAGCTATGTAGTAGTTAGTTCGTCAATGGTCTATGGTTTGCTGGCATATACTTTACTTTCGCAAAAACTTCATCATAGGGGCTGTGGTTGGTGAAGCTGCGCCGTATTTTTGAAAAAAGGTTCGACATTACTTTTTCACGCGTTTTCGAACACCCAACGTGCATCATCAACCTGCGTCGTCGAGGATTTCTCAAACTTTGAAAAACAATGGTCTGATGATAGGTTTCGAGCACACTTCGACCCAAACATTGACTTTCTCGTCGTGCAGTGGTGTTTCGTAAATGACGTGTCTGTTCTCTGTCGACAGTTTTGTTTGTTGACTTCGCCAGAGAGCGTAAAATGAGCTTCGTTCGTCGGCAAAAATTTGTCCCAAAAATCTGGCTCGGCATCCATTATTTTGCGCCGACATTATCATATTACAAACGACGCGGCTTGTCCGTTGCCAAAAATTTTCGAGTAAGTTGCACTTTGTTTGGAAAGAGATGAAGATCTTGCTTCATAATCTTCATTAGAGTCGTTTCACTCACGTTTAACTCCTGAGATAGGCGGCGAAACGATACATTTAGATTATCGGCAGCACATTCTATTATCGTTTCAACAGCTTCATTAGAATGTCGCCGGCAGCGTCGAGTGCGACGCTGGTGAGTGGCTACGGACAAACTACCACTTGTGTTATCTGAAGGCGCCGAATTTCTTTAGTACAGTCTTCACAATTGAACGTTTGATTTCAATGTAAAACGTTACAATTTCAACGAGTTTTTTCGATGTGAGTAGGCTTATAGCTTAACTGGTACGAATGACGCTTTAGTAGTATGACGAGATGTATAATAAAAAAAAACAACAAAATTTAAGTAGAAATTGAACAGTGAGCCCCTCCCCCCTCTTTGAGCTATAAGCGCCTCCTTAGGGGTCGCGCCCCCCAGTTTGGAAACCGCTGCTGTATGGGATCATGACGTCACCTGTATGCTACGGCCTGTTAGGCGGATACCTGAAGTGTTCATCCCTCAGTCAGACTGAGTATTTTGTGGCTTTCATCGGGCTGTGCCTGCCGACCTGGCCTGTAAGTGAATGGGAGTCTTTAGTGGAGAGACATGTTTTACTTAATTTAACCCAGTTTTCTAGCAATTTTACGCTGTTTCTTAAGGAAAAAAAATTACGTGATATTTGCCGAGACCCCCTCTCCCCACTTGAGAGTGGGTGAGATTCGGCACGAACCCCTTCCCCTAAACGCCTCACGAAATTAATGGACGACCCCTAATATTACTGTGGTAAGAAGAAAAACTGACCTTTTTCTATATAAGATACGGCTGATGGTTAAACTGTGTCAGCTATGTCTCGCAGAGCGTGTATCTTATGAACTGAATGTTCACTAAACATATATAAAAAACTTTTCAACAAATTTACAGCCTTATAGAATTTGTTACAGCAGAAGAAGAACATACATATGCTGAATTCTGTTCGCTCGCAGTTGATTTATAGTTAACATCTTAATGATATGGGTTTTGTTATATCACACATTGCTGTATGCCCCCCTAAACCTATCAGTCCTAATTACATAAATATTGTTGAATTAAATTTTATTATACACCAAAGATTTAATGTTTTTTGATTTGTTAATAAAAAAACATTTATCCAATAACTAAATTGCAAAAAAAACATTAACTACTTTTTAGGTAAAATGAAGAAAAATGAAAATTGTACGAATGCAACAAAAAAGGTAGTAATATTAATGATAAGAAAAAAAAATTGTTTTATATATCATGATTGAACCTATTAAATTCAGAAATTTATTTATTTTAGTGTTATATAAAGTATATAATAATAACTCAAGAAAGTTATCCTTCCTGAAAAAAATCCTTTTTTATGTTAAAAAAAAATAAACTCCCTTTTAGTTCTTTCAATTGTGCCGTTTGCTTGTGAACGCTTATTGTAGATAGTATCTCTTAATGAATTTTCTTTTTTTATATACATATATAGAATGATAAATCTAATAAATCGTTTTCTCTTGTAATTTGTTAAAAATTTGATTGTTACTAAGCAATAAATTATTTTATTTATAAAGTGCTGAAAAAAAATGAAAACAAATTGTGAATAATGGTGATGAAAATTTTCAAACAAAATGTCTTTTATCTTTGTTTTATTTTTTATTTTAATATTATTATTTTTTTTATTTAATATAAGAAAATGCAAATTTAAGTATATCTTTGTATTCGAAATAATGTGACATTTTCAAGAGTTGTTTAGCTTATAAACAATATTAGTTCGATTTCAAAATAAAGTTTTTAAGAATATTACGTTAGTGTTTTAACTTTTCATAAATGTATAATGCCTATTTTTACTCTTAAACTTTCGTGTAGCGTAGAATCGAAGCGCTAAAAACTCGGTCTATTGGAAGCTAGATGTAGTTTGGTATTCCACACGACCTATTTAACAACTTAATTTTATACTGACCATTGCATGTCTGTATCTCACTGTGATTGATGTCTATTGTCTATATCAACGGTGAGCAGCCCCCGGCTCGCGAGAACTTTAGAAGAAATTATAAATAAATATTTATTGATGTAATTCGTCTAGTTTTAATTGAATATTAAACGCACTTATCATTGCGCTCCTTTAATCCCTCATGGGACATAGGGCGGAAACAGTTGCCCTCCAGCGGACTCTGTTTTGCGCGACAGCTCTCAGCTCCGACCAGGATCTCCCAGTTGTTGCGGCTTCTGCTAGCAGGGTTCTCCTCCACGTTGTTCTAGGTCGTCCTACTCGACGGGATCCTTGCGGATTCCAGTCAAGGGCCTGTTTGGCTAGATTTTCGTTTTCGCGTCGCAAGGTGTGGCCTACCCAATTCCATTTCCTTCGCCTGATTTGGTCGTCTATCCTTTCTTGGCCGGCACGGCGCCATAGTTCTTCGTTTGAAATTCTATCTTGCCAGCGGATTTTTAGGATACGACGAAGGCATCTGTTGATGAAGACTTGTAGGCGCCCTGTGATGAATTGGGTGACTTTCCATGTTTCGCAACCGTACAAAAGTACTGCCTTCACGTTGGAGTTGAACAGCCGCAATTTGGTGTTAGTTGAGATCTCCGTTGATCTCCATATGCGGAACAGGCATGCATATGCGCCTCGTGCTTTATTTATTCTGGAACTGACATCTTCTTCTGCACCGCCATTTTCGGTAATAATACTACCGAGGTAGCAGAATTTATTTACCAGTTCCACGTCACGGTTATTCAGCGCTGTTCGTTCAATGGTGTTTGCATTTATCCGCATTTCTTTAGTTTTAGTCGGATTTAGCCTTAAGCCTGCTGGACTACTTTCTGTTGCCAAATTGTTAATCATGTTTTTGAGGTCCTGGTGTCTGTGGGCCAGCAAACAGATATCATCTGCGTAGTCGAGATCCTTAAGGCGGTCTAACAAACCCCATTGTATGCCGCCTGTTCTACTATCTAGAGCGCCGACAAGGATGTCATTTATTACTATAAGAAATAGTAAAGGCGAGAGTAGGCATCCTTGTCGTACTCCTGAGCTCACCTCGAAGCTGTCGGATAATTTTCCATTATGGAGAACTCTGCATTTGGAATTGTTATATAGGGCTTTTATCAATTCTATTATTTTATCAGGCAGTCCACGTCGCCGTAGTGCCTGCCATATAAAGCTCCTATTGACCGAGTCGAACGCTTTCTCATAATCTACGAAAGCAAGGTAAAGGGGGGATCGGAATTCAGTAGACTGCTCCACTATAATTCGTAAGGTGTTGATATGATCAATACATGAGCGGCCCTTCCTGAATCCGGCCTGCTGCCTCCTAAGCGTTCGGTCTACTGCCTCACTTATCCTAGATAGTAATATGTGGGACAAAATTTTGCCCACAGTAGATAGTAAACAGATGCCTCTCCAGTTGTCGCATATTGTTAGGTCCCCCTTTTTTGGTATTTTGACTATGATACCTTCCGTCCAATCCTCCGGAAAGGTACAGGTGTTCCATGCTATTTGTAGGATTGGCTGAAGCGCATCTGCTATGAGGCTTGAGTCGGCTTTCAACAATTCTGGCGGGATGCCATCTTTTCCAGCTGCTTTACCATTGGCCATCGCATGAATTGCGGCTACTATTTCCGTCTTGGATGGGGCCCGGGTGGTGATTCGAATTGGCTGTGCATTGTTGCTGGTTTCCTGAGGTTCCTGTGTAAATGAACCATTCAGGGCGGCGAAGAAGTAATCTCTCCATCTTTGGAGCTGCTCCTCGTCGCTGCACAGCAGCCTTCCATCCGCACTCTTAACGGCATGCTTTTTAGTAGAGTGCTTTCCCGAGAGCTGTTTAGTGATTTGGTACAGCACCTTACTGTTGCCTGTGTTTGAGGCGTTTTCCGCTTTTTCTGCGAGCTCATTTATCTGCTGCCTTTTATCACGCCGGACACTTCTCTTTACTTCCCGGTGTAATTGGGAGTATTCCCGTTCAAGTTGGTAACGTCTTTCGGGGTCGCTTGTAGAGTTTACGTTATTTTTTAGGGCTCTCCTGCGTTCTATTTTTTGCCAGGTTGTGTCCGAGATCCAGTGTTGCTGGTTTCTTTGGACATAACCGATGCTCGATTCCGCAGCCGTCAATATTGCGCCCTTTGTCCTACTCCACAGCTCTTCAATATTTGTGTCGTCAGAAACGTTGTGCTGGTTTAATATTTGCTGTAGGTTTCCAGCAAATTCCCGCTTTTTAACGCTCTCCCGCAGAAGATCTACGTTGAACCGTCTACGGTTTATAGCATCGCGTTGTACGTTTCTGATTGCGGCGATTTTAAGGCGAATAGTTGCTACAACCAAATGGTGGTCGCTTCCAGTGTCTGCTCCCCTGAAACTCCTGACATCCTCAAGGATAGTTCTCCATCTGCGGCTTACGGCCACATGATCTATCTGATTTCTCGTCCTACCATCGGGCGATACCCAGGTCTCTTTGTGTATCTTCTTGTGACAAAAGTAAGTTCCACCTACCATGAGTTGGTGGGAGCAACAGAAGTCAACAACGCACTTAGCAGCATGTATATTCATAATTTAATACTAACCTACACACCGGTTTTATATACAAGAGATTGCAGGGAAGTGTGTTGCCACTTTCGCCTCGGAAAATTTGTCAGATTCCCTCATCCATTATACTAACACAATAATATCTTTCTCGGGAGTCTGTGAAAACTGTGGGCCTGTTTAGACGGTCGGTTCCAGGAGCGTTCCTCACGAACTTTGTCGATGAAGGGAGAAGTAGGGATGATGTGGAGTACCACCACTTTGACAAATAATCTTGCCTTTGGTTTCTTTATGCTGCCATCAGGAATTGAATTTACTTGCAAAACCCCCTTGCATGGAATTGCTTACGCATTTTCTGATAAATCTGGTTTTCTTTCAGGGAAGCTATTTCACTGTCCACTGCAGCTTTCCACTCAGCACTCTGATTACTCTACATACTCCCTAAATGCTTCGCGGTTTCTATTGAGCTGACAAAATTCTCCGCTGCCATCATAAAGGATGCTGCCTTATAGAAATTTGTGAATCTACTTGTATTTCTTCATGATCGGTATCAATTCCAGTCTCGTATTCTTCACAACTATCTTGTCTTTTAGTTACAGTATCCACAAGGTTACCTTCTCTTCGTTGTTCCTTACTGTCGATCTGTTCGTCTCAGGATTTCGAAGTGGCATTTGACATTTTCTTCACAGTCGCATATTCTCCTGCATTGGACATCTCTTGACAAAAAAAACTTTTCTTTCATATAAAACCTGTTCGCTCCTCACCCTCATACCTCATGCTCATTAATTTTTCTGCGTTTCTGCACAGCAATGTGGATATAACAAGCAGAACCCATAACTCGATTGGACCTTCTCCCTTTTTCGATGATTTCCCAGTTCTGTTAAGAATGTAAACTGCAGTGCGTACAAACTCCGCCCAAATTGCCTCTGGAAATTGAACGGCTGGATTCGAATACTTGAAAGTCCTTGCCATTGCCACTATCGTTCGGTGTTTCTTCTCCGGTCCCATTCAGTTCCCGCGAATATGGCGCTCAATTTCTACTTAGTTCATTCTCTAAGAATTTTTCTAATTTGGTCGTTGTCGAACTCTCCACCATTATAACTTAACAACTTCTTTATTAAATGACCGAGAGTTTTGGCTTGTGTCATTATTTGTTTTAATATATCTTTAGCTTCAGACTTCTTTTGAACTGGTAAACCATATCGAAAACAACCAAGTATTTCTTCTTAGTGAATGACAGTCCGCGCGTATAAGTAGACATCAACCTTCCAGGCTTACCCGTTTCCGATCTCATATAAGAAAGTGTATTCAAACGCAAGGCTCATCGACATCTACTAACGCGCCCGCTAGACTCCTAAATAGGTTCTTCTATCCTTCAGATCAAACTCACTACTAGACATTGCACCATGACTTGAACGATATGATGGAATTGTGGTACTAAGGGCGAACCCTGAGCTTACCTGTGCCGCATAAAAAAGAAAAAAAAATTATACATAAACCCCTTTGAGCTGAGGACTGAGTTACCCCATTAACGGTCTTTCACTTCAATAACATACAATGAGGTACAATATCGGCGCACTAGGCTCCGACTACGCAAGGAAAGAGCCTAATAGTTGCATGGTTTTTAATGATCATAGTCTACGCTTACTCATCCCACTAACAAACTGTCCAATAAAAGAAAATGAATACTAATGTTGAAACCCTAAACTGCCTTCATATCTGATTAAGCTCCATTGTTAAAATTTGGCCCCTGCGCTGAAAGTCGTATTTGTTGTGATAAGAACAGCGGTGTGCTGATAGTCGATTCTTGTCGTATAAAATCTGCTTACATAAACGACATCTTATTTGATGTGCTGACAGTCGTTTTTATTGTAACTTTGTTGTCACTTTTGGTCGGGCTGTTTGCGTTAGTGTGTAAGATGAAAAATTTGAAAGTGTAAGTCAATTTGTTACATTTAAACTAGATAATACATATTGTTATTTTGGGGTGTTTAATTTTAAGTTTTTAATATTTCAGAATAAAAATTACAAATACATAAAAAACAATTCGAAACATTAGTTCGAATTTTATAAAACCATCCAGATGTGGCTAAAGGGCAGAGATATGCGCGGAGAATTGCTTGGCGGCAAATTGCACCAATGTTTGGGAAGAAATAACTTAAAAATTAAATAGTTTAGGTCAACCCATACGTGATCTATTTAGGTTGGCAAAAGGTAATGTGGTAAATATGTACAAAAAATGTATACGATATAATATTTTTCAGATTTCAGGTGTGATTTAACATTGAAAACCAAAAAAAAGCTAGCTGGAGGAAAGTTGAAACATGTTTATTGTTTAAACTCAAAAATGTTTATTTTTCACGAAACACAAGCATCTAAACTCTCTGACCCCTGTGCTGACAATCGTAATTAGACTAAAACGAAATGACTAGTCACGCATTCCGACTGTCAGCACACCAACTAAAAAACGAGACGACATCGACATCTCATATAATTCATCTCATTTAATTCAGTCATATAACTTGACTTTCAGCAACAGGGGCCGATGTTGACAGTTTTTTTTTCGATTACCGGGGTGTTGTGCACTCGGAATTCTTGCCATAAACAACAGTTAATAAAAAATGTATTATCTGAACTGATCTGTGGAAAGACAACTCATAAATTTTGCACCACGATAACGCATCATCTCACAAGGCTATCATTGTGAACGAATTTCTGGCCACAAACTCTATAAATCCGATCGAACTGTCACCTTATTCCCCTTGTATGGCTCCGGCCGACTTTTTTCAAAACTCAAATTACCATTTCGAGGCACCTGTTTTCAGTAGATAGGTAACATAAAAGAAAATTCAACTGAAGTACTTAAGTAGATTCCAAAAAATGAGTTTAAAAATATTTTGATGATTGGGGTTTGAAGGCGATACAATAAATTTGGATGAATAATACATATTTCGTGTTTCAGGGATCAATTCCCTGTACTCTCTCTAGTAGTTCTTTGCATTTCGAAAACAAAGGATCTGCCACCCTCCCCTTTAAAAAAAATTCTCTACTTAATCGAGTGTAACCAAAATCAATAGTTTCTTCATTCATAAGATGTCCACCACACAAGATTTTTATGATCTTTTTGAAAATTTAATACCCTTTTATTACCACTAGCAATAATCATTACCGCGTTTATAACTAGGTTCAGTCCAATCATAAACGGTCGTCGAGTTGAAACTCAGCTAAGCTCTCCTACCTGACCGAAGTTGATCTTTTGCCTCCGCGGGTTGAGTTGTAATTGGGTTGAAATGATATTTGTTTTGTTTGTTTACCATCCGTGAAGTCTGCCTTCTGCGACCTACCTGCCTACCTTTGTTTTTTTATAAAAAAATTCTATCTAGAAATGAGAATTTCACACCAAAATTTGAGGTTATGTTTTGATATGAGTTCAACTCTATTTCAACCCAAAGTGAACTAACTCAACTTGGCTTCATATAAGGTGGTCGAAATTTTAACTCAACTTTTCAACCTAGTCTTAAACGTGGTACATATTTTGTAAGAAATTTTACATGTTCCAAGGATAACAGAAACAAAAATGAGTTCCGAAAATTTGAACTCTTTGATCTTTGCACAGCCAGTCTGGAACCCCATCTGAGATCATCATCAGCATCATTGGAGGTCTGTAGCTGAATTCTGCAGTGATGCATTTTGGAATTCATCCTTTATTATACAAAAGAAGACTTTTTTCAGAGTTCATGTTAAAAATTAAATTGTCAGTGACGCGAAATTTTCCCATTTAGTCTCGAGATAGAAGCATCGTGAAGACCAAAAATATTAAACTACGTGTTCACGAAACTGGCCTCGGGTATGCCCCATGAGCTCCCCCATTATTGTTTAACCCTTAAAGGACTAAATATTCTTCTAAGGATATTCCTTTCATATATTTTGAGCTGATGTTCAGTTTGTTTGATGAATGTCAGACCCCTTGAATTGGCTTTATATATTCTAACTTTGCATTGGCTTGAGATTTCTTGGTTCCATATTTTGTCGTCTACAATTTCCATTCCATGATCGTTAAAGCTGATGTTAACTCGCTGTTTTCTTTTTTTATACAATCATGTACCTACATATTTTGTTTTCGTGTTATTTACTCTTAGATTGAGCTTTGCTGATTTTTCTTCAATTATTGAAAAGATTCCTTCACGTCCAATTATGACTGTGTAATCTGCGAAGGCTAGGAATTACCAACTCGTATTCTTACTTAGGCTCTACATACTTCTGCCAACACTTTGCACAGTTATATTAACTCTTTTGTAAAATGATCTTAAGAAAACGTAAGCTAGTATGCTGAATGGTTCCTTTAACATGTTCGTATCGCTAAAAAATCTATCCAGATTTCATTCATTCATTTTTTTATAACATTCTTCAAACTTTTAAATTTAATGTAATAATATAAAAAAATAAAGTATTATTAGTTCGAAATAGACGCACGTATACAAAATAATGTTGTATTTAAGTCTTCCTCTTGTACAATTATCAAAGCTTTTTATTATATAAACGATTTTCAGAAATTTTATTTTTTTACCTGTGACAAACAATAAATTAAGTTATTAACTAGATTTTAAGGTGTAACTTCAGGTGAATTTGAGGTTCCATTTAAGATTAAGTGTTTAGACATCCAGAACGAAAAGAACGCTTGACATCCTACAACAAAAAATAAGAAATATAACTTTCGTTTCCGTCCAACGGTATAATCAAATTGATGAGTTTGCTGTGGTGCACCATAAGGATCATAGTTAATTCCATTGGGCGAAGTTTGAGATGCATCATGCAAAACTTTTGTTTTCAATGTTCTTAACTGAAATATAATGAATTTTATTTAATGAAAAAACAATATCGCATTGTATAATTACCAAAAAGAATCCTAAAGTTAAACTGCAGTACAGTAGCGCTACATAATAACCAGTACTCTGAAATATGATGCTCACTAAAATGCAAGCAACAATTATAACAAATTTATATCCGGAAAATGCGACCAGATCTAATGTTTTGAGGTTTGTTGGTATATTAGCAACATAAAGTATTATTGAGTAAATAACCAATTCAAATATACTGTAAGCTAATGCACTCGATGCATGTATTCCCAATTGTTCTGGTGAAAATCTGGATTGCATTCCGAGCATTAGACCAGCAAGAACTACAAAGGTTATGTATGCCATTGTTGGGATGTATAAGTCGGGAGCATTTATGTCGTATCGAGGTTGAACTGGATTTTCCTGATCATATTTTAAAGACCAATCCTGGAAGAATTGTAAAAACTATTATAATATAAACAATGGTCGATCAAAAATTTGTTTTTGCATATTATATGGTGAGGGGTTATATTAGTGTTTTAAATTTTTCATTTGGGTTTTTGTTCAGTCCCTCATGTCGTTCAAGTCATGGTGCAATTTGTAGTAAGGCCGATATGAAGTATAGAAGAGAATATGATAGGAAACTAACGTGGAGGCCGAATCTTTTAGAGAGAGCTAATACGGCCAAAACAGATGTCATCTTACGACAAAGAACTTCGATAGCTCTCCAGCCCAATTCGAGCCTTGGCCTCCATCAGGTTCTTCCTCCAGACGTCTTACTGCTCCGCAACTCGTCTTCAGTTATAGAAAGAAGAGCGATCGGAGTGAATTGGGACCTTAAACCCCGCACTGGTACAGTGCATATCAGACTTATACTTATGCATGGCATATCGGTATGGTGGACAGCCTTACAGAAGGTTACGCATCGTAAGATACTGGAAATGGTCCAAAGAACAGCTGCGCTGTACATTAGTGGTGCAATGAGAAGCACCCAACACCTGCGCTGGGTATCTTATTGCATCTTAGACGCCAGCACAAAAGCTTTTCTTGTGTGGGCTCCATATTCATCTTCAATCCTTAGATGGTTCGCCACCGCAACCTAGAATAACCTAGATTACACTACACCTACGTGGACTTCGGAGAAAGGTTTCAATACCATCATTCCGGCCAGAGATGACTGGACAGATGGTGTTATCTCGACTGGGTCATTATGTATTTACACACATGGCTGTAAAATTGGGAACAACGTTGGCTATGGTATCTTCTTCGAGGTATTGAATATAGATACCTCTCTTCGTCTACCTGACCATTGCAGCGTCCTCTAGGCGGAAGTCACTACGATCTGGGAGGCGCTCTGACCTGCCGCAGGTGTCTGTGTGTGACTGCCATTCAGTTTGATTTGAGATGCAATTACCTTGGCAGTTTGAGGTTTTCAGGAGAGCTTTCGATCCAGGATTATGCCTAGATATTTAGCCTCCTTTGAGAAAACCATTTCTTTGTCATCAAAAGAGGGAGCTTCTAAATTCAGCGTCCTTCTATTAGTAGATGGTACGATGACAGTTCTTTGTTGGTTAATACCGAAGTTCTTGCTACGGCGCCAGTTTTGAACATATGGCAGAGGTGCTGCTGCAGAGAGATTTCCTTGGTCCTGAGGAACTTCTCAATATCTCTCTAACACATAAATGGCAGTCTCTGTAGATCTGCCCGGCTGGACCATCAAGCCTAACGTGAAATCGTCTTATTGCAGTGTTATGCCTGGTAAAACAAAACGGCTTACAGCTTAGCTTTTTTTGTGATGCTGATAGATCTTTAAAATTATCATTGTGTACATGCCGCAAGTGCTCATTTCATTTATAAAGCACACAAACTGGACTTTGGATTAAATTTAAAATAATTCTAATTATATCCATGATACTTAATTTTACGGCGCAACATGTGCCACTGTCTCCCAAAGGCCTTGAAGATGATGCAAAAACAAATTCTGGGGTGGTAGCATGCAAGTTGTTTCAATCGAACTCTTCATACGTTTGAAACAACTTACGTGCTACCAGCCCAGGACTACCGGTAAAATGTAGTTAATTATTGATACTTACTGTATGTGTAAATGGGAAGAATAGAAGTCGTATTTTGTTGATTACATATTTGTTATCCACAGCAAAATAATATTTAAGCCGTGTAACGGGCACCCATTTTTCGAAATGACTCTCAACCAAATGTTTTCCTTGATCGGCTAGCTTTTGTCCATACTGCATTGCCATATCTTGTACAATCGGCTGCTGAAGCATGGTAAATTGCTGCGGTATACCGCTTGTAATATGATTTGGTGCTTGTGGCATCGGTTGGCTTGGATTAGTAGGTTGTGGCCCAACAACATTAGCATAAGCTGGAAACTGATTCGGCGGAACATTTATATGTTGCTGTTGTTGCTGCTGGGGAAAGCCATAACTCTGAGGCTGTTGTGGATTTGGGTTAAACCCTTGATTCATTGCTGGCATTTCTGCATATCCAGGTTGCACCACAGGTGCCGCATCAAATGCTGTTGGTATAAATTGAGACGTGGGTACCGATGGTCCCACTGCATTTACATCACTAACACGTTTAACCTTTCTACCGCCAGGTCCTTGAGCTGTGGAAATTAATAGTAAGAAAAAAATATTTATATAATACTTTAATAGCATAAATTCTCTACAGAAACACTAGGAAACTAGCAAGGAACACGCCAAAGTTAATTTAGTTTAACAAAAACACAAAACTACTATTATTTATTACTATAGAAATATACACACAAAAAAAATTTTGTTACAATTTCGTGTACTTGCGAATTTCCTTACAATTGTCAAACTTACGCTGCCTGGCGCCAACTTTTTCGTTAAAATTCATTATTCCTATTTGATATTTAATTAATTTATATCTAAAATATATGCAATTAAAATTAAAAACTTCGGCTTTTATTGAAAATTTAACTCTCCCATTTACCTTCCGTCATCTCTCGTTACACATCACCATTCAAACTTCAAAAATAGTTCAGTGAGCGAAAATTAATTTATGACAGCGATTTGTGGGGAAATTGGTGAATTAACAGCTGTGGCTTGAATCATGCTGATAACTGATAAAAGTAAATAAAAGAGTATTTTTTTATAATAAATGTATTAATAAATTGTTGTTAATAAATTTTATACTTAAAATTACATTATTAAGCCTAGTATGCTGTTCAAGCGAACTGAAAATTCCGCATTTGAATAATTGTTGAAGATTATTTCCGAAAAAATATTCGGAAAGCAACTTGTGGTTTGCGCATTGAGTTTGACATTTTGTTATGCCAGCTGTTTTGGTGTCAAATGCATCAGGTGTACATGCCCAAGTTTGAATTTGATAAACTCGTTTTGTGCCTCTTATAAATGAAATTCATAACATGGAAGAAATTATTCTAAAGAAATCCGGGCGGTTAAGTTTGACGAGAAAACATAAGGCTAATGGTAAGGATAAAACTAAGCATAATTTGATTTTGTTTTAATTTAATTTATTTTGTTAAGATTCACCAAAAACACCCGGCAGAGTTGCGAAAGTCTCGGATTCCCTTCATACACCGCCATCGAGAAAATCTACAGACAGTTCCTGCAGTACACCTATTTATCGGCGGAAAAGGACTTGTTACGCAGAAGAATCTCCGTCGCAAGAATATGAATACTCGCCACTATCAATTTTATCACAGGAAATGCGGCCTCATATCTTAGACGTTGACTGGGATTGGAAGGATAAATCAGACAGAACCAGCCCTAGCAATGTAAAAGTAATCCAGAAAGAATATAAATCCAGAAAGAAATTACACGTGAAAAATGTTATAAGAGAAAAACCAACTATAGATAAGACAAAGGGCTTCTACAAATTCTGTCAAGAACTATCCGAAGTTAAAGATTTGTTAGCATTCCCAAAGGAGCAGGACTCGATTAGTAAAAAATGTGATAATAAACCAGCAAAGATTGATAATAGTGGTCAAGGTTGTTCGAAACAAATAACGCCGGATAGGTTAAAAAGCTTAGATCTAGATCGAAAACCGCCCCAACCACAGTTGAAACCTATTAAAACCTTAACTACCCAGAAAGAATCCCCACTATCGTTGCTTGACGATTCTGATACAGATTATTTATTAGCAGAATTAAGTCAAAAAGTTGAAGAAGATATCCAGAAAAATAATAATAAAGATAAAATAGTAAATAAGACCTCACGAAGCTCAATTAATGCTATAAAAGAAGAATCAAATTTCGATCAGGACTCGATTGATGAAATCTTACTATCACTACCACTGGATGAGAATGAACTGCAAGAGACTTATGCAAATGATAAGAAAACTTCCGATTATAGCTCAATGTCTCACAATAGTAAGAGTTCCTTCTCCAGATACAATTCCATGCCGGTTTCATCACCAAAAGGTAATTGGGTATCATCAACATTAAGCAGGCCTTTGATTCGTCATAACAGCATGCCGGTAAATGATGATACTTCAAGTACCAATTCTAGTAATAGTGCTAGCTCAGCGATATTTCAAGGTATGTACTTGTGTTAAAATCTGGTCCTTCATCATATTAATAATATGTTTTCTATCACACAGATAAACCTGATCCCTTAAAAAGATTATGTACAAAAGAAGAAGTTGAACGTAAAAGACTTGAGGCAAAAAGGAGACAACAACTTAGCCAGCAACGCAAAAAGGATGAACGAAATTTGTTAACTAATTCAAATCAAATAAAATCTAATTTTTTTCCCACATATAATATTCAAAAGAGGTGAAATTGTGAAACTTTCGTTACTCATAAGTTTTTTTTTTTAATTTTTATGTAAATACTTAAAATTTTATGTAGATCTTAAATACAAAAGATTACTAAAAATCTAATCTACAATAAATGGTTATGATTATGATACTATATATGGTTTTTATTATTCAAGAATCGTTAGAGCAATGCCCTTGTAACGAGTCCCCACATAGTCATGTTAATCCATCCAATGGCGCTACAGGCCAAATTGAGCCTTGGCATACTCATACCTGTCTGCGGGACGGTCATCCATTCGGCAATCATATCTGTGTCTGCTGATCGCACCTTTGTCAAACTGTCTCTTTTAGAAGGCGATCGCGCAGTGAAACACCGAGAATCTGCCGAACTTTGGTCTTTTCCGCATTGATTTTTAACCCGTATGACTGGGCGATGCGGAAGTGGACGTGTTTCATTCGCTCCCGCTGATCGACGAGTCGCTTCACGTTCCGACGTGTTTCATTCTTTTCCGCTGTTTTTGAGGTCGTGACATCTGGGGCCAGTTCACGCAATTCGACGTCGACTGAAAACGACGCGTTAAATGTCGTTTTGGGTTCACGCAAGTCGACGTTTTATGTTTGTCGTTTTAAAAGTGTCGTTAATCTTCTCGACGCCAGATTTGGCGTCGAATTCATTTATTGTTGAATTAAAAACGAGTTGTGGTGCCAATTAGAGCACAGCAGAAATATGTAATTTTACACAAAACTTTTTACAGTTCTGAACCAGCAAAATGCAATAGAAAAAGAAAAACTATTAGTTGAAAAATAACAATTATAACTACTCCAAGAAAAGTTAGATGTACAAAAATAAATTCAGAGTTGAGATTTTCCAATATTATTATGAATTTGTTTAATTAATTAATTTAATTACTCACATTATTGAAGTTTTAGTATTATTTGCAACTTGTCCCCCTTGTGGATAATGTGAAAAGTCCAGTGGTTCCTTTGGATTTTGCATACCTTTAGGAGAATTTTTTTTGGGAAAACGACAATCGACACGTCGACTTACATGAACCCAAATTCAACGTTGTAGAAATTAATGTCGTTTTCATAAAGCGTCGACGTCGAATGTCGAAATGCGTGAACTGGCCCCTGTTCGAGATCCATGGCTGCGTCCGTTTACGGATATGTGGACACAGCCTCGCGATGGATTCCGATAATTGCCTTTCTTCTACATCGATATTGTCCGGTATTGCGAGCCCCGCGTATTTGTTGGATAATGCCATTTCAAACTTTCGCCCAACGGTCGAGTTTCTTAGGTACGCCCAATTATTCTTAGCTGGTGGGGGTGTGATTCTGCCGTTTCACTACACTGCAGGGTCCCAAAAACTTAGGTTTTAAGACTAAATTGATTTCTCTTCTAAGGCGCCCTCCTTATATATTGTTACGTTTTTACGGCTTAACGGATTCGTAGGATTAATTAAGGAATACACTTTTTAATTATCCACACAATAATTTATTTATCACAAACCAAAACACAATTTAGTTACTAACACAATTCTCACAGTTCACTATAATCACTAGCAAATTTAATAACTCGCACTATAAAACTCTAATTATCGCTTTTTATTTCACTAGAAATCACCACTTTTCACTTTGGAACACTTGTATCGCCTTTATAATCAAAAACTGACTCGATAGCGGCTGCCAGGCGCTTTTATATAGGCAGCTTCACCTTTGTCTACTTTCTGGAACCTTTTCGAGTCCCTTTTCTCGAGCCTAGTGGTATGTTCTTTTATTTCGTTAAGTTTCGACCAGCTTGAAGTTGTCTTCGCTTATTGCTCGTTAGTTTAGTACATAAATTCTTAGTTCAGACAACAACCGAAAATCGTCGATTCATCCTCTCGACAAACAGATGGCGCATAATCATCACATTGCCCCCTTCTTAGGACTGTTCGTCCCGAACAGTTGTCCATCCTGGATCCGGCTGATGATATGGGCACAGCCTGTCTATGTGCACAATCTTCTTCTTTGCTTTGGGTCCTTGTTGAATCCTGTAGACCACATCGTTGATCCGTGTTAGGATTTTATAGGGCCCCTCCCACTGACGCTGAAGTTTCGGAGACTTGCCTTTCCGTCTTCGAGGGTTGAACAGCCAAACGAGGTCGCCTTCCTGGAATCCGCTACAGTTTGCTCGGAGGTCGTACCTTGTTTTCATCCTGTCACTGGCTATCTTGAGATTCCTCCTTGCGAGCTGGTGGATATCTGCAAGTCTATCGCGAAGTTCATTTGTATAACCGCCAGTAGATTCGTTGCTTTCCACAGGTGTCCCAAATTTCAAGTCGCTTGGCAGCCGGATTTGTCTTCCAAAAATCACACTAGAAGGGGTTTGTCCTGTGGAATTATGAACTGCTGTCCGATATGCCATTAGAAAAATAGGGATATAACTGTCCCAATCGCGCTGGTGCTCGCTAACGACTTTCCTTAAGTGCTCTAGCATTGTCCTGTTGAATCGTTCTACCATTCCATCGGATTGGGGATGAAGGGGGGTCGTCCTGGTCTTCTTCATTCCGAGTATCTTACATACTTCTTGAAAAACTTGAGATTCGAAATTTCTCCCTTGGTCAGAATGAAGCTCATGAGGAACACCAAATCTGCAGATCCAATTGTTCACTAATTCCTCTGCAACAGTGATTGCTTCCTGATTTGGAATGGCATATGCTTCGGGCCACTTACTGAAGTAGTCCATAACCACCAAAATGTAACGATTCCCTCGGTCTGATGCTGGAAAAGGTCCCGCCACATCGATTGCAATTCTTTCAAATGGGGCTCCCACGTTGTATTGCTGCATTTCTCCTTTTGTTTTTACTCGAGGGCCTTTGCTGCTGGCACAAATTGTGCATTTACGGCACCAGTCTGTAACATCGTCCTGCATGTGAAGCCAATAGAATCTATCTCTTATTTTTGCCAAAGTTTTATTGACTCCCAGATGTCCTCCTGATGCGCCATTATGACACTCCTCGAGAATATCTCTTATTCTACTGCGAGGGACTAACACCTGCATTCGGTGAGAGGTACCGTCAGCGGTTTCCCATTTGCGCTTTAACACTCCTCGCTCGAGGTGCAATGAATCCCATTGGGCCCAATAGCTCTTCAGGGTTTCGCTTCTCTCTGCAATATCCTTCCATTCAGGCTTCTCCTCGTATTCCTTCCATGCCAGAATCGAAGAAATATCTGGGTCGTCGCGTTGGGCGTCTCGGAGTCCCTGGTCGTCCCATCCTGTCGTTGGCTCAACGGCCGTCCTTTGACACTTTTCCTCAATACGCCCACAATGTTTGCAATCTTTTACGCATGGTCGCCGGGAGAGTGCATCTGCATTTCCATGGTTTCTTCCCTTTCTGTGGTCTATATTGAAGTCGTAGGACTGAAGTCTCTCGATCCATCTTGCCACTTGTCCTTCAGGATTTTTAAATTGCATCAGCCATTTTAATGCTGCATGATCCGTTCGAAGGATGAAGTTTTGCCCATAGAGATACTTGTGGAAGTGCTTAGTTGAGTCCACGATTGCCAACAGTTCTCTCCTTGTGACGCAGTAATTCCGCTCCGATTTTGACAGCGCTCTACTGTAGTAAGCTATGACCTTTTCCTGCCCTTCGAAGTTTTGTGATAGCACTGCACCAATTCCGACATTACTCGCATCTGTGTCCAATATGAATTTTTCCCCTGGCTTCGGATATGTAAGTATTGGTGCTTGGCAAAGTCCTTGCTTTAGTGTCTTGAAACTTTCCTCGCATTTTTCTGTCCAGATAAATGGTCTTCCTTTTTCTGTCAGTTTATGTAATTCCTTAGCTATGTCGGCAAAGTTCCTGACAAAACGTCTATAATAGGTGGCAAGTCCCAAGAAGCTTCGAAGTTCATGTTTATCCTTCGGTGTGGGCCAATTTTTAACTGCTGCTATTTTCTCCGGATCTGTTTGAACTCCATTGGATGAAACCACATGTCCGAGATAGTTGACTTGGTCTCTGAACAGTACGCACTTTTTAGGGCTGAGTTTCAGTTGGGCTGTTCTCAACTTTTGGAAAACCTCTCGTAGATTGCCCAGATGTTCCTCGAAACTTTTTCCAACGACGATGATATCGTCCAAATAAACCAGACAAGTCTTCCATGTCAGTCCTCGCAAGACGCATTCCATCAGTCGTTCGAATGTAGCTGGAGCATTACACAGTCCAAACGGCATGACTGTAAACTGCCACAGGCCGTTTCCTACAGAGAAGGCTGTCTTTTCTCGGTCCTCCGGGTGAATTTCGACTTGCCAGTAGCCGCTCTTAAGATCCAAGGTAGAAAACCATTTAGCTCCAGAGAGAGTATCCAGTGTGTCATCGATACGAGGTAATGGGTAGCTGTCCTTTTTAGTGATGTCATTTAACCGTCGATAATCCACGCAAAACCTTGTGCTGCCATCTTTCTTTCTGACTAGAACCACGGGAGACATCCAAGGGCTTTTCGACTCCTCTATAAGGCCTTGTCTTCTCATGTCCTCAATCATATTGGCTGCTTCTTCCCGCTTGGCTAGTGGTAGTCTTCTCGGCGGTTGCTTGATTGGCTGGGCATCTCTGGTGTCGATCCTATGTTGGACGATGTTCGTTTTTCCAAAATCATCATCTCTCATGGCGAAGATATCACTAAAATCCTCCACTAATGTTCTTGCCTGGAGATACTGGTTTTGTTCAAGACAACTACTTGAGAGCACTGTGTTTACCAATTTCGTGGCCTTTGGCTTTGGTTTTGCCACCGGTTCCGTGTGAGCGCACTCCACTAATGTAATCTGTTCTGCCGGTTCTCCTTTCCCCAAAACCGTATCCTTCTTCAATCGTATTTCGCGCTCGTTGGTATTTAGCACTCTCATGAACACCTCCCTTTTGTCATCGATGCTCACCAGACATTTTCCAATTGCTATACTTTTGGCCTGTTTCGTTTTCTCTGGTTCGATAAGATAGAATCGGTAGCTCCCGGGATCACCATCGACTATTGCTCGCACCAATTTCTCAGCGCACGGAGGAAGCACGGTATCTTCTCGAACGACGACTTTCAGCTGCGAAAAACACGTGGATCCTATGGCCATGGGAATCTCCTTGTTGTCATATCTCAGTATTTCCTCTCCGATGTCCAGCAGAATTTTATGCGTTTTCATAAAGTCCAGTCCCAGAATACACTCGTCTGTTATATCAGCTACCAGAAACGAGTGTGAAAATCCGATGTCTGCGAGAACCACATCCAACATAGTTTCCCCGTGTACTCGTACTGGCTCTCCTGTTGCAGTTTTCAGTCTGTATTGGCATGCGTCTTTCAACCACTTATTACCGACTAAGTCAGCCCGGATGACAGATTTTGAAGCACCAGTATCTACAGTTATTGTGCATTTTTCGGCTCCAATCTTTCCATCGATGACAAGGCTGTCGCCACTACGCTGCAGTTGTTTGATAGTGACGATGATGATACCGGGGGCTTCGATTTCCCCGACCAACTCCCGCCCCATGGAGTTAGTCTTTATTCGTTTCCCTGCTGCTGTCTACGGGGCGACACGGAGTCATTTTCTTCGGCCTTCCTCTGGTCACCTTTCTGTCTATGTCCGCATTTTTCACAACACTTTGCGCCACTCTTATTCTCGGGGGACTCCGCTCTCCTTCGCTTTCTGCAATTCCTTTGCAAATGACCCGGTTCACTACAGTTCCAGCATCGGAGTCGACCGCGTACTTCTGTTGCATTCATTCTGCTGCAAATTTCCTCTGTTGTGTGGATCTCTCTGATGCGGACTGCACTTCGTGATGCTTGCCTCGCTGCCTCGTATGCCAGAGCGTATGCCAAAACTTCTGCGGTGTTCTTCTTTCCGGCCAATCTGGCTGCCTGTTGCAGGTCCCGGTCGGTAAAAGAGTTCAGGAAAGCCTCTCTTGCTACCTCATTGATGTAGTCTTGGCCGAAGCTAGGATAAGCCAGATGCACTAACCTCTCGATATCGGCGCATAGTTGTTGTAAAGTTTCTCCTGGCTTTTGAAGTCGATTGCGAAGTTGAAGTCGATAAACCTCTTGCATGTGTTGATCACCGTAACGCATTTCCAGCGCTTGAACTAAGAACCCGTAGCTGTTGCGATGTTCTGCTGGTATTGACTGCAATATTTCTGCTGCTGTGCCCCTTAGTGACAACGTTAAGGCCGTTGCTTTTTCCTCCTCAGTCCAGAAATTGCCTGCTGCTGCTGCTTCGAATTGGAGCTTATAAGTAGACCATGGGCTTTGCCCGTCGAAAGTTGGAGGCTGCAGTTTCCTAACTCCGATGACTTCGTGAGATGCCGTCGCTGGGTGGTGAATCTTTACTCTTTCTAGCTCGGCTCTGACCGATTCTAGCTCAATCTTCAACTTTTCATCATTTTCCCTCATGGAATTTTCGAGCTTTTCCAGATCATTCTCTACATTTGCTTTAATGGAAGATTCGAGATTTTCCAGATCATTCCTCATATTTTGCTTTACGTTATCCAGCTTTTTATCAACAGAGAGTGACATTAGTTCGAATTTCTGCTCCATCTGGTTTCTCTGTTCTTCCATAGACTCTTTGAGTTCTGCTAACGAGCGTTCATGAGCTACTGCTAACAATTTCTGTTCATCTTTTAACGCCAACACTTCCGCCGTGATCACTTCCTTCACCTCTGCCGATGCACGTTCTTGCGCTTCCTTCATCTCTACTGATGACCGTTCTTGTGCCTCTTTCATCACCATCAATGTCTTAAGAAGTTCTGCCATACTCACTGTCGCTTCTTCTGGCTCTGCTTCTACCTCGCCTTCAAACATGTAGGTTTCAGGATCCTTACCTTCGTTCACCATAGCTTCTCGAAGCAGGGCGGTTAGGGAACTTTTAGCCCCCACCGTTGACAACGAGCGTTTACTTAATTCTTTTTTTAACTCTACAGTGCGCAAATCGACTAGCTTTCGACCCATTTTATTAATAAGTCCTTATTTCTCACGTACAAAATTTAAATTCCGATCACAATTATTGTTCAAGTTCACTTATTTCACTTATCTCTTAATTAATGCCACTTCTGACACCAATTGTTACGTTTTTACGGCTTAACGGATTCGTAGGATTAATTAAGGAATACACTTTTTAATTATCCACACAATAATTTATTTATCACAAACCAAAACACAATTTAGTTACTAACACAATTCTCACAGTTCACTATAATCACTAGCAAATTTAATAACTCGCACTATAAAACTCTAATTATCGCTTTTTATTTCACTAGAAATCACCACTTTTCACTTTGGAACACTTGTATCGCCTTTATAATCAAAAACTGACTCGATAGCGGCTGCCAGGCGCTTTTATATAGGCAGCTTCACCTTTGTCTACTTTCTGGAACCTTTTCGAGTCCCTTTTCTCGAGCCTAGTGGTATGTTCTTTTATTTCGTTAAGTTTCGACCAGCTTGAAGTTGTCTTCGCTTATTGCTCGTTAGTTTAGTACATAAATTCTTAGTTCAGACAACAACCGAAAATCGTCGATTCATCCTCTCGACAAACAGATGGCGCATAATCATCACAATATGTATAAAATTGCAGCCTTACGCTTCTTTTTATCGTATTCTCTTATTGAATCTTGGTAATTACTACTATGGTAGTATGTTTTCTTAGTTACTTTCATGGGACCTATATGATCTATACATGAAAAGAACGATCCTCTTTATCAATGGGTGTTGTTAGGCCTTCCTTGTTTCCCGACCTTGCCTTCTGTAAATATGCATTCTTTGAATCTTTTGATTCGTCTTCACTTAACTTTAATAAAAATTAACTTTCCAGCACGTAATGAGGATGGAGGATGGCTTCTTGGTATCAGAAATTTCGGGAAATAGAACAGTCAGTAGGTAGCCCCAGGAGGAACGGCTGATGTAAAGGCAATACTTAATATCTGAAACTGGAGACATGCTGCAAACACCTTTATTTCCGCGGATTCGACTGATGGACGTTATTTGTTGTCTCGTCTAAGAGAAAGTAGGGTCTTCGATAATGTAAGGCTGTTCCTCGCTTATATGCACGACAAACCCGATTCCACCTGCATATATGGCAAAACCAGGACTAGCCTTATGATTTCAATTCAGCAAGGTCTTCATACTGATCACAATACTCTGCTCAACTTGTACACCAAGTATCATGAGCAGTACCAAATAACATCCCAACAAGTAAAAAGGGACCTCTCCAGCTATGCTTCGCACGTAAGATCTCTACATGTATCACAGCTCCAAAAAAGCCATGATGAAATGCGTAGATATTATCGTCCCTAACTAGTTACTTCTCCAACGACTAACCCAATCCCGACTCCTCACCCTAAACCAAGCCAACTGGAAGATATTCACTAATTGTTATGAAGAGGTGAAAATTCTACTTGCTTCCGAAGAGGGGAACCTATTCAGTAATTCTATTCACCACTCTGCGTGGGTCTTGGAACTCAATTCTTCAATCCCCAAACACCATACAACAATACTGTTCTTTATGACTTTAAAAACGCAGACTTTGAAAGCATTTGCTCTGAATTATCCCTAGTTGACTGGGAACATAGGCTATCTGCCAATGATCTTGACGAAATAGTGTCTTGTTTCTATACCATCATTTTAAATACCATTGACAAATATGTACCCAAGATTATTAAAAGGAATAAATTATTGGAGTCGTGGCTTGACAGAAACATTCGATCTCTTCGCAATCAGAGAAATAAACTGTATAACCAGATAAAAAAGAACCCTAATGTCACCGAGGAATTGAAACTGGAATACAATAGGTTAGCCTCAGAATTTAATCTTAGGTCACGTGAGGCCTATACCGCATACATCAATTCCATTGAAGATAGTATTATAAAAGACCCCAACAAATTTTTCGATTTCGTTAATTTAAAACGAAAGAGATCAGGCTATCCCTCAACAATGACAAATGGTAGAATGCACTCCTCATGCCCCAAGTAATCTGTAACATGTTTGCTGATAGGTTCAGCGAAATTTATTGTTCCAACTCTATTCCAAGGCACACTGATCCAACTGATGCGCACCCTCCAGTTCTCATAGATGATTTATGCCTGTCGATTGAATATATACTGACTGGTTTAAACAACTTTGACCCGAAAAAAGGTCATGGACCTGACAATCTGCCCCCTAGTTTTTTGCAACGATGCTCAAATCATATCTCATTCCCTCTGTATCTCATCTTTAACAGGTCATTATTGTTAGGAAAGTTTCCTACGTTGTGGAAGAAATCCTACCTCATACCAATCCATAAGGCGTCTGATAAGCATTTAGTGGATAACTGCAGAGGTATTGCTATTTTATCAACAATCCTCAAACTATTCGAAAAACTCATCCACGGCAAAATTTCCCCTTTAATCGACCCCCACTTAAATGAACAACAACACGGCTTCAGAAAAGGGCGTTCGACCACTTCAAACCTCATGGTCTTAATCTCCGAACCCCTCTGTATTATGGAGAAGGGCTGTGCTATTTACACTGACTTCAGCAAGGCCTTTGAAAAGGTAGACCATCATATTTTACTTGTTAGACTCTCAAAATTTGGAGTAACAGGTTCTGCTCTTGAATGGTTAAGATCATATCTCAACGGAAGAACACAGGTTATCAGATTTCAAGGATTCCTTTCAAATGAAATCGAAGTAACTTACGGTGTTCTTCAGGGCAGTCATCTTGGCCCTCTTCTGTTCAATATATTCATCTCTGACCTGTCCAAGAAATTAGAGAATATCCCACATCTCTTTTACGCAGACGATCTCAAAATATATAGTGTCATTTACTACGTTTATAAGCGGCGTTTCACTCCCGGATCTTCAATGCAAAGTAAAACTCCCGATGCGTTTATAAGCAATGGGAGTGTAAATCCAAAATACTTTCGGTTTGAGATGACAGCTCCAAGCTCAAATTCAAAATCATAGCAAAGACAAATATAAACCCAATGTTTAATTTAATGTATTTAAAAATATCAATAAACAAAGAAAAAAAAACTATTGTAGCAAAATAAAACACCCAGCTTCTTCTTTACAAAGTTTTCCCCCTCGGAAAAAATTCTTACTCCCAGTCAGCGTTTATAAGCACAACATAAACCGGGATCGAAGTTTCACTCCAGCTTTTTCTTCGGGAGCGAAAATCCAAGTTCTGGATTTTCACTCCCGGTTTATAAGCGGTGTTTCACTCCGGATCGAAACTTCCATCCGGAGGGAAACTCCGCTGATAAACGTAGTAATTAAGTCCCAAACCGACGTATCCTTTATTCAGTCGAATCTCAATGCATTACAAGACTGGTGCACCACTAATAAGTTGCATCTTAACATCAACAAATATCAAGCAATTACCTTCTTTCGTAAACATAACACACAGAAGTATTATTATCATCTCAACGACACGGTGTTGAATCAAGTCGATCAAATTGTCGATCTAGGTGTCGTTCTGGACAAAAAACTTAATTTTAATTTGCACTATGATAATATTACTGCCAGAGCCAACAAACTTCTTGGCTTTGTAAAGAGAAGAGCTTATGAATTCGACAACATTATTGGGTCACAAAAACTCTCTTCTGTTCTCTAGTCCGCCCTATCCTGGAATATGCATGTCCCATCTGGGATCCCATATTTCTCATAAGTAGCAACAGGATGGAATCAATTCAAAAGAAGTTTATCCTCTTTGCTCTGAGAAGTCGACACGACCCGCGACACTTTCTAAGCCTACCACCCTACACGGAGAGGCTCTCACCTTAGAAGTCCTTAACGGCAACCTTAGGGCCGAAACACATCCAAGCCCGTTTTGAACACATCCAAGCCCAAAGCCAGCTGCAAGCATATCCAACCAATGCGTTTAAATGGGATTGAACACATCAAAATTTGTCTCGCAAATTCAGGCCTTGGCAAAGCTGGCCGCAAGGCTCGCCTCTGTCGGAATTCCGGCAATGCTGGAATTCGAATTCGGCCGAGGCTCTAGTTTTTGCTTTTGACAGTTGAACTTTGAGGTTGATATTTTGTATGCGAGTTTGTATTGAAAATAATTAAACGAATTAAATACAAAATGTTAGAAAATTTCACTGTAAACAAATAAATACTTAAGGGCCGAAACACATCCAGGCTGGCTTTAAAGCTCATCTCTCGAAGCTTTCCTTGAGGCGAGCTCCAGAGCCGTCCGCGGAATACTCAAAACACAATCAGGCCGGTTCATCACATTTGTCAAATTTGTAAGCGAGCATTGTGGTTCGTAAAAAGTGTAAAATATAAAAATTATTTAAAATACAATTATTTGGCCTGTTTACATTGTTATTTTTTAATTGTTATTATGTAAATGTGGTGAAATTTCAAACATTTTAAATAAAATAAAATTTGTTGACTTTTTTAATTATTATTTATTTGTTTACAGTGAAATTTTCTAACATTTTGTATTTAATTCGTTTAATTATTTTCAATACAAACTCGCATACAAAATATCAACCTCAAAGTTCAACTGTCAAAAGCAAAAACTAGAGCCTCGGCCGAATTCGAATTCCAGCATTGCCGGAATTCCGACAGAGGCGAGCCTTGCGGCCAGCTTTGCCAAGGCCTGAATTTGCGAGACAAATTTTGATGTGTTCAATCCCATTTAAACGCATTGGTTGGATATGCTTGCAGCTGGCTTTGGGCTTGGATGTGTTCAAAGCGGGCTTGGATGTGTTTCGGCCCTAATAATTAAAAAAGCCAACAAATTTTATTTTATTTAAAATGTTTGAAATTTCACCACATTTACATAATAATAATTAAAAAATAACAATGAAAACAGGCCAAATAATTTTATTTTAAATAATTTTTATATTTTACACTTTTTACGAACGACAATGCTCGCTTACAAATTTGACAAATGTGATGAGCCGGCCTGATTGTGTTTTGAGTATCCCGCGGACGGCTCTGGAGCTCGCCTCAAGGAAAGCTTCGAGAGATGAGCTTTAAAGCCAGCCTGGATGTGTTTCGGCCCTAAAGTGCTGGGGCCGGTTCACGTAACTCGAACGACGACAATCGTTCGAAACGAATTTGAAAACGAAAAAATTTGTCTCGAAAAAATTGAGCGTTCACGTAGCTCGAAAGAAAATTTAAGGAAACCGCATTACTGAAACACGATTTTCTTTACAAAAACCGCTGTAAAATTATACAATTTATTGGCATCAACTTAATTAAATATTTAAAAATAATTTACATATGTAATAACTTATAAAAGTCTACTTTTAAATTGGAAAATTAATCTTAATAATACAAGTGTTCGATAACATAAAAGCTTTCGAGTCAACAAACGAAAATTTGCAATTTTTTCGAGCTACGTGAACGCGAAACGAAAAAAAATTTTCGTTGTCGAGTTACGTGAACCGGCCCCAGTTTTTGTCGGATATGATCAAGTTCAATGAAGATACCCGACTTACAAGACATACGAAACTGCTCAAGGAATACCCACATCGGACCGAGTATGCAAGGAATGAGCCCGCTAACAGATGCTGTGTGGTCTTTAACAATTACACTGTTGTACAGCGAATTCTACCTAAGGTCGAGACTAAGCAGAATGGGTTCATTGTATTTAATTATGATATTTCGAAAAAGTTGTATGCAAATTCATAAAAAAATATCAAAGTTATTAATGTTTAAAGTTTGAAAAGAAAGGAAAAAATATTGTCCAATTTACTTGGTTTTTGGTATAGGAGTGGTGAATAATTAATTAAAACGTTTTACGTTGTCAATATTTTATTATAATAATTAATAATAAAGTTGTTAAAACGAAAATTTGACCAAAAAATGAAAAGAAAAGTTATAAATCGGCTCATTAAGCAGAATGTTTGCCTTGCGGTGTTCGAGCCAAAAGTAAAAGTAGATAAGGTTTATACCTGGCCAGGTATAAAAGGGACGAAGTGACCTGGGAATGCTAAGGAACGGTATTTCATGGTTCAGACAAATTTTGAAATAATAAACACGTGAACGAAAAACTAAATAGCAAAGTTTAACAAGTAAATAAACAATAACAAAAATATAAACACTAGACAATTTTTTGTTAATAACTCTTTAAATTTTATATAGAATTGTTTGAAATTTTGGATTCTGAATCGTCTTGATGTCCTTTACAAATGCTGTAAAGGGTTTTCTTAGGTAGAATTTAAAAATCGATTCTGTACAACAGTGTTATAGATCATGTTACTCCCCTTCAATAAATAAAGCATCCTATAAAAAAAGACTTAAATCCTTCCTGACAACCTAATTACTAACACTCCTTAGAATTGACTAATTATATATGCCAGCGCTTGTCTATAAGAACTCTCTGTTGTATTTAGTTTAAGTATGCCTTGTTTGGCAAATAAATAAACAAAGATCGTCAAACTTGCAGAAATGCCCTAGAGGAAGCCAAGGCCCGATTTGGACTGTAGCGCCACTAAATGGATGGACAATTGGTAATTCAATGGTCATCGCTCCAGCGTCCCGCGGAATATCTTAGGACGGCCCTGTACATAAGCTGTGGTATTCTCCTAATTGAACAACATGTGAGCAAAGTATAATTTGTATTGACAGTTTTTGAGCCGTCATCACTGCTGGGAATAATGGATATGAGGAGCCATTTCAGTTAGAAGACCAGCAGAGCTCAAATTCATCGAAAGAGGCCAGCGAGGGCAACGGTATCGTAACCTGTTAGAAAAGGTCAAAGGTCAGGCAGGTGCTGTAAGAAGTAATGGAAGGTCAGTTTGGGTTTTACATAATGAGCATGCATCAATCTGCCAAACCGCTAGAATGATTTACGGCCAATAATATAGTGGAACCGAAGTGGCTGTCGATGTCTCGAGAACTTCAACATTAGCGTTTTCAACTCTGGATAACAATACAGGATCATCACAGAATTGAGTAGTGCTATAACAACAGTGAGAAAGATGAATTCCATTAGATTTAAATCAAAGCAGAATTTATGATGTAATTGAAGCGGGTAGAAGGTAATACCAAATAAAAAATAAAGTCAATTTAGACTTATCTTCAGGAGAGATATTAACCTTTCTTAAATTACAAAATAATTCGAAAAATTAAAGGTGAGGTCAAACTTTTGTGGTCACGATGTTCTATAATTTTTTTATAAGTTGTTCCTTTCTTCTTAGAACTATTACCCAAAACCCAAAATATCCCTTAAAATCTAATTACATTGCGGTCAGTAAAGGTGAGGTACCCCGCGTCCCATTTTAGGACCTGCGGTCGGATTTTGTCGTGCAGTGTATATTAAGGTAGAAACGTTTCCTGATGTCAACAATATACTTAGGTACATAATGGTTTTATCTAGGTGTACCCTAGGGTTTTTCCTTGAATATCAGCCACCCTACGACCTACACCAGATAGTGTTAAAAATAATAATCTCTCTCTCTATTCACGTGTATTTGTTATACTTATGCACCGGGTTGGTAAAAACAAATAACGTGCAAAGATCCTAGTTCATTTATTTAATAAGACTGTTCTGTTGTCACGTGTTACTTCTTTTTAATCATTCTGATGATTGTAAGTACTACTCCTCTTCCTCCTAGTGTCGGATATCATAGGTGGGTATCCTTATATGTAGCCATGTGTGAACATGTACGAGCACAATATATACATTCTGATTATATAACAAATTTTCAGGGGGCTACTCATCATTGATTTTCACCCGAGTCCAGTAAAAATATATCCTTTTCCCCAACAGTTGATATCCTTCGTTGAGAAAAGTTTGCTGGGTATTTTCACAATAACTCATTGAGAAAATCGTGTCCGGAATAAATTTAATATGCTTAACCCTCTGCTTCCAGTCTAAGTCGTTACTTCGCGTGTTTACGTTCTCATCCGAAATAATATTCATTCAAGATTCCTAAACATACTCAACTTTGGCTTTACCTTATCCTTTTTGGCTCTAAAGATAATATCAATATTCCCAGCATCCGCTCTCTTCGAAATCATCCTTCCTTTAAATTAACCACATGCGGACCGCTCTTCTTGTGCCCAAATCCCACAATGAATTCCATCTAAAGTCGACAAGAGTAGAACGGTTTTTTTCCTGCTGAAATTTTGAACGGAGGATTAAATCTTTAGGCTATAAGACCCATCCGTTCCTTCCTGATAACAGGCTAATGTAGCCGTATCCTTTTCAGTCGGGATTGTTCAAGTAACTGCCTACACCATCTTAGAATTCTAGGAAAGGGGCAGGTGGAAGAGGCACACGCACGTACAAAGTATAAGTGCTTAAAAGGAGCATCCGGAATCGATTTGTCAGAGTTCTTGAAGTGAAGTTCAAGTTCAAGCCAAGCTAGGGACTCGATTGTGTATAGTGTATGCACACATGTAAACATAAATTCCTGTGGATGTACCTTTTGAATTTTTATAAATAAAACCTGCGGAATATGCTGCCAATTGTAGCGATTTATGTATTACGGTCTTTAGGCTTTATTATTTCCGTTCTTTTGTGCGGGGAAAATGAATTTCTTTGAATGATGGAATGATTGAAGGTTTTATTGCCAAGGGATAACAGCAGAAACTAGCCTCGCATTTTGTTAGGGAGGAAATAATTCAGTAAGGTAAGTAAGGTTTGGGCTTTTGTACTTCCCCGTAATTTTTCTCTCTCGTTTTTTGGGGGGAAACTGATAATTTTCGTGCATTACAAATTCTACCTTTGATCGTTGAGTGATTGAAAACAAAATGTAACAGTTGAGCGAATCTGGAAGACTTAATAGTCGTCTCGTTTAAGTGGTTCATTCATACATTCTTTAAGTGGACGTTTTAGCGGGGATCTATTTTATTTAATCTATTGTGCCATTCCCGTGTTTAAAAACCTTCTAGGTTAAGCCTATTGATCATTTCATCACTTTTCAAATCAAACTGAATTCTCCAACGGCGTTGCAAGTCCCTTTTATACATCCAATCCAAGTTTCAGAGCTTTCCACCATATACTGGAACCTACTTGAAAATTCTTTAAAGCACTTCTAGAAAATTCGAAGCTTTGTTCGGTTTCATTCTAATAGATGGCGCCTTGTTAGTTTAGTATATAAATCGTTAATTCAAATTATAACAAAGACTTTATAAATAACGGTTGATTTAACTTCTAACAGATGGCACATAAATCATCACACTGCCCCCTTATTAGGACTGTTCGTCCCGAATAGTTGTTCATCCTGGATCCGGCTGATGATATGGGCACAGCCTGTCTATGTGCACGTCCTTCTTCTTTGCCTTGGGTCCTTGTTGAATCCTAGTTAATCTGTGTTAGGATTTCATAGGGCCCTTCCCATTGGCGCTGAAGTTTAGGAGATTTCCCTTGCCGTCGCCGGGGGTTGAACAAACAAACGAGGTCCCCTTTCTTGTATCCACTACTGTTCGCTCGGAGGTCGTACCTTGGTTTCATTCTATCACTGGCCGTCTTAAGTTTCTTCCTTGCGATTCTCTCAACTGAGGCTCCCACGTTGCATCGTCGCATTTTTCTTTTGCTCTTACTCGAGGACTTTACTGCCGGCACAAACTGTGAATTTACGTCTCCAGTTCGTAACATCCTCTTGCATGTGAAGCCAGCAGAATCTTTCCTTTATTTTTGCCACGTTTTTGTTGACTCCCATATGTCCTCCTAACGGGCTATTATGACACTCCTAGAGAATATCTGCTATTGCAGCACGAGGGACTAGCACCTGCATTCGATGAGAGGTACCAACAGCGGTTTCCCATTTGCGCTTCAATATTCCTCCTTCGATGTGCAATGAATCCCATTGGACCCAATAGCTTTTCAGGGTCTCTCTTCTCTCTGTAATGTCCTTCCATTTAGGCTTCTCCTCTTGTTCTTTCCATGACAAAATCGGAGATATATCCGGGTCGTCGCGTTGAGCATTTCGGAGTCCCTGGCCCTCACATCCTATACTAGGCTCAACAGTCGTCCTCTGACACTTTTGCTCGTTACGCCAACGACATTTAAAACCTGTTTCGCATGGTCGTCGGGACAGTGCAGTATCCATTGGCGATGTTTTATCATTTCTTCTCCAATGTCCAATAGGATTCTGTGTGTTTTCATAAAGTCCAAACCGAGAATACACTCGTCGACTTTGTCAGCTAGCCGAACATCACATCCATCGTTGTCTCCCCATGTAATTTCACTGGCTCTCACGTTGCAGTTTTCAGCATGTATCGGTCTGCGTTTTTCAGCCACTAGTCAGCCCAGATGACAGAACTTGAAGCACCTGTAGCCACAATAATTGTGCATTGCGCATCACCAACTTCCCCTCGATGTCAAGGCTGTACGCTGCAGTTGGGTGATGTTAACGATGATATCAGGGGCTTCAATTTTCTCCACCAACTTCGTCTGGTCGCCTTTCCGCCGTTGTCCACATTTCATTTTGAGCCACTCCTACTCCCTGGAGATTCCGCTCTCCTTCGCCTTCGACAATTCCTTTGTAGATGACCCGGCTCATCACAGTTCCAGCATCGTAGACGACCATGTACTTCCCAGATGTAGTTTCGATGACAAATGTTTTCAGTTGTATTGATTCCCCTGAGGTGGAATGTACTCCTTGTTGCTTGCTTCGCTGCCTCGTATGCCAGAGCATATGCCAAAACTTTTGCGGTAGGCTTCTTTACGGGCCAATCTGGCTGCTTGTTGCAGATCCCGGTCGGTAAAGGAGTTAAGGATCCCACAATGATGGATTTGAGAACCGTAAAGTGTCAAATCTGCACTCACTTCGTATCCGCCGGATCTGGGAATCGATGCCAATAATGAAGAAAGCATAGGTAAATGAAGGAAATAACATCTTCAGACGAAACCTTAGCCTTTGCAGAGGATTATTAATTCGAAGGATTCCGCATGCCACCAGTTGAATCTCTTACTTAAAAGAAACTTCTGGATTATTTCTGCCTTAAAATTTTCTGTCTGTAAAACTGGTAAAACTATTTGAAATTGATCGACTGGACTGGACTCTTCATACCTTTTAATACTGTTAATTCTGCTATTTAAATAGTGGTAAAACACAATTTTATTGCATCAGGTAAAATCAGTAATTTTAAACTTTTAAACGTTTGATCCTTCTGAATATTTCATACAAGGTATATGTATGAGCAGCTAAAATTTTACCAACCAGATTAGTTTTTACTCCAGACAAAAAATATCAAAGCAAAACGTAAATTCCCTCTTAACAACAATAACAAATTATATCACCTCTTGAAAATCTCCTCTAATTTCAAACCATTTTATTTTTTTGTCAAGAAATTTTCCATCAATTTTAATTAAAACTCTGTAAGCTTTCCCTATTTAATTATTTTCTGATTCTGCGAGGACATACATACATACATACACATACATAAAAGTAAATAATAAAAACGTTATTTTTATACCGTGTAGGCGTTTAATATTTGTTAAATAGAATTCTTTTACTTTGATGTTGAACAAAACACTCACGTCAACAGAAGTAGGCAATTTAAAGCCACATACTCGAACCTGAGCTGGAAGCCACTTCTTTCTCTAAAGGACCAAAGCTACAAGTGTTTTTCTCTCTTTATGTATTGTGTGTTGCTTTGTGACAAAAACTTCCTTATATCCAGGATGATACATAAGATAAAAAGAATGCCAAATTGAATTCCTCTAAAAATTGAATTTCACTAGAATTCAATAAGTAAAAAGAAATTAAATTTCATAAGGGAGGAAAAATATGATACAGAACGCCATTCGTCATTGCTACTGCGAAAATGTTGCACAGAGGCGATGTGAATCCTTGTAACGGTCAGTTTTGCCTAAATATCTACTTGACAAAAAAATTACTGTAGGGAAGAAAATTGAGTAGTTGGTTCGAAAACAAACAGTAGGCGGGGAGAAATAAAACAAAAAATAGGAACGAAAAATTTATTAGAGAGTCTGGGGAAAAAATCTGGATCATGAAGGAAGTTTTATCGGCGAGTTTGGTTTTTTTTGAAAAATCGTTGTTGTTAGTCTAAGTCGAGGAAACAAATAATTAAATTCCTCCGTAAATTGTTACCGGAACATCGGAGTATAGCAGCAAATACGAACAGTTCGTGGAAAAGCCAGTTTCAGTTTTTTGTTTGGCTGTCTTAGATGGTGTGCAGCAGTGAGAAGCCCCTAGTAAATGTCAAAATCCAGTCATCACGAAACCCCAGACAATCACATCAAGAAACATAAAAGTCAAACCTGGAAAAATCTTCAGTTTTTGGATTTTTGAATCATATTTTAATCGAAGTTGTGGTGTGTAATTTGCACGAGAGAAAATCCTGTGGATAGAAGAGACCGGGAAATCCAAGTGGTATCTGTCAATAGTGAAGATTCAAATATTGTGAAGTAATACCAGCTAAGCTGACCAGAAGTTACGTGGGTCGCAGTTGCGACAATCAAACTCGGACGACGTAGAAAGGCCAGCGCAGAAATTCGTGAACTTCTATCAGGTGACCCTAGGTTAATTCGTATTTTTTTCTGGGTGCATTGCACAAAGTTTCAGATAAAATTCCACGCGAAAAAAAACCGTTCGGATTTGGCTGAAGAAAAAGATTGAGACAGGTCGTATCTGTTTGTTTCATTCGAGGATGCTAGAAGGAATTGAGATTGAGTGTTGAACGAGATGAGAGTATAGCGAAATATCAAATTTCGCCTGTTGTATTTCCGCGGATTGAAGTAAACAAAAATTTCACGAGAGTGTACTGATTAGAAAAAGCGCATATACTCGAACGGGTGCAGGGCTTACCCTTAGCCTAGAGGGAAGAAACAAAAACCAAACATACACATACCACAATAAATAAAATATTCATTTATGCTTTCATTTAGTAATTTAATGTATTAATATCAATTAATTTTTGGTGCAGTTATCATTATATTTAATATTATTACTGTTTGTACATTTGTTTGCTCCTTATTGGAGATATTTTTTTCTTCTTGCGTTTTACAGGTAGTTGTACACAAAATTGATATATGTAATATCGTCTGTACAAAAGCGACGTAGGGGTACCCGTACGGCACTTTTCTTTTTTTAACAACTTCCGTCGACAAGAATTGTACAATTATAGGTAAAGATAGATTTCCGTTTTCGTGTAGTTGAGAATTGTTGATGGTAGTATCTGCTACTATTAGTCTTGCCGTGTTAATGACTTGAATTTCTTCATTAAATTGTTATATTCTTGTGCGTTCTTGACCTGTAATAAACAGGAATGTTAAAAGGTTTGTTAAATGGTTGTGATATAAATATAATGTCCGTGTATTAGATTTCTTTTTTGTGGAATGGTTGGGGCGGGTGGTATTTCTTTTCAGGGTGTCCTAGATAGTGACTGTCCCTGAAGCTGATAGTCTTCGATACTATGAGCTGTCAGGGAAACAGTTAGTCATGACGAGGCTCAGGTGATGTCCGGCGAAGGATGGAGGTGGAATTCAAGATTTTTCATAGTCACAGGTAAGTGGTGAACCAACCGCGGTAAGGCCCGGCCACACACCCCACGACCCCTCCGGCGAGCTAGATGACTCCGTGTGGCCGGCGTAGGAGTTCCGGAATTTAGTTTCCGTTCTTATGTATGGTGTTGGCTCCTTGGTCATGCTTTTCCGGGCTTATGGCTAAGGGGGCAATACCTCGCATAAGTGGCGCCCAATAAATAGTCGCGCCATTATGCTGTTACATCCTTAATACTGGAACTCGAATATAACCCAAAAAAATATATTTCCAAATTTCATTCGCCGAACAGTCACTGAAACGTAAATTGTTAAGGTACAAATTGTTGATGTGGCCTTTGAACATCACTGATGCAGAAAAAGAGTCTGTTGATGTTTTTTGAATAATCACGGATTTAAGTCAAGTAAATATTTGAAGGTTATATTTTTAGGAATATTATGTGGATTCCTTTTCATCACCTGCTTTATCCTTTGAAATATATTTTTAAAGGCTTGGGAAAAAATTAATTGCTGGAAAAGTTAAAAAGATTTCAGTACAGAATCAGTTTACAATTGTAGTGTTGGTTGGAATAAAATCAATCGTGGATGAAGGACCATTGCGATGCATTGAATCGAACCAAAGATCTCTAGACGGAAAGTCTGCAGTATTAACCTCTTAGAACATTGTTGCTCAACCTTTTTAATGTCGCGACCACCAAACGCCAAAAGAGGAAGGAACAAATCAAAAGACCCCCTCACTGGTTGAAAGATAAGAATTCAAGCATTTGGATCGATTTTCTCAGACAAGAAACCAAGTCTGATGGAGACGGCAGCAAAAATAAACATGCTTGATCGGGTTTCATCTTCTTCCATCAAATCGGTCGTAAAATTTAGTTATTTAGATCGATCCACACCGATACTCTCCGTGTCAGTGGTCTCCGTGATGAATTTTTCACTGAAATTCACACAGCCTAACCTTTTCCATATCAGTGCTCAATCTTCAATGGCATCTGAAATTAATTTTTAATTTTGATATTTGGACAGTGATTTCAAGTGCATCCTGGAATTTAGCGTTAAATATCTTGCTGTAGCTCTTAGACGAGCTCAAAGAGAGTGGGTTTATCTCATGTGGACTCTTCGTGAAGTGAAACTAAATTCTGCGAATATTTTAGATTAAGCCAAAACGCATTCAGTGATTTACTAAAATAAAAGTCAACAAATTGATCCACACGAGTCTGTACATATGTGGTAATGGTAAGAGTTTTGCCAAATAGGAGTATGTAGGCTGTTCAAGAGTTGGAAAATTGTAAAATCTTGACATTCTAGCTACAAATGGAAAAACATTGAACATAGTAAGCAATCGGTTCAGGATTTGAGTTTTTAGGTAAAAGTCTAGGATTCTGCAATACGGGATGAGGCTGGCACCTGGGTAAATAGTAAATAAAACCTCGGTCAGTGACATTCTCATCTGTTGTGTTTGGACGCATTTACACTGTTCATCCATCGAATGTTGAATGTTTCTACTCGCGCTTGCTAATGATTAATGTACAAGGCCTAAAATTATTCAGACCTTTACGAATGGTAAATGGTCATCTTTGTCAAACATATCGAGAGACGTGCCAGCTTTTGAGCTTATTGGAGGACGCCTATGATGCAATCGGTGGACAACAACACTGGTGGGATCTTGTTCCTGTATGCGCCAGGTGTAACCAAAGTCTAGAAATTAACAAGTCTTTCATCTTCATATGGTTAATGAGTGAAAGACGAACAGCTATATGCATAAGTTCTTCAAATGACGATGTCAGGCTATCAGAGAGAGAATGCAATATTTTTATAAGCGCTAGCATACAACTAAACAACAGAAAATTTTATGAGTTTCTATAGGGATAATGTTGATGTATTGGTGCATATTTGCTCGTTTGTTTTGATGACTTCAATTTTGACAGCTGATTCAATTTTCTTTCCTTTTCTGTTCTGCATACTTTACCGTAAAGACAGAATCTGGCTTTGTCTCGCTGAATTCACGAAGTATGCGTTGAGTTTTGCTCAGCAGTGATGTTCATACAATGCACGCACACAACCAACCGGGTGAAAATTTTGTATGAAGATGAAAGACTTGTTATTACTAGACTTTGGGTGTAACAGGAAAAACATTCGTTTATTCGCTGATTCTGGCCACAATTCGCTCGCTACCTGACGTTGGTTGCACTAGCTCTCGCATCATTCGGAATAGCAGCGACACTTTAACGTGCAACATCCCTCGCAACAGTGCAATGAATGTACAATGAGGCACAAGAAATCGATTGAAGCACTAAACATCTCACTACAAGATATTCTACGCAGCACCAACATTATTAGCGGTCAAATAATTTTGTTGGTAGGAGACTTCTGAAGTTCAGACAAACTATGCCAGTGATACTCCGTGGGTTGCTACAAATGATCTCAATGCTTGCCTGTAGGCATCAGCGTTGTAGAGAAACGTGACAATATTGTCGTTGACCACGAATATGAGAGTTCAGATTCGAAACGATCAAAGTGCTGAGCAATTGTTAGAAATTGGTAACGGAAAAGTCCCAGTAGCTGCGATGACAGGGTTAGTAGCAATTTGGAATGAGTGCACTTTCGCGTTGACTTTGGGATGTAAACGCAGTTAACGCTACGAAATTTGAATCAACCAGGACTATGCAATGGTACCAAACTTGCTATTAAGAATTTGATGCCGAATTTGATAGAAGCAACATTTCTATTACAATTGTCAAAGACCAATGTGCCAATATGAGTACCAATTTTAGTGCTCAAACTTGCAATAATTTATCAAAGGCAGCTGACTCCAATTCTCTCGTGTTTTTTTATGTGGACCACAGATATCCTTTCCGAAAAATTTCTTCTTATTGATCAGTTAATCCAGGTTATTATACTCGCAGCTACCCTTAAATGTATTGTACATGTATATACGTATATAAAATCAAATTCCAATTCCTGTTGTGGTAAAAACCATTTTTTCAACCATGAAAAGAAGGAAAAAAACATAGACAAATATTTATTGAAAGCTTTTTCCGGCAATGTGATGTTCTTATTCCTTCTTGCTTTAATTTTGATAAAGCCAAGCATTATCCTCTTCACTTAACTGGAAGTAATGTTATATATCAATTCGGACGAATGAAAGGAACTTGTATTGGCTTTTATGTTTCTTGATTGTCTCTTTGCGTGTAGAAAATGAATGTCATAAGGCTGACATTTTGAGAATGTATATACATACATTGTATTGCTGAGGAAATTTTAGATCTTTTTTTTTGATAGTGGATTCCTTTTTAAAAGCTTGAAAAGTTTCTGCCGAATACTTAGATGTGATTGATGATTTGTTATTGTAGCTATTTTTTACTGTAAATTGCTCTTCTTAAATAGTTGTAAAGACCTTGAAAGACTCGGGCCTTTGGAAGTTTCTTCGTCTAGTTACCTTCAACATTCCTCTTGATTGGTTGTACGAAATTTCGTATATCATCTTGCACGTCATTCCCCTCCCCATTGGTATTCATATTCATATGCTTCTTTTCTTACCACTGAAAATTCAGGCTAGCATCCTTTCTGCTAAACTTCGTACAGCATGCCTGAGCGATCGTATTTTGAGGGCTAGTAGTTCTATGTGTCAAAACCCTATTATTTGGCTATTCGTTTTGGTTAATCCTTACAGATCCAAATATTCATTTTAGGGTTTTCCTTCGCAACGTTTGGAGTTGTTTTTCTGCCTGAAAGTTTTGATAAAGCCCAAGTTTCAGACCCGTTGACTTGGAGAATAAACGTTTTGTAATATAGTTTCTTTGTTTTGAATTGGGGCTAGCCGCTAGTGCATGCCATTTTATTCTCTGCCACGATTTAACTGACTAACAGACGATTCTGGCTGCAGATATAAACCAACCGGATGCGTCCCACCATCAAGCGTCCAACGTTGAAGGATGTTCATAGCATCGTATAGAGTACTAGGCGTGAACGACATGACGGACTGGTAGTATTATGGTTGACACTTGAGCTTAGACTTTTTCACATAATAAAAATTACTATCAAGTTACTCGTAGGGTCTTATCAAAAACTAGAAAAATTTCTACTTGGAAAGTAACATTACCTACCAAATTTTGTTGTAATCTTTGCAAACGACCTCCTCCTAGTCCCTTGTAGTAGGTCCACACTTCTCCACACATTGCGAAGTTTGAATGGAAGGCTCGCGTATGTATTTGCGAACATGTCGATGAAATGTCTCAGAGGACTTTCTTTTTTATCACAGATAAGATGCTATAGAATGCTAAAGACAGAAGTCTCTGCGACCAAAAGTCTCAATAGTGTGGACACAACATTACTCGCCAGGGGCCATGGACAAAGGAAGTAGTTGTTGGTAGTGATACGGAATCGAAAGAAAATTACTTAATTAGTACCTTTTACTCGTTTAAAAGTACTCGATTTCTTGAGTATTTTACTGATGATCACTATTTTTGATATTTCTGCGAACTGCCTTAGTGTATGCATTACTTGATTTATGGCTGCGAAAAACTACAAAAACTTACATACGTCGCTTACATCCCGAGTAAAAATAATTAAGTTGGGAATTTTTTTGAAAATTGCACGCATAGCGAACGAATGTTCCTGCCACAGGCTATGCACGATCCAGCTACAGCCATGAAAATTTAAAACTTCACCCACGAGAGGTATGCACGCCTCTGTTACAGATATGAATGTATTCGTAATCGACCATTCCAAGCGTGAGTGTCGTTTTACCAAGCGGTCCCCTAACTAAGTACTTACAACGTCCAAAGCTGCTTGACCTACGCTATCGAATGAGAACCAGACTACTGAGGCTAAGGCTAAGAACGGGTTTTAGGCTAAGATATATGTATATATGTAAATTCATATGTATATATGTAAATTCATATGTATATGTAAATATATGATATACAGTATATATGTAAATTCAAACCTATAAAAGCCAGTTATGCAAATGAGAGCTCTTGTATTTCACAGAAATTGTCTGGAATGCACGTTCGTGCAACAGAGAGAAAAGAATACAAATTTCGGAGCTATAAAAGAGTTCCAATATGTGTTTCTACTTTGCACTCAGTACTTGATTCCACTCTATAAGTAATGATATGAGTAAATTTACTCTGTCAAAAGTATCGAGTACTGATATGAGTAGAATCGAAACCTAAATACTCATATATAATTAAAGAATCGAGTGCCGATTCCGTATTCCTACAAGGGTGTTGGTACACACTTTAAAAATGGAACTTTTTTAGTGGATGGACGGACGACCCCAAATGAGCACAGCATAATCATACCTAATATCAATGTTTCTCAACCTTTTTAGTGTCGCAACCTTCTCAGAAGCCAAAGAAGGAAGTAATAAACCAAGCAACCCCCTCACTATTGGTTGAAAGATAAGAATTCAAGCATTTGGATCGATTTTATCGGTAAGAAACCAAGTCTTATCGAGACGACAGGAATAACAAACATTCTTAATCGGGTTTCATCATTTTCCGACAATTGTAAATTGAGTTATTTAGGTCGTTCCATACATATCCGTGACGGCAAGGCACCGTATCTCTCCGTGTCAGTGGCTTCTGTGATGAATTATTTACGGCCATTCACATAGCACCACCTTTTCCGTATTACTTTTTAGTTTTGAAATTTGGACAATGATCTCAAGTGCATCTTATTTGGTTCACATCCGGAATAAGTTAAAAAAAAGTCGGTGACAACGGGTTTTTGCGTTTTTTTTTCGGACGCCTGGCTTTTATGGATAATGAGAAGGTCGGTGCCCTACTGCATCGGATGTGTGGGAGCATGCCTTTCCCAATTTGTTTCGAAGGAATTACATCGTGCCGATATTTTTTTTCACTTCGGTACTGCACTGAAGTCACCGTCACGTCACGGATATCTGTAGATCGATCTTTACCGAGATAATTGTGGCTAAATTCTAATGGGGATCCCAGGTCGAGAAACAATGACTTATATATTATTATTATTATTATTATTTATTTCCAATTATGTACAAAGATTATAATCTTATTGAAGTACATTAACTAAACATAAGATCAGCATAAAAGTGAGGCTTTGTTGTCTATTCGGTTAGAAGTGGAAGATTGTTTTAAATTTATACTAGTTTTAAATTATACATAAAATTCCGCCATTTATTGTTATAATGTATTTCGTACCTTTAATTTTTATTTTTTATTTACATACATATGTATATAGGCCAAGATCGCACACCACACATTGGACACTCTTTGCTCTACCGTAAAGGTTAAATTTTGAAAAATAAGATACAAGTTAATTGTAGAAGAAAAAACTATTAACTAAAACTTTAACCAGCACTTAACCTTTTCCCCAGCAGATATTTAGCTCAAGAGTTTACCCATTACGTTCGGTGAAATTGGGAAAATGCTCTATTATACGGTCCTGTTGATTAATCAAAAAATGTAATCTGATTTTTTTTGTTTAATGATGATAATTCCTTCCACCTTTTGTCCAGATCCTATTTAATTTTCGTAGATAATAAAGAAAATCACAAAACCAACAAAATTTATTTTCTGTCTGCGCAGCCAAAACACCGTGCACGTACTTTCAGGGTCGCCGTAAAATCCCCCGATTACATAAATATGTAAATATTACACACGTGTACAAATTCCCATTTTGAAAATGCCAACCCCATTGTCAAAAGCACAGAACACGTCACAACACCTCCCCTACCTTGCAGTAGAGGAGTTGTTTTTGTTTTGGATTGTCAACTATCAGTAGAAGGGGTGGAAGCGGGATACTTTTCCACAAATTCTCCGAAGAACGGCTATCCCTTTTTCGGGGAGTCTGTCGTCATTCCCCAATTTCGGTGCCCCAAAAAAATGCTTTGCTCCGTCAAAGGTAACAAGGTAAATTGCTTTTCAACTACATCAGCAGCGGGGGAGCATGGCCCTCTGATCCCCCGATGCTCCCGCATCAACTACCCCAACTGTGGCTACGTTGCGCGTCTTTAATCGGGTCCCAATTTCCTTTTCGATGTCATGCCGTAATTTTCTAGAGATACAAATGTTTGTGCCCGGAGGCTCCATGGGGGCATGGGGTGAATCCCGGACATAAAGGGAAGTTTATTGATATTCGAGTTTGACACGAGTTTGTTAATGAGTTCAGAAGGCAAATCTTGACATAAAATAGAAAATCTCGAAATTTAATTTAAGCCGTAGATCCTTGTTTAAACTGCCTATTTACAAACTTTTATTATTGTTGAACTTTTTATCGCGGATAAGGTGATGTTAGTTAAATGGCATGGATTTTGTGCTGGAGATGTACTTGGATTTACGACGAACGTGGTTAGCATAAAACAATGTTTTAACGGTATTTAACTTAATGTTGATTCTGTCGTAGTTTAGTTATGGTATGGTTGTCTACCCTTTAAAACCGTTGTTAATTAACTGCTTGAATTTGTGATGAAAATGCGAGTTCAGTTTTAGCAACACATTTGTTGAATTTCAAAACCAAACATAGATGATCATATTTTTTATCAGGTTGCTGAGATATCTGAGTTACGTAAGAGAGGAACTAGTAACCGATAATGGGTTTATCATATGATAACCCATGGAAAAATCGATATCGCACCAATACTCGCTGCTGTAGTTTCGGTATCAGCATTTGTAATTTCTTTTTCAATATTTAGATGCAAGCAGGCTTGATTTCAATTGGAGAGAGTACAGATGATAGGAGGAGCGATGGACAATAGAGGGAAGATCATTGACATACAGCGAAAAGAGAAGAGGGCCAAGTATAGAACCTTACGGAACTCCCAGGAGCACAGGAACAAGGACTCAATGTTGTTATGGCGAACACATTGAAATCTATTGGAGAGAAGAGAGTACAAAAGCCGAATAGCAGAAGAAGAAAAGTGGTAGAATTGGCCATGTTTGGCAAGTAGACAAGAGTGAGCCACTGAATCGAATGCGTTTTAGTACAGTCAAATTAAGCCGAAAAAAGCGAAATAGCGGAAATGGTCGGGTACAGGCTGAAAATTGGCACAGAGCTTCCTTTTAGGGTTCTTAATAAGAGGTTATAAAGTCTACCGATTTTCTACCCCGGGAACCTTTCTTTCTAGGGGGTTTTAGGGTCAAAATATCTGTTTTTTGCAAATGCATCTGAAACCGTAAGTCCTATCATCAAAAAATGTTCACAAAGTTTGTAGCTCATATAATTTTCTACAAAAAATGTTATTATACATTTTGCCGTACGTATTGCCATTCATGAGATATCACCGTTTTAAAGATTTAAAATATTCATATGAACTCATTCATGACTTGTATAGGTTTTCCGACGTTCAAGTTGGACTACTTTTCTAATTTTTTCAGGGGTCATTCCTGGATGTATTTGGAGGAAAAATGTGTTCTAGATAGGGGGCTAACCACTAAGATACAGGGTGTTCGCGAAAAAACAATGTCTTTTTTTGTCATTTATTTAGAGTTGAATAACTCCTAGACCAATTATCGTAAGCCAATATACTTAGACTCATCTTTTAGGTCAAAGTGTATTCTTTTATTTGATATAAAGATCAGGAACTTGAGTTGCTCCGTTTAGAAGATATGTAGGTTCAAAGCATGAGCGAAATGTTTAAATGCCTAATGATATTTTTTATTCAATTTTACATTCACAGCTTCAAAATTCAAGCAACATATTTTATCACAAATCCTGCAGAAATCAATACACTCACTATCTGACATAATTTAGATGTAATTTTGTATTATTGTTCCAATTTGGACCATTTGGTAAAAAAAACAGAAAATATACTTTAAATTGAATATATCATTAGGCTTTTAAACATTTCGCTCATGCTTTGAACCTACATATCTTCTAAACGGAGCAACTCAAGTTCCTGATCTTTATATCAAATAAAAGAATACACTTTGACCTAAAAGATGAGTCTAAGTATATTGGTTTACGATAATTGGTCTAGGAGTTATTCAACTCTAAATAAATGACAAAAAAAGACATTGTTTTTTCGCGAACACCCTGTATCTTAGTGGTTAGCCCCCTATCTAGAACACATTTTTCCTCCAAATACATCCAGGAATGACCCCTGAAAAAATTAGAAAAGTAGTCCAACTTGAAAGTCGGAAAACCTATACAAGTCATGAATGAGTTCATATGAATATTTTAAATCTTTAAAACGGTGATATCTCATGAATGGCAATACGTACGGCAAAATGTATAATAACATTTTTTGTAGAAAATTATATGAGCTACAAACTTTGTAAACGCTTTTTTATGATAGGACTTACGGTTTCAGATGCATTTGCAAAAAACAGATATTTTGACCCTAAAACCCCCTAGAAAGAAAGATTCCCGGGGTAGAAAATCGGTAGACTTTATAGCCCCTTATTAAGAACCCTAAAAGGAAGCTCCGTGCCAATTTTCAGCCTGTACCCAAACATTTCCGCTATTTTTACTATTTTTCCTGTACTATTTGGCAAGGAAAGAAAGAATACTGATAGGACGAAAATCTGTTAAGTCAGCTGGAAGGGATTTTTCAGGTAAAGGCATGGTTATGGCTTTCTTCCAGAACGAGGCAGCTTGAGAAGTTGTCAGATAGTCTTTTAAAATATGCGTAATAGTTTCCACGACTAGTGGCTAGAAGATCTTAAGAAAACGGGGAGAAAGTTCATCACAGCTAATGCTATTGGAAGAAATGGAAAGCAACATCTCAAGGACTTCAAACGATTTCACAAGATAATCACAAGGTCAGGTAGATGCAGAACTGGATGTTCTTGTAACAAGGGGTACACATTCGATCATGATCAGATATAATCAGTGGTGTTGTGCTAATTTTTTTTTACCGGAACGCGTATATATAATTATATAGACAGGGCTTTCATCAGGAAAGTGCACACTTTTCTTATTTGAAATGGAACATCTTTCCTTTTATTTGGCTATGATAATACATATAAAAATTCGTCAAAAATTAGAAAAAAAAAATCAGCAATTCTTTTTAATTTTTTTTTCAATACGTCAGCCAATTCTCGTTATCAGAAATCATCTTTAGTTCCGGAACGCGTTCCTGTCCAAAAAGGAAGTACCGGAACGACGTTCCGGAGCGTTCCGGCTCGACAACACCACTGGATATAATGAATGAGGTCAGGACTCGACTTTAGTGTCAACAGAAGTTATGTTGTAGATAACACTCCATGGCTAGGAGGCGATTTCAGAAAGCAGGTCAAAACTAACATTTCTATAATAGCTATAAGAAAACGAGGAAGGAGCGGAGGGGCGAAGAAAAGCAAAACGAGAGGAGAGGAATAGTATGTCATGATTAAGAAAACTAGGAGGGGAGATTATATTTTAAGACTGAATCAGCATTAATAGTAGAGACGGGTTTTGGTAGTGCAAAAGTTTTGGAAGTTAATTTAAAACATGTAAATCCAAAGATTCAAGAAAATGATTAAGCGGGGAATTGAAGCGCTTTTGAACAGATTCTGAAGCGCAGAAAGGGAATGTCAACGCCTTTCTATCCCATATCCCAATTCCTTTCCTTTTATCACAGGCATGTCATCAGAGCGAAGCGCTTATATTTTGTTGCTGAAGAAGCGCAATCGAAGCTGGGATATTGAATTTCTTAAGAAGCTCCTGAAGCTGTCGTTACTCATAGTATCAATATTATCGCTATTTTGCTGAAATCCAACCCATAATAATTTTTCAGCTTCAATAATTATTTTTTGCACAAATAGCTGAAATACATTTATTAAAATAATTATTCAACAGGAACAGCATTAATTCAATAATTAACTTGCGCTTATTGTATTCACCAGAAATAGTATTTAACAACTGACGCGGTTATACAAAAATCACAAATTTCCCAAATAACGGGAATAAGAGAAAATTTGAGAAAAACAAAGCAAAAAATGGGAGTATAGAGTATAGAATTTTTCAAACTCCGTGACACAAAAAATTTGAGCAGTTCTGCGCACCTCGTTGCCAAATTTTATAAATAATGTTCTATCCTATCTTTTTAGTTAAAACGGCAACAAACACTGAAAAAACTCAACAAAATAATTTGGGAAGGGATGCGCGCATGCCGAATGAATAAAGTTAATTTATCTTTCTATGTGTTGAGCAGAGCTTTTAAATACATGTAAAGCCCCTGCTCAACAAAGGCAGTTTATTCAACATAATAAGCATAATTTTACTTTAATTATGCGAAATATTTCTCATTTCTAAATTTAAAATAATTTAAAAAAAATTGCTAAAAAAATTCCTTTGAATAAATGAGCGTTTTCATTCATAAACCGACAGTTCCCCGCAGTCGCAAGCAACACAACCTCCGCGGGCAGAAGCGCGTATGCGACTGGCAGGAAGGAAATGTCAACAATCTAGTAATCAAAGTGATAAAAACACAAAGGACATCATTCACGTTCCATACGTTTTTGGGCCAATTCTGAAAGTGCCGGCCAGAAAAAAAGCGTAATATTCGGATAGATCACAAAATTCCCACTATTTTTTACTATGAAACCAAACCTGTGCGCCCTATGGTTATGTTGTTATTATTATTATAAGGAATGAGGGGGCAACCCATATGGTGAACACTGCGGCCAAGTTAGGCCTATTGTGTACGTACCCCACTAGCGGAGCAGACTATCGTCCTTCCGAATAAAGGCAAGAAGGTCTTTAGTTGATGAAGACCGGACTTGGGCAGGGCTCAAGAACTCTCTGATAAACGTTCTTCTTCTAAGCCAGATCAGAGCAGGACATTCACAAAGAATATGTGTGGAAGTTTCGTCGCCTTCCAAGCAGAGTCGGCATTCTGTCTCTTGAGACAGTCCTAGGTTGTGGAGGTGGTACCGCAGTCCTACATGGCCATGGTTATGTTGTTACATGCTTTTAAAATACAATGTGAAATAAAATGTTATTAAGATGTGTTATTTTAATACAATTGGACAAATATATTAAATATGAAAAAACAAGCAACAATACCAACAGCGCCTCATTTAGATTCAGTACCTACCTTTCATTTAGGTAAAAAAGAGCAAAATGAAAGAACACTCAATTGTATTAATTCTTTTATATTTGTCCTAATCCAACATATACATCATCTAATCCTATTGCAGGTGGTGTGAGGTATGGGTCATGTCTAGCATAACCCATGTACCAGACTATGGTCATGGTATGAGAGCAGCATCCAATGGTCCTCTTGCCGATATTGCATGTACAGTAATAATGAGCTAATGCTCGACGACCATTTTCTGCCCGATCTATTGCAATGTACACATAGTATTTCTTGGCTTGGATGTGGCGGGATTGTATTCGTCCTCTTATAATCCACAAGTCTTCCCCTTCAAGTTCTCTGACTATTTCCAGAGGAATCAATGATGAAAATACTTAATACAGAATAGAATTCACTTTATTGCACATCAAAAGGACATACACAGTATGAATAATTAAATATCAAATGTATGAAAATAACAACATCATAATAACATTTTTATTGTATTTTAAAAGTATGTAACACCGTAACCAAAGGGCGCACAGATTTGGTGCCGTAGTCAAAAATGATAGGAATTGGGTGTTCTATCCGAATATTACACATTTTTATCCTGGCCGGCACTTTCAGTTTTTGGTCCAAAATGAATGATGTCCTTTCGTATTTTTTAGTAGAAATTACTACAAATTATTTCTGTAGCATATGTGTAAAGTATAATAACCTTAAAATAAAAAAAATATATAAAAACGGGTGTTTTTCAGTCATAATTTGTAAATTTTTTAAATAATCATTGAAGTCCCAGAAAGATACACCTCCCGGTAGCAATACGCAGTCGCGACTGATTACATGGCAACAAGTGATTTGATAGGAGGAGTTAACTGAAGCTTTTGTCTGAACTTTTAAACATTTTTAAGAGCTTAGCTGGGGAACATGCGCGGGATGTCACGAGGTTTGAAAACAACTATACTTGTTTCTAGAGAGCTTTCACAACATATGAATTGGAAGCGCTACATTGTTGCTTCTTTTGGCATCGCTTGATTAATTTCCCGCTGGGAGCCTTCGACAAATCAACATTACAATCAGCAGCAATTATATAGTCATAGTGGCGAGATAGGTTAGAGACAAGACTATAAAACTCACCAGAAATAACAGGATTAAATCAATTAGGAGGGCAATATACATTGATCACAACACAACTGTCACAAGTGGACCTTATTTCAACGACAATGAATTCAACATGTGAGCGACAGGAGTTGCCAACCACTCTAGACGGGAGCGAAGAGTTAACTTAATTGGCAACACCCTACCAACACGATCATAACGATGGATCGAAAAATGAGGAATTGAAACAAAAGATGAGGGGATTTCTAGGTTTCAAGCAAGTCTCACTGTTCAAGCACATCAACTCATCCATTTTATTTTTCAAAGTCCTAGCATTCAGAACTTGAACTTGAATCGAATTTGAATCCAAGAAATGGTCACAATAAGACAGTTTTAAATACAACTCTTTAAAAAAAATATTCTATTTATTTCCATCGAATTTCACAGTACACTTTACAAGTTCTCCCAGAAAGAGTAAAAAAAACAAACTTTTTCAAAAAATCTGAATACCATCAAATTGTTTGAAATTGATTGATTTTATGAACGAGCACCCCAAAAGGATTCAAACAGATTTCTTCCTTAAGTATTTGAATAAAGTTTCTTTTTTCCAATTTAAAAGTTTTCTCTCTCTTTCGCTCAGTAATGGAGAGTATGACGTTTAAACTTTTTCTTTCAGTGTCACGAAAATCCCTGAGCTCCTGAACAGGAGTAAAAAAATTAAATTTACGAATTCAATCAAAACAGAGTTCAACGCCATCCACATCGAAGGTTCCTTAGAGCAGCCTCAAATCTGTAGCCACAAAACAAGCCTCGGCAATCTGTAAATCATTGAGGAAAAAGTATTTCCCTTATGGATATTTCTCCTTTTCGAAGTCCTGTGGAGATTGTGTGAAACATTTAATTAAGTCCCACAGGACCCTGAACAAGATCGGGTTCATCAATTCAATTTCGATCGAACGTGTTGGGATTTGGGATAACTTGTATTATTTTCAAGTATTCTCGTATGGCTTGTAAATAAAAAAGGTTTATGTAAAAGGATAATTGTTATGTGGGTAGTTTTGGCGTTATCGTGGAATATACAAAAAATTTACTTTGTATGTATGTATGTTTTGTGCAAATGGAATATTTTTTGGTGAACTAGCCTTACAAAACCGAACAAATATAGATAAATACAAATTATTTAAGTTTTTTAAGGGGTTGCTCTGATTTTTGGTTTTAAAAAAACAAAAATTTTTTTTTTGCTTTTTTATATTTATTAATATGTGTAGAATACGTTCCTAAAATATTATGACAAAATTTTTGTTCGTTAAAAAGTTATATGCAGTAGCACAAACTGATTTTCCGCAGGGCGTTCGACGCGCGAAAACTTCAAACGCGTTTTTCTCAAAATGTCATTTGTCAAAACGGTTCCATCAATATAGAAAAAACTATTTAACATATTGACTTAATTTTTTCGGCAATTTGTCGAAAATGATGTTGTCGAGTTCGCTTGTGTAAAATTTTTTTTTCAAAATCTTACTATTAGTATTTTATCCTCCCATTTTGGGCCAGAAAAGTTGCATTTTTACGTTTTTTCCCTAAAATGTCCTTAAATTTTTTTTTTGAAGCAATTCTTACTAATGTTGACACAAGCGAACTAAAGGACATAATTTTTAACAAAACCGTTTTTCACTTTTCTCATTCTGACCAATGGGGACGGAGCTATCGATGGAACCGTTTTCCATGTTATTTTTGAGGTGTCAACTTCAGCGCGTGCTACATATTTATTTATGACGGCAAAAAAACAAAAAAAAAAATTTTTTGTGATCTCTAAAAGTTATCTAATACTATGAAAAAACTTTTGTATATAAAAATAATAAGGGTTTTCTGTAAAAAAAAATCCAAAAATAGTCAATTTTTTGCCTCAAAAATCAGAGCAACCCCTTAAGTTTGCACTTTTATCATTTTATCATCCCTATCTGAATAACACAGTTTTAAAATAATGCAGATAATGTTACAGCACCTTGCTATGTTATTCAATATTTTCCAATCATATAAAAAATAATGTAAATAAAGAGGTCATAGGCCAATAAGAACTCGAGTCACAAGTGCTTTAAAAAAAATTTTGTTCTTAGCATACGAGAAGATACGGCTCAAAGCTCGAAACGTCCTTGTTATATTTCTTTCTTTGGAGAGAGGATCGTCTTTACAAGCCGGTCATTAAAAAAACGCACAACGTGTTATCGATTTTGCAATGAGCAAAAATATGATGGTTAGCTCAATATATTTCCCAAGAAAGAACATTCACAAAAATACACATGGCAATCTCCAAGCGAAATATACTGCAATCAAATAGACCATATTCTCATAGACAGAAGGGAAGCTTCCAGCATCCTCCAAGTAAGATCCTGCAGAGGTGCGAATTATGAATCGGACCACATCCTAGTTAAAGCTAGATTTAGATGTCGGCTGTCCGCTCAAGAAAAAAGAAGCAGCAAACTAAAGAAATTCGACGTTGATCGCTTCCAAGAAGTGACCGTATTGGAGAGATATCAGGCAACTCTAGCAGAAAGGATAGGTCCAAATATAAATAATAAAGATACAGTCGAGGGAAAATAGATTAAATTGAAGATGATACTGACAGATTATTATTATTGTTATTATTATTTATTAAAATCACTAGTACATAGAGATAATTATAATCTTAACACGCTATAACACGTATGAACATCAAAAAATGGATAAAAGTTTATATAAATCAAAATAAAAAAAAATTAAACTAAAAATTGGCTTAATATTAAGATACGTTACATAAGATAAAGAGAGAGAGAGAAAAGAAAAAAAAAGAAAGGAAGAAATGTTAAAGAGAAAAAACTAAAACTAATTTGATGGAAGATTATTGACTTGTAAGGTAATTAGATACAAGCTTCCTGAACACATTCATAGACCTCGCACTCTGAATGGCGTGTGGCAAATTGTTCCACATGCGAAGACAGTGAACAAAAAAGGACCTTTGCCCAACAAGGTGATGGACTCTGAGCGGGATAAAAAGTATTTTCCTAGTTGTACGACCGCGATGAAGAGCGATGACCGCGAGGTAGGACGGACGTTCAAAGCGCTGAAGTTTATAGATGAATAATACTGCCTTGAGGGAAAGGTATTGGTCGAACTTGCAACCCAGGATAGAAGAGCCGTAAGGGCTTATATGGTCAAATCTGCGGAGGTTATACACAAACCTGGTACAATCATTAAAGGCAACGTTAAGTTTGGCCCGGCATGATGCATCTGGGGACGGAAAGACTGAGCTAGCGTAAGTAAAGTGAGGCAGCACTAAGGATTTGATAAGCTTTGACCGCACACTTGCAGGCAGAATGGACGCGAACAGCCAGAGGCGGCGCAAATTACCGTATATTTTGGATAAAGTATGATCGGTTTGATCACAGCAGGTTAGTTGTGTATTCAGGTAAACACCTAGGTTCTTGACTCGTGGCTGGTAGGGTAAGGTTGTAAGCATAAGAGTAATAGGCGGTAAATACGAGGTGTCTAACTCACTCCTGTACATTGCGATGCATGTAGACTTGGCGGCATTTAGATGTAACTGATTTGTTAATGACCATTGATATACTCGTTCGAGGTCAGCATTGATGTTGTAGACACAGTTTTCCACTAACCCAAGGGGACTATATGAATAAAGCTGAACATCATCCGCATACATGTGGAGTTTGCAATCCTTGACAGAATTACAGATATCATTAATGTAGATGCTGAAAAGTAATGGCCCTAGAATGGAGCCTTGCGGCACCCCACATGTAATTGGTGATGGATCAGAGATAGAATCTTGAAACCATACCATTTGGGAACGATTACTTAAGTAATTCCGAATTAAGGAGATCGCTGAGGGGGAGAAACCCATATAGTTTGATAATTTAGTTTCGAGAAGCTTATGATTGACACTATCAAATGCCTTGCTGAAGTCGAGAAGCACCAGAAATGCAATTTTATCACCATCAAGAGCCATACGAAGGTCAGTAGTTACCTTTAGCAGCGCAGTTTCACAGCTACTGCTTTTCCGGAAGCCGGACTGTGTACTTGACAGCAAAGACCACATTTCACAGTGGGCTTGAATTTGCCATGACATTAATTTCTCAAGTACTTTGCCTAAGAAACATAGGGTACTGATGGGGCGATAATCAGAGGGGTTTTGCGGGGATTTGAATTTGGGTAAGGCAATTACTTTCGCTTTTTTCCATTGACTTGGAAAATATGATTTTGTGAGGCAGTTATTAAAAATGTGTGTAAGATAGGGGAAGATCACAGGAAAAATGCACTTAAGGAAGGTTGGCGGAAGATCATCAAGTCCAACAGAATCCGACTTTATGGAGTAAAAAGCTTTGTGAACTTCAGAGTAATCCACATTGCGAAAGCTGAAGTGCCTAAGATTGCCATCAATTATTCTCGAGCAGGAATTGTCACTGGTATTGTTGACAACCGTGGTAAAATAGTTGTTTAGTTCGTTTGCGGTGAGACTACTCTGGGCTGCACAGTCATCACCATGAATTCCAAGTTTCTTTACGTTAGCCCAAAATTTCTTCGAGGGTAGGGATGGACTGAGTTTAGCTGAAAAGAACTTCAGTTTAGCTTTGCGTATAGTCGAAGTGACTACATTCCTGACAGCTGTGTAAGCTCTACGGTTGGCTTCAGTTTTATTTCTCTTATATCTTCTAAACAAGTATTCTCTCTCAGATATAAGACGTTTTATTTGAGGGGAGAGCCAAGGTGAGGTAGAGGGAAGTATGCGTTTAACTTTGATTGGGGCAAACGACTCGAGAAGGTGCTTGCACAGAAGGCTAAAGTGTGCTACTTGGTCGTCAATGTCATGAAACCAGAAAACATTGTCCCAAGAAAGTACGGAACATTCATGCAACAGATCAGGAGTGTTAATGGCCTTATAATCACGGTAGGAAAGAGTTTTATTCTCACTGCTTTCAATTGCGAAGTTGAGGGAAAGATATAGAATGTCATGATCAAGATAACTTGGGGGGCTGATCTGATTGTGAAATAAGACATTCCCTCTATCCGACACGAAAAATATGTCCAGCAAGGATGGATTAGAGGTGTTACAGTACGTTGGAAGTTGATTGATTGGCTTCAGGTCAAAAGTTTTGAAAAAGGTTAGGAAATTATTGCGCAGAGAGCTGTATGATAGGATATTGACGTTAAAATCTCCTCCAACAATGATGCTATCATAATTGTGAGTTGCTTCGGAGAGCCACATTTCTAGTTCACTGGCTACAGGTAACGAGAATGTGCGAGGAGGACAGTAAACCACGGTCGCAAGGCATTTTCTAACACCACACACAATTTCAACGCTAAGGAATTCCAGAGCATTGGATATAGATTCTTTTACCTTGAAACAGCGGAGACCTTTTTTAACATAAACAGCGACGCCGCCACCAGGACGATCCTTCCGATCGTTTCTAAATAAACTGTACCCATCGATTGATACAGATATTGAAGGAACATGATCGCGAAGTGAAGCTTCGGACACTAACAAGACATGGATGTTGGACCCAAGAAAAATTTCGCGCAGTTCATCAATTTTATTACGTAGGCTTCTCGCATTGATGTGACAAAAATTTAATCCACGAGCCCTATTTTGAAATATGTTGAGCAAAGTTCTAATTTTGTTCATGTCAAAAAGGTAAGGTTTTACTACCTAGGTCGCCAGTGCGAGGTGACTGAAAGTATAAAGGATGCGCGATGTTTGAAAAATGAAATTCTAAGACCAAGCAATAATAATCCATCATTACAAAAAAGAAAACTGAAAAAGTATAAAAAATGAAAACGAAAAGAAAAGACAAAAGAATGGAAAAAAGAAAAATATAAAAAAAAGAAAAAAACCGTGACTACTAATCATTACAATAATTAAAAATAATTCTAAAGAAATTTTGAAAAATCAAGAGAAATAAAAACTAAAGAGAAAAAAAAAACAAAAATATAATAAAAATAAAAGTTGCCGACGCACGCTAGAGTTCCCGGTGATGAGTTGACTGCTCCAAAATCTTTGATGCTTCTCCCGAGCTAGGTTTGGCAGAAACAGCTTCATTGAGATCAAGGACAGACTTGAATATTTGAGGACGTTGATTTTTGTCCAGTTGAACGAAAATCCGGCCTTGGCGAGAGAACACTGCGGTGACGAGGTTTCTCAATTGCAGCTTTCTTGCCGAACGAAAAATGTCTTCGTTCTTTGGCGACAGGCTTTCGCTCAAACGAACAACGCTGTCAGATGTGAATCCCAGGTTCAGGGGCCGGTTCACGTAGCTCGAACGACGACAATCGTTCGAAACGAATTTGAATACGAAAAAATTTGTCTCGAAAAAATTGAGCGTTCACGTAGTTCGAAAGAAAATTTAAGGAAACCACATTACTAAAACACGATTTTCTTTACAAAAACCGCTGTAAAATTATACAATTTGTTGGCATCAACTTAATTAAATTTTTAAAAATAATTTACATATGTAATAACTTATAAAAGTCTACTTTTAAATTGGAAAATTAATCTTAATAAATACAAGTGTTCGATAACATAAGAGCTTTCGAGTCAACAAACGAAAATTTGCAATTTTTTCGAGCTACGTGAACGCGAAACGAAAAAAAATTTTCGTTGTCGAGTTACGTGAACCGGCCCCAGTTTATTTAGTCTGAGAGTGCCATGCTGCCGGGCTTTTCTCAGGAACTCCTGCTGCTCGTTGGCCGACGGGAACTTCACAATCAGTAGCGAGCTAGGAGCCGCAGCACTACTAGTCGAGGAGTTCTGGCGTTTTCGGTTCGGCCGGAACACATTCACGAAAGGTGACAGTACCTGCCCAATGGTGGAGGCGAGCGATTCCAAGATGTGCCTCTGGTTCTCGTTCTCGCATGTCGGGACGCCACGGATGACCACGTCCTGGAGTCGTAGCTGCCGGCGCAGATCCTCCACTTCGTTCGAAGGATGTCACGAAGGAAACTGTAGGTTACAAACGCACAGCCAGAGCCAGTGATTGATACGACGAGGAATGTAAAATAGCTATAAAAGCTATAGGAATTGAAATAGGAAAATATACATAGAGAGAGAGCAAGAAACAAAAGAAGGCACTATAGTTGCAGGCAGCGAAGATGTAAAGAAATTATGGGAGGATTTTTTTAGCGAGCTGCTGAACGCAAATGAGAGCATCAGACATATACCAGAACCCCGTCTACAACATAACGATGACACCAGAGAAACAAATGTACAAATGGAAGAAGCACAAAGTACCACACAATCCTTACGAAACAACAAATCTCCAGGAATTGATAACATCCCAGCAGAGTTCGCTCTCAACAGCTATATATGAATTACAATGCTGCATATGGAGGAATGAAAAAATACATGAAGATTGGGAACAAAGCATTATCTGCCCAATACACAAGAAAGGAGATAAATTCAACTGTGGAAACTATAAAGGCATATTTCTTTTGAGCACAGTATATAAAATAATGGCATAAATAATTAAGGCCAGACTGGATGGAATCTTATTCAGAAGCTGCAATAAGTGAATATCAAGCTGGATTCAGAAGAAATAGATCAACAATGGACCAACTTTTTTCAATAAGGCAAATCCTCTGAAGATGCTGGGAATTCAACATCGACGTGTATCAACTTTTCATCGACTTCAAACAAGCATATGACAGCATCGACAGGGAAAAAATGTATGCGACAATGCTGGACGATTGACGAAAATGACAGTGGAAAATACACGGTTTGCAGTCAGAATACAAGGAGAATTGACGGAGTCCTTCGAAGTCAAGCAAAGCTTAAAGCAGGGCGATGGGCTGGCATCCATGTTATTTATTCTCTGCCTAGAAGGAGTAATTCGCAAATATTCACGGAATTAGAAGAGGAAGATGGCTGCAAATAAATGCAGACAAGAGTAAGATTCTAATTCAGTCAAGGGTGGAAAGAAGAAGAAGAAACAACAACACCACCGGGGGGGGGGGGGGGGGGAGTATAACTTCAAACGGGTAAACGAATTTAACTACCTGGGTTCCACAGTCAAGTCAGTGATGAAACAGAAACAGAACATACTTCTCACTACTGCCAGTAATGAAATCCAGAGACATCCACATAAAAGCCAAAATAAGAGTCTACAAAATCATCATACGTACAGTTAGCTACGTATGGACGCGAAGCATGGAGTATCTCCCAGAAATCCGCAGACAAGATGGATATATTCGAGAGGAAGGTTCTCCGAAGGATATAGGGCGTAATCAATGAAGATAATGCCCCAATACGCTACAATCACGAATTGTACGATCTATACAAAGAGTGTAAACATGCCAAGCTACTGCGTTTACTTGGGCCGGTCATGTCCAATAAATGTATGACTCAAGGATATAAAAAAAGTCCTGTACCTACTACCAGATGACAAAAGACCATTTGGCAAACTACGGTCAAGATGGAAAGACAAAGTTAAGGCTGATGCAGCAAAACTTCTCAACACAAGAAACTGAAGACCAGCTGCGGAGCAGAGAAACGTCTGGAGGAAAAATGAAGGCCAAGGCTCAAATTGGGCTGTAGAGCCATCGAAGAAGAAGAACTACCAAATATGGCCAATTTAGCCTAAATCCTTCTCCAAGGTCTAATCTATCTCTATAACGAACTTTATCAGAGTCGGTTCAGCGGATTTTCGAATTTATAATATAAGTAAGGATTACAATATAGTAAAATTTAAAAAATTACAATTGCAAAAACGTATAACTTTTCCCGCCTGCATTCTACTTTGTACTGTGCAATTTTTTTTCCATTTGTACAATATAAGAATCGCAAATAAAGGTGTAAACTGTTTTCACGTTTTCACTACACTGAACCAGAATTGACCCCTGGAGGAGTTTGAACGGGAAACGAAGGCGGACATTGCACGATCCGATCGGGTTATCACTTGTTCTGCAGTTCTACATATCAGAATGGTACTTGAGCAGGATTTTTCGTCACGGCCAAGTGAATTTTGGAAGAGAGCGGGTGAAACATAGACATTTTCAACCAAAAATTTTGAAGTAAAAACTACCACGTCCGAAATGTGCTTCTCTACCCTTTGCATCTTCCCTATCAGCAGGGCCGGCGCCTGCGGTTTTTGCGCCCGGTGCACTATGTCATATTGCGCCCTATAAGCCGTTTATTTTTGAACGCAGTGAAGGGCAATGGAAAAAGACACATTCATTCGATGGATGGGAAAAATAATTTTCATAATGCTTATAACATAAAAAACGACTATATAAGAAATTTCACAGGGTTCAACATCCAACTAACAAAAATAGGAGAGGACGATGGGGTGGGCAGACTTTTTGAACCTCTGAATCCAACTTTCTGACAGCTGAGTGATTGTTGATGGTTTTTGTCTCCATTTTGATAGGAAGTGAAAAGGAATGACAGAAGGGAGAATTAAGATTGAAAACAACAACAACCCAAAGCATTCTAACATAAGGTTCGTTGGAAAGATTGGTTAAAGTTCGCATCAAATGCTCATCACATCGTGTAGAGCCGTCTTCAGACAGTAAAGGAACAAACAAAAAAGAGCAATTAAAGAGGGATTCAAGCCACAAGGAATTTTGTTCCGCTGATTCATTTAACAATTCTAACAGAATTTAAAAGTGTAGCAACAGCGCCATGAAGTTTATATCGATCACGATAAACAGCAATGCACAATACAGAGCCATCGGAACATTTTTTCCTTTGGCCCATTTTACACGATGAAACACGAAACAAAAAGTTTCCTTCAAGCTTGCTCAGTTTGAAGAGAAGGAGTGAGAGAGGACCTGAATCAGGACGTGTTTCTGCAAGCCCTCTCTCATCCCTCTCCTTTAAACCGAGCAAGCTTGCAGGAAACTTTTTGTTTCGTGTTTCATCGTGTAAAATGAGGATTTGTGCGAGTGGATCTGTTGCTTTTTACAGAATTTTTAAAAAGTGCTCTAAATAAATGAGAGATTTTGCTCTAACTTGGGTGATTTTTTCCCGAATTTTTGCTGCTGATTCTCCAAGGCGAAGGTCTATTCCTTCACTTTTTGAATAAAATCTCGAGTAACATTTCTTGATTTCTTGGTCGCATGCCAACAGTTACACAGGGGGACTAACACGCTGCTTTGTGCTCCGTGCCGAAACTGTGCTAAATACTGCTGGAAGCTCGACTACACCCTCCACGTGGGGCGACTGGAAACAGACTCCTGGCATGGTCATGTCTCTACCAGGAGTGCTGGCAAATGGTAGTCGGGCGGAGAGAAGAACACTCTTTAAAAAATCACCCCAGTCTAAGGTGAAACAGGATATGCCGAGAGACTCGTGGCCAAGGGGGTGCTTGGTCTCTAATATCCGAACTCTGGATACCTGGCGTCCTCCAGTTTCAATTAGCCTTCCCATAGTACACGGGCTCGCTATGGGTGACCTACTTTCCCGAATACTCGTGGGATCATACATGGACTCAAAAAATAAAAAGTATGAGCTCGATGCAGCTCCGACAGCATCATCCTCGTCAATTTTGACGATGGCCTCATCTCAAGTGTCTTTAGGGACACAAGAGATAGCAATTGCCTCAACTAGCGGAGCCATTGGGCACGCTAGCTGTGAATCAATTGCTTTAACGAGCGGAGCCATTGGGCACGCAAGTTTAAAACCTTCAACCTCGACCGGTGGAGCCATTGGGCACACCGGTTCTACAGACGGGTCGTCAGTCGCTGAAGATGAGTCTTTAGACGCAGAATCCGTCTGCAGCGCAGACTCGGTCAGTGTGTGTTCGGTCATTTCCGGAGCAACCACCATTGGCCGAGACTTAGATAAGATAGAGCTTGACAAACCCAGGTTTGTCAAACTCTCCAACCGCCAGAAGAAATGCTTCCAAGAAGCACTGGCAAAAGGCCTCTCCAGGGATACGGCCCTGGAAAAAGCTTTATCAAAGCCCTCCAAAAAAACTGAGCTGAAGAGAGTTCGCTCAGAGGAGGAAACTCCGGAACGTCCGGAACAGAAGAGGACCAAGACGGCCAAGGGGCCCACTCGTCCCACCTTTAGCCAGGTGGTAAGCAGTGTCAAGCTTGGCCTCATCTCGACAGACATGGTCAACTGCCCCCTGACACCTGAGCAAATGGCACAGTTGCAGGAGGCGATCATTGACGTCGTTATTGAAAAAGCGGGCGGTCAAGTCAAGCCGTCTTTCGAGGGGAGCTTCGCAAGAAGAGGCTGGCTGCTGCTGGTCTGCTCAAACCCTAATACAGCAGATTGGGTGAGGAGTAACGTCTCCTTCATTAAGAGCAAAAGTGCTCTTGATATCACTCTGGTGGAAGAGGGTAATTTCTCTCAAACCCACATCATTCGTGGCTATTTCCCCCAGAGTGGTACCTTAAGCAACGAGAAAGTGCTGGCTACTATCGCTGCACAAAACTCGGTTCCCGCTGACAAGTGGAAAGTGGTCCAGAGGCGGGTAAATGAAAACACACTTCACTTGGTCATGGTAGTGGATACCGCTTCCATGACTAAGTTAATTAGTCTTAAAGGGAAAATCGCCTATCGGTTTTCTCATACCAGACTAATTCTCAAGGACAAAGATCCTTCGAAGAAGCAGCCACAAGGGCAGGGTTCGTCTTGTGACACTCAGACCACAGGGTCTGAATTAGCACCCCCAAATGCTTCTGCTGTCACCGAGGACTGCAGTAATGCCGAGGCCATAGGGCCATCTGACGGCGGAGCTGCTCTCACAACGACTCCAGGTCCATCTGGCGGTGTTCCAAATCCGGCCCCCGCATCTGCAGCATGCGCCAGGGAGCCTGTAGCAGAGCAAACTGCTGGGCGAACAAAGAACACACCTGCCGAACCTGGAGTCGGAGCACGGGGCAAATCATCACCCCCCAAGGGCAAAAACGGTAGGACAAAGGGTCCTAGACAAGCCAAGAAGACCGGGCTTGTCAAACGCTCCTTGGAGAAAAAATGAGCGCCATAAGGGCACTCCAAGCAAACTTGCACCATGCGAAAGGGGCATCCTCCACCCTGTGCAAGACTTACGCGGAGAGGCACCTTACCCTTGCTCTCATTCAGGAGCCTTGGGTAACCGATGGTAAAGTCAGAGGACTTACCACTGGCTCAAGTAAACTAGTATATGATCGGAGATGCGGGGCGCCTCGCGCTGCCCTTTTAATTGACAATCGTGTCACTCATCTCTCCATTACTAACTTTATTTCCAGAGATCTAGTGGCGATCTCGGTTGCGGTTCCCACCGCCAACGGATTCCAAGAAATCGTTCTTGCGTCCGCTTACTTTCCGGGGGATGTAGCAATAGTGCCACCCCAGGAGGTTCAAGATCTCATTGAGTTCTGTCGCAAGACGAACCGGCAATTCGTCATCGGCTGTGATGCAAATGCTCACCACTCCATCTGGGGGAGTACCGATGTAAACCAAAGGGGTGAGTGTCTTCTAGAATTTCTTGTTATGAATAACATAGATATTGCAAATAGAGGATGCAAACCCACTTTTATCACTGCTAGTAGAAAGGAGGTGCTGGACCTCACCTTCACGAGCAGGCTTTTATCCGACAGGATTGAAAACTGGCGTGTTCTGGACGAGGCCTCACTGTCCGATCATCTGCACATTAGATTTGACATTGTGGGCCTTCCACATATCCGCGCCTCCTCTTTGGTTCCTAAGAAAACCAACTGGTCTAAGTTTCAGGGGCTTGTGGCCTCGAAATCAGACCAGCTTGCGGCTTCTATCAGCTCAGTGTATGAACTGGAGAATGCGGCCACGCAGCTTACTGATGTGCTGATCTCTTCCTACCATGACAGCAACACTGTTTCTTCCTTTCAGTCGTCGCGAAAAGTGCCCTGGTGGAATGACAGGTTAGCTGCAATGCGTAGAAATGTTAGGAGATTGTTCAATAGGGCAAAACATACCGGGCATTGGGATGAATATAGGTTCACCCTAACAGCCTACAACAAGGAGTTGAGACGTTCCAAAAGGATTGCCTGGCGGAAACACTGTGAGAGCATTCAGACTCTACCAGAGGCGACTAGACTCCAAAAGCTACTTTCTAAAGACTCCTTCAACGGAGTGGGCCTTCTCAAAAAGGAGGATGGCTCCTACACCTCTAACCATGAGGAAACCTTAAGGTACCTGCTCAGAGAGCACTTTCCAGGGTCAATCCTTCAGACCGCTTATCCATTGGATGCTGGGTGTAGTCATAGGACTATCCCAGACCGCTATTCCCGCAGTCTTTCAGGGAATATCTTCGACCGTGACAAGGTTAAATGGGCAGTGGCCTCTTTTCAACCTTATAAGTCCCCCGGAGGAGACGGAATTTTTCCGGCACTTCTTCAGAAGGGCCTTGACCTGATCATCAACAACCTGGTCTGTCTCTTTAGAGCCAGCTTCAATTGGGGATACATTCCAACCATCTGGAGGAAAGTCGTGGTGGTTTTTATCCCGAAACAGGGAAACAGACCCCTCGAGCTGCCTAAATCGTACAGACCTATCAGCTTAACCTCTTTTCTTTTGAAAACAATGGAAAGGCTGCTAGACCTTCATATTAGGTGCAAACTGGAGCTCACTCTCCCTCTTCATAGCTCCCAGTTCGCTTACTCAAAGGGTAAATCAACAGAGGTTGCTTTACACCACCTGGTCAGTAAAATCGAAAAAGCCTTCCTCGCTAAGGAAACTGCTTTATGTGCGTTCCTTGACATCGAAGGTGCTTTCGATAACACTGACTATGATTCTATCTCTAGAGCACTGGCTCTCAGAAATCTGGATCCTCACACGATTGAGTGGATAAATGCCATGCTTGCAGATCGTGACATTTCTTCTACCCTAGGTGTCTCCACCATTAGTGTTAAGGCTATTAAGGGTTGCCCTCAAGGTGGAGTCTTATCCCCGTTACTCTGGTCACTAGTTGTGGATGAACTCTTGATCAAACTATCTGAATCTGGTTTCGATGTCATCGGTTATGCAGATGATCTTGCCATCATTGTCTCTGGGAAGTTTGACTTGACCATTACAGAGGTCATGAGAACGGCACTGCGAGAAGTTCAAAGATGGTGTACCAAGGAGGGTCTGTCAATCAACCCAAATAAGGCTGTCCTGGTACCTTTTTCCAAACGCTACAAAGTGGACCTAGGTCCTATCTGTATCCAGGATACCACAGTTGAGTATTCAGACTCAGTCAAATATTTGGGAGTAATTTTAGATAAGAGGCTGAACTGGAACGCTCAACTTGACTACGTCATCAGCAAAGCCACAAGGGCCATATGGGCCTGCAAAAGGCTTCTGGGTAAGACATGGGGTCTTACACCACAAATGATGTACTGGATGTACAATACGATCGTTAAACCTGTTGTCACCTATGCTGCTATAGTTTGGTGGCCCAAGACTAAACAGGTTACGTCGATCCTCAAGTGCAGCAAGCTGCAACGGCTTGCCTGCCTCTCCATTACCGGAGCTATGCGGACCTGTCCCACAGCTGCAATGGAAGCAATCATTGGATTGACCCCTTTGCATCTCTTCATATGGAAATCCGCTGCCATAAGTGCCTTGAGACTTCAGATCTCATCCAACTGGCCCCATACGGTCAAAGGACACATGGATATCCTTAAAAATATCCCAAGCATTTCCATCTGCCGCGTATCCGACCATATGGTTAGTCAACTGCGGTTCCAAAGGAAATTCAAAACAATTATCCCGGATCGCTCTGAGTGGGAGGAAATTATTCTTCCTAGGGATCCAAACCATCTCCACTGGTTTACTGACGGGTCAAAGATGGAACATGGTACAGGGGCTGGTGTCGCAGGACCCAACTCCAAGGTCTCGATTGCAATGGGTAAGTGGCCCTCTGTTTTCCAGACTGAAGTACATGCCATTGCGACCTGCGCTAGGCTCAACCTTGAGAAAGGTCTGAAAGGCGCCAACATTAAAATCTTTTCTGACAGCCAAGCTGCCATCAAGGCACTCTCAACGTGGAAGTTTTCTTCCAAAATAGTAGCAGGGTGTTTTGACGTACTCCAGAGCCTGACCAGAAGAAACGAGGTCTCGCTCTGCTGGGTCCCCGGACACTGGGGTATCGAGGGAAATGAGGCTGCAGACAGCCTCGCGAGGGAGGGATCTGAGACGTTGTTCCAGGGCCCAGAACCCTTCTGTGGCATCTCTTGGTCCACCTCCAAGTCTTTGATAGAAGAGTGGATTAAGAAAATAAACCTAGCCTATTGGGAGTCAGTCCCAGGTCTTAGACAGGCTAAAGATCTTATAAGACCCTTTGCCTTAAGGGGCACTATTACTCTAAACAGAGCGGACCTAAGGCTGCTGGTGGGCTATCTCACTGGCCATGTAGGACTGCGGTACCACCTCCACAACCTAGGTCTGTCTCAAGAGACAGAATGCCGACTCTGCTTGGAAGGCGACGAGACTTCCTTCTTTCTTTGTGAATGTCCTGCTCTGATCTGGCTTAGAAGAAGAACGTTCATCAGAGAGTTCTTGAGCCCTGCCCAAGTCCGGTCTTCATCAATTAAAGACCTTCTTGCCTTCATTCGGAAGGCCGATAGTCTGTTCCGCTAGTGGGGTACGTAACACAATAGGCCTAACTTGGCCGCAGTGTTCACCACATGGGTTGCCCCCTCACTCCTTATAATAATATAATTCTTGAGTAAACTTTAATGAAAGTCTCGAAGCTAAAATCTCTGGAAACTTCCTTCATTCACGAACAGAAGTGAAATTTCCCCGGTTTTTCTTGCATGAGAAAGTACAGAGATAGAAATTGGGTAAATTTGTGAAATTTCTTGCAACCGTAAGAATACTTTTAAATTATTTTTGAAAGGTTTCATTATTTTTTAAATCTTAATTTCTGAAATTGCGCCCCCGGAAAATTGCGCCCGGTGCAAGTGCACCATTCACACCTATGAAAGCGCCGCCCCTGCCTATCAGTAAACACACAAATTAATATCTTCTAGTAAAGAAAGAAAGTTATTCATGGAGAAAGAATACCCAGCACAGCAATAGTTGAAAGCTTAATTCTGTATGCTTGCCGTGTGATCCTTGAAGGATCTATCCTTCTGCTTCTTCCTTCGTTATTCTATTTCTTAAAATTTTTTTTTATAATTATTATGTACAGATATCTAACATTATGGCTGCCTCAACCTCTGCAGTAGCAGACAGGAAACTGATAAATCGAGATAAGCAGAGGATCAGATAAGGAATCGAGATCAGCTCCTTTCAATTAATTGTGTTTCCATTAATAATAATTTTTATAATTTGCTTAATTGGCCAAACGCAATGGGTGTTGAAGATTGGCCTTTACCACCATTTACCCGTAAAGAAGTAATAGACTGATAGAAGTTACAATAAATATACAATAGTTCTAGGTATCTATCTGTCGTGCTATAGAATGGTTACTTGTACGAGTATATCCATCTCATAGAGACATCAATCTTAAGGCACATGACAAACAAAAATAACCGAAAAATACAACAACAACACTAACAATAAAATATTAAACAAAACCCCCAAACCCAATTTTAGCGCAATAACGAAATTGACTGTTTTAGTATATCCATGACCTTTTAAAACTTTTCCCATCATTTATCTTCAAATGGGTTTCAATCGAGTTTTAGTTTTCTATTAAATTTGAAAAATTGAAACACCATAAAAAAAAATTGTTTCAATTTTAAAAGCACTTGACACTGAAAATGTTCATGCTCGCTCGGCTCCCATTGAGCCAAATTACACGACCTATCACTTTCCCAGACTCACTTTCCAATCACTTCCAATAAACCGGTTTTTTAGAGAAGGGGGCGCAGGGAAGTGCATGTGTTGGTCTCACTTGTGAATCCAAGAAAAATTTCGGTCTCACAGCAAATTACACTAACACAAGTATAACTTTCTTCGCTGGGACTGCGATAATTATAAGAATTTTTGTTGTTTTGTGCACAACCACATAGACAATAGAATTGTTACACGGAAAAGAGGCAGAAATTTAAATGCACCGTGTAATACTCAAATTTTACACAGACAGGTTTGACGTGAGTCCCAAGTGAATGGCCGTGTAATTTCACTCATAAGGACACAACAAATTATTATTTGTTGTGTGCAAAGGATCAAGATGAATCTACACAATGAAAACGGAACCATTTATTTTGTTATTATATGCTCATGTATAGAGGGCTGAGTCTAGCATAGTCCTGGTAAGGATATAAAAAAAACGCATACCTTTTCATTCTTGTGGATAATATGGAAAAGGCGATTTATTTTCTTGTCCAGCCATATGCTAGGGAAATTCTTTAATATTGACGTCATTGATAATGTGGATTTTTTGTGGAATGTATAGTAGGTATTTTGTTAGCAATAAATAAAAGTGTTTTAAAGTGTTTAATGTTTTATTTATTTGTTGCATTGGGTGGTTTAGTGTGGCTATATGTTTGTAGGTAGAAAGCGATAAAGCGATAGGATTTTAATTGACGGGTCTTGGTCTATGGCAAGGGCTAATTCAACACTTGAGTATTGTGTTATGTTTTATACATATAGGTTCTCCTTCTTGAAAGTACTGTGTATATAGTAGTGTTTTTCCTTTTCCTTTTTCAAACCACCCTTTACCGCTCCGCCAGAGATAAGTATAAAATTTGGCAAAATAATCTGTAAAAGTGTTTGTCGCACGTGTTTGCCACCAAATATACAATACGTAAAGAAATCAGTGTAAAATGTTTAACGCATGCCTAGACGAAATGCGGTGGCATTTAGAAAAAGTCAACTATATCGCTTCCAAGCAAGCACAAAAATATCGCTTTCAATCCCCCCTTTTAATTCCAAGCTAGCATACAAACACCCTGTTAGAATGCTTCCATAAAAAAGCTATGTCGGAAAGTACGACGACTGAAACGGCGGTCTGAAGTCCAGGAGGGTTTGTATTTTTTGTTGGAATATACGATGGTATTTGTTTATAAAAAAACATACCCCCTACAATTATAAATTACACATATACAGAAATGTTTTGGGGCTTTTGATGACGTCAAGGAGCGGCATCCTTTATTTTGCGCAATGGATACCGGACCAGCTAAAAAATAAAATAAAAACATAAAATAAAAAAATAAAAGAACTTGACGATGTAAATACCAAAGCGGGGCTCTTATGCTGATAGGGGAGTATTTTTCTTTTGAGGGGGGAGCAAAAATTCATTATTAAACTGGGGATGTTTTGAAATGTGCGACGTGTGCAAATCTTAATGTCGTAGTAGGGTGTTATTCTTTATTACAAGGCAACTTGGTAGGAAAAATATCAACGAGATTTCTCTTGTACCATATGGAACAAAACAGCTGTTTGTTTCCGGAAATATATAAAGATTTTTATTTTACCGCTGTGTGTGAATGAAGGCTTTAAATTAAACTACTTTAATTTTGTTTTTTCAATTTTCTGTTTTGTTTTGAAAATAAAAAAAAAAATAGAAAAAATGTGATTGTATATATTTTTTATGCTTTTAGTAATATAGTATTTAATTAATGGGGGTGCAATCTGGTTTGGTATTTTATGGGTGTTTTCCACAACAAGGAAAAGTTGCCAGTGAAACGATTTGTCGTCATATTTTGTGTTTTTAAGTAGATGAAAGCTATTTTCACCCTTTTAAGTGTCTATATATCAAATCTTTAGTAGGTCATATAAAAGCCATTTACATGCAGATTCATTTGTATTTTGTTACGTAATTAATTTGTTTACTGTTAATAAACTGATATTTAGCAGATTCGTACGTGTATTATTGAATTCATTTGTTGGATGAAGAGGTATCGTTAAACAATAGTAGATGGGTGAGACTTAGTATAAATTCTGCTAAAACGATTCTTACTCTTCAAAAGTGATTCTTCTTTCTAGATCCATTCTGATTGGATTAATGTTGTTAAGAATTACAAACAATTATTTCATCCTTTTTTGTGCATTTTGTGCGGTTTTTTCTGAAGTCGGTTTTTAAAATTTTTTTTTTAAAGATATTAGATCTATTCGATAAGTGGAGCAGGGTGATAGTTCACGGCTCAAGGTATTGACTCAATTCCTCGTCATTGTTAAGCCAAAGAACGGATCAAAGTGTACCGGGAATTGAGTCAATGCATTGAGCCATGAATACATCACCCTTGCTGATTGTTTCTGTTGCTGGTTGAGCTAGATCAGTCGCCGGACAGTTCTTTATTTAATTCCTTTAAATCTCGGCGAGACACGATGAACTTAGGTCCAAGAAATGACAATGCGATTATTTGTTTTCGGAATAACCAATAATAGGCTATTGATTATGTCATATAGAAAGGAACTAAGACGTTCACGGGGTTTTATTTCAGGAATCGTTCAATGGGTCGTTTAAGAAGAAAAAACCGCCGTAAAAGCCTAGCCAAGGCAGCATTTTCAGCCTACGATAAAGCCAGTGTCATAACGCTATAAATTAGAGGGTGGAAATTGTTTTTGCAATGTATCTCGCAAACGAAGCAAAATATCGATATACTTTATTATTATATGAAATTTATGTAGAGAATTAAATTGGAAATGGTTCGTTTAAAAAATTTTGAAAAAAAATTTTATGTCAAAAATGTTGAAACAAAAAGAAAAAAAAGCCAAAGTTTCGAGGTTTTTTGTTTTTGGATTTTTTGCCTATATCTTTTTTTTGTGAGACCGTTGAATTGTGATTGGGAATGTAAATGAGCGGGTGATTAGGGTTTTTAAATGAACGGAGTGACACTTTTCTTTTCTAATGTACTTTCGTGGTGGGATTTGAAATCTCACTGTCCATGGAAAAAGCGATTTTGAGATTCCCAGTTGTTTTGGCGCACGCCACACTATTGGCTTATAGGTGCAGCGAAGCGCACCTAGTTTCAGCTACTTTGAGGAAAAAATTTGATTACTTCTGGCTACAAGGATCTATTTAAAAAAACAAGAGGTAGAAGTTCATGCCAGGAATTTAGTTCTGCGTTGGTACAACTTAAGGCACAAACAGATTGGCCCAGCGTGAGTGACGACGGCGGCCTGCGGTAGAGTTCCCCATAGATTTAATTTTTCGCCCCACCTGCTGTTTGTGTTAGTACATATGGTGAGCGAGGATTTTAAATCCCGTCGGCGCCACCACCACCCACGGCCCTTCCTTTTACCGGGACTATTCACACCTTTACAAGCTCTGCTTAGCTTGGTTCAGCTATATCTAGAAGTATCGAATCAACACTGCGATAATGCTGATAACAGAAAGCTATCTATCGATGGTCTTCTTCTTTAATGTTGCTCAAGGAATTATGGAAGCTTTCGGATTGCATGCAGTGGAAGAACTCATATCCTTTCCTGAATATACAAAACAATCTATCCTGAGTCTTCCATAAGATATCGTAGTGTGGACTCGTATGGTACATGGGTTATAATTCCAAACGTCTGGATTTCGATTCCACGCAGTAACTTGGTCCTTCCTCCTTTCACTTATCCTACTTAGATAACATCCTTTATTTCTTATCTTTCCTCTTTATAGTAATTCCCTACCCTCTCTACTAGCATCACCTATACGCAAAAAAGGCAAGGAAGTCATTTCCTGTTTCATCTTTGAAGTTTGCAGTTCTGTTGCGGCAGTACGGAGTGGGAAGGGTTTAAGCCGCATATTTGCTGTGGAAGGTTCTTCATTCTTTTCGCTACTATATTTCTGACTCTAAAGTTTACTGTTCGACATTGCACTGAAGATATGACAGTCAAGAGCACAAAGCAGCATACTTACCTATAGTTCTAGTTCTTCTTATAATGAGAAAAAATTAATAGGCGGATATCTTGGTCAGACTTGTATATTCTGGAACCGCATATTCTGGCACTCGTCAGTTTATGGAATGGTCCACCGAACTCCTGATGACACACCCAAGCGCTGGGGGTGCACCTCTGGCATACTCAACTCCAGACGGTTTCTTCCTGTGTGATATCTTTTGTAGGAAGCTGTAGAGACACTAGCGGGCTAGATTACCGAACGCTATGTCTTAAATGTCCATTTGTGGGAGATCGAAAGAGGGGAGGATTTCACTTATAGGTTCTCCTTTATCTAACACTGTTCAGCAAAAAGCGAGAAGGCAGACTGCTGAGTTGTAAAGAGTGCTATAGATCCCTGTACTGGTCGAGGTACTTATAGACCTGGTACTTTATTAAGAATTATTTATTATTTTAATTAACTCAAGCTTAGAGAGTAGAATATTCAGTAACTTGGTAACATTGAGAGCGTTTGCGTCGTTGATATGGAATCTATTGCGAAAATGTGGAAGAATGGTAAGGTCCGACGAAGTGACTCCAGTTAAAACCATTTAGTGAAGTAATTAATTAAGTTTGATTTTCGGGAGTTTTTATAAAAACTGAGTAAAAACGCTGCCTTTTAGAGTTGAGCTGGACTTACACAGTACAAGCAGTACATTTGTCCGTTACACGATGGTAAATTGTACTAAGGCCTTAATTTTTTGAAATGCCCCGGTTAAAAAAAATGTCCTATTGATATATGAACGCGTATCGAGATAAATGAAGCGAGGTAAGATTGTACATACCAACTGGAGAGATATTTCATACTTCTTTTGAGGCAGGCATTTTGAACTTGAAATGAGGCGGGGCGAGATTGTAAATATGTACTGGAAATAAATTTCTTCTTCCTTTAAGGCAACAAAATTTCCACCTTAAATTAGGCGATGTAAGATTGTAAAATATAAATATGCATTGTGGAATCATAGGTTTCTTCTTACTTAGTCTGAGGCGGTTTAATGTATATATCAGAATCAATGTCTTAAAAAAGCTTTTCATTGGTACATATATTTATTTTCTTTCTTCCTTCAATTTGCTGGTTTTTGTAATTTTTGAAGGTATTACAATGGCACCTCGCTTTATTTGAAGTATGATATTGTACTGGCTCAAAAGAAAAAAAGAGGCACCTCTTACAAACTCATTTTGTAATCGAGTCATACCAAACACTACCGTCTTTAAGATATTGTATAGAATTTGTCCTGTTTTGTAATCACTATGGTTTTGTAGGTATAATATTTTTGGAAAATGTCCTGGTAACGGAATATACAGTGTTCAGTTCCTCTGACCGGTTCGTAAATGAATTGTGGCTTTCTTTTCAATATACATTATGTGTATTTCATCTGCTTTCTCCTCGTTTAAAACGGTGTTTATAATAAAGTAAATAGATTTCAAATCTTAAGTTTTTCTAGTTAGGCTGTAGCTTTGCCAGCACCAATTTTGCGGTTAGTTCTCACATTCCAATTTTTACAAAAAGCTTCAGGATCATTCTGAAATATCTTAAGAGCAATTTGAATATATTAAAAAAGGATACCCGATTGAAAACCTGTGCAAAATACTAATTTCGATGATGATTTAAAAATAATGGGTCATTACGCTCCATAGTCCTTTATTTTCTGTCCTAATTTATATCCTCATTTCGAAGGAGTTTTTACAACTTCCCAACGTTAAATGCCCTTAAAAGAATACTTCATTTTATCAGCCATTGTGCCATACCTCCCTACAAAATACCATCTTGAGTGGGTTGGTAAAAGTTTGATAACACCGGCATGTATCTACACTTTCGACAATATGTTACACAAGCACATGAAGTATTAGCTGTGATAAGCGTTTAACAGAGCCCCCAAAAGCATGACTGGAAGAAAGCTCGTTTTTATCGTAGCCCCCCCGCCTGGAAATGGAGCTTTGGATCGAAGTTGGTGGTGGAGTCCTCAAAGAGCTCTACACGACGATGACAGGAAAGAGTCGACATTTCAAGTCGAACCAGTGAAATCGTCCTTTCATTTTGGTTTTTAATAACAAAGCTTGGCTGGCCAAGCACCTTGATATTTCTGTAAATTTTAAGTTATTAAAAAAAACGAACAAAAACGACATTTTCGAAAAATAAATAAAATAATTTTGTGGGTAAGAATCTCGAGTGAAGTGCACCAAATTACCACGAAAATTAGTGTTTAAATTTCGATCAGGGAATATATAAAGTAAAAGCAAAAGTGTTGGTTGATACGATTGTCGTGCGAAAGAGGAAAAATCGTTAATCAAAGTTATAAATAAAGAAAATATATAGCTGTGGTTAAAAGTAAAGTTCAAGAACGAATTATTCTTAATTGGACCGGGAATAATATATAGATTGTGGTAGTGCAATGCCATTGACATGGTTCACCCTTTTGGGGCTAATTTATTCGGCTGGTTTAGTTGTTCTATCGACAGCCTCTACTGGTGGTGATGTCTTTACCAGCTCGTTTCTAGTTAGATTCCATAGGAGTGTGGAAAATGATTTGGCGCATAAAATAGCTACTAAATATGGCTTCGACAATCTTGGACCTGTAAGTTTATATTTATTTAAATGTTATAAAAGATTTTTTTATATTTTATTCTGGGTTAAGTAGTACGGCGTCTTTGGACTGCGTGTCAAATTACGCCGACGGCGGATGACGTAGGCAACACAGTGTTCAACTTTATTTTTAGTACCAAGACAGGGAGCTTTCCTGTGGATTCCTTGGCAAACAGGACTTCTTTCCCGGGTTATTTTGCATTTTGTTATTTTGATTGGCTTGTTTTGTATGTATGTGTTTGTATTCCGGGTGTTTTTATGGCTATTGATGAAAGAAATATATTTTTTCATATTACCATATTGTCGATTTGCGCTAAAATTATGATTAATATTTATTACCTCAATTGCAAATTAAAACAACAATAGAAATATTTGCCAATATAGGTTATACCCAAGAAGAGTACATTGTATAAGTCCTCTTACTACCATACTTGTATATTACAAAATATTGAATGACCGGCCGGCGGCCCTCTCTCTCAATGGTTGCATACACATTTCCTTTTATATGTTTCGAATTTGTTCAGTAATTCCTAAATGAAATAAACAAGTATGATTAAAAAATATTAGTTTCTTCATTATGACGAATTTTGCAATTTCTATAACAAGTAGTTCCATGGTCTACTAAGAAGACACAATTGGCCATCTTATGTTACTTGTGCCAGCTAACACAGCTGTTGAATGAGTAGTTTAAATGAAATTTTGGTCCAACCACTAATAAGTCTATGCTGAATAAGTTGAATCTCTGCATCAGGTGTGCAGTACTTATACCTGTTCATGAATACGCATTGAAAAAATAAAAAAAGTGTGAACTCTTTCCTCTGCACCAACATCAACTTTCCTAATCAAAGAAAACATTCGATTTAAATTATTCCTTTATTTCCATTACATCTACACCAATCGATATTTTAATTATAGCTTTTAAAAAAATGTTGACTCTTCTTCAATTAGAATTAAATGGTTTCGTTGACTACGCGGCACATTTAATTAAGGAATTTTTGTTTTGATCTTGAAAAGGAATCCAGTAAAAGGCGAGATAGAAATAAAATTAATTTAACAGCGACGGGAAGGATGTTATTGTCATAATAAGAATAAAGTCCTATTTTTAGTCTATTAAAATTTAAGTGGTATGGTAAAAATTTATTTCTTGGCAATTGGTCAATTAATTAAGTTAACTTAAATGTGTTAATGAAGTTACTTTAGGATGTAGATTATTTGTTTTCAAACTAAGAAACTTCAAACTACTTAGGTAAAAAAGAATATGCCCAATTTTTTATTGAAGTCTTTTACAATTAATATATCCAAAACTGGTTTTCCATCAATCCTTCTAATACAAAATGTATTCTAACATATTTCACTAACTTAATAATCTTTATATTTTGTATTATATGCATTCACTCAGGTTGCTCAAAAACCACCTTATTTGAAATTCAATGTTTAAGTTTAGATGATTCAATCTCATCAATAGACAATATATAAATATTAATAAATAAATAAATAAATAAATACTGTGTCGAAGAAGATTTCTCTATTTATTGATTTAGCGCCTTCTTGATGCCGTATAGGTATAGCCTACATTATTTTTTGTGCTAGATCTACCATTATAGAAAATATTCGAACAAGAGCTTATTGAATTGTGCCTGTGGAAACGCCCAGTATTTTTATGGCGAATACCTTATGTTACACTGTATTTTAAATAAAACTTGCTGGAGCCCGGTGCGCCTCGCTGCCACCATCTTAGCAAAATAAAAGAAGTTGTAAATTTTTTTGGAGAATGAAGATATCCCATCCACATAAGCGCCAAGTGACTCAGGTGGATCTATAGCCATTGGAACCGCATATTCCGGGGGCTTCTTTTGAAATTTTTAAAGCATGACAATATGACCATACCAATAGCAACATTGGGTATGCTGTAATAGTGAAATTTATTGTAATTGAATGGTTCCATGTTAAAATCGGACTGTTCTTCTAAACATCAGTCGAGAATAGGTTCGGATGCCCTTCAACTTCAACTCAACTGGTTTTCCTTGTTTGCCACTTTGGAATGTTTATCAAGTTAGATTCCAAGTGTAGTATCATGGCATTTCAAAGTAAAGCAATCTTCTTGCAAATTCATCAGCTTCGCACATCGCGAAGAAACTTGTCAATATGGTGGATGGTGGTCATTCAGCCCTTTGCGTAGCATTATCCGGTGAAATATATACTTGTTGGCCATCGTTCGCGATTAAAGTTTCAGAAATCAATGCTCTTGAACATTTCCCATCTATCTATGCATGGTCAATTGGGGCTTATTGCTCCATATGGCCCATGAAACATGTTTTTTGTTATCACTTCAAACAATCATGGATCAGTAGCTTAATCAGGCAAGTCTGCCGAAATAACATCATCGATTTCATCATGTCTTGTTTTATCAACCAACCAAGTTAGAATATAGTCCAGGAAGAATAGAAAAAAAGTTGAAATAAATCTACCCTGCGATTTCTTGACGTTATAATTAAGAGAAAAATCGTAGGAATTCAATGAATGTGTTTTGGATAAAATTGGTCCAGGGCAACAGGTGGTAAAAAGCTAATAAAAGGAGCGAAAACGCGTTTTTTCACGTTTTGGGTACGAAAAATATGTTGTTTTGGAAAACAAAAAATACTACTTAATAGTGCTTAAAAAGACGAAAATTATGAGTTTTGGACCATTGATATCGGCCAACAGGTTTTTGCAGAAAAATTCAAAAACCGTTAAAAATGGTCATTTTTTGACATTTAATTATAGGGAGTGTAATTATCGTAGAACCTTGTGGCAGGGCTTAAATTTTGGCCACTGATGGTGCCTACCTACAATAAAAATTTTATGACAAAATAATGGTAACTTTTCGAGTAAATCTCAAAAATGTAAAAACACCTGTTTCACAAAAAAAGGTTGAACAAGGCCCACAATGGTCCTAGAAATTTTTTGATTGACATTTTGGCTCGCAAAGGGTTGCTCTACAACCTCATTTTCATGAAATGTATGTAAAGTTTGATTTAACACCTTAAACCCCCGTTTGAAAACCATCCTTTTTCCAGTTTTTTGAATTAAAAACTTTACTTTTGAGCTTTTTCTTGAAAATCGTTCTTCGACAGTTTTATTAGTTTGTTTTTCACCTATTCTACAGGTCCAATTTTATTCGGAACATATTCATAGAATTCCTACGATTTTTCTCTTAATTATAGTTTTGAAAAACCGCAGTTTTTGTTTGCTTTTAAAAAAAAGCTCAAAGAGCTCACGAAGAAAACTTAAGAAAAGCTTTTTATTCAAAAAAACTGGAAAAAGGGTGGTTTTTAATCGTGTTTTTAAGGTGTTAAATCAAACTTTACATACATTTCATGAAAATGAGGTTGTAGAGCAACCCTTTGCGAGCCAAAATGTCAATCAAAAAATTTCTAGGACCATTGTGGGCCTTGTTCAACCTTTTTTTGTGAAACAGGTGTTTTTACATTTTTGAGATTTACTCGAAAAGTTACCATTATTTTGTCATGAAATTTTTATTGTAGGTAGGCACCATCAGTGGCCACAATTTAAGCCCTGCCACAAGGTTCTACGATAATTACACTCCCTATAATTAAATGTCAAAAAATGACCATTTTTAACGGTTTTTGAATTTTTCTGCAAAAACCTGTTGGCCGATATCAATGGTCCAAAACTCATAATTTTCGTCTTTTTAAGCACTATTAAGTAGTATTTTTTGTTTTAAAAAACAACATATTTTTCGTACCCAAAACGTGAAAAAACGCGTTTTCGCTCCTTTTATTAGCTTTTTACCACCTGTTGCCCTGGACCAATTTTATCCAAAACACATTCATTGAATTCCTACGATTTTTCTCTTAATTATAACGTCAAGAAATCGCAGGGTAGATTTATTTCAACTTTTAACTACTTTTTCGCTATCTCTCCTGGACTAATATGAGTATGTGGCAATCCACTTTTCTGCCACTAATCTCTCCAAATAAATGATTCTTTACCTTCAAATCCAAAGAGTGATTTCAATTTTTGTTTAAAAACTCGTGCTGTTACGTCGGGGCTGAGAGCTGCAGTCTCTCTCATTCGCCAGTCGTAAAATTTATGAACAAATCTGGGCTACCATATTGAAGGACATTTGATAGCCTATGGATAATAAGTTACTCTTGGTGTAGCAATACCCTTGTACGCCGCGAGTAGATAACAAACCGGTTTATCAAGTGTTTAGTGTTGATCCGTGTATGCCAGTTCAATGAGATGTGAAAGCATGTAAAAGCACCACAACCTTTTTGCTGCTACGAGTCGGTGCTGGAGCATTTCCAGTGGTTTTGGCGTGATGTAACGGACTTTTTTAATGGAATCGGTCAGAAATCACATACCCAACAATATTTAGGGGGTGCGCAAACATCAAAATACCTGGAAAATTTATGGTACCCCCAAAACTGAAAAATTCCCTGTTTTTTTACCTTTCTTGATAAATATATGTATCTTAACGAAGGCTTCTAGGCAAAAAGTTTATTGAACATATTTTGTTCCTTATTGGATTTGCTAAAACATTCCGTAAGTTAGTTTTTTGAAATTTGAATTTTTGCATTACAAAATAACTGAAAACTGCGAGAAAAAGTACCTCACTTTAAACCTATCCCAAGAAAAGAAAAGACCACTATTTTTCAATGTAATTCTAGAATAAGATAGTTTAAGGCATGTTTAACTTATATCCAAACCCCGATCATCGCGAAGACGAATTGTGTATGCATGTATATAGAAAACCCGTGCTACTTTTGATCGAATTTCAAAAGGGAATGGACAGCAGATTTTTGTTGTTTGACCCGTGTGAAACAAGCCATATTAATTTTCTAGACAGCAAGGTTACAACAAATTTTACCAGTTGCCAAATATAGCACCCAAGGTCAAATGTCCGTTTTCAAATGGAAATCGAAGAAAAAGTCTAGAAATAAGAGCTTTTTATTGTCCCTAAATTTTCCGCTGTAACACCACTCTAAAAATTAATATTGGGAAAAGCGACCAGATAACACGGGTGGGAACACTTCGCCGGCGACGTAACCAAATAGATCTCGGGTATGCGAAGGCTATAGCCAAATTTTAGTTCTGGGTAGATGGACAGGCCGTCGCCAGGTCTAGTACGCAAAAGGCAAACGTAAATATTCTAGATGGCTACGTTGCTGGCTTCGCTGCCATGCTATCTAGCTATCTAAGGGAATAAACCAGAAAGCCACAAGGAATTTTGTTCTCCTTATTTCGTTCAGTTCCCTCTTTTAACAGATACAAAATTTAAAAGTAAACAGGCTATACACAATACAGAGCCATCGAAAGTTGTAAATTTTAAATCTTAAATTCTGAAATTGCGCCCGGTGCAAGTGCACCATTTGGACCTCTGAAAGCGCCGCCCCTGTTATTAGATCATCATAATAAGGTTTCTAGAAAAACTCAGATTTAACGAAGCGGTTAAATATATGTATATATTAAAATGACTACAATAATCTCCAGCTAAAATTGAGAATACAGTACATTATCTATTCGAACCACAAAAATGTTGTTCAAGAATAGACGAATTGGGGCCTCGATTTGTAAATAATGTTTCTCCCCTGAAATTGGTTCACCTCACCGCATTTCTCACGTCATAATCATGCAGACTAATCTGCTACCAATTTACTATTTCTTTTTACTCAATATTTCATATGAAGTACTTAACAACTTTATCTCTTAGTAGTCATCATAGATAAGTTTATAGCCGTTATTTTGAATGGGAAATATCCTGGATTTCACTGATCTGGAATTTTTCTTCTTTCCTTATATTACATTCTAATTTATTTAACCTATTCATTAGAAAATAAATTACACCATTTAAAGAAATAATTATCTACATAATTCATGATGAAATTAGTATACTACAGCTACCTCAGTATTTATTTTGGATTATATCAAAAAAACACTGAATCCTTTTGAAAAAATAATGTGCAAACATTTAATCCATATGTTTCAGGGCATCTATAATAACCTCTAAAAATAACCAAAAATATTGTCTGTATCCAAAGATGTAAGCAAAAATAATTTCATCCTCTTATGGTTTCTGTAATAAGAGTATATTTACCGACTTCTTCAAATTGCCCCATTAGAAATGGAAAAAACAATATATAATATTATGTAATTTCTTTGATAAGGAAAAACTCAATCTTTCCTTCTTTGATTTCATATTACTGCAAAGGAGAAAAAATGTAAAAATTTGAATTTCCATCTTTGCGATGCGGGAGCATTTGCAGATCAAGGCATACGTGAAAGAATCCTCTCTGGAGGATAAAATTTAAAACCTTTCCGAGTAAGGAGAGATGGGAATCAATTATTTTTTTTATAAAAAAAAAAGCATATAAGGGTGGAAAAACATTATATATAGAAATATGAACATATACATAATGTAGGTAGAGAGATAAAAGCCAATGTTTTATCATAAAATAATTTCCATTCTTTCGATAATAGAGTTCTGCCCGAGCATAAAGGAACAAAGAGGAATTCCATCGTTTGATCGTTACTTATTGCAGTTTTTCTCCTTTATTTTCTGAATTTAAAGAAAAAAATCCTAGAAAATTCTTGGAATTATTGAATAAAATTATAAGGTCCAAAAAATCTTTTTTAATAATAACTTTGCCCAGATGTTATATTTAGCCCCTCAGCTAAGCTCAAGTCCAGATTGGAGGCGTCGTTTATTTGTGAATTTACATTGTTTTGTTTGTGGATCAAAATGAAATTAGAAATGAAATGAAAAATGTGAAGAAAGGCGATATTTGAATATTAAACTTTTATAGAATTAACACTTTGTTGACCGGTGACGAGTTAACCTATGGCATTATAGAATATCTCCAAAGCTTTGCGCATTGTGTTTAGTCATGTCGGCATTATATTATAATAAATGCTTTTCTTGAAAATTAGGTTTTTACGACAATTTTAGAAATCCAAAAATTTCAATCATGGCGGAACGAAACGGCGAAGAAAGTTTCAATAAGTGACGGATACTTTATCTGATTGTCCGATCTGTCTATTTGTTATTCACCCTCGGAAGCGATATGCAACACCCCCTCGATGCTCAGCATCCTGGAAAACGGGGGGAGGTAATCTGATTGCGGCTCAACATATTTACAGGTTAGTCCGACTCAAACCTGCTACTACTACCATCTTCAATTACAAAATAATAGCCGGTGACATGAATAGTTTCTGTGTAAAATTGCCGGTCAACAAAGTGGTAAGATATGAAAGACAATTTTACTAGAGGCGATTGCAGGGATGCACATCGTTATGTATTAAAAAAATTCCTTCCTGTAAGTCGTAGCTCAGTAGTCACTCTTTGTACTAACACTCCGTCGTTCGTACTTGCAATACAATCTGATACAATTATGGTACAATATCTAATAGTCAGCTTAATTGAAAGGGAGAAATAGAGGAATAGGCGAATAACAGTTTCGAAGTTGCTGCGGGAGGAGGTGATGGATCTTTCATTTATACTCCTGGATGAGTTCAGAAATACAGCCTGTGGAAGAGTCGAGTAGTATTAACGGTTAATACATTAAAAAGGTGCTTTTATGACAGATAACGGATAGATAGGGATTTTATGACAGATAACGCGCATGAGGCATTGTCAAGCTGGTCTTGGTAGTAACTAGTTCAGCTTTAGTATTGTTTGACATTTCATCATGCCTGGCACAGTATCTAAAAATTATTCAGTTTTATTACGAATCGTTCGTTCGGCGTTCTACGAGGAGTAGGTATGTTTTGTGCGATTTTGCTTAGCGATGGGGCCAATTTCGAGCTTAATGGATATGTTTTAATAAAAACCAAATTATCGTATTTAGACTAAACGGAAGAGGATCAAGAGCTGCCATTACATCCAAGCAAAACAACGGTTTGGTGTCCCGTATAAAAATAAAATATGGCCTTACAACGGGCGAACAGCAAACGTGATTGAAACATAGTCCTCGGCCATGTGAAGGGCTTCAGAAGGCTGGTTGCAGAATAGTACGGCTGTACACCACACATTACACCGACGGGTATACGTTTGATTATAATGAGATTGAAAAAATTCTTTTTAATATTGTATACATATGGGTGTTTCTCACAAAAGTGGCAAATATTACGTAAACTATGGGGATAAATATTTATATTTCTGTAAATTCCAATTTATAACTATCTAAACTATAGTATACAATATAGAAAATATCTCACTTAAAAACCTATATGGTTTCAATGACGTATTTTTTAGGTCTAAAAGCAGTCCCTTGGCTGGTCACCAAACCAAAATATTTTCTATTGAGTTCATTAATTGTACTAATATTCTCAAAACAATTAACTTATATAACACAATTTAATCAATATGAAATGATATGCTATTAGATTCTAATATTAATTTATTTAAAGTTAAACTATTTTTTGATTAGTTTAATTTAACCTAAAGTTGGTCCCCGAATTTCGTGAACGACATGAAGTTAGCTCTGTTACCCCCAAAAGTAGCTATACCTCATTTTGTTTAGTGTTACATGAGTTAGCGGTGTACATGCGCGCATCGGTACGCAACATTCGACAGTCTCCTGTCAAGTGTTATTTTTCTTTTTTTTACAGTGTTGCAGTTATCTATATTGTGCATCGTTTTAAATAAGATGTCTTATATTGTTTCTTTATAACAAAATAAAGGGATTTTGTGGTACCGTAACAATTACACAAATTAAACAGTCCCCTGTCAACAGTCCCCAGCTACATACAGAAACAGGAGACTGTTTCATTTATTATTGTACTTTTGCCTTTGTTTTAGGTCTATAACCATCTTTTAATCAAGGCTCGAGAAAGAAGAAAGTGTCTAAGGAAGAAACAAAAGTTCACAAGTTTACTTGGAACTACACAGAGAACTTGGAGCTACCAAAGAAGACATATACATATACGTTATAAAGAATGTTTTTAAAGTATATATACTACTAATAAATGCTTATTTCACTTATATATACAGTCCTCTAACATATGCAACTGTGTCGAATTTTTTAAATTTGCTCAATAATTCCTAAAATAAAACAAATATATTTGGGTCCCTTACTGTTTATTATCCACCAGATAGATATCTATTTAATGGGACTGGGACAGATTTCTTGCAAAAATTTACCAGTTTACAGAGAAAACTAAATAAACACGCACCACATTCTTCACGTATAACAAACCGACGACTGGTGAGCTCTTTCCTCTTGCACATCGATAATCTTGTAGGATAAATCGACCATTGATTGTACATAACTAAAATTTTCAAATTCCCATAAATCAAATTCAACAATACATTATTTGGTTCAGATTTATTTTTGGCTGAAATTTGCCCTCAAATGCCCTTTTGTACAGCTTAGTTTTTAGCGATTTAAATTTGTTGGCCAAGTTCGGCCATCGTGAGGCCCTATGTGCCCCATTAAAAATGGTTAAAAATTATACGGCCATCATATCCCCGGAACGGTGATCGCCCGCTGAAAGTCCATTTTCTATTTTTACTCGGGTCTTGATTAATGATTGAAATGAGCAAATAAGATTTACTGTTTTTTTACTAATTTGAATGTATGTTACGCAATTTTTATCGCACTAAGTTTTAAGTTCTCCTTGACTTTTTGCGTTACAACAGAAGCTACATTCATTTTCATTTCTTATTTTGGGTGCGCCATCTAGACTTTCGGTATTTCAACATTATATAACTTTGACATTTTTTAGCCGATTTCGACAAATGTGCAAATATATAAAAAGTGAATGCAAAATGTTTAATTTTGTATCTGCTTAAACTAAGTTTTTATAAATGTTTATCTGAGTGATAGAATTGTATATGCTAATTAAATATCACATATGTAAGCTCATAGCTTCCCTTTTGTCTTTATACAAGCATTAGAAAAATTATTATTTCGTCCTTGTTATAACGTCCTTGACTGCATTATTTTACAATAATAGATATTATTACGTTATAGCTGCACAATTAACATTCAAAATGAACTCATACATTATGTATATCTGATCTTGAAGGCAATTACTGGTTTTATCTAAAACAGTCAAATCAACAAATCGATTGTTTCGGATTGGCAACATTTTGTTGAAATAATAATTCATTTAGGTCGATGTTATGCAAATGGAGAACAAATTCGCACTTATACGGTTATGAATCTGCAGCATATACCATTGACTTGAGTATATGTGCCCGAATATAATGGAGCTTGATGGAGCCTATTATGTGGCATTTGTATTTATTAAAATCTATCATTTAATCCAAAATTCAGAGATGCAGCACTCTCGGCTTGTTGATTTTACTGAGATTGTTTTATCATGGAAAGAATGTCTGGTGATGTACTTCGCGATACGTTTGCGGAGGCATCATCTTTCGCAGTATGATTTCAATTTTGGTAAAATTAAAGTTAAATATGAAAAAAGAAGCCCTGTCCGAAAGAAGTTTACGTTCAATTGCACAAAAGCAGAGCAGATCTACGGTACACAGCCAGAAGTGCTTAATTACAATTTTGACCATTTTGAGTTTATTGCATATTTGTATTCAGTAATTTGTTCTAAATCATTGTTATAATTCTGCTGATTGCTGAGTTTTCGGACCGGCAAAAGTGCTTTTGTGCACTATTCTGTATCTAAAAAAATCTTTGAAGGTGATTTTCTCGAAATACATATTTTGCACTTAAGCACTTCTGTCTGTGTACTGTAGAGATACAAATTAATTACTGCTTTAATTTAAATTACAATTACAAATTTTCTAAGAATATTTAATTTATTTTCCCAGCCCATGCATTGTTTGCAATATACTTGTGGAAGTGACGAACTTTGAAAGCCATCAATAGTGTCAAAAAGGCGTCCTTTAAACATTCCTTTGTCATGTCCTTTCCAAACCCACGGTGATGTTTTAACCTTCGTCTCGATGTTGCCTCTATAAACTTAACTCTCGTGTCCTTTGAATGAATGCTTTATCGTTGCCAGCTTATTGAGGGACAAACTTGACAATCTTGCACTCGATGTTCGTGTTGTTGTTCGGTCATCAAAGGGGATCAAACTTTACTGCATGTTCATTTTCGTTTTAAAATGTCATGACATGACTTAATTGCGATTTCAACCTCTTATACAAGAGCTCCACATCTATACGAAAGCTAGTCTGCAGAAAATGATTGATTTTAAATTAATTGACGTCAACTTTTGAGTAAAACATTTCTAAAACAGCCTACGAGGAAGATTTTGATAAGCTTATTTCAACTTTTCCGTTAATATTTTTTTCCATTTTTACACAAAATTAAGCAACGTAACCGCATTGTGCCAGGTGCCACCAGCCACAGTGACAATGGTATGTTTGAGAAACAGAGATCACGGGCATCAGTCTGCAAGAGAAGGTACAATCGCGTCCTCTTCGTTCTCCCGGTACTATCTCAAGGCAAAATTTCAAGTAGTTTTTGAGGAGTGGAAAGTGCTTCAGAAGGCAAGGACTGCGGGAAAGGTAACCTTTCGCACTAAAGGAAAAAACTCTCAAATCCAACCATAGTCGAGGGAAGCTTTTACTTCGGGCTCAACGGGTAACAGCCCAATGAGCGAAGTAGTGAAGGACCACCTTCTAGTAGTACTAACCGATGCCAATTCTAGTACTGGCAGACTCCCGGACCTTTTCTGGGCTGACATCGAGGCTAAACTATCAGAGATGGTCACGAAGTTCGTGATGGGGCAAATTGCTTGAGTATCTTGGACACCACAGCTTGGACACCCCTATGGACAACTGGAAGGTACTAAAGGCTGAGGATCTTCAGCGGAGAACTCTGGTAGTGCTAATCAACGATGACGGCCTAGAGGGGGTCAACAGAGTTGACTATTAACACCATTTTGGACTAAGGCAGGTTTGGATAAAGGTTCACACACGGCTTCATATAACGAAGAGCCTAACTTCGATGAAGAGTTCAGTGAGCTCTGCGCGGCTTGGATGAACTAACCGCAGCTCAGATGCAGCGGTTGACAATGTTCTACATGCCAGACAGCAGTGAGCTTGTACCACCATCCGGGTGCGTGAAGCGGATTGCTGGGTCGAGAAGACCTATGGACACAGTAACATAATGCGCTCTCTACCTCGCGAAATGGTATTAGGACCTACTATGTACATGGTGACCTTAATATGCGGATCCCTACCAGAGAGGAATGGGAAGATTTCCTACCTGACAAGGACAATGACGTTGCATTGTACACAGACGGATCCAAATCAGGGTCGGGTAATTTCGGTAATTGGCAGAACTTCTAGCAATTTTTCATGCCTGCCAAGCAATGCAGTCAAATCCAAGGTCGGGAGCCAGGATAATTTGACCGAAAACTGATTTCAGTGCCTGAGCCATCCCTGACCTAGACCATATATCTAGCAACCAGAGTATTCCTATAAAAAATGAATGTATAATGATTGCTCAGTTATCGATTTGGTGCGGAATAGTGATGAAAAAGACTGGTCTTGCAGTCTGACCTGGTGTTGCACATTTGCAAGACCAAAGCAAGACCTAAGCAAAACCAAGACAAGACAGGACAAGTCAAGACTGCAAGACCTTTTGCTCATCACTGATCTTGCAGACTTGTCTTATCCGGTCTTGTCTTGGTCTTACGTGGGTCTTGCTACATGTGCAAAACCAGACTTGCTCATCATTAGTTCGGAAGTCACAACATCGCTCGGTTATATCAAGAAATTATACCGCCGATACTACGACGATATACGACGAAAATTCGTATAGATTGTCATCTGTCGGTCGATAGATTATTGCAAAATGATCGCTTTAAAGAATTTTTCCAGTGTAAAGCAGTATCGCTTATACAAAATATTTTGTGACGAGGTTTGGCAATTATATAACTGCACTGGCCAAATAGCGAGCGTGCCGTGGCACCTTTGAACATAGCTGTGCCTGTTGATACTTCCCCAACCTGAACTCGATGGACATGCTGCCCGTCGCTGAGTATCGCTGTAGCAATTACCGTTCAAGTGTTCAGATTAAGCGACAGCGGGCGACAACATGTACAAAATTGGCAAATTGTTCCTTGAGAATCGTATTCGAGCTCTCTTGCATAAATCTGAGGGCTAAACAAAGTAAACGAGTGAGGAGACGAAGATGCGATTTGTGGAAGAGTTGGTTCACCAAGCAAGGACCATCCACCCATACTCGCCCGACCCTGGCCCTCGTGATTTTTTATTCCTTAAGTTCAAATCGGAGTTGTAATGTCAATAAAATGTTTTGTAGCACTATTCTGGTTATTTAATTGCCACACCTTGAATTGATTATTCCGCAAGACTTACAGCAGAGTAGCTTTAAATCGAATGGAAAGAGTTGAAGGATTTGAACTTGAATATTGATCATTGAAATCAGCCATACTTCACACGTCCTTGAATATAAAAGTTTCAACTAAAAATGATCTTGAAACTAAGTCGTTTGTAATCAAACATTTTCCCAATCATACTTTACTAACATGAACTCACTTAGCAAGTCTCTATATATACCTTGGTCTTCCGTCTTGTGTATACTCTTTAACAACATATATAAAAGAACGTGCCTAAATCAGGAAACAAAAGAGTCTCTCCTGCAACTATCGATTTCATGATTTCCCCATGCATTCATAGTTTTCCAAGAGCGCCGTAAATCGTTATACGCTTTAAGTTAATACTTCCCAGAAGTGCAAACTCTTTTCTCCACAAGGACAAGACGTTTTCATAACAATATTGAAAAGTTTCTTTTGCACTGTTAAGCAATAATAGATTATTACACAGTGTAGAGCAACATCCCTTTCTTAGATGGTAAATAAAAAAAAATGGGGAAAAAATTCGCTTAATTAACCTTTTAAAACTTTCTTTATTGAAACAAAAAAAAAAAGCTTTAATCAATTTTTTTTGTGATTCGATAGCGAAAATTTAAAAGGGCCGTCTGATAAGAACTTTTCAATAAAAATTAAACTTCATTTCCAGGAAGGTCAATTTTTGTTGATAAGCAGGCAGGCTTTCAATATTTCCAACATAAAAGGACCTCTTTCAAAAAAATTCTAATCAAAATTCTACTTTGTTCTATTTAGAGTGAAAAAATATATTTTTAAAACGAATTTGGTTAACACGAGCTGAAACCGTTTTTTGGTTTTGTCTGACCTTCGTCTATATTAATAAAAGAAAGTCTGTCTGTGTGGAGCCACACTAGAAGAGATAGAAATCTCACTTTTTTTTGTAGTTGAATGGATACTCTGACAGGTGGAAGTAAGTTTCCGTTTTTTGAAATTTTAATTAGTTTTTTTTTTAATTAATTAATTAGTACGATGTTTCACAATTTTTTAAGTTCTACGCCTCCTGCAACTTGATTTTGACCCACTTTCATGTAACCGATCAGGCCCGAATTTCACCCATATGCATATTTCGCGTGACAGTGCAATATGACATTTTTGCAAAAAAGTCAAGATGGCGGCTCCAAGATGGCCGACACGAGTATTAAATGAAAGGGTATTACGAGTAGAGTACAATTACCTAAGTGGGGTTATTCTAAATTCAATATGGCAGCCAACACAAGATGGCGGAAGACTGAATAAAAAGTAGAAAATATAACCTATCAGCTTGAAATTTTGCACATTATGGGGTCGTCCATAAATTACGTGAGGCGTTTAGGGGGGAAGGGGGTCCAGTAGAACTTCACCCACACAATTTCACACATATCACGTAATTTTTTTCCTCAAGAAACAGTGTAAAATTGCTAGAAAACTGGGTTAAGTATAAAATGTCTCTCCACTAAAGACCCCCATTCACTTACAGGCCGTCGGCAGGCCAGGTCAGCAGACACGGCCCAAAGAAGGCCAAACAATACTCAGTCTAACTGAAGAATGAGGACTTCAGATATTCGCCTGACATGCCGTGACATGCAGGAGACATCATGATTCCCTATAGACACACAGGCGAAGACACCAGCTTAGCATATCAGGTTGTTAATTCAAGTGCAAAAATGTCCATGGCCTCAATGAACACTTTACAGGCACAAATAGATTGTTGACTGAAAATCCTTTAAAATACACGGACTACCATATTTGTTGACACAATGCGCAGAAATTAAATATATAGCCTCCGCACCAATATGTTTGTGCCTTAAGGCGGCTCCAGACTCCGTGAACGTTTGCGCGACTACAAGTGTGGATGGTTTTCGCGCCTAGTTCGAGCCTTAATTCCAGGTCCGACTGGATACGGTGTGAACTTGTGCCGTAAATTCACGGCTTGAGACATAATAAAAGTTCTGGGGGGGTAGTGCGTACATAAGTTGTTTCAGTCGACCTCTTCCTACAAATATTCGAGTATTACAAAAATGTTTGTATGAAGAGGTCGATTGAAACAACTAACGTGCTACAACCCGAGATCATCAGGCACAAATTGACGACAAGCCCATCCGGTTGGCGACTGCAGATCACATCCGGTTGCCGGCCGGAGGGGTGTGTGGTGATACTTGGCTTCAAGACCGTTTTGTAAAAAATATTAACATGGCGGTTGCAATATGGCGGATTCCCGGCATTGGTATCAAACGAAAGGGTGAGACAAATAGAATACAAGCTATGAGGCGTCATTCCAAAATCAAAATGGCGGCCAACAAATAATGGCGGATTACCTTTTTCTTTACAGGCTACTAGGAATGGATATCAAATAAAAAGGTATGAGAAGTAAAATACTATTAGCTATGTGATGTCATTCCAAATACAAAATTGCTGCTAACACAAAATGGGGGATTACATTTTTTTTAAAACGCGCTCGGTATGGATATCAAATGAAAGCAAGTGACAAGTAGAATAGTAGGAGCTGTGCGGCCCTATTCCAAATTCAATATAACGGCCAACACAAAATGGGGGCTATGTTTTTCTTTACAAGCCAATCGGTATGGGTACCAAATAAAAGGGTACGACAAGTTGAATACTGTTAGCTGTGTGGCGTCATGCAAAATGGCGGCAAACACAGCTTGGCTGCCAACATAAAACGGGGATTAACTTTTTCTTCATGACGCCCTCGGCATGTGTATCAAGTGAAAGTATATGACGAGTGTAGTGAGCTGTGTGACGTCATTAAATCTGATATGGCCGTCACCACAAAATGGCGGAAGACATATAACAAACTAAAAAGTAGAAAGCAAACTGTATAGTTTAAAAACCCTAAACAATACGGTTTTTATTTCAAAATGAACTAAAATGGAAAATTAAATTTTGAATGTATAGGTTTTTTGCTACAGCCAGTATATTCGAAATGTAAAAAGCGTGGGGCGCTAACGAAAAGTAGAAACGATAAAGAGTCTCAATGTTTTTACCTCTTCTGTTCGTCTCAAACCGAAATAAAAAAAGAAAAAAAGTTTGTTTTAGGAGCACCAAATTGGGCATTTTAGGGCTTTGAGATTTTAGGGTGCCAAATTTTCAAAATTGATTACTTTTTTTGGCCCCTCTTAGCGAATAACAATTTGGGGCGGAGGAGGACGTCATGAGCGAAGTTCTGCACAGGGCGTCTAATACCTGCATAGCTAAATCCAAGAGGACGATTTTGAGTAAGTTAGGCTAGGTCTCTGTTGTTCCCGTTACTTTGTTATCATCGAATATTAAAAAAGTTGTAACATACTCTAAAAATTTTTCAATATCAAAAATCAATTTTTGTAGATTTGATTGATATTTTTTCATTATACAGTTATCCTACCACGGACTGTGAACACATAATCTTTTTTTATTGAAAGGCAAGTTGCAACGCACGCGGGTTTTTGCTAGTTAAGAATAAAAGACGAAACAGATGGGAATTTTTTGTAATTTAAAATTGATTCACTATTGTCACGAAACCTACATTTATCTCTTCCACAACGCTTCCAAACTGTAAGTAAGCATGTACTATTCCAAAAATTTCGAAACGCAAAGAAATTGCTGTCTACAAATGTGAAAAGAATTATGAAGATAAAATGCTGCCGTTTTAAAATTCAACACCATTTGGCGACATTTGCGCGTTCTTTTTTGCCATTCTCCTCCATTCAACCAAGCCACTGGGTGCGGAGAATACCTTATATAGAAAGAAGTGAATGCTTCTACAATAGACTATAGAAGCTATCGTCTGCAGCAGAAGGAGGAGGTCGTTCTGGGGTGGAATTATCCTTGAGTGAAATTGTGCTCCTACATATTGTTGTGTTTTGTCACATGCATTTCGTGTCACATGTTCGTATTCAATGGACTTAACTAGCTGAAAAAGCCAGTCAAGTATTATGCTCATGTTATATTTAATACATTATAAAGCAGCTACGAACTTATGACAAAAAAAACAGATTATATCAGGTTCAGTGCAATGAACGTACACGTATACATGATGCCTACACATAAAATTAGCTTTATTCTTGTGACTTTTGGGACATTACGGTTGGTAGAACGTGACTTTAATGCAGAGTGATATTTAACATTAAAAAAATCGATTCGAAACAAAAATGTCGAACTTTTACCGCAAAAATATCGCTTTTAAAAACTGATAAAAACAGAAAAACCTGCAGTGTGAAGAAGACTGTAGGGATTAACAAGGATATAGTGTGGATGCTGCATCTTTTGATTTACGTTTCTTTATGCTCTACGGTCTGGGATCAACGATTTGTTACTAGCAGTCTACTTAGGGGTCGTCCATTAATAACAAGAGCTGTTTAGGAGAGGGGGGAGGGGGGTCGAGCCCAATCTCACCCAATCTCACGTGGGGAGAGGGGGGGGGGGTCTCAGCAAATATCACGTAATTATTTTTCAAGAAATAGTGTAAAATTGAGAGAATACTGGTTTAAATTAAGTAAAACATGTTTTTGCACTAAAGACCCCCAGGCACGGCCCGACGAAGGGTACAGATTACTCATTCTGACTGAGGGGTGATACTTCAGGTATCCGCCTGAAAGGCCGTGACATGCAGGTGAGGTCATGATTTCTTATAGGTACACCCGCGAAGAAACAGCTTAGCATAGCAAGATGTTAATTCAAGTGCTCATATATCCGGGAACAAACGCAAAACGTGAGGGTGCAAGGTTTTCGCGCCTAGCTCGTGCCCTTATTTTCATTCCGAGTGGATACGGCTTGAATTCTTGTCGTAAGTTCACGGCTTGAGAGTGAATAAGAGTTCACATCTTCAGCACGAACTCACGATAAATGCCCAAACACATAAAGATTTTTGTGAGTGTTCTTGGACTGCAGCCCACGTATAGTTGGCGGCCGTGACTGTGTGGTGATATTTGGCCTCAAGGCGAGAATGAAAACATTCAGGCCACGGCCTACCGACGATCTGTGTATATTTGGCCATGTCTTAAGCAAAATCCTACACAAAAATATTTACGCAGTTATGCGAACTCCAGAAAGTCGATTCTTTAGTCGCCATCGGCCAGCCAACCGCGAGACTCGACGAATGCGTCTGCGTACGAGGCAAGTAACACTGATCCGCGAAAAGGCCCTTAGAATATAGAACTACACGAAGGGACACGCTGAACGTTTTGGTAGTTGTGTGTCCACTACAAGCGGTAAAAGCAGAGTGGAATTGAGGGGCAAAAAGTCTTAATAATCAATTACCTCAAATAAAATCTTCCACGACGTCACTCCGAATTCTAATCAGCTGCTGACATTTCATCTTAAATTAAACAAAGCAGATATAATGTGGGCGTCAACTATTCCAATTTGACAGTCGACTGACCCAGATTTCATTACGGTTACGTACACGGCTTTTATACGCGAGGGCCTTTCCTTCAGTTCTATATTCTAAGGAACTGACTTGCTGTGGTCACGTAATTTATGGACGACCCCTTAGTAAGAAAAGTAGACAGAAGGTGGAACAGACTTCAGGGTTGAATGAGAGAGCGACGAACTTTGTATTTAACGTGCTCAAAAAATTCCACGAGAAGAGTGTCTGCGAGAACAGGATTCATAGAATGTAGAGCTGAATTGATGGGGATGTCCTTCAAATTTTATGCATACTGCTACATACGGTTTCTGAAGATGGCAATATTTCTACAATAGTTCAACGAATCTTCTATAGTGGTCCAAAATACATAACAGCGGCTTGAAAAGTATTGACTATTTACGTACTTATTCGGGTCTATAACTGATATCTAGCCCTGGGATCACGCAACAGATTCAAATCACTGTTATACATGAGCAGGGCCGTCTCTGGCCAGTGTTCATTGTGTGCGTAGGACGCAGGCGGCCAAAATTGTGCAGGGCTACTTGAGAGTACTCCAGAGTACTCAGGAGTAGAAAATATCGCCCAATGGGAGTATTAGTAACAAGACACTGGTCTACGAAAGAGGCTTGTTCCGAAGGAGCTGAATATTCTCAAAAGGCAATTCTGATCCCACATTCACCGAAATTGTGATTAAATGTTTCATTACATTACTATTTTCTCAGCAGGCATCCGAATGAAGGACAAAAAACGCAGAAACTGTAAAAACGAAAATTGCTGGGGGCTGAGAGCTATAGCGGAAAGGGCCTATAGAAACAGTGTTTCAAAAACTGCAAAACAGCGCTGGTAATTGGTACAATTTTTTTAGCACCAGTTACTTGTCCTGTAGCTCAATGGCAATAGTCCCTGGTGTTGCAGATCAAAAAGCTGCCTTTTCAGACCATGCCTTTATGAAATGCGTTTGCGCTGGCGACAAAATATGGATATATGAGAATGACATGCAAACAAAACAACAGCCTTCGGAATAACAATCAGGCAAAAATTAGTCGAAATCCAAAAAAACCGTGCCGAATTCGCTTCATTCGTATGACCAGGGACGGCGCTTTCATAGGTGCAAATGGTGCACTTGCGCCGGTCGCAATTTCAGAAATTAAGATTTTAAAAAAATTTAAAACTACGTAAAAAAGATTGAAGAAGTATCCCGGGCCTTCATTTTGATATATTAAAGAAACTCCACAGAGTGTTTGTGGTTTTTTCTATTGTCCTTCATAGCGATTAAAAAATGAACAGCTGACGGGGCGAAATATGGATACCGCACCGGGCGCAAAAAAGCCAAACGCCGTCCCTGCGTATGACTTTAATATTGACACTTTTCTTGATTATCATGGGTGGTGTACTCAAAATTCATTTCAAATGTAAAAATGGGGAATAAGTGATACTATTTCAGTCACCATTCAGAAAAAGAAACCGTTTTACAATGATTTTTGTATAAAAATAGGTCAATGTTATCTATATACCACCAAACTCCCCTGTTAATAATTTGATTTGTTTGCGTCTTACTTAACAATTCTGGGTGCTTTTGACACAGAATGTATATCGTTTAAAAATTTACAAAAATACTGAGAGTTGCTAATTAAAATTTTCAATGTAAACTCTTTTATAAGTTTTTAGATGCAAACTCCAAAGAGGTCCATAAAGTTTTAGGTGTAGTCAATTACTTTTAAAAATATCTACAAAATTTTGTTTGTAAAAAATAACGCAATTGCCACGTATACTATTCAATAATGAAGGATCTCATCCAATATTTATTTATTCCCTGTAGAGAAACTTTCTTTACTAGGTTATTTTTTCTCTGGCCTTTTGGGAGAACTCCTGTAACGAGTTTCTATCAAAATGAAGCTCAAAAAAATATTCTACAGAATAGACTCAGAACAAAAAAACACACACTCACACAAAAAAATAATTTACAATACAACTTTGGCAAACAAAGCCACCGATAAACACAGGACAAACAAACAAAAAATAGGATGGCAATAGACGGACTCATCCTCCACACCAATGGGCCAACCTTAACAATTTACCGAACATTCTTTGTTTTTGTGTGCTCAGAACTCTTAAGTCCTTGTGCACATAGGCCACCCACATCCTTCACAGTGGCCGAAATTGGTAACTATCAACATGCTCGGAAAACAATTCCTGGCCAAGCAATTAATTATTTTGATTGGATTTCATTCTGGGCGGAAGCTCCTCCTTTAATAATCCTAATCTGACAAGGAGTTTATTTATGATGCATTTTGCATATGGGTTTTATCGTAATGTCCGCCACCCGGACTCTATGGTAGGCCAATATTACGTCAATGTATCCAATAAAACTGGAAAAGGCTCATGGCAACAAGAAAGGCTTGAAGCAAATTGATTTATGGACGAAGGAAAACCTTTAGGGCATTCAAATGGACAAGTTCATGTCCTTCGTGTAATTGAAAAGGAAGGAAGTAAAAAGTTTTAACTAGAACTTGGTTCAGGTTACACAGGTAAGGTTTAGGTTTAGTTTATTACAATTTAAAAAATAGTTTTACCCTTTAGGAAACACACTTCGACCTTGTGCATTTTTTAAAACATGTGGGTTTACGTCTTTTTTAGCTAGTTCATGACTCAGGGGTATTCTCTGTAATAGCCTAGAAGTTAGTACATTCCATTTAAAAATATCTAAGATAATTTCAAGTCACTTACCAATAATAAATCTTATTGCGTGTGTACTTAATAAGGGACAATACCTGCTAACTATGGGTAGCTAATGTAAAGTTTAAAGTACATTCATAAGATATTTTAATAATACTATTGAAACTAACCTAACCTAACCTAACTTGGCACCACAGATTTCTCTCAAACAATTCGTAATTGATGAACATATATGTATGTAACCAATTAAGCATGCATACTCACATATATATATTTTCTATGAAAATTTCCAAAGCCCAGCAAAAACAGAATTCTCGTATCAATCCCAAATGTGCCCTTAATATTTTATTCCAAACACGAAGAGAGAAATATGCAAATATTACACGTGAAGCTACACTACCTGTAGAACACAACTGCTGGAGCTTTTTTAGCATATTTTGTGGGTGGCCTATGGGCTTGGCCAAGTAGGTAAACTGGAAGCAGTATAAATATGAGCTTCTGGTTTAATCGTGAAAAAGGTAAAATTACATTTTCATAGTGACTATTTTTAAACTTATGTTTGGCTTTGTTCAAATATAAAAACGGAAACCAGACCTCTAAAGAAAATCAGTCAACACTATTTCTGTGAATCAATATTAAGAGGAAAAGGGTCCATACTGTTAAAAATAAGTTTACCTGAATATGCCTGCATAGTTTCTTTTGAATAGAGCTTCACAAAGCTAAAACTTTACTTTATTAATGGTGAACAATTATTTGTTTACTAAATATAACAATGTAAAAAAATGCAAATTTCAGACCTGCTCACATGACTGGCCACGGTAGCTTAGAGGTCAAGTTTTCCGACTACTAACCCAGAAATCCGTGATTCGAATCCGCACCGCAGCATCGTTCTCCGCTTTTCCGTTTTCCGACCTAAATAATTTTTCTTGTGTCTTGTATTCCCTCTTTACATAAAATTGCCTGCCCTTTCTCTTAACATCGCCTCCAAACATTATAAGCGAGAAAGCCTTCTCCGGCTTCAGAGTTTTGTCACCATAGTATTGAATGGGGGTTGGTGGAACTAAACTGAGTGTTGGCCTTGCTCGGTTCTTTCACTTTCTCTCTACTATCTATCTGACTAGAGCTAGCTGACGGACATTGCACTCAATGATATAGAACCGTCGACAGTACAATGGGGTGTTACTTAGAGGCACTTAGAGGCGAACGAATTGCCCCGGCGCCCAGGCCAGAAAATATCCCCAAAAGAAAATAGAATGAAACCCAAAAAGTTAAAGCCGCCTGGGATCTAAATGTCAATCTGGCAGCAACCTAGAGTTTCTTCTTCTTCTTTAAAGGCTGAGGCGGGATCCGGTCCTGGCCTCTCGCAACAAATTTGTACTGTACTGTAAAAACGGTGCAGCTACAACGTGCGCGACAGCTCTCAGTTCTGACCAGGATCTCCCAGTTCTTGCGGCCTCTGCTAGTAGGGTTCTCCTCCATGTTGTTCTAGGTCTTCCGACTCGACGGGATCCTTGCGGATTCCAGTCAAGGGCTTGTTTGGCTAGATTCTCGTTTTCGCGTCGCAAGGTGTGGCCGATTCAATTCCATTTCCTTCGCTTGATTTGGTCGTCTAACCTTTCTTGGCCGGCACGTTGGCTTGAACAGCCGCAATTTGGTGTTAGCTGGGATCTCCGTTGATCTCCATATGCGGAACAGGCATGCATATGCGTTTCGTGCATATTCTGGAACTGACGTCATTTATTCTGGAACTGACGTCTTCTTCTGCACCGCCATTTCCGGTAATAATACTACCGAGGTAGCAGAATTTATTTACCAGTTCCACATCACGGGTATTCAGCGCTGTCCGTTCAATGGTGTTTGGTGATGGTGTATGGTGCATTTATCCGCATTTCTTTAGTTTTAGTCGGATTTAGCCTTAATCCTGCTGGATTACTTTCTGTTGCCAAATTGCTTAACATGTTTTTCAGGTCCAGATGTCTGTGGGCCAGCAAATAGATATCATCCACGTAGTCGAGATCCTTAAGGCGATCTAGCAAACCCCATTGTATGCCGTCTCTTCTACTATCTAGAGCGCTTACAAGGATGCCATTTATTACTATAAGAAATAGTAAAGGCGAAAGTAGGCATCCTTGTCAGCTCCTTGTACCAGCATAATGGCGCGATAAAATAATGGGCGCCACTTATGCGAGGTATTACCCCCTTAGCCATAAGCCCGGAAAACTATGACCAAGGAGCCAATACCATACATAAGAAAGGAAAATAATTTCCGGAACTCCTACGCCGGCCACACGGAGTTATCTAGCTCGCCGGAGGGGTCGTGGGGTGTGTGGCCGGGGCTTACCGCGGTTGGTTCACCACTTACCTGTGTCTGTGCAACTTTGACTTCCGTCCATCATTCTCCGGTCATCGCCTGAGCCGCGTCAAACCCTGAAAAGAAATGATCCCCCCTCAACCATTCCACCAAAAAAATTTACCACAGGGACATTCTAATGTTTATAATCATTTAATCAATCTGTAAAACTCAACATAAACATTACATGGAAAGCTTAACAACCACGACACTGATTAGTTGCCCGTGTCAAATATTAACCGTGAACGAATACAATTCAAAAAAAAACATACGAGTTACGTGCTTTGAGGGAACATGAGTATGAATGATAACAATAAAGCGCGCAGTATTGGCCAATACTCCTCACTTTGTACAAATGATAGTACAATCAACAGAATCACTTAGAGGAAAAACAAATTTCCCTGAACCAACAAAGAACAAAATGTAATTATTTCCGACAAGGAGCAACACAAATTCACAAATAATTATAAAGAATATTATCAAGTTAATACTAACTACTATTAAAATTATTATTTTAGTAATAAATTTTTTTTTTTTAAATTAAAGCAAAAAGAAAATTATTTTGTGTAATTTTTTTGTGTGGTTTTTTTTTTCTGATCCAGCTGGTGTGGATGCACTATAGGTATTGCTTAATTACCTGACTATCGAACGGTGTATCAATTGGTAGTAATGAAATATACAGTTCCGCCTTTATACTAGTGTCTGCTGTTTGATAAACGTCATCTAATTTTCCGGCAACTTTTTTTCTATTTAAACCATATTCGCGTAATTTTGGATAATCTTCGGTCTGTTCTCCATCCCCCCTCGGTCTTCTGATTTTATACCTGTTACTTAGTCCACCAACTCTCCATTGCCTTCAGCCATTTCTCTACACGTTTTTCTCGTTTTTTTTCTGAAATTTTGGTGACAGATAAACGAAGAGTATTATAAACACAGGGTCCTTCCCCTCAAATAAATAAAACAGTTTGTACAGACCAATACCAATCCGCACTTTTCTCAAAAAAAACTCTAATCACGCAAAACACACTCCGAAATATGTATATCCGGAGCTATTAACTACAGGGCAAAACGCAATCCTTGTATCGCTGGTATCCCTTTCGGCACCTTCAAATTTCTCCAAATCCCTTTCTGACTTGTTAAATTCTTTCCCTTTTTCTTCTTATTTTTTTTTGTATTTTCGACTAGAATTCACCGCACCGAAATAGTCCTGTTTGTTGCTACTTCGGAACGAAATTGTTATTTTTTGGCAAATGAACTGAATAATGAAGGTTTTTGTCTTCCAGCCAGTCGTATGTGTTCAAAACTGATTTTTTCCTTTTTTATATAATCTTAAATTTTTCCGAACACAAACTTTTGCAGTATATTTCTGCATCCGTCAAAATTCGAACTCTCTTTTTTCTTTTTTCATTTCTCCCCGCCTACCTTTTTGTTCCCAACCAACTACTCGATTTTCTTCCCCACAGTAATTTTTAGTCAAGTAGATATTTAGGCAAAACTGACCGTTACATCCTATTAACCGAGTCGAACGCTTTCTCATAGTCTACGAAAGCAAGGTAAAGGGGGACTTGCGCCTGGGAACTAGGTCACGGGCCGTGTCTCTTTGGAATTTAGGTCAAGGCCAGTGACCTTGAGACTGGTTCGCTTGGGTGAATGAGTGCGGAACTGGTTTAGGGAAAGTGACTTGGGACTTTGTGGTGGACTCGGTCAGGGAAAGGCAATCGCAGTTCAGTAGACTGCCCCACTATTAGGTGTTAATATGATCAATACATGAGTGGCCCGTCCTGAATTCGGCCTGCTGCCTCCTAAGCGTTCGGTCTACTGCCTCTCCCATTTTGCCCACAATAGATAATAAACAGATGACTCTCCATTTGTCGCATATTGTTAGGCCCCCCTTTTCTATGATACCTTCCGTGCAATCCTCCGAAAAGGTACAGGTGTTACATGCTATTTCCTGGATTGGCTGAAGCGCATCTGCTATGAGGCTTGAATCGGCTTTCAACAATTCTGGCGGGTGCCATCTTTTCCAGCTGCTTTGCATTGCTTTGCCATTGCATTGCATTTGTGTTAGTGTAATGGCTGGAAATCCTGGTCAAGGCAAAAGTGACGAGAAAACACACTTCCCTACGACTCCTTGTCGATAAAACCGGTTATAGAGATCATAAAATAAATTATGCATAGGGTAACTTGCCCCAATAGATGTTAGTTTTAAAATTAGTACTAAATTATGAACATACATGTTGATATGTACGTTTAATATTCAATTCAAACTAGACGAATTACATCGATAAATATTTATTCATAATTTCGGGCCAATCAATTTAACAACTCGAACTCACCCAATCCTTCCTCTTAATACACTGCATACAAATGACGCCGGCTGTTCGCCACTTTTAATACGGCTTCAGCCACAAAATAATTTCATTTCAGTGCCCAAAATCCATTTAACTAAAATTGCTTGACGTGCAGATAAAAGCCCGGCTTTTCCACGTTTGAATCATCATCAGCCCTAAATTACCTTGATTAAGATAGTAATAAGATTCCCGTTAACTGGTGCCCACCTATCACCCATTTCCAGTGGTAATCATGGAATCGTTATCAAATTTACTGAACCAATTCACTCACGGACACATATGCCCCGAAATAGGGCTCCGGAATGGCTTTGTAGTCACCGTAAATTGTACGGAGTTAATTCGCAATTTTTACAGACTGATACTAATTGATCGCTTTATGATTGATTCGGCAACTTTCCGTACAAGGACAAATTGCGGCAGGTGTGCCATCCAAGAACTTAATGCGTTTCCCAGGTACCGTGAATAATTTCAGAATAATTGGAATTGTTATTCAAGTTTATTAGAAATTTCCAGTTCTGTTTTAATCGAAATTGCGTAGATTCTGTGGGTAGGTGTAGGTGGAAGGTGGATTTTGTGTGTGGGTTCAAAATGTAAATAATTAATGTTGACAGAAAATTGTCTTTTAAGTTTGTGATAAGGGTTATTGATTAAATTGTCCTGACAATAAAGGATATGGCAAGACCGAGGCTATTGTGGCGCTGGGAATACAAATTACATTTGTGCCAATAAAACTTTCCTGTTAACAAATTATTCATAGGCTTTTGTTTCAAATAAAAGCTAAAATATTTCTATGCCGGGAGATAAAATCAGAAGGGTGTACTTTATACTATGCAGGGCTCTAACGTAACCCAAAAACATTTCCATTCAACAGCGGGAAGATTGAACAAAATTTATGGTGATCAAAGGAATAAGATGATGGTACTCTAGAGGCTTGTGATGATAGCGAATCAGTTTTTGGGTCTATGCCGTTTGTATTACTCTCATCTAGAATTATAGGAACAATACAGACGTTAAAGTTTAGCTCGTAGTTATCATAATATAAGATCAGAGCTGGATTCGAAATGAAACTGTCCAATTTTCACCTATTCCAGACTAAAAAATTGGAGAATAAACTTTAAAATGAACTTAAAACCCGAACCAGAACTGGTTTAAGCGATATCAAGCCCGTCGTTGAAACAACCGAATTTTATAAAAATCTTTTCAGATCAGACTTTCGGCAATACATTTCGAACGGCCAACAATGTTGACATCATTTTTGGTTCGCGCAATATCGGGCAGGTAAAAAGGCCACGTGCGTCGTTTAAGCAAAAAAAAACGACTCGGCCGAATTTTATGAAAGTCGTTTTGCGTTATATATGCCTTAATACGCTTCGACCTCAACGAAATCATTATGATATTTGGTTCGCTCGGTATCGCGCAGTTACTAAAATCACATATGTCGTCTAAACAAAAAACCGTTCGACCCAAATGAAAATCTTTTGAGACCATATTTCCGTTAATACGCTTTGAATGTCAACTCATACTCCAGTCAAATTAGAGGTTTGACTGGAAGATAATTCGGAAGTTGCTGAAAATTGGAACAGCCCTTAAAAACATTATTATACATAAGCTGTAGAGACTGCCACGCGATTAGACGACTGCAAACTTTTTTATTCAAGGTCAAAGGGACAAAATATCAGTTTTTTGCAAATATATGCTAAACCGTACGTCTTATCAGAAAATTGTGTTTACAACGTTTGTAGATTAGGCGGTTATCTACAAAAAAATATATTATACATTTTCTCGTAAGAATTGCCATTTCTGAGATATTGTCGTTTTAATAAGTTAAAATACTCTATCATTCCCGACTTGTAAAGGTCATCAGAAATTTAATAAATCCTTTGTTGGAGTACGCGGCTAATATTTTCAGGGGTGATTCCTGGATATATTTGGAGACAAAAATTGTTCTACAGAGGGCGGCTATCTCCACTATCCACTAAGATACAGGGTGATTAGGGAAAAAATTTTGTTTTTTTATTAAATTTACTGAAATTTGAATAACTCCTAAAGTAATTATCATAAAGTAGCCTAATTGGGCTCATCTTTTAGGTAAATGTGTATTCTTTTATTTGGTATAAATCACAGCAACCTGAGTGACTCCGTTCAAAAAATATGTAGGCTCAAACCAATGCTACTATGCCGCAGTTGAAAGACGAGTAACTTTTTAATTGTTCACGATAAAACTACTACTACTACCTACCTATAAAACTACCCAAAATAAACACTTATTGTGTATGGAAATATTGTAGGTAATAGTTTGGTGCATCAGAAAAGCAAAAAAAAATGTACTGTTACTAACGAATTTTCTAAGAAAAACGAAGAAATCTGCAGGTCTAAATGCAAAGCATTGGTTTGAGCCTATATATTTTTTGAACGGAGTCACTCAGGTTGCTGTGCTTTATACCAAATAAAAGAATACACATTTACCTAAAAGATGAGCCCAATTAGGCTACTTTATGATAATTACTTTAGGAGTTATTCAAATTTCAGTAAATTTAATAAAAAAACAAAATTGTTTCCCTAATCACCCTGTATCTTAGTGGATAGTGGAGATAGCCGCCCTCTGTAGAACAATTGTTTTCTCCAAATATATCCAGGAATCACCCCTGAAAATATTAGCCGCGTACTCCAACAAAGGATTTATTAAATTTCTGATGACCTTTACAAGTCGGGAATGATAGAGTATTTTAACTTATTAAAACGACAATATCTCAGAAATGGCAATTCTTACGAGAAAATGTATAATATATTTTTTTGTAGATAATCGCCTAATCTACAAACGTTGTAAACACAATTTTCTGATAAGACATACGGTTTAGCATATATTTGCAAAAACTGATATTTTGACCCTTTGACCTTGAATAAAAAAGTTTGCAGTCGTCCAATCGCGTGGCAGTCTCTACAGCTTATGTATAATAATGTTTTTAAGGGCTGTTCCAATTTTCAGCAACTTCCAAATTATCTTCCAATTATGGCGTTTTTTCGTCTATTTTGACTGGACTATCATTCAAGTTGATTTCTTTTTGGGTTCACGCGATATCGTGCAGGAAAAAATGACATACGTGTGTAAGGGTCTGCAAACGGTGTGGTGTCGGATAAGAGTTAGGGACATAAGTTCGCCATTGTCAGAACAGGAGCTGACCGGGTTCGGCGGATCTTAATCATTGTGGGTACGAAGCACGTGAACAGATAACGTTTAAAATGTAAAAAGTTAATCGGTGAATTGATTTACCAACTTTCTGTTGGGTTATATGGTTTTTTGAATTATTTGATTATGGGGTGATGCCACACTTGCTATTCTTGGGGGAGGGGAGGGCGTGCAGATATGGCTAGCCTCACTGACTCATGTGGACCCTGTGTGGATTCCCTTATAATATACACGCAGGGCATCTAACCTCTACCTCATTCGCGCATCGTCATGTCATAAGCATTACCCCATTGCGTCTCCTTGAGGAAAAATCATTGTTACCCAATCTTGAGCGGAAATTTTGCGAATTTCGGCGTGCATAAGTAACTAATGCCTGCGTCGGTGTCAAAAGCTTTATATATTTAAAGGCGAGCGGCGTTTTACCAATGCGGTCCCCCAACTGAGTACTTATCACGGCGAATGCTGATTGACTTCTGTAATCGAACCAGAACCGGCCAAATTGCAAATGACAACTTTCTCAGCCATCAACATAATCCTATAATTTTATAGAAGCAAGCCAAGAACCGAAACTAAAGCTTTTTGTATGGTGCTCAGGAGGAATCTATAGGGAATCTATAGGCACCGAGACGGCCCTGCAACGTTCTGGGTTATTAGGTGTACATGAAATAGTTTGCGTGACGCATGTGCACTATACCTTCCATCGCCACGCTCTTCGCTACCCGTGGATCTGGCACGTGCTTGTCTTGCATTATCGAAAACGTTTGAATAACGGGTGATAAAATTGACCCCTAACCACTGGAAGCATTGGTGTGAAGCTAAGATTTGACACTATCCTGTACTACCTTGATTGAACGGCCGAAAAGAAAACCGTCGATCTTCACAACTGACTCAGTATCAATAACTTGGAATTTAGCTAACAAAACAGAGTAACAAACTCACGCAGTGAGAGCTTCAAGCTGCTAGCTTCCAAAATTACTTATAGCAGGAAACAGTTGCCCTCCAGCGGACTCTGTTTTGCACGACAGCTCTCAGTCCTGACCAGGATCTCCCAGTTGTTGCGGCCTCTGCTAATAAGGCTCTCCTTCACGTTGGGTTAGGATTATGTCCTCTTTGAAGAATACTCTAAAGTATTTCACCCACATCTGGAGTATGTCATCGATATATGTATGTAGTTACAAAATTATTCACACCACTCAACTTATGTAAATTTACTAAAACCTTTTTTACATTTTAATACTTTAATTCACTTTCAATGATGTTTAACCAGAAAAACTTACAAAACCTACTTGCTCAATATAATCTCAACATCAGTTTTCCATTGTTATCAACACACTTCCTTCATCGTCGTAGTCTTCATTACCTTTCCATTTGCGCATTATAAAAAGGGACAATGTACATAAAAATTGAATTACCTGCATAAGCATTTTTAAGAGCTTCTAATACTTTAAAAAATTCACTAGAAAATTGAATCATCACTTACATACATATGTATGTACTACATATCCTAAAAGCTTTTAACACTAACCTGCATGATTTTTTTTTGAGGATTTCGTTTTGAGAAGCAAACACTCTTGCATACATTGTTCCACAAATCCGATTTGCAAGAAACCCATTTAGAAAAAAAAGAAGAAGTATAAAATATCTTCTTTTAAGCCATAACAAAATTTACAGCCCCATAAAACTCTGCACAGTCAACAAAAAATCCAGTACGATTCCCCAAAAAACCGTAGAATGCAAAGAAGCATATTTTGGAATCTAATTACAATTTTCATAAGGCTCTACACATAATGCCGAATACGCAAAAATCCGGGATCAGCCGGGGGGTTTTAAAAGAAAGCGCAAACATAAGTGCTCTTGCCAAATCTAGGATTTCGCTCTGGTGAAAGGAGAAGAAATTTTAAGACCAAATGTCAACTCATTTCCCATGATTTGAAGGCGAAATAAATTCCCCAAATGCCGGGTATGGTATAACATACGAAAAAATAGCACCATAAGGAATATGCGATGATCCCGAAGCAACGGTTAAGCCGGGAGGGATTGAATGGAAATTGCTACACATAACAGCAGGCAAAACAAGGTTGAAATCTATGAAGGCTTTTATGGCAAAAGGTAGCACGAGGCTCCATAAGATGCTCAAGTGGCCCCACTGTGGGCAGATATCACCAATGGTTTCCAGTTTAGATGGAATTTTTCCTTAGTGTAGAGAGGGTATACGAATGCCAGTCTTTATCTATGCAAGTTCCTTTATCTCCAACCAACATACGCCAGTATTTTTTTTTGTTTTCCTGGTAATTCACGTTCGTTTTATTTGAAACCTGAAATACCTACTTCAAACCCAATTGAACAGTAGAATGATTGCTTCCAGGAAATTTTATTGAAGTTTAAACTTGAAATATTGATTATCAGGATGAGAAATGAAGATTATTCACCTACTGCAGCCAGAATGATGATATCAAATGATAGAACTATATACCATACCTTACACCACAATCCCCTTTTGCATTTCATCAGAAAGTTTTGCTGGACGCTCAGCTTATCAGTAATTAAATTCTAATTCACCTAAAAGGGTTAATGGAATTGAATATTAACCACCAAATGCTCGCATCGATCCATTATCTGCGGTAAATCAGAAACTCAATTACAAATCAATTTCCGACTGTAAGCTCAACCCCTTAATGCTGTTTAATTCAAGGTCACGTACAGAATAGAAAGCACTCATCTTTTGTTTGTCATGTATTGAATGTTTGGTTAATAATATTTGAAAATTAATTTGGAAATACCAAGCAGGAATAATTCGGCCATGAATAGTAATTAATGCACAAAACTAAAACACACCGACTCACAATAATATCCTAAAAATTGACAATACATATGTGTTCAAAAATACTAAAATGGAATTAGCTCATCCCCGTATATATGGAAATGTTAAATTAGGATAAAAAATGCGTCCCAACTTTTAAAAGATTTTAAACATCAGACCGTGGTCCGTTGAAAAAAATGTTATATTTGAAGTGCTTAGTTGATCAAGATCATAAATACAAGGACAAAGGTAGACCATTTCAATTTCATTTCCATACGCTTTATTCCCTGTGTCCGCCAAGTGTTCCTCTTATCCTCTAATAAATTATAACTACCAAGTAGCTGAGGGCAGGCCGTGAATGGATAGCCTGCTTGCATACCCTTATGCAATCCCACCGCTGCCACCAATTTTGTATGCTGCCAAGCGAAAATAGCGGGAAGAGGATGAAGTAATCGAATGTTTTATTTTGTGTATTTATTTAAATTTATTCTGCTTTCCCCGTGTCAGACGTTCAATCTTCAGAGACTTTTTTGCCTTTTATTTGTGAGAAAATACGATTCCGGAGAGCCTACAGTGACGAGATCTATGACTGTTATCGCGAGTTAGATGTTGTGACGATAATAAAGCTCGATAGGCTCTAATGGGTAAGGTATTTAGCTCGTATGAATGAAGCTGAACATGCTGGGAAAGTTCTCTATGGCAAGATTTATAGGGTGCGACAATGAGGAGACCCAACCTCGGCTGCAAGAATGGGGTAGACCATGATGCCCAAAGCTTAGGCGTGCCAAACTGAATGACAACGACTTAGTATCAGGACCGGTTCAAGAACGGTTGCGAGAGGCCAGGAGCTGACCCCGGTTGTTAAGCTGTCAAAGAAGAAGAAGAAATGTTAAACCTGCGCTTTTAGGCCAAGACTTTCCTCCTAAAAGACTTCAGTTGCAAATATCTCCAGGACTCGTGGCCGCTGTACTAGGCATCTGATTTTAGTCGCAACGCAACGTCCCGTTCCAGAGAAGCTATACCACAGTACGCTGTACGTCCTAGCTTCATTCAAACGTCAATTATAGTACCCAACCTTGTTGAACTGCTAACTTTTTGAAACTGAAGTGTTTATCCGACAAGCCCCCACTCCTTCGGCACCGCGGTGTTTTTTGTAAATGTTAGTAGAAGGAGATGCTTACGGTATTCTAGGATAATACTTTGCAACTTTAAACATATCCAAAATATTTCGTCTTACTGCGTTCGATATAATATCTGTTAATTTATTCTCTAAAAGGTAATGCAAGAAACGCCTCAAAACCTATCGCTGAGTTTTTTGAAATCGAATAAACCAACTAAAATATATTAACTAATTCACCACTGCTCATAGACCTAATGTAATATCTTAGATTAAATTTGTTTTATTCTCAATGGGGAATTTCATATTCGAAATTTGTTTGGGACCCTGTTTTAGAATTTTTTGAAGAATTTGATCATTTAATATGGGGTATGAACACTGGTTTGATGGCACCTAAACTTTGTAATTAGTAGTAATAAGTAGTAGTAAGAACAATAGTTCGGATTCCGGGAGAGAACGTCATTAAGTCAAATGCAGTCAGCGTTGACGGTATTACTTGAAAATTTCTTCGAAATATTTTTCTTTCCATACTTCATTTTCTCACCTACATTTTGAACTCCTGTAAAACGTCTTTATCTTCCTGTGCTTGTGGAAGAAAGCAAAAGTTACCTCAATTCCTAAAAAAAACCCAATGCCTCTCTTCTAGAGGACATCTGACGTTTAGTATCCTTTTTTACCTTTCGAAAATTCTAGAAAAGTTAATGTAAATTCAAATTCTCAATACCTTGAATCTAATTCCTTTCTTACCCAATTCAAGCACGGCTTTAGGAATTACCACAGTTGTAGGACTGCTCTGCTAAAACTAATCGATGATCTACGCCTGAACATTGATCGTGCCCACTAAAGCTTTCGACTCCGTAACTCACACGCTCGTATGCCAAAAAATATTTTCTCAATTCAACTTCTCATCGTCCCCAGTTCGTTTTATTTGGAATTCAATAAAAGGTTGATCTGAAAAGATTTGACAATCATGAGTCCAGTTTCTCTTTCACATCTAAAGGCAAACCTCTAGGTTCTATACTTGCTCCGATCCTCTTCTCCCTCTTCTAAAAGAACTAAATTTGTGGAAGCCCTGTTGCACGCGAACGATGTTCAAATCTACCTTAGCTGTCGGCTTGGCATGATTGAGGATTGTATTTGGCTATCTGGATGAGCGAGAGTGAATAAATTGAAACTAAACCCTGACAGGTTTCAAGCAATAGTCATATCGAAGAATTTACTAAATACCAATGGGCTGGTGGTTGGATTGGCAAGTTCTATGGTAGCCTACGGACACTTTGGTGTAAGTCGGATTTTGTGCTTTTTAATACTCGCTCACTTTTAATGCTCTTAATAACAATAGTGACGTAATCTTCTGTAAACCCGATTTATCCTCGCAGCCTCATATAGCTGTAAGTCAATATTTCGTCGCTTGAATCCTAACTGTGTAATCAATCTGACTCAACTCAAGTGAAATTAAATGTGACTGAAAATGCAGCTTGAGTTTGAAGTAAGTTTCACGTTAAGAACTCAAGCCCTTCATGTAAACGTAATAATTCGTTAGAAAATCAAAAATGTTCCTTACTGTGTTACTTTATTTACATTGTATCATTCTTACTGGAAAACTTAGCACAGTTCTGCGAAATCTAGGTATAAAAATGGACTTGTCATGATTTCGTTTCATGCTTACCATTAATTGATCCGGAGTATCAGCACTTTTTTGTTTCCGATAATATTATTGATGATGGAAAATATTATTGATGAGCGAAAAGACTGAGCACTAACAAAGCAGAAACTGATTGTGTAGAACCGAGTTTTCTTATACGTCAATCTTTCATGTCAAGAGATAGGACAGAGGCTATTTGTCATAAATTGTTTTTGTTGTTGTTTACTAGCAGAAATTTTGTTTATGTTTTAAAATACAACAATGTATTGTATAACCTTGAAGTTTAAATATTGTTACAAGTTTTCATATAAAGAAAGTGTAACAAATCGAATTGAGAAAATACGATAAAGCTAAAACATAAAAACAACAGGTGTGCAAACCATTCAAGAGCAATAAAAAATTTCATTAATGTACCAAAGATACGAGCACCACCTGTACACGAATTATGGTCTTACACATTGGCCCAGAAAGAAAAACAGTCAAATATACTCGTTAGATTTATTGACTATAACGCAATGCCATAAACCATAAAGACTGAAGGAAAGAAAAATCTCTATTCGAGGTCATTTGATAAGGTGAAACGAAAGAAACAAAACACACATATTTTTTATTCATTTCGACAGGGTCATTGCCAAAGGAAAGAAAAACCCCAGAATTGTCTGGGAGGCAATATATGTAAAAAATGAGGATAACCTTGAACTTCATTGTTGTCCAGCAGCTGCAATACACAACAGTGGACGAGATGGACTAAGAAGGACACCAACAAGAAAGCCCAAAAACCTTATTAAGAAAACAAAAAAGGATGTTTATGTTATCTAAAGAAAGGACCGAATCGATACTTATGTTGGTACAGGATTAAGGGCATCGTGACGTGTATCTGAAAGGTATCACAAGATAAATTTCGTTTGACTCAAGTTAATTAGTTCGTTTGTGATATTTCTCAGCAAAACCCTTAAATTTATGTCTTTAATCAGTCGTGGAAATTTAAATCAATTGTATTTTTGTCCTTTTGTTGTCACAGGGTAGCTCGTAGATATCCCACAAAACTCCTACCACTACTACACTCATATCCGGCGGATAATGTGGGTATGGTGGGTAGCAGTACCCACCCGGAAAATTCTGCATGGGGAAAATACCCAATCTGCATTTGAGAATAAATGAGCATGTTACATGAAGAATGCCTCTGGCTTCGGCCCATAGGGCCTCGGTAGCCTAGGGAGTAGGGCGTCTGGTAGCCTAGGGAGTAAGGAGTCCTGGGTTCGAATCCCGGCCAGCCCCACGGTCCTTCGTCTTTTCCACTTTCCCACCTACATTACTTTCCTTCTTTCTTCTTCCCTCTTTACATTCCTGATTCCTCCTATCATAGCCTTCCTCTTCCCCGCTTCACCAAAGCGAATGTCATCGGTTGGTTGATGAGATTCAACTCGTTTCAAGAGGCATATTACTCCAGTGAGTTCTTTCTCGATGCCCCGATATCAAAGTCGCGATAGTAATGATTGGGAGCAGGTGGAATAAAAATATCGGGGTTAGATTGTGGCAATTTCTTCCTCCCCGACTAGAGCTGCGTTCGACATTGCACTCTATACGAAGAAAATAGATTAAGCCTTTCCTGAGACTATAGTCTTTCACATAAAAAAAATATTCGCCGAATCTCACTAACTAAAAAAAAACGTGCTCTACAGTATCCTGGATACCTAGTCATACCAGTCATAGCCCTGAGCTATCGTTCTCAAAACGATGGAAGTATTTTCTTTATCCACCATTTCCACTCAAGGCCTTCCTGATCGTAGCCCGATTAAAAATAATTTAGTTGGTTAATTTTCTTACAACCACGCACGTGCCGGCAACTAGCACGCATAGCGAATAAATGGCACAAAAGTATGTACGCTTCCACCATTGGCCTACACGCTCCCACCACAGGCACAAAATTCTAGAAATTGGTTCGCCACAGGCATGCACTTTCCCGCTTTAGGCATGCACTCTCCCGCTTTAGGCATGCACGCTCCCGCCACAGGCATGGACATTTTCTAAACTAAAAGAAGCAAAATTGGGGCTTCAGAAAATATTGTAGGACGAAGAAAACGGACAATTATCTTGAGTCTTATTTTTAATCAAGTGCGCATGTTAGCTTCCCTCACTTCCCAACGCTCTCTCATAGCCCATTTATCTACTTTGAGATAAGTCTGAGGGTCTTCCGATTCTTAACAGACTCATCTCAGTTGCCTTGCCATTTCGTTACAGACTCGCTGCCATACTGACTTTGTTTCTCCCCTAACATAATCTGGATCATAGAGAAACATGCTTTTTCTCGCCAGTATCTTTATGGGTATAATTCCCGCTGTAACGCACTCTATATTCTTGAATATGGCCCTGTATGCGCAGCACGCACAAAGGACGCTTAAACTGGAGACAAATGCATGTGTACGTTTGTGCGTGCGGTGATTGATAATAGAAGTGCTTACATTCAAATGCAAACTGACATATAGTTACATAAACAGAACGCGCGCAACGCAGAAGTTGGTCTCTTTGCCGCACCATAGTCTCAAATATCCGAACACATGCACACACAACAGCCACATGCGCTCGTCGCTTAGATTTTTTGGTTATTTGTAAAAGACTAGTCCGAACCCAAGAGTGCAACTGCCTGTCAGCGAAAATTCGCCGCATACACTGCAGGCACTGCATGCACGCACATATTTGTTTCATATTTTGGTCTGTATGCGGCCCTCCATTTTTTGCTGTAAACCCTCCTTCTTGTTTCTGCGTGCTGCCCATCCTGGCACTGCGAAAAGTTATACTAAGCTAACCACCCTGTCCTACAGGAGGTGACGGATTGGTTTAGGCCCCCACGTTGCGTAGCATTTTTGGAAATGAAATTAAATGTTCTATCCGCCATGCCCTCCAAGTGTGTTTTAAAATAATGCCTGTGGTCGATCATCACTCCCAGGTCTCTTAAGGCAAGCTGTGAGTGAATGATCTGTTCCCATACCTTGGTTCTTACGGATACTCGTTTTCCTAGGTTGTTGATCAGTGCAGTTACAGCTTGGTGTTCAGCAAACGGCATACTAGCTCCTTCAGGCCACTTCATATAGCTTCGTTAGCGTATAACTCGATCTCATCCACCTTGGACACCACCTGTTATTCTGTACACTGTCGGCTCATCTTCCAATTCACAATTAAAGGACTCACCTTATTTCCTTTTTAGGAAAGGTTGGTACCAAACAACAGTTTCGTAGGAGGGGTTGTGTTTGTCTGACTACCCACACGAGCCCAGCACGATCCACTGGCCCTGACTACATTACTCGAATTTGCAAAAAAGCAATTTTCTAAAGATATCAAAAATAACAACAGAAAAACATAAAAGACCATTTTAAAGTCAATAACCACAAAACATAGCAACGATGACAAATAATAATTTACTTTAAAGGATGGCACTTGACACTTAACAGGATGTCATTCTAGAGGCGTGCCTTTGCGCTGTTATAAGAAAAGACAATTTTCCTCTGAAAATAGAGATTATCTAGAGAAATATTGCCACTTATTTCACACACATGCGCCATATAATAAATACAATTAAGACAATGCTATATATTTTCAAAACTTAATTTACCGTTTCAACTTTCAAAATCCACTTCATTAATTTTTAACAAGGATCTAACGATAAACAGGCACTTATCCTCGCTGTCAAGTGTACATGTGTGTCCTTGGTTTTATCTCTATGCTATAAGTGGCATTAAATTTTACCCCACAATTGAACAGCACAAGAAATCGTGAACTACTACCTCATTTCTTAAATTCCTTTTAAAGGCGCATGGAATATATAACGCCATGTTTAATCCTGTGTAGTGTGGGGGGTTTTTTGGGGTAGTTCTTGGTAAATTCTGGTACTTCACTGTAGGATTAGGTTGTGAATGGAGGAGTGCTTCAAAATTACCTTATCAGTAAGTTGAAAATTTTGAGTAAGAAAAAATTAATTAGAGTCGTTTATTGATGTATGTAGATTTGTGGGAGTAATGATAAGGGGAAAAACGAAGGCCATAGTGACATAGTGGAGGATCCTTGTACCCTTGCCAAAAAAGTGTACGTATAGTTTCCGAAAGAAAAAAGTTTTCTTTAGAAACGTTATATTTTCTGTATTGTATTACATCACTCAATAAGTTCGTAGGATGACATATAGATCGCGACACCATTGGTAAATTTATAACAAAAAGTCTCCGGGCAAATATAATATTGTGACAGAGCTATTAACACTGGGAAGTGAAAATGTAATAAAAAGCTTACATGATATCATAGTGCAAATTTGGATCCAAAAAGAAATACCATTGGAATGGAACGAGAGCATCCCGACTAGAATTTAAAGAGGCATGCCTCATGTCGCGAATGAGCCCTATGTGCTAAATTAGGGCATGCCGAAAGGGGGATTTTCCTTTAGATTCTTATAACGCCTTATGAGGTAAACTTCCTTACAAATAAAATGGGGCAATTCCAACATCTGCCTTACGTATTTGGGAAGGTTTTTACCCTCATGCTTTTATTTTACTCATAGAAAGCTTTAGTTTAGCCTTAAGTTGTTGCCTTGCTTCATAGGCTGGTGACTGTGAGGGGTGTTATGCAGCATACTCAATAAATCAGCTCTCGTTCGATTACGGAGGTCAAGCAGCATTGGACGTGATTTGTACTCAGTTGGAGGACCGCTTAATGGTAAAAGGACACTCGCGTTTTGAAAATACAAAGCTTTCAACACCGCCTTAGCTATTACTCACATATCCACGATGAAATTCTCAAATCTCTCAACTCCTTTTTTCCAATCGGGATCGAGTTGAGCTATCGCGAAATCTAAGGGAAAACTCATAATCGCTATTTCCATGAGAAATGAGAGTTTCTACCCACTACCCGAGCGCTAAGCGCCCACAATTCACGGTTAAAATTTATTTATTTAATTCTCGAATAACAACTTTTTTCAGCAGTGTATGAGTGTATGCAGTGTATGATAAAAGCGGGCAACTGTATTGGCATTATATACAAAGGATGAGTATCCGGGGTCACCAATGTAGTGGCCTACCTATATGTTATATCAATCTCACTGTGGCTCTTGCCGCGGTAAGATGTCATGGGGGAGTGTTGCCGCTCGCAAACGAATGGGAAATTACAATGCATGTGGGCTTGTGTTTTATCCATACACGTCAGCTTAATGTGTATGGAACTGTCATTTCCCCACATGTCCGCTCTGATTTTCCCTTTGAATTGGCGACAGCTCTAGGAAAGATTGTTCTCTATGGGGGTCATATGCGGCATTCCTCATGATGCACGATGAAATAGGGCGTTAAATGCCCTGTGTGGGCCCCATAGAGAAATCCACATGGGGTTCGCATGAGGCAGTGGGGCTAGTCTCTGTGCGCCCCACCAAAATTATAGTAGAGGAGGAGAACAGCTAAACTGGTTAGGTATTGAACGTAGCAAATAGTGCTGTCAAATAGTTCATACATCAAACTATTATAGTAGAATCAGCGCCTGCGTCAGCTTTCGGCCCGGAAAATTTACAACAGACTAAATTTTCACCCTATGGAGACTTAAGATTTTCCAAGTACTTTGTAGATTTAAGCAAAATGACAATGAACGCAATAAGATGCAGAATGAGAATTGAAGTCGAAAACTGTCAGAATAATGCTGTCAATACTACAGTAGCACTAAACGCACTGCAATTAAATGTGTTATTTTTTTCGACTGTTTTTTCTTCGAGCGGTTAAAAAACAAGATTTCCCACTAAAATATAAAAGAACACCCACCACATATTTCACGTGCAACAAACCGACGACTGGCGACCTCTTTCCTCTTGGGCGTCGATAATCTAGTAGCATAAATCGAAAGGGCCATTCACTGTACATAACGAAAATGTTCAAGTCCGCATAAAACAAATTCAACAATACCTTTGGTGTAGATTATTTTTTGACTCAAATTTGCCCGTGGAATGCCCGCGTGCACAGCCTATTTCTTGCCCATTTAAATCGTTTGGTCAAGTTTGGCCGTCGTGGCCATCATATCCCCATTAAAAAGCCAAGCGGCCGTGATTCGCCCGCCATAAGCCCATTTTTTTACTCGGGACGGTTTCAGTTTCGGTTTCTGCTAATGTTTACTATCCCATGACTTTCCATAAAGAACAAGGGTAAAATTTGAAAATACTGGGGTGGATTTAAGAAATAACTGTTTTCTCATTGTTAGTTTTATGTGGCGTGTTTCGGAATCAGTTCATTTTGACAACTTGATCACTCTTTAGCAAGAAAATGAAACACACACTATTGTTTACAATGAAGTATTAAATTAAATGAATTAAATTGACTGAACCATTAAATAAGTCATGAAGCAATCAAGTTATCATAATTGTTAGTTCAGTTCAGTTAGTTCACAGTATTTGCCTCTCCAAAATAGAGCCCTCTCAAAATCAACAACCAATTTTTATTTACCAAGTTTCACGAGGACGAAGTCACGGGAAAAAGATAGTATTTCTATACATACTATATTCAACTGCATTAAAGCCATTAAATTTTAATTCATCTCTCAGTAAAACCAGAATATGATACCATGATTTGCTTGATACTTGATAATAAAAAAACCGATCTAAAGCTTTGTGGGGGAAAACAAATTGTTTCAATAAAACTTCCCCTTGTGTAGGTTCGAAAATTCTCAGAATTGAATAAAAACCACCCACAATATTTATTTTTTCAACTGGGAAGCGATAGATATGCGATTTTTTAAGTACGAATTTATTTTTAAAAATTCGGTTTTGTAATACTTTTGCATAATTGATTTGCATTTCATTGGAACAAACAAATGCAAATGATAGCAAAATAAAATTCACAGTATGTTCCATTCCATTAAATGGTATTCACATAGAAAATGCAATTTGAAATTTAAATTTTCATAGATCTGATCAGACTAATTGAAAGTTGGATAAAATGTATGAATTTCCAATATTCATTATTTAGTTCAAGTCTGTTATTATGTGGCTCTTGATTAACAATTCGCTTGTATAATAAACTTCAAGTGAGAAAATTCCTCCTAAAAATAATTCTTTCAAGTTCGTCAAGTTTTAAATAGTTGCCATAGCACTGTAGTCAAGAAAAGAGCTGTGACATTACCATAAAATATGTAAATCTACTTTGAATTAACAAAAAATATATATTGTTTTAACGATATCAAAAACCCTTATTTCAGAGAAGATAACCAAATTACACATAAAAATTTGCGTGTTTTACTACGATTAACGCTTCTAAAGTAGTAAAAATCCATTCCAGTCATAAAAAGTATTTTTTTAAGAAAGCATAATTGAGATATTTGCCAGACATTCTTATTATAACCTTAACCTTAGTTCCAGAGAAAAATTCCTTTACGTTTTTAATGCCAGAGGGCTAATCTCGCTAATTGAACCTGCAGAATGAATATTTATTTAGATTTCAAGAACTTTCATTAGGGACAGTTATAAATATTCAGAAGGGTAGTAGTAGCGAATGAACCTTTGCTGCACGAGCTCTTGTTACACGAAGAGTTGATAATCAAATTTCAATTCAGTAATTTTTGAGGATTTCGGATTCTTTTCTTTTCTTATTCATAGAAAAAGTTTATGTGAAGAAAGTTTCTGTGATGACTATAGCCAAGGAGGATAATGTAATTATACTAAGTGACATTTGTACATTTGTAATCTGTTGTCTCTATCTTAAAGTTTCTAAGTCTTGTTAACTGTCTTTGGTTAAATGTCGACGGGGTTCACTTATATCTAAGGTATTAGTAATTTATGGAGATTGCTTGGGCTAAGAATGTTCAGATAACTTCTTAACTACAACACCCAGTTATGCACCGGAGGTATTGGTTGAGTGACGACCTTAACATTTAACAGCTAAGTCAAATGGGATCTTAGCAAAAAGGGACAATAATTTTCTTAACAAAATGTATGCGTTATGTTATTGTTTTTTTTCGTATCCAAAATAATTACGTATAATTTTGAAAAATTTATGTATAAGCTATCAAAAAATAAATAAACTCCAATGTCTGTGATGACAAAAATTAGGGATATTTTTCCAATTTCTAGCATTTATAGTACTTCAATTTATTGTGAAACAATTTTTTTTGGAAATTTTAAACATAACATAATCTACGCCCTAACTACAGAATATCCTTTATTTTCTAGCATTGATTAATTTATGATTTTCGATTGTTGATCCCACCGCTGCCACCAATTAATTTGTCGCACCATTTAGATACCATTTTTATAGTTTCATTGGATCTGTCGTCCACTAATTGAACGCTATTTTTTCTTCTGCTTGTTGCTTTCTGAATTTTCATAACTTCATATTATGTGTGGTAAATGTGGTGATACAGATTAAATGTAGATTTCGTAAAGGCAACACGAAATTACATTTCAAAATCTTTCAGATGAAACTTTGAATTTTCTACTAGCTCATGTGAGAGATGTGACGGCAAATTCGTCATAGAACAAAAAATGTTTACTGGTAAAAAAGGAAAAACGATAGAATACCCTAAGAAAAATGGTCGAAATCTAAATATAATTAGTGGTGGAGTTCATAGAGTTTAGCTTCCTTCAGGCAAACATATTGATCAAATTTTGATGCTATTGAACTGTTTTTTTTATTAAGTTTCAGAAGCGATCGCAAAAATCGAATTATGTAGTATAAGCTTGTAGGATACTGAAAGAAAAACGAAATATAAAAATGCAGCAAAAATTAGCCATTTATTGTGTTACTGATCAGACCCGGAAGACACAAGTAAGGAAGCTTTAATATATAATATTTTGGAATCAATACTTACGAGGGTGCAGACGTAGAAGGAAGGGTTTCTGAAATACTTCCCTACATTCGATTTGATGATTTTTCTTATTTTTTGTGCACTTTGAATTTGTGACAAGTGTTTTTTATGTAGATCAGAAGTAGAACCCCTTTTGGCTTTCGACTATTCTATAATACAATCAGAAGTTCAATAGCTGGGTAGAGCGGAAAGGATGGAAGGAATTCGCACTGCTACTGCGACAGAAGGTTTCTTCGCTTATGTTCGTGAATTCTTTTTACTTCCTACAAAATTTACTGTCAAAACGACTATAGACTGGCATCGGCATTTTGAGAAAAACTAAAATTTGCATTTACAAACAATTACTTCGGCAGAAATATGGTAATGTCGTAAGTAATATTTTCGGATTTCGTAGGAATGGTATGTTATAGGTATATGCATGGAAAACTTCTACGATGCACGATTTTGTTGAAATAAACAAAGGCAACGAAAACAAAGTTAACATTCATTGACGTTTTAAGGTTTAGGTGCAATGCTTTGTTGTGTCTCAATTTGTGTCCTAGTTAGAATAAATTAAATTTCACTCTTCAAAAAAACCTTCCTTAATTAAAACCTCGAAGCATTGAGATTGTCAAAGGGCAATACCGAAATTGTTTTTTTTATGTGGCATGGTCAAGCTCAGGAAGCACCCTTTGTACCACTAGATCGTCATGTCGTTCAACTCATGGGGCAATGTCTAGTAGTAAGCTTGACCTGAAAATAGAAAAGAATTGGAAAGGTTAAGGGTAGTCTGGTGGATGCATAAGGAGAAGGCAGTGAGCCTCGCGCTTGCACTACTGGGTGTTATGTGAGTGCATCAATTTTTTAACAGCCGGGTGAGTCACAACCGTCAGGGCTAGCGAGAGTCTTGTTGGAGTATTATGCCTCCTAAAACAAGTGAGTCCAACTGACCATCCGACAAAGGCTGTGATGCCAACTTACCAGACTACCAGGTGAACAAGGAGGTGCACCGACCGCTAGATGCAAGATGAAGAAGACCGCTGTCCCCGGGGGTCTAAGTTTATGAACCGCCGTTTTCCTAATCTTTATAATCCACCTGCTCCGCCGGTCCCATCCATCTCACTAAACAGGTTCGCTGATGACAGTACTTTACGTTACTCTTACACCTTCCTTAATGTAAGACAAGCGCGTGACGGACTTTGTGGAAAAATTTTGGCGCGGTTAGATAAAACGAAAATAGGGCTTTCAAACTTATCGGTGATGACGCCATTTGCTCTACCATCGACCCTCTGTGCTATATCAGCCCAAACAACCCTATCACTGATATCACTGCGAATTTTGCGACGAAATAAACACTCTACTGCCTATCATTGTTGGCTGGTTACTACCTAAAATTTACAGGTTAAGAACAAGTGGCATGAACCTACCTTTTCTAATGTGACTAGGCAAGAGGTGACTGACTATCAATGTCGAATGTGACGTCAGTTCCAGAATTCTAAACTGCCACGTCAAGCTCTGGCAAGTGTGTGCTCAGACTTGTATTAATAGAGCTCCAACTAGCTCTATCATTGATATTTTCTCTCGATTAGTCAGCCTGCCCTGTTGACCAATAGATCTCACAGGGTGTCATCAAAGACTGTCTTGGATTGTCTTCTATCTCTGAAATCGCGCAGCTGGAACGACAATGTCACGTGAATTCCAGGCCACGAAGGTCACATTCGTAAAGAAATTTCCGACAGCCTTGGTAGAGTAGGTTTCTTCATAGCTGGACAAGGATCCAGGGTGCTCGTCAAGCTAAAAGATTCATCCAATCGATAAAACTAAAGCGGGCAAACTTTTAAATCTCAAGAGGTGGGAGCTAAAAATAATAACAGAAGTCCTGTTTGCTTAACTACCATGCAAACAAAATAGGACTGGTAGCCGATTGTAACTGTCGGTTCTGCAGGGCAGCTCCTAAAACTGTGAAGCATTTGTTGTGCGATTGTGAGGCTACAGCAAGGAAGAGATTGAGTCTACTCCATCGCGACTTCCGACAGGATCCCAAAATCAGTTTTAGGTTATATTAAGAGCCTTAACCTAGATGATTTTTAAAGACCGGGATGGCACAATAGCTCATATAAAATAGGTTGCAGTGCCCGCCAAGGCGCTCCTCAACAAGAAATAATCATTGTTGGTATTAACCCACAACATAAAATTAACCCGCACGAAATAGAACAACTTGACTGTGAAACGTACTTTCGCAGTCAGAATTTTCGATCTTCGACACCATCCAAGACTTCAAACCCAGGGTTAATGGCTACCTCCTCATAAACCCAAACCTCGTTTTCTTGATGGTGGTGGTTGATGGTGCCTTTTAACTTCCCAGTATAGGAAGTTATTGTAATCGGTCCGAAAATCGAAATCGATAATTTCAACGTATTTTCATCTTTCAAGGTCCCAGGAGCATTTTAAGCAAAAAATTGGGAGGAAGTATGTGTGTGTGTGTGTATGTGCGTACGGATGTGGTCATTTTTTCCTGCACGATATCGCGCGAACCAAAACTGATATCGACTTCGCTGAGGTGTCGTTCGAAGCGTATTAACCGAAATATGATCTGAAAAGATTTTCATGAAATTCGGTCGAGCCGTTTTTTTGTTTGAGCGACGTAAGTGATTTTTGTACCTGCACGATATCGCCCGAACCACGAAAGATATTGACTTACTTGAGGTGCCGTTCGAAGCGTATTAGCGACAATATAATCTGAAAAGATTTTTATAATATTCGGTCCAGCGGTTTTTTCGTTTAAATGACTTAAGTGATTTTTGTACCTGCACGATACCGCGCGAACTAAAAACTATATCGACTTCATTGAGGTGCCGAAAAACATTAATACATCAATTTTATATACATTTTTGTCATCCTAATCTTGTAAGTGCGCACATTTAGTTTGACATTTTAGCGAAAATATTGATAAACAATTGTGACAAATTCTCGGTATTATACATATATTCTATATTGCCTATTGTTCATTTATTATTAAAATATCCAATCATAATATTCAACATCCATCATACTGGGAAGTTGATCGTGTGGACCGAAAGGGTCGAACCCACATCCCAACTAGTTTTATATTAAATTTGTGTATCCACCATCTGAAAGCATCTTGAACAGAAATGCTAGTCTATTGAAAAGCAACGTCCCTAAAGACAACGTGAACTTCCGACTAGAGCATATCTCTTCTCTTCCCTCTCGCACCCGAGCACCTACAGCAGAAACTTTATTAGTTCTAATCTCCCGATCCATATTGTCCTGTAACACTACATAATTTGATAAAGTCCACTCAACTCCATTAAAGATCCATTAACCAAGATTACTTTCTGCATTAAATGGCTTAAGAGGGATTCAAATTTCTAAACTAAGCACCAAATCCATACAAACAATGCATTACACGGAGATATTCATGCTCCGCATTAAATTCCAAGTGATTATAAAATTAAAATTATCCAAATATTTCTCCACACTAAGCAAAAACATAAACAGTACAACTCGCATACATTTTCGGAATTTGAATTTGAATTCAAGGATGCGAAGGGATAATAGAGATTCCACAGGCCCCCGAAAACCATGATTTCCAGGATATTTATCACTCTCAAGGGCATGTAAGAAACAATTTAAACATTGATTTACGATAATTTACCAAGATTCATTGTTTTCAGACGCGCAATTGTAGGTGTTAATTCAACGCCTGCGAAGGACTAATGCTTGTAATTTATTTGGATCTAGGCACAAAAAGCCCGGAGTTGTAGTGAAGTATTTCATAAATCACACGAATTAGCCTAGGTTAAGGATGGGCTTTGCTATTATAGCCAAAGTAGACGTAAGGCAGATGACTTGACTTTTGTATGTAGGCAACTTTAATGTCTAGAAAATAATGACAGTTTGCACTATGAGTATTGGTCATATTTAAGAAGTCTTGAGCTAAAAATATAATTTAAACATTTAAATTAATTTATCGTTAAAAAAATGCTGTTACATCACTGCCATCTGGTTATTTTCACGTAACTCGAAGGTTTCGTAACTACGTAAGTGCAAATTCGTTTGCATGTGAAGCCACTATCGATGTCACTCAATCAATGAGATTATGACAAAAGTGCAACTGAGGAAAATCAATTAAAACGCTTTTGCTGTTTCATTTGTAACAATTAAAACAATTTTGACATTGAAACACAGTCCTCGATGTCGTTTATCGTATGAAAATTCGAAAACACGAATGGTTTCAATATGCGGAATATGATGGTAATTGCTTTGCCCTGAAGAATATGTCTTTTCTGATTAATTTCGTACTATACATTCATAAATGTATTGCAACTTCTTTGACATAACATACCTGAAGCTGAAAAGCGATGGATTTGTAGAAACTCAAGCTGTCATACCTATGTAATAATGCTACTGCCTCCACTTGGCTACACGTGTTGGCACAAAGCAGCTATTAGCATATGATAACCTATAATTTTTGAGGCATAGTGATTTCGATATCATGCGATATGAAAATAACATTAAATTATAAATTTTTATGGATGTGACTATTGAATAGTTGGGCAAAACGGAACTAATAGGATCAATTGATTATTTTTATAGTGGCAGCGATTGTGTGCTTGGATAATGTATTGGGAAATTTACCAAACATTTTCTATGTAGTATTTATTTTTATAGTTAACCACTACCTGGTACTAAGTAACCAGCCGACTTATTTTTGAATATTTAGGATAATGTGAAAACTAATTTATTGTTGAAAGTAAGCAAGTCGCTCGAAAGGTTTGATTAAATTCAAGCAGAGATGTTATTTGTATGTATGTATTATGTGATTGAAAAAAATCGCTCATTTAGAGAAGTTATAGCGTACTAAAACTATGTAGTTAAGTTGTGGGTTTGACCCTTTCGGTCCGCACGATCAATTTCGTAGTATGATGAATGTTTTCTTTTGTGCAGGAGCCCTGGGTGACCCAAACGTGGTACAGGTAGAGGCGAGTAACGGGGAGGAATTCTTCGTTGCTTCAGCTTACCTAGTACACGACAAGGAATATCACCAATGGAAATAAGTGATCTGGTGGAAAGTAGAACAATCCTGAGAAAGAACCTCTTCTTGGCTCCGATGCCAACGCGAAGCACACACTATTCGGCGGCAAAGAAAACAACGATAAAGAGGAGGCATTTTTCAATAATATAATTAATACTAAATTAGAGCTTTGCCATGTGGGCAATTCTCTCACCGCATTCCCAAGTATAGACAGAGTCAGTGGTTGGGAAGAAGTAATCGACACTACCTTAGCTTTAAATAACAATTTTCTTATGGTCAGTAACTGAAGGATTCGACACACTATATCCTTGTCAGACCACACGTATATCTCCTTTAATATAAATCTGGGAGGAGGATAGACAGAGCCTTACAGAAACCCCAAGAGAACTAACTAGGGAAATAACTAAAGCTAGACTGGCACACACACCTAAGGGCAAAATCAAGCCGAGCAACTAGCTTTACAATATGGTTAACACTCTTGAAAGCATCCTGAACTCGTCATACAGGGCGTCATCCCGTCAAGATTTTATCATCATAACATTTTGTTTTAGTCTTCCCCGTCCATCAAGCCATGTATAGCTATTACCCAATGTATAGCTATTACCCAATCGAGAATCGTTGGTGTCTTGGGCGTTTGGGGTTTGGTGAATTTAAAATGTTTCGCATACAAATTTGATTTTGAAACTTAGTAGTTTTTTGTAATAGTTTTACATACAAAACACATATGTAACTTAAACTTAATTAGATAGTCTAGAAAGTCTAGACAGACCAGGCAGCTTAGCCCAGATAGACCAACTAGTCTAGCTGTGTAGCTATCTGCCTGGGATATCTGTATAGTTGCATCAATTTGTATACGAAACGTTATAAATTAAATTAAAGCTCTCAGGTGGACAGCTATACTGACAGCTAGCTAGATAGGTAGGTTGGTCAGCCTGGTAGACTACTCCAGCATGAAAGCCCACCCAATACACACTCCATCGAAGTTCAACTAGTTTTACAATTGTGGTGCAAAGGTACACCAAAAGAAAGCTCATAGAACCGCAAAGGTTTCCCAAGACACAAACCGCAAAAGCTTCAATCCAAGACACAAATAAAAAGATTGATTGAGCAATATTATGAAATAGGTGACCTGGATCAACATAGCTATATTACTATGATTTTTCCCCCTAAGAGCGGGTATGTCCCGTATCAAAGGTTTGGAAAAAATCTCAGCCTGTGTATGCAATGCGAACGGGTCGTACATTTGTTTTCTAACCTTCATTAGAAACTTCTCCAGTGCAACGACGACACGAAGTACCTAGTTCAGCTCCCTCGTAATATAGATGGTGCGAGACTTGCTTACCTAAAAAAACATAAAGAAAATCTCTTGTTCTGTTGTGGTGGATAGCTGTATGATATTCCGGGAATATATTAAAAATAATGACGTTGTCTAAAATCGGTTGGATACTTATAGTATAGTTACACATGTCCTTTAAATAATGCACTTACCTGGCCTTTCGCAACTGTTCTCTCCACCAGTCCCGATTCTGAGCCGATGTCTTCCAGTTTGGCATCCCTAAGCACTGAACGTTCTGGTCTACGCCATCCTTCCACCGAAGGCTGGGTCTCCCTCGCTGTCGCACCCCATAGACCTTACCGCAGAGAACTTTCCGAGCAGGGTCATCTTCACTCATACGAGCTAGATACCCCGCCCACCGGAGCCTACCAAGCCTTATTTTCATCACACATTTCTGTCGAGATAGCGCTCGAAGATCAGATCTCGTCATTGTAGTCTTCGGAATCGTCCTTCCTCACATAAGGGCCCAACAATCCTCCGAAATATTTTCCTCCCTCACACGCCCAAGAGGTTTGAGTGCTTTTTACTAAGTACCCACGTTTCAGATGCACATGTGAGAACCAGTAAGACCACCGTCTTACATAGTAAAAGTTTATACGTGCTTGGTTATATGATTTAAAGAGCCTTGACAGACTATAGTAGGCTTTGTTGGCTTTTAGCAGTTGTGCTCGTATTTCTGCTTCTATGCTATTGTCGGCTGCTACTGTTGACCCAAGGTAGGTAAATGATTTTACCACGTCAAACTTGTGTTCCTTTACCTTGATTGGGGGACCAATGTTAGGTGCTCTTGTAGACGAGGCCACTATGTACTTTGATTTGCTTTCGTTAATGCGCAGTCCCAGATTTCCTCCCGCCCGCTCAATCTGAGTGAAAGCTTCTTGTACAGCTGTTGTTGTTCTTCCAATGATGTCAATGTCGTCTGCATAAGCCAGTAATTGGGTGGACTTGTGGAGGATTGTGCCCCTTGATGTCACGCCCGAATCTCGGATCACGTTCTCCAACCCCACCTTGAAAAGGAGGCAGGACAGACCGTCCCCTTGTCGGAGTCAAGTTTATTGGTCTGGAAAGCGTTCCGGATACCTTTACTTGGCTTGTCATATTGGTCGTGGTCAAGCTACATAGTCTTGTCAGCTTGTTGAGGATGCCGAATTCTCTCTCTTTGTAGAGATCTACTCTGGCTATGCTATCATAGGTGCCTTTAAAGTCTATGAAGAGGTGTTGAATTGAGTTTTGAAACTCTAGACATTTTCCATAGCTGCCTCATGGTGAAAAGCTGGTCAGTTGCTGATTTGTATGGGCTGAAATCCCATTGGTAATGACCTGTGATGTTTCTGGCGTATGGGGTCATTCTGTTTTGTAGGATATCGGAGAATATCTTATAAGCGGTACTCAACAACGTTTTACCGCGATAATTAGTGCACGCTGTGATATCTCCTTTTTTATGTACCGGGCAGAGGATGCCTTTTTCCAGTCTTCTGGCATCACTTCCTGCTCCCATACTTGAACAGTTAATTCATGAATCGCTTGGTGTAATGTAGGCCCTCCATATTTAACCAACTCCGCTGGAATGCCATCTGCATCCGAGGCCTTGGTGTTTTTGAGCCGGATTATGGCTCTGCTAACTACTTGTAAGCTTGGTGGCAGCAGCATAGCATTATAATCAGATATTGGTAGAGCCTCTTAAGATCGGTGATCAGATTCCCTTCTTTGTCCTTGCAGTATGTGCGACGTAGTGTGAATTGCGTCCTACTGCGGACTCTTCGGTGGAACTCCCGCATCTGGTGCGGCCGTCGCTCTCTGTACTGTTCTAGTCACAGACGAGATTTTCGTCTTTTCGTTTTCGAGCGTGGATACCAGTAACGGGAATGTGTATGCCTGTGACGGGAACATGAATTCTTTTGTGGCATGCCTATTTGTTCGCTATGCGTGCTAGGTACGGGCGCGTGTATGCGTGTAAGAAAATTAACCAACTAAATTATTTTTAGTCGGGTTAGAGACACAAATTGGAAAGGTCACAAAAAAAAGGTAGATACATTCATATATCATTTTCTAGATATATGAATATATGCGTCCCTGTGGACATACCTTACATGCATTGAAATTTATATAGCTCAAAACGTATTCGAATAACCATATGCCATTATTAAAAGGGATATTAAACCTTTTTATAAATCAAAACCAAATATTGTGACATAATCAATGGAAAACAAAATGGAAATTGTTTGATCTCTTATAAGAACAAAAAACAAGCCTCGAAAGTATTTATTTGTTGGTTAGAGCTAGGAAATAAAATGAAAGAAACCCCAAAGGCCATGTCGAATAAATTATTTAACGAAACATTGAAGCCGCAATACTCCGAGGCCAAAGGCTTTACAGAATAATTCCTATCCACCATCACCGCCCGCCATTTCTACTGTAAACAAATTTGCCTAAAACCATTTCCCCCCTCCCTACTATACTTGTAAGTATAGTAGGAATGTGGTAGTTGCTATCCGTTTGGTATGATGCCTTGCCAAAAGGTAAACATTCGTTGTATTCTACCATAGGGCGGCCGAGGTTGGAGAATTGGAATTTTTTTTTAGATACCCTTTAGGGATAAAGTGTATTTGATGAGAATGAAACCCCACATCAATTGTTAGGAGGATTTTACCCAAAAGGTTACGGACAAAGAATACAGGACTCGTAGATGCTGCAGGAAATTTCGCAACAACGGCATGTAAATTTTTTTTCGATAATGGAGTTACACCATCCCCCGTTCCTGTTCTCTATAAAATAAAGTCCTTTCTTGTGGATAAGTCGATGAGATTACTCCTTGGCTTTTTGGCGTATGCTCGCATAATATGCTCAAAAGAGCCTAGTATTTTGTAGCAAATTCTCCTGACAAAATGTCTCCTTTTGTATAAAATAATATTCCATTTTTTGAACGACTACAATCCAAAGCGATTTATATATATTTTGTATTTGTGCTCCTGTATTCCTATTTTCACATTAAAATAATTTCTAAATTAAGTAAATAAGTAACATTGATGTAAACAAAGTCTAAAAGCTAATTCCTCAAGAGGATTATTCTTGTTCGCAAAGTAAAAGTAAATATTTTAAGTCCTTCGTAATAATTATTGTCACACAACAAAAAGTGTTTCGCTGTATTCTAACTACGTAAAAGGGGCTTAATTACATTTTTTGTTGTTGTGTTTTCGGAAGGAGGGAGTAATAAGACAAAAGGATGTGCTTCTGCCATAAACATGAATTAAAATCCACTTCTAAGCTCAACACTTCCCCACAAGATAAATCCTCTTTCAGGAGCGAGGCATAACCAGCTCAAGTTTTTATTTTCTCATCGTAATAACACAGAATTTTTTATTATATCAATTTTTTATTCTGGATTAAAATGATAAAGGATTTTTTCTTGCTTGTAGTCTGGTTATTTTCTAAATCCATGGGTGGAGGGAAACTTTACACAATCAATTTTTTTTTTCGAGAGTAGTTTGGATAAATTTTTAATGGCATTGAGGTAGATTGCTCGATCCATCATTTTGTTTATCATTATCTTACACAAGCAGGTTTTAAAGACCTGGAGGTGGCAGAGATGGGTGTATTTTTCCTGGACTTGTATCAGAAAAGCATTTTCAGGCTATCATTCATTACACACAAACACAAACATAACATTGTCGGACTAATGACATATGATTGTTCGGAAAGTAATTTCGTTTTGGTTTTGGTGAATGTACCAAAGTTTACTATATACTATCAAAACATAAGAGGAATATGCTCGAAAGTGAATGAGATATACAGGGAGTGTCGAAAATCAGTCAATACTTAAAAATTGAAAATATTGGATAAACAAAAATTCAAACTAATTGGAATGTGGGTTTGACTCTTATGATCCACATGATCAACTTCCCAGTATGATACGTAGACGGAATAAACTGACTTCTTAGAAATTAGTATTACGTTCAGCACTAGTGGGAAAGTGACTAGTACCAGAACTGGTGCCAAATCAATCCGGAGAGAAACTAGTTCAAATAAGGATAATAGTGGAAAATCTACAAGTTTTTTCTAGAGAATTTTCCATTCCTGAACGTTAGCAAACAAATATTTCCTTCGTACTCCGTTCGCTACACTTAAGCGCGTCGTCGAATTCGTATTCAGTGTGTTAAAGCGCCGCTGATAAATTAGAAAGGAAATGATTTCATTTGGAAGTTCAAAGTTTTTTCAACTAAACAAAAAAGGGGCTCGACCGAATGTTATGGAGTTTTTTAAATTCTTTTATTTAACTTACACTGTTTGTCGTCAAATCTTGGAAGTTAAATTTGACCCACTTCCCGGTTTCGGATAGAGCTGAAATTTTGCATACACGTTTAGTTTGGATGACAATGCAATCTGGCCATTTTGTAAAAATATCAAGATGGCGGTTCCAAAATGGCGCCCGATTTTTGAAATTGTGCTCCGCGGCCCTCTGACATGGGTATCAAATGAAAGGATATGACAGGTAGAACACAATAAGCTATGTGGCGTCATTCCAAATTCAAAATGGCGGCAACACTTACACTGTTTGTCGTCAAATCTTGGAAGTTAAATTTGACCCACTTCCCGGTTTCGGATAGAGCTGAAATTTTGCATACACGTTTAGTTTGGATTACAATGCAATCTGGCCATTTTGTAAAAATATCAAGATGGCGGTTCCAAAATGGCGCCCGATTTTTGAAATTGTGCTCCGCGGCCCTCTGACTTGGGTATCAAATGAAAGGATATGACAGGTAGAACACAATAAGCTATGTGGCGTCACTCCAAATTCAAAATGGCGGCCAACACTAAATTGCGGAAAGCTTATAATAGACTAAAAAGTAGAAAATATAACCGATCAACTTCCAATTTTGCACACACTCGTAGTTCGGGTGGTTAATGTGTATGAATGATGAGATGAATAGTTGAGTTAAGGGTGAGTTGATAATAAAGAAGCAATACACGTTACAAATCACAAACAAACACAGAGATGCTGCTGTCAACTAAATTCAACTACTTAAATACTGAACTCATGTCCGTATGCATAATTTCAACTAAACCCAGGTAGCAGAGCTGAGTCGAGTTCAGTCAACCTTAACCCAACTCGACTCCCGTTTACATGTAGTTAGACTTGGGTTCAACTTGAGTTCAACTCATCATGTATAAGTAGGTACTAAATGCAATCTGACCTTTTTGTAAAAAACTCAAGAAGACGGTTCCGAGACGGCGGCCGTTTTTGCAATTATGTTCCACCGAGCCCACGACATGGGTATCAAATGAATACAGTAAACTGTGTGACGTAATTTTAAATCTAATAGAATTGCCATCATAAAATGGCGGAATACATATAATAAACTAAAAAGTAGAAAATAAAATAAATGGTTAAAAAAAATTTTTAAAAAAAATTCTTTTAATTAACTAAAAAATGTACTGAAAAGTAAAAAATAAAAAATATTTTAAAGAAAGCGTGAAATTTCAATTTTAATGAAAAAGTTAATTAAAAGAATGGCGCATTTTTCATCAAAAATTGAAAATATAACTGTAAATCGCGTGAGATTTACAATAACCCTCAATTTTTTGCTTTGTTAATTTCAAATTCTAACAAAATTTTTTGATGAAAAATGCGCCATTCTTTTAATTAACTTTTTCATTAAAATTGAAATTTCACGCTTTCTTTAAAATATTTTTTATTTTTTACTTTTCAGTACATTTTTTAGTTAATTAAAAGAATTTTTTTTAAAAATTTTTTTTAACCATTTATTTTTTTTAGTTCATATTTAATATTCTTCGAACGGCACCTCAACTAATCTCGATATCTTTTATGGCTCGCACGATATCCTGCAGGTACAAAAATCACTTATGTATTTAAACCAAAAAACGGCTCGACCAAATTTTATAAAAATCTTTTCAGATCATATTTCGGTTAATACGCTTCGATCGACACTTCAACGCAGTCGTTATCTTTTTTGGTTCGCGCGATATCGTGCAGGAAAAAATGACCACATACGTACGCACACACACACACATACTTTTCAAACTTTTGCTTTTAATGCTTTTGGGACCTTGAAAAATGAAAATACGTTGAAAATTTCAATTTCGATTTTCGGACCGATTACAATAACTGCTCTATACTGGGAAGTTAATAATTGAGTTCGTGTAGCTGACGCGCATTAACGAACTGACTATCTTCCCAGTAGGGAAAATCACAAGTACTTACCCTGGGAAGTAGATTTGGAAGTACTTCTTTATTTAGTGTTTTCTTAACTTTATTTAGTGTTTTTCTATTTCAATCCCAAATTTCAGAGATATTTGGGTGGTACGGGTGGTTTGGAACACCCTGTATATATATATATATATTTTTTTTTTGAATTTTATGTTATTTAAATTATTTTGTATAGAAAAAATTAACTTGCAAAATGTCGGGCCTTAGCAAACGAAATCTTAGGCGTTTGATTCAGAAGGAGGCGGAACTATTAGCACGTCAAATTAATGAGGGAAGTGAAAACTTGACACCAAAAATTTTGCAGTCCCACTCAGTATAGTAAAAAGTGGATTTTTTTTAACTTAAATGAATTACATTATTTGAATTTATGTTTATTTTTTCTTGCATTAAAATTTAAAAAAAAATTATAAATTGCTTAATTTTACCACCACCAACCCTACCTTTTCACCCTCCCCCAACTAAATTACATTACAAAAATATACAATAGAATCACCTTATTTATAGTAAATGTTGAATAAGTACTTCCAAAACCCATTCTATGGAAGGAGAAAAGGAAGTACTTCCCGCCTAGGCCATCGCCGTGTTAATGTAATGTCTTTTTTGTATTGGGTGGAAGTACTTCTAAATGAAATGTCGAGTAAGTACTTCTTCAACACATTCTAAGGAAGGGAAAAAAGAAGTACTTCCCGGCCTAGGACATCGCCGTGTTAATGTAATGTCTTTTTTGTACTGGGTGGAAGTACTGAACTGCTTCTGCAGAAGTACTTCTAGAAGTACTTTTTGAAGTACTTCCATTCCCTACTGGGTTCTGTCATAGCCTGCAGTACAACCACACTGTAAGTCTTTGTAAGAGAATTATTCAAAGAATGATTGCATCATGGATATCTTTTAATATTCTTTGCTTCAAGCACGACTGCTAAAAGCAAACAAAAACCTAGTATACTCTGTCAACGCACTTCAAATCCCAGCATCGAACCAAAACGTCTTAACTTTGACTTTATAAGACATAGTCCTACCCGTACTCACGCCATGTGCTTGCTTTTGAAGTCATTTTTTTAATAAATATTCTTGAAAATAGATTTTGACATCTTTGTTTATGCGGGTGCGCCAACTAGGCTTATAAATGCTATAAAACAAGAGAAGTATACAAACAGAGAGTATACAGAATATGAAATTGTTTTATAAAATGAAATAAAAATATGGTGAACAAGCCCATTGTGCGCAGAATAAAGAAACGGCTGCGCAAATCTCGAAAACTTAATGTGCGACTGTCCTGCGCAGCTTTGAGGGAACATTGTTGATTAGGCAAATTTTGGTTAATCGATTAAGAAAACCCAAAAGAGGGTCATCTGTCGGGCGATATATTATTGTAAAAAGCCCGCTTCAGGCGTTTCCCAGTGTTTTAACGTCTCAGCTAATCTTGATTTTAATTTTACTTATCGTACGTAGCAAATGACGAATTTGGACATAATATGCCGTAGTCGAGCCTATTATTACCAGTTTCTGATCCAATATTATCGTGGCAGAACTCTGACTTTGGCTATCGAACAAGAGTTGGCTTCCTAGCTTATAATGTTTAGAGGCGATGGCAGGGATTTTCATATAAAGAGGGAATTAAATATGTTGGAAAAAATTACAAGGCAAGAACCATGATGTGGACGGAATTCGAACTTTATACCTTTGAGATGGTAGTTTGGCACCTTAACTCCTGGGCTACCGAATCCATCGGTAGTGAACAAGTTCAGTAGGCTGCCTAGAAATTTGTTTCTTAATCTTGCCTGCTATCGTTTTAAACAATGAGACCCCGCTCGTTGTCTGATAGTGACAAAGAATAACAAGATTTAAGAGATTAATGGTCTGAGATTCAGGCTAATCCGCCCACCTCAGTGTAGGGCTTTTGCTCGTAAAGAGGGGAGACAAGAAAGAAGGAAAGAACAAGAAGTTATCAAGGTGAAGGAAATGAGAGGATGAAGGACCATGCGGCGGAATGGATTCGAACCACAGACCTCTGCAATGGTAATCGTTTGCAACAACTCCTATGCTATCAGTTAGCTATGGCAGATGATAACGCCTTTTTATCTAGGAGCTTATCTTATTTATTCACCAAAGGTGGTGGAGTTCGGGACCCAGCGGCACCGACAGCAGCGTATCCGTTGCGGGGACGTCCCGCTCGGACCGCCAGCTAACGGATCAAAGAAGAAGAAGAAGAAAGGTGGTTTAAACTTTTACCTCTTCGCGGGCATACAATCAATATCTTTGTCGGAATATGGCTTTCGCTAGGAGGTTCATTGTCTAAAAAGCCTGCAGGATCGTGTGCTCCTATTTTTTTTTTAAATTTAATAAAGTATATTTAAATATTATATTTTATTTGAATTTTTGAATTATTTTCTAATATACCCCTAAATATAAAAAAATAGCTAAAAAGTAACATTTGGTCACTTTCTGCTTTATTACGAGGTGAGAGGCATAAAGAATGCATTTACTGCTTTTTGTATCAATGCCGCAAAACGAACGAATTTCCTCGTTACAATCTGAAATAATCTGGAAAATGATTGCTCTCCTGTCAATATTGCCCTAATTGAATTAATTTTAATTTGATGATTTCATAAAGTTTAAATTTGCGGATAAATAGTTGAAATTTGAGAGGAGGCAATGCTTCCCTTACCACCTCTGATGAGCCGCCACTCATTTAAATTGAATTATTGGGCAGAGTAAAGCGTCGTTGTTGTAATGAATGTAGTACAGCTAGGGTTTATTGATTGCTTTATACAATCATTTCATGTATTTGTATATCCATAAAGAACAATGAGAATTTTCCGTGAAATTAATTTACATACTCGTACATATTTTAAAAACATTAAAAACAATTCGCAACCAGAAAGTAAATTTCATAATATGTTATATTTCCCTAAAATTAAATCGGAAATCGATTGTCAGTTAGTTGCTAGCAAAACCATTGAAACCATAAAAAAACAATAAAATTCAAGTAACTTTGTAGGTGTTAAAATCCATTTCAGTGTAATTAACGCACCCCCGCATTGTGGAAGGGATTCTGATTATTTCCAAATCGGAAATTGCTACAGACTACCCTTCCCATAATTACAAGCAGAATTGAACTTCGACCATTCTATTTCCTGGAAAATCGTCCGTCAATTTGTATTGTCTTTAAAAATTTAACAAAAAAATGTTTGATTGGCTTTGAATTTCGGAAATGTATTGGGAATCATCGTGTCAAGAGATCAATAATCGATTACAATCAGTAAATTTATTTGGGTAATTTTTTGTTATTTGATATAATTGTGGTGAAAAATTGGTTCGGTTTGGTTGACTTTTTGAACAGATTTTATAATATGTATTATCAAACAATTATCATCAATAAATAAAGTGTCAACCGAGAAATTGACCGTAAAAAATACTCGATGGTCATAACTGTGTATTTTGCAACTATGTTATGGTATATTACACAAACTGCAGATAAATTCTGATATAAACATGCTATCATTGTTGAGAGAAGTGCACCAAATTATGAAGTGATACCTCCGACAAAATAGAAAACAGCCCTGGGTGTGAGATTTATGTTAATATTAAGGGTAAAATAAGGTTCAGATGATTTTTATAATTAATTTTAATTCCTCTTCTTAAAGAGGGCTTTAGTTCTTGTAGGATTCGGGCCTCTTAGAATGTTTTCTTTGAATCGTATGTTTTGCTAGCTATCTCCAATTCGTCATACGAAGTTATCAATCCACCCGTTCTTCGCCCGTTGATCTACCATTGAAAATTCTTTGTATCTTTTCAATCACGTCGGTCTGTTTTGTTGTTATGATAAAATAATTTCTTGTAGCCTAGGATAATAGTAGTAGATACTACTATTAACGTGGGTGTGGGAGGATTAATAGGTGTTAAATACATGCCATTATCACCTATTAATTACATGCCATTATTAACTATTATTACATATCATTATTCTCCCCACTTCTAAGCCCCCGTTTCCAGGCTCAAGTGTCCCAATACCTAATCTTGTTTCATACTAAGGTTTTTGAACTTTTTTCTTTTATGACCTCATTGTACTAGCTACATTGGGCCAAAATACAGACGCATGTTTGAAGTAGATGCATAACGTAAGAACTTTTCTTTAAAGTAAGAAACGCTCACCCACCTGTAGCACAGTCAATATGCAATTTGCGCTCCGAAAAATGACAAACCGACATTTGACCTTGAAAGTCGTTAGGGGGGCGTGTCAGAAGCCTACTGAAAAATTATGAAAGTCGCGGTGCATGCAGATTTTGAGAAATTCAAAAATTTAATAAAAAAATTTTGAAACGCGTTTTTCTCAGAAAGTATAGGTTTTAGCGAAAAGTTTTTTGAACAAAAAATGTAGAGGTCATTGCGAACTACATTTTTTGTCATTGGAGTGACGTCATCCGACTTGAAATACAAAAAGTAGATGGCGCTAAAGGATCAAAAAAGTGTTTCTTTGCCATTTTCACTAGGAAAAATTAATTTTTTTACAATAATGTAAATGAGAAAGTTGTTTGTCATAAAATTATCCACAACTTTTGTTTAAACAAAATTTTTATAGAACCTACAGTTAAATGACAAATTAATTTTCAATTGTTATATACAAAAACAGTTGAATGAAAAATTATTTTTTCATTGTTATGTACAAAAATAATTAGATGAAAAAATTAATTTTCAATTGTTATATACGAAAAAAGTTAAATGACAAATTAATTTTCAATTGTTACATATAATACAAAAACAGTTAAATGAAAAATTAATTTTCAATTGTTATATACAAAACCAGTTGATTGAAAAATTAATTTTTAATTATTATATAGAAATAGTTGAACGTCAAAAATAAAAGTATTTAAATACTTTGAGAAAATCACGTATTAGACCATCGTTTATTGTGAGTAAGGTGAAAGTGAAAGAAGGGGCTGCGCAGGTATGAACATCAGCGTCGTTTCAAATTTTGTCCCGTTAGTAATTTTGTACACGTGCAGTGTATGCCGAATACATATTTTTTTAAACGATTGTCCATTATTGTTTTAATAAAAAACAATACTATATAGAAATACCTTCTCGAGTTATTCGCTTCCCCATCAGCAGGAACCGTAGTACAGCGTCCATCTAAATAATCCTCCTGGCACTCGTTGTGATGTTCGACAGGCATGATTGTATTTTGGAGCAATTTTCCGATGCGATTATCACGATGTTCTTATCATTCACAAGTCACTTTTCTCACAAGCAAAACAGAAACTCATTTTCAGAGAGCACAATTCTGACGCCCTTACTCTCCAAAACTAGCATAGCAACTGAAAACGCACGCTTCTTAGAGAATTCGGTAGATGTTAGAAACCGGTCCTTTGTCGAAACTATGCCGACTCGCCCGGCGAAAGTAACAAAAGAACCGTTAACTATGCTCCGTTGCACTTTTTCGCCTACAGCTCGAAAACGGTAAGTTTTATAAAAATTTTGTTTAAACAAAAGTTGTAGATAATTTTGTAACAAACAACTTTCTCATTTACATTATTGTAAAAAAATTAATTTTTCCTAGTGAAAATGGCAAAGAAACACTTTTTTGATCCTTTAGCGCCATCTACTTTTTGTATTTCAAGTCGGATGACGTCACTCCAATGACA